>CM061750.1:316175969-316775969 GCA_030979885.1 Lolium multiflorum | reverse complement strand
CATCAAGTAATGTGGATCGGAGGGAGTAATACTATAGTACAATATACTCAGTATAAGGTTAACTTTGGCACACGCTGGGACGCACATATTTGTTAGAAGTACACACATGCAAGACAGAGCACAGAGTAAAATAATTACTATTTACTTATGGGCAACCAAAAGCTTGTACGTGTCCACTCTATATATGGGCATGGACTACACTTATTGCTTGTGGACGAGGATAGCTGTTGTGGACAACACAGTGGATGCTGTTAGAGTGAAACGGCACACTTATTATGGATCGTAGGGAGTATGCAAGATAAAAAAAGATCTACCATACATATTAGTATTATTATCATCAGTTATGTACTCATGACACTGGGAGCATACACACACGATCGTACATACTACAGTAGTACTGTACTACTTTTAAAACTACTTGCAAGATAAAATATACTGTACTACTTATCACTGGGTGCATACACACACGATCGTATACATACTAGTACTGTACTACTTTTAACACTAGGCTATCCTTTTCAGTGGTCTTCCTCTTCAGCTTCCACAGCCTGTACCATGTTGCTCTTCTTCTTCTTCTTCTTCTTCTTCTTCTTCTTCTTCTTCTTCTTCTTCTTCTTCTTCTTCTTACTCCCGCTGTCCTGGAATTCCGCCAATTTTTGTTGACCCTTCTCAAAGTTCACTATTCGCCTGTATACCTCATATGTCGCGTATGCGTCGATGCTTGCATACAGGATATGCTTCATGGACAAGGGCACCTGCTTCCACACCTTGTGTTCCTCTTTCGTAAGTTTTTTCATGATAGATTTGTACTGGCTGTCTATAATGGCCGCAGCATAGTCAGCCAACGAATCCTTATTGTTACTAGTGGAATCGGCAGGCTTCCACCTTTTCTGGATGTCCACGAAGTTCGCCACTGAGAGGTTGCAACGCCCAAGCCTGGTAATGTCGTTGCCGATGTCAACACCTGCAAATGTTATGTCAGGCCTGCCAAGAAAGTCAGCGAGTTTGGGGCAGGGCTGGTCGGCCGAGGAAATCTGGTACAGGAGGCAGTCTGTGCCCATGCACAACTGTATGAGGGCAGCCTTCTGTTCAGGCCCATAGGTGTACTCTACGTCTAGGCCAACAATTTTGTACGAGTCTTCTTTCTCCAGTATCAACTCGATTTTGTTGATGTGTTCCTCCACCTTAGACGCCATATTGGTATAGTTCGCCGTAATGGTGGTTGTTCCATGAGCGAGGAAAGTGTGTCCTTGGTAGAACGCTTCCATGGAGGGTAGCGAGAGAGGGGCACAGGCGAGAGTGTCAGGGAGAAGACGAAATGAGGAAGACGAAATGAGGAAGACGAATGTTAACCGCCACGCCAGGGCCTGCAAACCGCCCGTCGCTAGATGCATGCATTTGGACGGTTTTGAAGATGACGGGCCATAGGGCACGAATGCAGTTTCCCTGTTAAAATAATAATAACCGCCCACGTACTTAATTAATTGTATGCTTATTTGTTTCTCGAGAGGAGCCTAGTTTTTTTCTACGAAACTCTGAAGATCTATTAAAAATCATCAACATTAGTACAAAGAGATTCAAAATTAATATTACCTTCGTCTAAAAGGAGGTGTCTTAGTTTTGTCTAATACGGATGTATATAGACATATCTAAGTTGTAGAAATTACAAATATGTCTTCTTTGCACCACTTAGCTACCACTACAAAGTACAAACACTAACGCAAGGTAGATCAGCATCATGCAATGTAGACATTACAGTATTTTTGTACTACTGTACTTGTCTTCCCTGGTCTATGATTCAATATCTAGTATACTGTACTGCTTATACACCAGGGAGATTCAAAATACGAGTTGAGCGCCAAAACTCCCGCCTCCATACACATATTTCGAATTCCCTTTCGACCCTATTAGCAATGACGCAAAGGCAGACAAGTGAAGCCGGCGTTGGTTGGGGTCTCGTTCGTAATTTACACACCCCCTCTGATATATATAGTCTACCGCCTTCCATTCGTCTTCCCCATTTCCGCAAAAAATCTGTCGCAATACTCCAGGCCCATCATCTCTCACCTGCCGGACCACCGCACCGGAATATCCCAGCCGTACTTAGCCGGCATACCACCTCACCTACCTGAGGCCACCGACTCCCTCGTCCGCAGCACCAGATCCGCTTCACCAACGCCGCCGTGTACTGCATCGGATCTGCTTCACCGACTGCTTCATCCGCAGCACCAGATCCGCTTCACCAACGCCGCCGTGCACTGCACTATCTGAGTTCACCGACTCCCTCGTCTGCCGTACCTGATCCGCTTCACCAACGACGCCGTGCACTGCACCGGATCTGCTTCACCGACTCCCTCGTTTCAGATCTGCTTCCCCGAACCCATCATCGACCGCCCCAGATCTGCTTCCTCGACGCCGACGCCCACCGCAACCGCAGCACCCCCGCCGTCGTCGACGTGACCCGCAAGGATGCCGAGTATGACTACACGAAGCCGCCGTCGAGGTAACCAGACCCCCTCCCCCCTACACGTTTTGGTCTGTTACCATAGAAGGTTCAAGCATGTCTTGGTCAACTAGAATGTGTCCCATAGATCCAGCTCCGCCCCGCTCTCAATGCGCGTGGCAGATGGCAGGATCCTGCGCATTTGCCCATGCCACTCCTCGAGCTCTCTGTCTTGATGTGCTTCACACACAGGGCTTATAATACTAGGAAGCTTGTGCCTCACATACACTTACACACAGGGCTACTACTACTAGGAAGCTTTATTGGATATCTCAGTGGTACAAAGCTTACTTACATGGGACGGGTGATACTCTATTTAAATTTTTGTACATGACCCTTTAGATTGTTGCCATGTGCCAGAATCCAAACCCTATACCATACTTCTAGAATACTCTACAAACTCTAGATATTTCATACTACTCGTAAATATCTTACTCTAGAACATTCCCCATTCTACAGTTCTCTCTACATACCTTGGATACTTCATGACTAAGCTAGCTCCTTTACTAGCCAACCACATTGATAAGATTACTACTAACAATCCCCCCATAATCTTGTCATATAAACTATCTTTACTATTAAATTTAAAATAGGCCGCGGTGGTTGGTGATGGTACGTCAAACGTGTATACAACTCACCCCGAACATAAAAAGTAAGGTCAGCGTGACCGGCTCCATGAGGAGTTCTTATCAGGATTAGTTAGGTCACGACCAAAATCCAATCCGTAGCACTAGGTAGCAAAATCAGCATCCCTTTCCTAATTCTAATCGGTAAGACAAGCATAGATCGGTCCAGCCACACATCTTTTTTGTTCGCTCCCCTTTTTATTCTCTAAGGAACCCTCTCCTTAACGAGCGTAGATTGATGGAGATGGTTTTTGTACCGGTCAATCTTTATATCCTTTCTGGCATAGTTCTGTAAAAGATCGGCAGGTGATCCGTCCTTTCTCCTCTGCCGTAGTTCATCAACGCGTGTCCGGCAATCCCGGTTAGATCGACACAATCGGCAAAAAAGAAAAAGGCCAAAAGAGACCCATTGATTAGGCTCCTCTTGCCGTGCTACTTTAAATTTTCTAACTTTTCTTTCATTCGCAAACATACAGTGACAATCTATATGACTCTAGGTTTCTTTTCCTAATTTTTGCACGTGCATGCATTTTCCCTTTAAAATTCGTAGGACATACAAATCTCAACACTTATGCAACTAAAAATCCTTAAAAAAAACAAAGCTTTCATACCCTGCAGCTTTTAAGAGGTTAGTCACAAGAATCAACCACATGTTTTGGAGCGCAGTGACATTCTCCCTAAAAAAACCATGTTTCATGCGTGGGTGTTTCATTAATAAAGAGAAATATCTGTTCAGTTGGGGCCACGTTTCGACGTGTGTTCTCGACAAATCAGTTTCTCAGACAAAGTATCTTGAAGGTGTTCATAGAGATTGCATGTGCATTTGTGCGTTCGTAGGAGCGAGTATGCATTTAGTGAGCATTTATATTGTACCGTGTTTTGTTAAAAAAGATGGTGTAAAACGGGCACCTTTTACGATATACTCTCTCCGTCCCAAAATGTAAGGCGTCTAAGGATTGGTCAAAACTCAAAAGTCAAACCTTACGAACTTTGACCAAATATTTTAAAAAATATTTACATTTTCAATATCAAATTGACATATTAAGAAATTATACTTTAGGGTGACTCTATTGATAATGATTTAGTATTGTAAATATTTATATTTTTGTGTGTAAACTTGGTCAAACTTTAAAAACATTGACTTTTAACTAATCCTTAGACGCCTTATTTTTGGCACGGAGGGAGTATCATTCAATAAATACTATGAATTATTCGATCGTTTGTTCAAACATGTTAATTAGATCGGTCGATTGATCAACTCGGATCGGTCGATCGAGCATCAGAGTTGTCTCAGTGATGACAAAAAATAATGCACATTGTATGATACTGACGTACCACAGATTCTAAAGAAAAATGAGGACCATGTGGCCACACATCCTGGACATAGACATTGCGATTATATTCCATTTATTCTATATTTGGAGGGAGCCATCTTTCGTTATTAACCCGTTGCAACACACGGGTATTATGCTAGTATCCCCTAATCCAGATCACATGGACCATGCACTTCATCTTGTGATGGCATCACACCGACTCACGTCAAGCAACGACGCCGCACCTTGCTTGTTAGCCTGACACCGACTTCATTTTAGATATCATGTAGTACATGTCAAGTACCAAATCACTGAGAACCAACCTGTGGTTGGATGGTTAGGAGGGCAGTGGCACCCCCAGATTTAACGCTTTGGTGTCTCAAAAATGGAGGAATATTCTTCTGTGGGACGCGGCGTTCCCGATGACATTGTGGTGCTAGTGGTGACTTCGTCAATCTCAATACCCGTCGGAACAGTTTCTTGGATGCAGTTTCCTGAAGGTGCTCGAAGGGGTAGTGTGTGTGCCTGAGTGATGAGTGTATGTATGTACGTGTGAGCGTCTATGATTGTACTGTGTGTTGCAAAAAATAGTATTAATTTTGTCTTGTTCATACTAAGACTAGCAAAGCGTTCCCTGCTCTATAAACTCTCAAGAAACACCCCTATAATATCCATCTAGTTCGTCCTAATGTTAGAACAGTAATTGCATGCTATGTAATTCATCTATTTTTGTTAGGAAACCTACATGTTTGTTTGCTTTTCTTATTCTCAGGTGACAGGTTGTGTGCTGGGACCATAGCCGCCGTCTGTTTTGTTCGTTGCAAAATGTTGTTTTATATTCCGCCATTCTGTGCTCTTCTGTGTTCACAAGGTTTTACATTATAATTTCCATCTGTTTTGTTGTAAACAATGACGGTAAATGCCAATTACTATTTCCTTTCTGCTATCCTTTTGCCATCCTGTAGTACATGTGTGAACTCATTGCTCTGGTACATTTAAATTCTTCATTGTTTTTTTCTTCAAGAGCTGCAACCCTAACTCTTTGCTGTAATTTCATGTTGCACTATCACATGGAACACAGCAAATCGTGGAGTGAATCACCCCTATAATCCAGTAAGTACCTTTCATTTTTGTATTGATATGCTTATCGTGCTGGAACCAGTTTGTGTTTAACACATTTACTCTCCATATAGATAGGATAACTGGTTTGAAATAAATCATGCTATTTGTATGACTGCACGTCTTCGTTCATTTTCCTGCTAGCTTCTCAAACTTGTTCTATTGCCTGTCTAATCTTTTTTTGTTTGATCGTGATTAAACCAATTTAATTGTTCTGCTTAACTTAAATGATCTGGCATTTTATTCTAGCCACATAATGTTTGATTGCTCATGCACTTCCTCATACTGTTATGTCTTCTGGATTTCTTCCATAATGATAAGAATGTTTTGCTTGGTGAATATGAGTCAGATGATGATTCAATTGGTTATTAGTCCTTGATTCATTGAGTTGACTGATGATTAAAACATATAAACCTTGCGACTATCTGGCATGCTTGTTGTGGGATATAATGAGCATATTTGTTTTTTGTAAGACTTTTTTCGGATTTCACTGTTGATTAATCCAATGCCACCTTCTGTAGTAGGAAATCCACCTTCAGTAGGTATCATAAATAAGATTTGTTGTTACTTTTTGGCTGACCCATCTTTTATTTTTAGGCACAAAATGGTTCATTTGTTTGTTTCTCCTTCCCTTATATTGCGCTCATGGGTTAAACATTGAAATAATATGTCAGTTTATATGAATCCCAGAATGGTTGCTGTCTAATCTGTCTTAATTGGTCCTGCTCGTTTATATTTGGCACCAAATGGATATATTTCTCTTTTATCTGAGGCATTCCCATGGCTGGCTGATGATTAAAATAATGAAATTTAGGGGGTTGGAGATTCTCCAACTGCACAATGTCTGGCTACCACTTTTGTGGAACTTAAGGGATCTGAAGCACCCCTTCCAAGTGTCAATTTTAATAGACAGCTGTTATGCAGTTTCCTGGCTTATTTTATTAGGCACAGACTGTCTAGTTACTTGATTTATTTTGTTCATATTTGCCATCCGGTTGCTCTGCCTGTTGCATTGGGGTTGATAGCTTGCTTTGTTATATTATGCCTTGTGCTTTGTGAAAATCTGCCATCTGTTTTGATGCTTTGCAAAAATCTGTGACAACTAATAGTATGGTTGTTTTCTCAAATTGTATGGTTCTGTAACTTGCACTGTCTTGTTTTCAGCCCCTGAATAGAGCAAGGAAGGCAGATGGCAGGGCATGTACATCAAGTGTCCAGGTCTTTCCACAGCACAGCCGTGACAATGCCAATTCATCTGATTGTCAGATGATAGCTACTGTCCCAGCCATTCCAGCGCAAACAATCGCTGCCTTTGCACACGAATCACTTGATATAATTCAGCAGCAAAGAGATGAAATAGATTCAAATATCATCATAACAGTCAATGAGATACATGAATTGAAAAATAGGCAAGCTTGGATTGAGCAGATCCTTAATAATCTACTCTGCAGATCTAATGGAAAGCCAGCTGTTACTTGCACTCCGATGAATTCTACCTAACAGAAATGCAGTTTTGCCGATGATGCCATTTGTATGGCTTGTATCATTTGAGTTATTTCGACTTGTTGTATTTGAGAATTTTTGCTGTTATTGTAATCCTTGAGCATTTTTTCCTGTTATTGCTATAGTTTGCAATCATTGTAACAAATTTTCAATGTAATGATTATTTTATCTTGCACTCGGCCTTAAACAGAACTACTAGTATGGTCTCACAATTTTTTTATCATTATACTATGCAAGATTTAGCGGTCGCCCCAAATTCAGAGCATCTCCACCGGCGGCACGATAGCGATTTGGGGGCCGGCGTCGTTTTATGGCTCGCACCGGTGCGCTCCAAACGGCGCCGGCCATTTTTCGAGCCCAGTAGAATCTCCGGCATCCCCGAGCCGGCCCCTTCGCCAGGGGCGCGAATCAGGCGCTCCGGGTGCCTCGCGGAACGACGGTTTTCGCTGGTGGAGGCGCCTTGTCAGCGAGAGGACGCGACGGTTCGCATCGACTGGCCACGACGCGGGAAGGTTGGTCGTCGGCGTTTAAATGGCCTCCCGCGCGGAAACCGAGGCAGCGACTGGCCACGAGGGCAGCGACTGGCCACGCGGCGTCCAGTCGCCGTAAATGTGGGTAGTTGCCACCGCTAGATATATAGGACGTACGCCGTCCACCACCGCCGCTCCATTCTCTACTCTCCACATCAAGATGCCGCGCCGTCTGAAGACCACCTACTCGATGCTTGGCCTCAACGGCCGCGCGCTGCCTCCACCACCACGGCAGCCGCAGCCGGAGCCGGAGCCGGAGCTGCAGGCCGACGACGAGCACAGCTCCGACGAGGACGAGGACCCACGGTTCGAGTCCTGGCACGATGTCTACGTAGCAGAAGCGGAAGCAGAGGCGGCGGATCGAGGAGTCAGCGCAGTCGGGCGAGCCGCCGCAGGCCCCACGCCCCGGAGCAGGCGGCGATCCTCGCGTCGCTGAACGCACAACGATACCAGCGGTTGAGGGAGGAGGAGCGCGAGTTCGTCAACGACGCGAACCTCGAGCACGTCCTCGAGATATCGCGCCAGCGAGCGGTCACGGAGGAGGCGGGACGCCGCCTCAAGGAGGCGGAGCGACAGAAGCTCGCAGAGCTCAACGCTCATCGCCACCAGGACGAGTTCGCTCGCCAGCAGGCGAGGCGCGCCGAGATCGAAGCTTCTCGGGAAAGGCTGGAAGCGCGGGGACAGCGCCGCCGGCCGCCATGCTCCACCGCCAGATGCGCGAAGCAACGAAGGAGAAGCGGGCACGAAAGCAGGCGGCAATGGCTAAGAACAACGACGAGGCAGTGCCGTCGAGCGCCCCAACCGACGGCCCGTAGACCAGGATTAAGTTTAAGTTTAGTTATGTTTAAAGTCGAGCTACTTTGGTATAAATTTCGTATGATTTTGGGTTTTTAAATGTCAATTTTAATTTTAAAATGGCTGCCGTTTGGGGCCGCTGGTGTGGTGTGGGAGCAGCATCCCCAAATAGAGGATCATGGTAACAGAAATTGTCAACGTGATGATGATTTGATGTTGCACTCGACCTTGAACATAAGTACTAGTACGGTCTCACAATTTTTTTAATCATTATACTTTGCAACATTTAGCGCGGATGCGCCAAATTCAGAGATAGATCATGATCATGGTAACAAATTTTCAACGTGATGATGATTTGATGTTGCACTCGGGCTTGAACAGAAGTACTACTACTGTCTCACAAATTCTTTATCATTATACTTTGCGAGATTTAGCGGATGCGCCAAATTCAGAGATAGATCATGATCATGGTAACACACTTTTCAATGTAATGATGATTTGATGTTGCACTCGACCTTGAACATAAGTCCTAGTACGGTCTCACAATTTTGTATCATTATACTTTGCAAGTTTTAGCGGATGCGCCCATTTTCAGAGGTAGATCATGATCATGGTAACAAATTTTAAACGTGATGATGATTTGATGTTGCACTCGACCATGAACAGAAGTACTACTACTGTCTCACAATTTCTTTATCATTATACTTTGCCAGATTTAGCGGATGCGCCAAATTTAGAGATAGATCATGATCATGGTAACAAATTTTCAACGTGATGATGATTTGATGTTGCACTCGGGCTTGAACAGAAGTACTAGTACGGTCACTAATTTTTTAGCATTATACTTTGCAACGAATGCACCAATTTCAGGTGCATGTCACCAGATCTGTGTCCGATGATGATCATGGTAGTAACCGATGTTCAACTTGATGATGATTTGATTTTACAGTCGGCCTTGAACAGAGGTACTAGTACGGTCTCACAATTTTTTATCATTATACTTGTACCTTAGCGAAATTCAAAATCTCATAGCGGCAAAACTTCCCGCCCACAAAATACAAAATTTCACACGCTTCCAAATTCCGATTCTACCCCTGTGGAGATGACAGCAAAGTCGGTTGGTGGGGGGGTCTGCCCGTCATTTTTTGGATCACCACCTCCCTAGCCCCGGAAACCCTCCCAAAAAAATTCATTTCCCTCAGTCTCTCATCTGAGACCACCCACCAGAACTTCTCAAGTCCCTCTCTCTACCACCTCCACGACCACCGCACCGGAACATCCCGGACCTACCCGAGCCCTCGCGATCCTCGTCATCCGGCTGCCTGCCGGAGCCGCTTCATCGACGCCGTCATCAACCGGACCGGATCATCCATGAACCTCGAAACCATATGCTCATCCAGCAGTCTACCGCAGTCGCTTCAGCTGCGGCATCACCCCGCAGGAGCCGCTTCGCCGGATCCATCGTCCACCGCATCGGATCTTGCTCACCGACACCGCTGTGCATGAACCGGATCTGCTTCACCGGCGCCGTGCATGATCTAAACTCTTCTACTGTCGCTTTTCTATTGCTTGCCTGCAAGTTCTTGTTTAATCTTGGGGAACCTGTTTGTGCTAACGACGCGCCGTTACGTTTTTGCAGATGAGATGAGTAATCATGAAGTGTAATGGCCGTCTCTCCAACCCCAAGTAGCACATGTAGCGTACTTCATCACCGGATCTATCAACCCCAGGAAGATCTGCTGTGACTCCCACAGAGTGCTTCTCTAATGTAAGTCCCTTGTTTTAGCGCCATGTTCTGGGTTCAGATTTTTTCTGAAGCTCTTTTAGTTCATTCCTAGCTATGACCGTAACACGTTGCTATTTTCTACTTCATTGCTAACTTTAAGCGATTGAACATTTTGGTTTGCATTCCCTGCTCTGTAGATGTAGCCATCATAACTTCTATCTTGCTCAGTCGTTGTTACAAAAATTATACTGTAGGTATTATAGTAACATCCTGCTATTATTTAGTTCATGGCCAATTTTAAGTAATTGCACATGTTGGTTCGCATTCTGCTCTATAGCTTTTGGCATCGTAACTTCTATATTTGGTTTACATTCCCTGCTCTGTAGATCTAGCCATCATAACTTTATCTTGCTCAGTCGTTGTTACAAAAATTATGGCCTGCTACTATGTTGTTTGTGCCAATTTTTTACTCCATGAACATGTTGGCTTGCATTCCCTGTACTACAGGTGATGCCATTGTTTTGTATCTAGTTCATTGTAAGCTAACAAAGTAAGGACTTAGTTTGGCATGCTATCACTCTGCTATCTAGCCTGTAGTACAAATAAACTTGTCATACTACTAGATAATAATTTTGCGTGCCATCTTGTTCTTCAAAAGCTGCATTATTGACTTGTTTCTCTGACTTGGCATGACGCTCACATATGGAAAAGCTGAACATATTGGTTTGCATTCCCTCTTATACAAGTTCACAGGTGATCCCACTATATTATGTATCTGGTCCATCCTAAGCTCCAGCGTTAACTATCCTCCATGTGTTGCTCATTACAAGTTTATATCCCGAAACATCTTGATTTGCATCCCCTTCACTATAAGTTCAGGAGTATTATTTAGTTCACGGCCAAAATGAAGTAATTGCACTTGGCACATGTTGGTTCACATTCCCTCCTCTTTAGCTTTTGCCATCGTAACTTCTATTTTTGGTTTACATTCCCTGCTCTGTAGATGTAGCCATCATAACTTCATCTTGCTCAGTCGTTGTTACAAAATTTATAGCCTGCTACTATGTTGTTCATGCCAATTTTGTACTCCCTGAACATGTTGGTTTGCATGGGACTCGACAGTAGTAAGTCTGCTGTTTCATTCTAACATGCTCTGTTATATTGGCTGTTGGTATGCGGCATGCACTCTTTGTTTGCTTATTGTGCGCATTACAATGATCTTGTTATAACGACGAAATGATGAGTTCCAAATTCTTTGGCAAACAATATTGTAGTGTCTTTGCCTTTCCATTGTTGTTGTCTTAACTTGTAATGTCTTTGTTTCAGATATAGGTGCTGCATGGACAACTTAAAAGATTGTCGGATCGCTTCATTGTATTGCTAGGTTTAATTACCATTCAATTTCTCTGGGTTCTGTAATATTTTTTCAATGCCTTGCAGCTGATGTAATATTTAGTTAGTTTTTATAGTTCTTTCGCGCATTTTTTCTTTGGTGCTTGTGGTAAGTGAGGCTATCGACAGAAATCAACTAAATCACGAATTCCCATCCCTTAAACGGCCCAATTAAGCGAAATCACATATGTGCACAGCGCAAAATCCTAAAGCGCAGGGCATATAAACAACACCTAAACGGGCTGGCTTACTACTTCTTGGGCCCCCATTTGATTTACGGTGGACCCCCACACTAATTGGTGGCCCACTTGCTTTAAGGTGGACCCCACCAGCTACTGGGCAGCCCGCTAATTGGTTGGGCAGCCCATTTGCTTTTGGAGGACCCCACATAAAATGGCGGCCCTTTAAGAGAAAGTGGGACCCACTGTGTTTTGGCTGGCCCACTATCTTGTTGGTAGCCCACTTCCTATGTGGACCACCTACTAGTTGTAGGCCCTTTAAAAGTGGGGCCCACTGCGCTTATTGGGTAAAGCTATCTTGTTGGCCGGCCACTTGTTCTATGGTGGTCCCACATGGTAAATGGGCCGGCCCTTTAAGTGGAAGGTGGGACCACTTTGTGTTTTTAACTGACCCACTATCTTGTTGGGCGGCCCCTTCTATATGGTGGACCCCACATACCAAATGGTGGCCCCGTGCGAATGTGGGACACACACTGTTTTTGCCGACCCGCTATCTTGGTGGAGCCCCAGTGGCTATATGGTGGGCCCACATACTAAATGGGCGACGCTTTAACGGGAAAGTGGGACACTTTTTGTGTTTTGACAGCTTACTATCTTGTTAGGCGGCCCGCTTTTGTATGGTGGACCCCATACTAAATGGGCCGCCCTTTAACGGGATAGTGGGACCCCACTGTGTTTTGGCCGCCCACTTGCTTCTTAGGCGACCGATTCCATGAGTGGACCCCACATGCTAAATGGGCGGCCCATTTAAGTTTGACCGTCAACATTAGAGGTTAGGCCGGCCCACTTAACTAATGGACCAGCCCAGCTATATAGTTGACCGGTCAAACTATGTCATCTGGCGGCCCGCTTAAGACGTGGCGAGGCCTCGTGTGGGCCTACCATCTACCACGGGGTTTCAGCCGGTTAACGCGTTGCGCGTTAACGCGCGCCACGTGTCGGTTGCATGTGTCGCGATCAACGGGCTGAAACACTTGCGCAACGGTCGATTTTAGTGGCGGAAGAGCCCAGCGCGACGGAAACGTCGTTGGACTTTGCCTGCAGTTTCCTAACAGAACCCATATCGTCGGGTTAGGCCCATAGGCGACGAAAAATACCCCTTAGCGGACGATTTTGAGACGTTGTCTATCAGGACTTTTCTTGTAGTGTGTCCGGTCTTTCACTGCCATCATAATGCTTCAGGTTTCGGGCACCTACACAGCTGGACTAGTGGACTGGAACGAGCCCTCTGCATACCCGTTTTCCACGCTTGTTCAGTTGTTGTTTGTCTCCCTTCACCATCGTCCAGGACGCTAGGGTCTTAGACGGTGTGCCCGATGAGTGGCAGATTGGGTTCCGCCGTCAGCTTGGGATGGCGGCAGGAGGATGTGGTCTCTTGGTCCTTGGATCCTTCAGGATGCTTCACGGCCAAATCGACCTACCTCCACCTGTCGCGGGGGGCGACTATTACTTGCTCCAAGGAAGTCTGGCGCACCCGTGTTCCGCCTAGGATCAGAGTCTTCCTTTGGCCGCTGATCCTCAGCAGACTTCCTTCCTCAGTTCAGGTGGCTAAGAGGCGTGGGCCATCTGATGTGCTTTGCTAGCTCTGCCATGAACCTGAGGATTGTAACCACATATTCTTTCTATGCCCCATGGCTAGATTTATGTGGGCCGGAGTCAGGGAGCTACTCCATTGTGATTGGAACCCTGCAGGGGCAGGGGAGTTCATCGTGTTAGCCAACGGTCTCTCGGGCCCCTTGTGTAGGCTAGTTTGGTTCACATTTGCGGCCCAATGTTGGACCCTCTGGAACACTAGAAACAAACTAACTATCAAAGGAAAAAATGATTGGCAACCCCGCTGATGCTTTTTATCATATGCTTCTTCACATGCAGCACTGGAGGGTTCTTGTCAGACCGATGGACCGGGCACTGCTGGACACGGCGGTGGGCGATGTCCGGAGGCTCTACACGCGGACTAGAGGCGGCAGGACTTCATGATGATGATCTTCTCCGTTACCAGCGTTCTGTGTGTTCCGTAGCTATCAGCCCATGATGTTATGATCCAGGGGGGTCTTCTATCTACTCGTACCATGTTAGATCTATGTTGGTTGTGTGTGGATTGTGTGTTGTATGACTCTTATATCTGTGGTTGCCGTGTTGGCTTTATTTATAAAGCTGGGCTTAGGCCTTCTCTTTAAAAACTATAATTTCTTACTATGTTTCGGTATATACTTCATTTAATTTGTGAGGGTCACAAGTACTATATCCACATTAATGAAGTAGGGGGGGTTTCGTGGCAATCCGTAGCTTTTAGACAACTTACCAAAACAGGGAGGAGGTTAGAATTAAACTTTCCATGCTTAAAACAAAAGAAGGAGAATACACAACTACGAAGTATATACTAAAAATCAGGTACCATGAAAAACTGACAACCAAATTACAAAACATAGGCGTATTTATATGAACGATTTGAATATGTTTTTTCGGATTTCCAATTAGTTTGTCTAAATATTTTACCTTTCCCCATAAAATTTGATGATTTCAAATATTGATATGGTTGCCCCTTGTGGAAAACCAGCAGTGTACGTCCATCAATCCCATTTGAGTTGGTGAGAGGCCAAATCTAGTGTTAAAAGTAGGTCTCACTTCACAGTTTCTAGAAAAAAAATTTAGGATCACCAAAAGTTGATTGTCCTAAGAGCATCTTCAATAAATACTCCCTCCTCAAAATATGATGCATATAGTTTTTTTTTATCATAGTTAAAAAAATACCGTTTGACTAACTATATAGCAAAAAATAATAAACATCTACAATATCAAATTCACACAATATGAAGTACTCCCTCTGTTCTGGTTTAGTCTACATTCTAGAAAAAATGAGACAATCTAATGTTGTATTTATTAGTACTATTTAGATATGTGAACAACCAATCTAAGCTAATTTAAAAATTACAACATCCAATAAAGAGAGGAAATTAAACCACTTCGTTTTTAGTATTATTGTTGACTACAACTCGAATGTAGACTATTTCAGGACAAATTTTAAGGATATATTATAAACTATTTCAGAACGGAGGAAGTATATTATTTTGACTCTATAAATATTGACACTTTTATCTATATAGTTGGTTAAACTATGAAAAAATCGACGCCCGGCAAAAACTATATGCATCCTATTTTGCAAAGGAGGGAGTAGGCTTGGTGATTTTTATGGCATTTAAGGCCAAAAAATGTCTCCAATAGATGCAAACAATTGGGGCAGCCTCAAATTCCTCCTATTGCTATATATTTGCACCACAACGCGACTATCGCAAAACAGCAAATTGTGCAACCGCTCGCGCAGCCCAACTGCTGAGCCGATACCTCCCCATCTCCTCCCTTCCACAGCCACCCACGTCGCCACTGAATTCGTCTGATTTTGCCGTTGCCTCGTCGATTCCCCGTAGAATCCAGCCGCCACGATCCCCCTCGCCCCCCCTCAGTGTTGTAGTATATGTAGTAGCCTGCGGGAGTTGAGTTCTATCTATATAATGTGTGTTGAAATTGAATTTGAATGTATCGAACTATATAGTGTCGTGTGTTGGAATCGAAGTTCGAATATTTGATGCCCTATTTTACATCATCTGAAAACTTTTCGGCGCTAAGCTCAAAATCAGGTGTCCTAAAACTGTTTTGGAGTTCCTGTTATACATCATCTACTAGAGCTGCCGTAAAAGCTAGGTTTCCACAAAACTTTGTGCTGGATTTTCACAAACTTGTATACAAATTAATTGAACTTGAATTACATTATTTACAGGTTAAACATACAATGCTCCATCTATGTTCTTGTATACAAGGCTACAACCAAGAAAATAATTAAAGATATTGCAGATGGTGCCTCTTTCTCTATTGTTACATCCAACATTTGCATTAATGGGCATCATCTTACGAGGTAGAATTCTGATCAAATTTTCCCGATTAGTGGGGTCATTGCATGGATGGAAAATGCATTTTTGATAGTTGCCTTGTACTATACTAGTAGAAGAGATGGAGTATCTACAAATTAGTTGTAAGTTTACTTTTTTTTTCCATCTCCATAAACCAATTTCTATGCTCCTGTAACTTCAATTCCCGTGACTTCAAAGTCTAGAAGCCAACGAGGCAACGAGAGCCCAAGGAAAAAAAAACTACCTCAGTTTTTTTTTTTTTTGAGGTAACTACCTCAGTTTTTTAGTACCATGTAGAGACGTACATATCAAGTTTGCTTAAAGCGCTTGCCGGGCGAATTTTTTTTCCAGAATCCGTCTATGCTCTAAAAAAAATCTATAGAGAGAGAAAAATATGTTTCATGTACTTTCCTTTTTTTTTTTTTGACGTTATGTACTTTCCTAATTTACGCCGGGGTTTTGATCTTTTCTCTCCCTGTGATATTGAGGCCCGGACTAGAGTAACAGCCCAAGAAGCCCTCACGCGTTTCAAATCCACCTCTGCTCCCTTTCTCTCCTCCCGCAGTTCCCCATCTCTCTGCTTCATCTCCACGCGCGCGCGGCTCCGCTGGCGGCAGCAGCAAGATCCAAACCCTAGCCCTCTCCACTGCCCTCATGGCGTCGCCGCCTCCCTTTCCAACGCCTGAGCGCGTCCCCGGCCTCTCCTTCGCCCCCCAAGACGACGAATTGATCACCCGCTACCTCGGTCCCAAGATCGCCAGCCAGCCGCTCCCTGCCGGCACGGCCGATTTCATCCATGAAACCGACGTATACGCCGCCGATCCAGCCAATCTCTGCGCCGCCTTCCCTCCGTCGTACTCGGGGATTGATGAGAGCAGCAAGATATGGTACTTCTTCACCTGCCCGAAGGCCAAGAACAGCCGCGGCAGTCGCAGATCGCGGACGGTCGGGGAAAACCAGGGCACCTGGCATTCCGAGAGCCGGAAGGACGTCTTCGCCGGGAAGGAGAAGGACCACATCGTCGGTTACCGTCGGAGCTTCAGCCACGAGACCAGCAGCGGCGAGAAATCTGGGTGGCTGATGATGGAGTTTGGGTTTGGGGGCAATCAAGAAGATGGCCCGGTTGTTTGCAAGATTTACAAGACCCCTCGCCCTGCCACCACCGGATGCTCAAGCTCAACGCGCAAGAAGAGGAAGGCCACGGATCCGGCGGCACCATCAGCTCGCGGCAAGAAGAGGAAGGCCGGTGACGAGGAGCGCTGTGATACGGCGGCACCGTCAGCTCGCGTGAGGCGGCGGCTCAACTTCCGTTCCCCTCCTGCAACTCTTGAAGACGATTTCTTGAACGAAACCCAGAGGCAACAATCAGAGGCAGAAGAACTGGCACCGGCGTTCGATCCCATCTCGTTCTTGACCGATGGCCACGCCCTTTCCGCGCTGAACTGCTACGACACACCCGTCCAAGGCGACTGGCCGACTGCTCCTGAGAATTCTGGTTCTTGGACCACCGCCGATTCTTTGCTGCCCGTCGAGACACGGCCAGAGGAGTCGGCATCAGCTGGGGATTGCAGCTTCTTCTTCAATGATCATGCCCGTTTCGGGCTGAGCTGCCCTGGCACAACAAACATTGCCCCCAGTGCCTATTGGACCTCTCCGGCAGTGTCCGAACAGTATGCCGAGCCTTCAGCCACCGATTGCAGTCTCTTCCTGAACAATCATGCCGGTTTTGCGCCGAGCTACCCTGACACAACCCTCCTGCCCCCGGCGGCGTCCCAACAGTATGGCCAGATTTCTTACGGTTCTTGCACGAGCGGGATGGAATTCTTCGAGAGCTTGCCCGTCACCGGATTCCAACACGACACGCCGTTCTACTGGCCCCGCGAGCCCTCCTCTGCTCCTACGTCGTTGGCGGCGTCGACTCCGTTGCACAGCTGCAGGACGAATTGGGCTTCTCCAATGCTGCTGCCACTACAGGGAAGGAGGAACTCTCTCTGCTGATCATGAGCGATGACCCGAGCTAGCTAGGTTACTGAAGCATCCTCCTGCTGTACCAAGGCAGCAAGACATTGACCATTAGTAGTTACTAGCATCTGAATGTTTAGGTCTCGGACAATTCAAGTTTGGATGTTTGTTCGACATGTGTGCTGTAATTTCCTCTTTCGAAGCTGTTGTTTCAGAGCTGATGACCATTCTGAAGTTTGGACTCTCCAGGGCTACTGCCACTACAAGCAGTGACTAGTGATCGTCTGTCCATTCTGAAGCTTTGATATTTCCTCGTCCTGTGTGTTGTAATTTGTGACTTCCTTCAATGTAATCTTTGTAAGCTGTTGTCTGTTGTCTCTGAGCCCAGAACTAACTCAAGAACTTATGAATCCTTTTGCCTGATAATCCTCTATATACTCTATTTTGAATATACTCACATTTACTTGTTGTTTTCTTGCTGGTTTACCTCTGATTATTAAGATATCCCAAATTTGTTAAGATTGTGAGTTACGGCTGTGGCACGGATGGCCAATTGATTCCTTTTATTGTGTTCCCCTGTATTTTTACCATGTGTTTATCACATTATAAGGGAAAAAAGTAAATCATTATACATTCTCATTCGATTAAATTCAATGGTGAGGGATGAATAAAACTGAACTTTCTATCCAGCATACAGCATGAAACTTTGGCTAAACAAAATGTCTGGTAATCATCTCTAGACTATGCCCGAGCTCATAAGTAGCTCAGGATAAAATGCGAACATTACATATACTTCTCGGAAAGCTGCTCAGGAAATAATGCTACCATTTGAGAAACAAATGTTCACAAATCTCACATGTTATGAACGGGAAGAAAAAACGATACATCATATGCCAGGCCAAATAATCTGGGCAATAGATTGAGTGTATCCGTGCAATAAGAAAACCATCAGCATACCCTGTTGATATTCAGATAAAAAGAAAGATAACAGCATGCTCCAGGATCTCACCAACTGGATACATCAACTAAATGATACAGCCAAAAGAATGTAGCAAATTATACTTCCTTTTTTTTAACCTAATGTAAGACCTTTATATATTCGGTTTTGCTATGTCCGAGATTTTCTTAAGTCTAAGTCAATTACAAAAAAGTGCTTAAGTTGCACTTTTCTGTTAAAAATGTGCAATTGCACTTTTCTGCCAGAAATGTGTACTGGACCGAGTTGCACTTTTCTTTAAACTGCAGTTGCACTTTTCTAAGTTGACTGAGACTTAAGAAAATCTCAGTCAACTTAGACATAGGCACACCCTTATATATTTAAAAGATACATGCATTTACCATATATAGATTGTATCATTCGGGTACTGGATAATAGATAGATCTTTGCATGTGTAGGATAACGTAGCATAGAAAACAAAAAATTTCCTACCGCGAACACGCAATCCAAGCCAAGATGCAATCTAGAAGACGGTAGCAACGAGGGGATTATCGAGACTCACCCTTGAAGAGATTCCAAAGCCTACAAGATGAGGCTCTTGTTGCTGCGGTAGACGATCACTTGCCGCTTGCAAAAGCGCGTAGAAGATCTTGATCACGGCGCCACGAACGGGCAGCACCTCCGTACTCGGTCACACGTTCGGTTGTTGATGAAGACGACGTCCACCTCCCCGTTCCAGCGGGCAGCGGAAGTAGTAGCTCCTCTTGAATCCGACAGCACGACGGCGTGGTGTCGGTGGCGGTGGAGAAATCCGGCGGAGCTTCGCTAAGCGTGCGGGATATGGTGGAGGAGCGGGGTGATGGCGTGTAACTCACACGTTCGTTGGGAACGCCAAGAGGAAGGTATGATGCGCACAGTAGCAAGTTTTCCCTCGAAGAAACCAGTAGGAGCCAAGAAGCACGTTGAAGGTTGATGGTCGCGAAATGTGATGCGGCGCAACAGGGATTCCTGCGCCAACGTGGAATCTGCACAACAAAACCAAAGTACTTTGCCCCAAACAGTGAGGTTGTCAATCTCACCGGCTTGCTGTAACAAAGGATTAAGCGTATCGAGTGGAAGATGTTTGCAAAAAAAGTAAAACACAATTGCAGTAAATTGTATGCTATGTAAAGAATAGGACCGGGGTCCACAGTTCACTAGAGGTGTCTCTCCCATAAGATAAAAGCATGTTGGGTGAACAAATTACAGTCGGGCAATTGACAAATAGAGAAAGGCATAACAATGCATATACATGATATGATAAATATAGTGAGATTTAATTGGGCATTACGACAAAATACATAGACCGCCATCCAACTGCATCTATGCCTAAAAAGTCCACCTTCAGGTTATCATCCGAACCCCATTCAGTATTAAGTTGCTAAGCAACAGACAATTGCATTAAGTATGGTGCGTAATGTAATCAACAACTACATCCTTAGACATAGCATCAATGTTTTATCCCTAGTGGCATGACACATCCACAACCTTAGAACTTTCTGTCACTGTCCCAGATTCAATGGAGGCATGAACCCACTATCGAGCATAAATACTCCCTCTTGGAGTTAAGAGTACAAACTTGGCCAGAGCCTCTACTAATAACGGAGAGCATGCAAGATCATAAACAACACATAAACAATAGATTGATAATCACCATAATCATAGTACTCTCTATCCATCGGATCCCGACAAACACAACATATAGAATTACATATAGATGATCTTCATCATGTTAGGCAGCTCACAAGATCCAACAATGAAGCACAACAAGGAGAAGACGACCATCTAGCTACTGCTATGGACCCATGGTCCAGGGGTGAACTACTCACTCATCACTCGGAGGCGATCATGGCGATGAAGAGTCCTCGGGAGATGAATCCCCTCTCCGGCGGGTGCCGGAGCGATCTGAATCCCAGAGATGGGATTCGCGGCGGCGGCCGATGTCGTTCCCCCTCCTTTCTGTAGACGGTGTTGGGCCTCCAAGTGCGAGGTTTGTAGAACAGCAGCAAGTTTCCCTTAAGTGGATCACCCAAGGTTTATCGAACTCGGGGAGGAAGAGGTCAAAGATATCCCTCTCATGCAACCCTGCAACCACAAAGCAAGAAGTCTCTTGTGTCCCCAACACACCTAATAGGTGCACTAGTTCGGCGAAGAGATAGTGAAATACAGGTGGTATGAATATATATGAGCAGTAGCAACGGTGCCAGAAAATAGCTTGCTGGCGTGTAGTTGATGGTGGTAGTATTGCAGCAGTAGTAACACAGTAAAACAGTAAACAAGCAGTAGTAACTCAGTATTTAGGAACAAGGCCTAGGGATTACACTTTCACTAGTGGACACTCTCAACATTGATCACATAACGAATAGATAAATGCATACTCTACACTTTTGTTGGATGATGAACACATTGCGTAGGATTACACGAACCCTCAATGCCGGAGTTAACAAGCTCCACAATAATGCTCATATTTTAGTAACCTTTAGTGTAAGATAGATCAAAAGACTAAACCAAGTACTAGCATAGCATGCACACTGTCACCTTCATGCATATGTAGGAGGAATAGATCACATCAATATTATCATAGCAATAGTTAACTTCGCAATCTACAAGAGATCATGATCATAGCATAAACCAAGTACTAACACGGTGCACACACTGTCACCTTTGCACACATGCAGGAGGAATAAAACTACTTTAATAACTTTGCTAGAGTAGCACATAGATAAATTGTGATACGATGCACATTGCAATCATAAAGAGATATAAATAAGCACTTCACTACGCTCTTCAACAGTGAATAAGTACTTCGTGAAATATAGCCTAAGAGACCCACACGGTGCACACACTGTCACCTTTACACACGTGGGACAAGGAGTCTCCGGAGATCACATAAGTAAAACCCACTTGACTAGCATAATGACATCTAGATTACAAGCATCATCATATGAATCTCAATCATGTAAGGCAGCTCATGAGATTATTGTATTGAACTACATAGGAGAGAGATGAACCACATAGCTACCGGTACAGCCCCGAGCCTCGATGGAGAACTACTCCCTCCTCATGGGAGCAGCAGCGGCGGTGAAGAAGATGGCGGTGGAGATGGCAGCGGTGTCGATGGAGAAGCCTTCCGGGGCACTTCCCCGCTCCGGCGGGTGCGGAACAGAGACTCCTGTCCCCGGATCTTGGCTTCGCGATGATGGCGGCTGGAAGGTTTCTGGATTTCGTCGAACGCCTCGGGGTTTTCGCGACGGAGGCTTTAAATAGGCGGAAGGGCAAGGTCGGTGGACTTACGGGGGCCCACACTATAGGGGCGCGGCCCCCCCTTGCCGCGCCGGCCTAGGGTTTGGTGGCCCCGTGCCCCCTCTCTGGCGGTTCTCGTGTGTTTTGGATGGTTAGGGAAAAATAGGAATCGGGTCTTGATTTCGTCCGATTAGAATATTTCGTTACTAGGATTTCGAAACCAAAAGCAGGACAGGCTTCGGCATCTTGTTAATAGGTTAGTTCAGAAAATGCATAAATATGACATATAATGTGTATAAAACATGTAGATAACATCAATAATGTGGCATGGAACATAAGAAATTATCGATACGTTGGAGACGTATCAGCATCCCCAAGCTTAGTTCTGCTCGTCCCGAGCAGGTAAAACGATAACAAAGATAATTTCTTAAGTGACATGCCATCATAAACTTGATCATATTGTAAACATATGTAATGAATGCAGCGATCAAAACAATGGTAATGACATGAGTAAACAACTGAATCATAAAGCAAAGACTTTTCATGAATAGTACTTCAAGACAAGCATAAATAAGTCTTGCATAAGAGTTAACTCATAAAGCAATAAATCAAAGTAAAGGTGTTGAAGCAACACAAAGGAAGATTAAGTTTCAGCGGTTGCTTTCAACTTATAACATGTATATCTCATGGATATTGTCAACATAGAGTAATATAACAAGTGCAATATGCAAGTATGTAGGAATCAATGCACAGTTCACACAAGTGTTTGCTTCTTGAGGTGGAGAGAAATAGGTGAACTGACTCAACATAAAAGTAAAAGAAAGGTCCTTCAAAGAGGAAAGCATCGATTGCTATATTTGTGCTAGAGCTTTTATTTTGAAAACATCAAGAGAGCATAAAAGTAAAGTTTTGAGAGGTGTTTGTTGTTGTCAACGAATGGTAGTGGGTACTCTAACTCCCTTGCCAGACAAACCTTCAAAGAGCGGCTCCCATTTTATTTTATTTTTGGGTGGCACTCCTTCCAACCTTTCTTTCACAAACCATGGCTAACCGAATCCTCGGGTGCCTGCCAACAATCTCATACCATGAAGGAGTGCCTTTTTATTTTAGTTTTATTTTGTTGACACTCCTCCCCACCTTTGCTTTCTCAAGCCATGGCTAACCGAATCCTTCGGGTGCCGTCCAACAATCACATACCATGGAGGAGTGTCTATTTTTGTTAATTAATTTGGGACTAGGAATCCCATTGCCAGCTCTTTTTGCAAAATTATTGGATAAGCGGATGAAGCCACTAGTCCATTGGTGAAAGTTGCCCAACAAGATTGAAAGATAAACACCACATACTTCCTCATGAGCTATAAAACATTGACACAAATAAGAGGTAATAACTTTTGAATTGTTTAAAGGTAGCACTCAAGCAATTTACTTTGGAATGGCGGAGAAATACCATGTAGTAGGTAGGTATGGTGGACACAAATGGCATGAATATTGGCTCAAGTATTTGGATGCATGAGAAGTATTCCCTCTCGATACAAGGTTTAGGCTAGCAAGGTTATTTGAAGCAAACTCAAGGATGAACAGGTGCAGCAAAACTCACATAAAAGACATATTGTAAACATTATAAGACTCTACACCGTCTTCCTTGTTGTTCAAAACTCAATACTAGATATTATCTAGACCTTAGAGAGACCAATTATGCAAACCAAATTTTAGCATGCTCTATGTATTTCTTCATTAATGGGTGCAAAGCATATGATGCAAGAGCTTAAACATGAGCACAACAATTGCCAAGTATCACATTATCCAAGACATTTTACCAATTACTACATGTAGCATTTTCAATTCCAACCATATAACAATTTAACGAAGAGGAAACTTCGCCATGAATATTATGAGCTAAGAACACATGTGTTCATACGAACCAGCGGAGCGTGTCTCTCTCCCACACAAGGATGAACTTATTCAGAGAACTAAGATAACAAAACAAAAACAAAAATAAAAGCACAGACGCTCCAAGTAAAATACATAGGATGTGATGGAATAAACATATAGTTTCACTAGAAGAAACTGATAAGTTGTCGATGAAGAAGGGGATGCCTTGGGCATCCCCAAGCTTAGATGCTTGAGTCTTCTTGAAATATGCAGGGATGAACCACCGGGGCATCCCCAAGCTTAGACCTTTCACTCTTCTCGATCACATTATATCACCCTCTTCTATTGACCCTTGAAAACTTCTGACACACCAAACTTCAAGCAAACTCATTAGAGGGTTAGTGCATAATCAAAAATTCACATGTTCAGAGGTGACACAATCATTCTTTTCACTTCTGGACATTGCATAAAGCTACTGGACATTAATGGATCAAAGAAATAAATCCAACATAGCAAAAGAGGCAATGCGAAATAAAAGGCAGAATCTGTCAAAACAGAACAGTCCGTAAAGACGAATTTAAAGCTGGCACCAGACTTGCTCAAATGGAAAAACTCAAAACTAATGAAAGTTGCATACATATCTGAGGATCACGCTCGTAAATTGGCAGATTTTTTCGAATTTTCTACAGAGAACTGTGCCCAGATTCGTGACAGACAGCAATGCTGTTTCTGCGCAGCGATCCCAAATATAACATCAACTTTAACATAGAAACTTTACTTGGCACAAAAACATGATAAGGGAGGTTGCTACAGTAGTAAACAACTTCCAAGACACAAATATAAAACAAAGTACTGTAGTAAAAAAAACACATGGGTTATCTCCCAAGAAGTTCTTTCTTTATAGCCATTAAGATGGGCTCAGCAGTTTTAATGATGCACTCGCAAGAAATAGAAGTTGAAACAAAAGAGAGCATCAAGAGGCAAATTCAAAACACATTTAAGTCTAACATGCTTCCTATGCATAGGAATCTTGTAAATAAACAAGTTCATGAAGAGCAAAGTAACAAGCATAGGAAGATAAAACAAGTGTAGCTTCAAAAATTTCAGCACATAGAGAGGTGTTTTAGTAACATGAAAATTTCTACAACCATATTTTACTCTCTCATAATAACTTTCAGTAGCATCATGAGCAAACTCAACAATATAACTATCACTTAAAGCATTCTTATCATGAGTCTCATGCATAAAATAATTACTACTCCCAACATAAGCGTAGTCATTCTTATTAATTGTAGTGGGAGCAAATTCAACAAAGTAGCTATCAAATATAGGAGGTATATTGTAATCATAATCAAATTTATCCTCCATAACAGGTGGTAACAAAAGACTACTATCATTATAATCATCATAAATGGGAGGCAAAGTATCATCAAAGTAAATTTTCTCCTCAATGCTTGGGGGACTAAAAATATCATGCTCATCAAAGCCAGCTTCCCCAAGCTTAGAATTTTCCATAGCATTAGCAACAATGGTGTTCAAAGCATTCATACTAATAACATTCCCATTATCATGCATATAAAGTTCCATGGGTTTTTTAATTCTTTCTTCAAACACATCATGTCCTAATTCAAGATAAAGTTCATAAAGATCTCTCATTTTATTGTTGTCTTCCATTAAGCCTAACTAGTGTAAACAAGAAACCAAATGTCACAATTGCAGAGTCTAAAGGAAATAGCGAGTACTTACAACGGCGAAAATAGCTTAGTAGCCAAGATCCGGAGTGTGAGTACCTTTTACCTTTCCTCCCCGACAGCCCGAGAAAATAGCTTGATGTCTACGTTCCCCCTCCTTTCCTGTAGACAGTGTTGGGCCTCCAAGTGCAGAGGTTTGTAGAACAGCAAGTTTCCCTTAAGTGGATCACCCAAGGTTTATCGAACTCAGGGAGGAAGAGGTCAAAGATATCCCTCTCATGCAACCCTGCAACCACAAAGCAAGAAGTCTCTTGTGTCCCCAACACACCTAATAGGTGCACTAGTTCGGCGAAGAGATAGTGAAATACAGGTGGTATGAATATGTAAGCAGTAGCAACGGTGCCAGAAAATAGCTTGGCGTGTAGTTGATGGTGGTAGTATTGCAGCAGTAGTAAACAGTAAAACAGAAAACAAGCGGTAGTAACTCAGCAGTATTTAGAAACAAGGCCTAGGGATTACACTTTCACTAGTGGACACTCTCAACATTGATCACATAACAGAATAGATAAATGCATACTCTACACTTTTGTTGGATGATGAACACATTGCGTAGGATTACACGAACCCTCAATGCCGGAGTTAACAAGCTCCACAATAATGCTCATATTTTAGTAACCTTTAGTGTAAGATAGATCAAAAGACTAAACCAAGTACTAGCATAGCATGCACACTGTCACCTTCATGCATATGTAGGAGGAATAGATCACATCAATATTATCATAGCAATAGTTAACTTCGCAATCTACAAGAGATCATGATCATAGCATAAACCAAGTACTAACACGGTGCACACACTGTCACCTTTGCACACATGCAGGAGGAATAAAACTACTTTAATAACTTTGCTAGAGTAGCACATAGATAAATTGTGATACGATGCACATTGCAATCATAAAGAGATATAAATAAGCACTTCACTACGCTCTTCAACAGTGAATAAGTACTTCGTGAAATATAGCCTAAGAGACCCACACGGTGCACACACTGTCACCTTTACACACGTGGGACAAGGAGTCTCCGGAGATCACATAAGTAAAACCCACTTGACTAGCATAATGACATCTAGATTACAAGCATCATCATATGAATCTCAATCATGTAAGGCAGCTCATGAGATTATTGTATTGAACTACATAGGAGAGAGATGAACCACATAGCTACCGGTACAGCCCCGAGCCTCGATGGAGAACTACTCCCTCCTCATGGGAGCAGCGGTGATGAAGATGGCGGTGGAGATGGCAGCGGTGTCGATGGAGAAGCCTTCCGGGCACTTCCCCGCAGCGGTGGGAGAACTCTGTCCCCCGGATCTTGGCCCGCGATGACTGCGGCTCTGGAAGGTTTCTCTGATTTCGTCGAACGCCTCGGGGTTTCGCGACGGAGGCTTTAAATAGGCGGAAGGGCAAGGTCGGTGGACTTCGGGGCCCACACTATAGGGCGCGACCCCTTGGCCGCGCCGGCCTAGGGTTTGGTGGCCCGTGCCCCTCTCGGCGGTTCTCGTGTGTTACGGATGGTTCGGGAAAAATAGGAATCGGGTCTTGATTTCGTCCGATTAGAATATTTCGTTACTAGGATTTCTGAAACCAAAAACAAAAACAGAACTGGCACTTCATCTTGTTAATAGGTTAGTTCCAGAAAATGCATAAATATGACATATAATGTGTATAAAACATGTAGATAACATCAATAATGTGGCATGGAACATAAGAAATTATCGATACGTTGGAGACGTATCGGCGGCGTCTCGGAAGGTTTTCGTATCGTGGCTCTCGTTTCGCGACGGAGACTTTAAGTAGGCGGAAGGTCAACGCGGGGGCCACACGAGGGCGGGGGCGAGTGGCGCGGCCGGGGCCCGCGCCGCCTAGCTCTGGCTGCCTCGTGGCCCCACTTCGTTATCTCTTCGGTCTTGGAAGCTTCGTGCAAAAATAGGACCTGGGCGAAAGTTTCGTCCAATTCCGAGAATATTTCCTTACTAGGATTTCTGAAACCAAAAGCAGTGAAAACAAGCGGCTCTTCGGCATCTTGTTAATAGGTTAGTTCGAAAATGCATAAATATGACATATAATGTGCATAAAACATGTAGGTATCATCAATAAAGTAGCATGGAACATAAGAAATTATCGATACGTTGGAGACGTATCAGCATCCCCAAGCTTAGTTCTGCTCGTCCCGAGCAGGTAAAACGATAACAAAGATAATTTCGAAGTGACATGCCATCATAATCTTGATCATACTATTTGTAAACATATGTAATGAATGCAGCGATCAAAACAAAGGTAATGACATGAGTAAACAAAAGAATCATATGACAAAGACTTTTCATGAATAGTACTTCAAGACAAGCATCAATAAGTCTTGCATAAGAGTTAACTCATAAAGCAATAAATCAAAAAGGTATTGAAGCAACACAAAGGAAGATGAAGTTTCAGCGGTTGCTTTCAACTTATAACATGTATATCTCATGGATATTGTCAACATAAAGTAATATAACAAGTGCAATATGCAAGTATGTAGGAATCAATGCACAGTTCACACAAGTGTTTGCTTCTTAAGGTGGAGGGAGATAGGTAAACTGACTCAACAATAAAAGTAAAAGAATGGTCCTTCAAAGAGGAAAGCATCGATTGTTGTATTTGTGCTAGAGCTTTTATTTTGAAAACATGAAACAATTTTGTCAACGGTAGTAATAAAGCATATGAGTTATGTAAATTATATCTTACAAGTTGCAAGCCTCATGCATAGTATACGAGTAGTGCCCGCACCTCGTCCTACTTAGCTTGGACTACCGGATCTTTGCATGCCATATTTCAACCAAGTGTCACAAAGGGGTACCTCCATGCCGCCTGTACAAAGGTCTAAGGAGAATGCTCGCATTTTGGATTTCTCGCTTTTGATTATTCTCAACTTAGACATCCATACCGGGACAACATGGACAACAGATAATGGACTCCTCTTAAATGCATAAGCATGTAGCAACAATTATTATTCTCATATGAGATTGAGGATATATGTCCAAAACTGAAACTTCCACCATGATTCATGGCTTTAGTTAGCGGCCCAATGTTCTTCTCTAACAATTTTGCATGCTCCAACCACTAAAATGATAGATCCTTCAGACAAGACGGACATGCATAGCAACTCACATGATATTCAACAATAGTTGATGGCGTTCCCCAGAAGCATGGTTATCGCACAACAAGCAACTTAATAAAATATAAAGTGCATAAGTACATATTCAATACTACGATAGTTTTTAAGGCTATTTTGTCCAATGAGCTATATATTGCAAAGGTGAATGATGGAATTTTAAAGGTAGCACTCAAGCAATTTACTTTGGAATGGCGGAGAAATACCATGTAGTAGGTAGTTATGGTGGACACAAATGGCATAGTAGTTGGCTCAAGGATTTTGGATGCATGAGAAGTATTCCCTCTCGATACAAGGTTTAGGCTAGCAAGGTTATTTGAAGCAAACTCAAGGATGAACAGGTGCAGCAAAACTCACATAAAAGACATATTGTAAACATTATAAGACTCTACACCGTCTTCCTTGTTGTTCAAAACTCAATACTAGATATTATCTAGACCTTAGAGAAACCAAATATGCAAATCAAATTTTAGCAAGCTCTATGTATTTCTTCATTAATGGGTGCAAAGCATATGATGCAAGAGCTTAAACATGAGCACAACAATTGCCAAGTATCACATTATCCAAGACATTTTAGAATTACTACATGTAGCATTTTCCAATTCCAACCATATAACAATTTAACGAAGAAGAAACTTCGCCATGAACATTATGAGTAAAGCCTAAGGACACATGTGTCCATATGCAACAGCGGAGCGTGTCTCTCTCCCACAAAGTGAATGTTAGGATCCATTTTATTCAAACAAAAACAAAAACAAAAACAAACCGACGCTCCAAGTAAAGAACACAAGATGTGATTGAATAAAAATATAGTTTCAGGGGAGGAACCTGATGATGTTGTCGATGAAGAAGGGGATGCCTTGGGCATCCCCAAGCTTAGACGCTTGAGTCTTCTTAAAATATGCAGGGGTGAACCACGGGGCATCCCCAAGCTTAAGCTTTCACTCCTCTTGATCATAGTATATCATTCTCCTCTCTTGACCCTTGAAAACTTCCTTCACACCAAACTTCAAGCAAACTCATTAGAGGGTTAGTGCACAATTAATAATTCACACATTCAGAGGTGACACAATCATTATTTTCACTTCTGGACATTGCATAAAGCTACTGGACATTAATGGATCAAAGAAATAAATCCAACATAGCAAAAGAGGCAATGCGAAATAAAAGGCAGAATCTGTCAAAAACAGAACAGTCCGTAAAGACGAATTTAAAGCTGGCACCAGACTTGCTCAAATGGAAAAACTCAAAACTAATGAAAGTTTCGTACATATCTGAGGATCACGCTCGTAAATTGGCAGATTTTTCGAATTTTCTACAGAGAACTGTGCCCAGATTCGTGACAGACAGCAATGCTGTTTCTGCGCAGCGATCCCAAATATAACATCAACTTTGACATAGAAACTTTACTTGGCACAAAAATATGATAAGGAGAGGTTGCTACAGTAGTAAAAAACTTCCAAGACTCAACAAAACAAAAAATTTCTGTAGGTAAAAACATGGGTTGTCTCCCATAAGCGCTTTTCTTTAACGCCTTTCAGCTAGGCGCAGAAAGTGCAAATCAAGTAACATCGAGTAGAAGCATCAACATCATAACTTGTTCTAATAATAGAATCAAAAGGCAACTTCATTCTTTTTCTAGGGAAGTGTTCCATACCTTTCTTGAGAGGAAATTGATATTTAATATTACCTTCCCTCATATCAATAACAGCACCAACGGTTCGAAGAAAAGGTCTTCCCAACACAATAGGACAAGATGCATTGCATTCGATATCCAAGACAACAAAATCAACGGGGACAAGGTTATTGTTAACCGTAATGCACATTATCAATCCTCCCCAAAGGTTTCTTTTTAATATTATCGGCAAGATTAACATCCAAATAACAATTCTTCAATGGTGGCAAGTCAAGCATATCATAAATCTTTTTAGGCATAACAGAAATACTTGCACCAAGATCACATAAAGCATTACATTCAAAGTCATTGAATTTCATTTTAATGATGGGCTCCCAACCATCTTCTAACTTTCTAGGAATAGAAGTTTCAAGTTTTAGTTTCTCTTCTCTAGCTTTTATGAGAGCATTTGTAATATGTTTTGTAAAGGCTAAATTTATAGCACTAGCATTAGGACTTTTAGCAAGTTTTTGTAAGAACTTTATAACTTCAGAGATGTGGCAATCATCAAAATCTAAATCATTATGAGCTACAGCAATGGGATCATTGTTCCCAAGGTTGGAAAAATTTCAGCAGTTTTATCACAAGCGGTTTCAGCAGTTTTAGCAATTTGGCAGTTTTGTACGCTTCGCACTAGGAGTAGAAACATTGCCTACACCAATTATTTTACCATTGATAGTAGGAGGTGCAGCAACATGTGAAGAATTAGCATTACTAGTGGTGGTAATAGTCCAAACTTTAGCTACATTATTCTTTTTAGCTAGTTTTTCATTTTCTTCTCTATCCCACCTAGCACGCAGTTCAGCCATTAATCTTATATTCTCATTAATTCTAACTTGGATGGCATTTGCTGTAGTAGTAATCTTATTATCAATATCATTATTAGGCATAACTTTCATTTTTAGAAGATTAACATCAGAGGCAAGTCTATCAACTCTAGAAGCAATAGTATCAATTTTATCAAGCTTTTCCTCAACAGATTTGTTAAAAGCAGTTTGTGTACTAATAAATTCTTTAAGCATAGCTTCAAGACCAGGGGGTACATTCCTATTATTGTTGTAAGAATTCCCATAAGAATTACCATAACCATTACCATTAGCGAAGGATATGGCCTATAGTTATTACCAGAGTTGTTCCTATAAGCGTTGTTGTTGAAATTATTATTTTTAATGAAATTCACATCAACATTTTCTTCTTGAGCAACCAATGAAGCTAAAGGAACATTATTTGGATCAACATTAGATCTACCATTCACAAGCATAGACATAATCACATCAATCTTATCACTCAAGGAAGAGGTTTCTTCAACAGAATTTACCTTCTTACCTTGTGGAGCTCTTTCCGTGTGCCATTCAGAGTAATTTATCATCATATCATCAAGAAGTTTTGTAGCCGCCCCAAAGTGATGGACATAAAGGTACCTCCAGCAGCTGAATCCAATAAATTCCGCGAAGAAAAATTTAGTCCTGCATAGAAGGTTTGGATGATCATCCAAGTAGTCAGTCCATGGGTTGGGCAATTCTTTACCAAGGTTTTCATTCTCTCCCATGCTTGAGCAACATGTTCAGTATCTAATTGTCTAAAATTCATTATGCTACTTCTCAAAGATATAATTTTAGCGGGAGGATAATATCTACCAATAAAAGCATCCTTGCATTTAGTCCATGAATCAATACTATTCTTAGGCAAAGATAGCAACCAATCTTTAGCTCTTCCTCTTAATGAGAAAGGAAACACTTTCAATTTAATAATATCACCATCTACATCTTTATACTTTTGCATTTCACAAAGTTCAACAAAATTATTGAGATGGGCAGCAGCATCATCAGAACTAGCACCAGAAAATTGATCTCTCATGACAAGATTTAGTAAAGCAGGTTTAATTTCAAAGAATTCTGCTGTAGTAGCAGGTGGAGCAATAGGTGTGCATAGGAAATCATTATTATTTGCATTTGTGAAGTCACACAACTTAGTATTTTCAGGGGTATTCATTTTAGCAACGGTAAATAAAACAAACTAGATAAAGTAAATGCAAGTAACTAATTTTTTTTGTGTTTTTGATATAGAGAGCAAGACAATAAATAAAGTAAAACTAGCAACTAATTTTTTTTTGTTTTGTTTAGGTGCAGCAAACAAAGTAGTAAATAAAATAAAGCAAGACAAAAATAAAGTAAAGAGATTGAGAAGTGGAGACTCCCCTTGCGGCGTGTCTTGATCTCCCGCAACGGCGCCGAAAAAGAGCTTCGGCGTGCGGTTGACGTGGGAGATAGATATTTTGTGGTGTAACTTTTCTTCAGATCCCCGACGGCGCCAGAAAAAGAGCTTGATGGCGTGTAACTCACACGTTCGTTGGGAACCCCAAGAGGAAGGTATGATGCGCACGGTAGCAAGTTTTCCCTCAGAAAGAAACCAAGGTTTAATCGAACCAGGAGCCAAGAAGCACGTTGAAGGTTGATGGTCACGAAATGTGATGCGGCGCAACACCAGGGATTCCGCGCCAACGTGGAATCTGCACAACAAAACCAAAGTACTTTGCCCCAACGAAGCAGTGAGGTTGTCAATCTCACCGGCTTGCTGTAACAAAGGATTAAGCGTATCGAGTGGAAGATGTTTGCAAAGAAAACAGTAAAACACAATTGCATAAATTGTATGCTATGTAAAGAATAGGACCGGGGTCCACAGTTCACTAGAGAGGTCTCTCCCATAAGATAAAAGCATGTTGGGTGAACAAATTACAGTCGGGCAATTGACAAATAGAGAAAGGCATAACAATGCATATACATGATATGATAAATATAGTGAGATTTAATTGGGCATTACGACAAAATACATAGACCGCCATCCAACTGCATCTATGCCTAAAAAGTCCACCTTCAGGTTATCATCCGAACCCCATTCAGTATTAAGTTGCTAAGCAACAGACAATTGCATTAAGTATGGTGCGTAATGTAATCAACAACTACATCCTTAGACATAGCATCAATGTTTTATCCCTAGTGGCAACAACACATCCACAACCTTAGAACTTTGTCACTGTCCCAGATTCAATGGAGGCATGAACCCACTATCGAGCATAAATACTCCCTCTTGGAGTTAAGAGTAAACTTGGCCAGAGCCTCTACTAATAACGGAGAGCATGCAAGATCATAAACAACACATAAACAATAGATTGATAATCACCATAATCATAGTACTCTCTATCCATCGGATCGACAAACACAACATATAGAATTACATATAGATGATCTTGATCATGTTAGGCAGCTCACAAGATCCAACAATGAAGCACAACAAGGAGAAGACGACCATCTAGCTACTGCTATGGACCCATGGTCCAGGGTGAACTACTCACTCATCACTCCGGAGCGATCATGGCGATGAAGAGTCCTCGGGAGATGAATCCCCTCAGGGTGCGGAGGCGATCTCCTGAATCCCCGAGATGGGATTCGCGGCGGCGGCGTCTGGAAGGTTTCGTATCGTGGCTCTCGTCTGGGGGTTTCGCGACGGAGACTTTAAGTAGGCGGAAGGTCAACGCGGGGGCCACACGAGGGGCCCGGGGGCGGGGTGGCGCGGCCGGGCACAGCCGCGCCGCCCTGGCTCTGGCTGCCTCGTGGCCCCACTTCGTTATCTCTTCGGTCTTCGGAAGCTTCGTGCAAAAATAGGACCCTGGGCGAAAGTTTCGTCCAATTCGAGAATATTTCCTTACTAGGATTTCTGAAACCAAAAAGCAGAAAACAACAAGCGGCTCTTCGGCATCTTGTTAATAGGTTAGTTCAGAAAATGCATAAATATGACATATAATGTGCATAAAACATGTAGGTATCATCAATAAAGTAGCATGGAACATAAGAAATTATCGATACGTTGGAGACGTATCAGGGGCGCTAGGGTTAGAGGGGGGTGGCCGGCCACTATAGGGGGCGGCCAAGGTGGTGGCTTTGGTGTGTCCGGCCCCCTCCCTATGCCCCTCATTATATAGGTGGAAGCCCCAAGTGTTGGACTACAAGTCTCCGAATAAGACCCGAACCCAAAACCTTCCATATGGTGGGAAACCTTCCCAAGCTAGGACTCCCACTAGAGGTGGGAGTTCCACCTTCCATATGGGGGGGTGGCCGGCCCCCAGGGGGAGTCCACTTGGGACTCCACCCCACTAGGGTTGGCCGGCCATGGAGGTGGAGTCCCATGTGGACTCCACCTTCCTAGGTGTGTTCTTCCGGACTTTTCTAGAACCTTCTAGAACCTTCCATAGAACCTTCCGAATCATTTTAATTCACATAAAATGACATCCTATATATGAATCTTATTCTCCGGACCATTCCGGAACTCCTCGTGATGTCCGGGATCTTATCGGGACTCCGAACAAATATTCGAACTCCATTCCATATTCAAGTTCTACCATTTCAACATCCAACTTTAAGTGTGTCACCCTACGGTTCGCGAACTATGCGGACATGGTTGAGTACTCACTCCGACCAATAAGCAATAGCGGGATCTGGAGATCCATAATGGCTCCCACATATTCAACGATGACTTTAGTGATCGAATGAACCATACACATACGATACCAATTCCCTTTGTCACGCGATATTTTACTTGTCCGAGGTTTGATCATCGGTATCACACTATACCTTGTTCAACCTCGTCTCTGACAAGTACTCTTTACTCGTACCGTGGTATGTGGTCTCTTATGAACTTATTCATATGCTTGCAAGACATTAGACGACATTCCACCGAGAGGGCCCAGAGTATATCTATCCGTCATCGGGATGGACAAATCCCACTGTTGATCCATATGCTTCAACTCATACTTTCCGGATACTTAATCCCACCTTTATTACCACCCATTTACGCGCAGTGGCGTTTGATGTAATCAAAGTACCTTTCGGTATAAGTGATTTACATGATCTCATGGTCATAAAGACTAGGTAACTATGTAACGAAAGCTAATAGCAAATAACTTAATGACGTGATCTTATGCTACGCTTAATTGGGTGTGTCCATTACATCATTCATATAATGATATAATCTTGTTATTAATAACATCCAATGTTCATGATTATGAAACTAATCATCTATTAATCAACAAGCTAGTTAAGAGGCTTACTAGGGACTCTTTGTTGTTTACATATCACACATGTATCAATGTTTCGGTTAATACAATTATAGCATGGTATATAAACATTTATCATAAACAAAAGATATATAATAACCACTTTTATTATTGCCTCTTGGGCATATCTCCAACAGCATGTTCTATCATGATTTTTTTTTGAAAGGAATACGGTAGGGTTAAGTGCATTTTTGGTCCCTCTTGTCTTGTAAAAGTCTAACTTTGGTCCCTCAACTCTGTTTTGGTCTAAACATGCTCTCAAACTCTTAATTAAGTCCAACATTGGTCCCTGGTAGCGGTTTAACGATGGTTGACCCGTTTTTGACTCTTTTTTTTTGCCACGTAGGACCATCTCGCCCCGAGATCAATTATGTAATTAGCATTACGAAAGTTCATCGACGAGATCATGATCATTACCCGTTTCGTGTAGTATCCATAACTCTTCTCCAACACCTAGCGTCCGTACCTGACACTACGAAGGCGGATAAGCCGAGCGAGAAAGGCAGAATCGACGGGCATGCGGGGGCTTTTACGACAGGAGGAAAGGCGGAGGCGGCTGAAGTTGCGAGGATGGCTGCACCAAGTGAGAAAGGCGGAGGCGGCACACATGTATGTTACGGCAAGTGAATTTCTTCTATTTGTTGACTAGGGACAATCGATCCTACGTAGATTAAAACCGGTCAATTTTGTTCATGATGACAAAAAAGAGAGTCAAAAACTGATCAGTCATCATTAAACTGATGGTAGGGATCAAAATTGAATTAATTAAAAGTTTGAGGGCAAACTTAGACCAAAATAGAGTTGAGGGACCAATATTAGGATTTTGCAAAACTTGAGGGACCAAAATTGCACTTAACCCTTTTTTCTAAATAATAAGAACTCAAATTTACGTTTCAACTTGAATCTGGGTGGCTGGGTTATACATCCACTTCCCTAACTAAGTGAGTTAGGGTCATTTCTTATGTTCTATCATGATGGATAACATATCAACCACTATACTAAATAGTATAGCCGATAATGGGTCACCCTATCGTAACCTTTTTTCATTTGGAAGTAATGGCAGACCGTCATCATTGACTTTAATTGTCACACTACCTCCAGTTATGGATCATAGAGTGCCATTCACCGGAGAGTTTGTTTTGCAAAAATGACCATTTAACGCTATCACAAGCTAATTTTTAATATCATCCCATTTATTTTTTAGTGCAATTCTTGGCCATTCATTTGCATCAGTTTGTTTGGGTTAGATAGATCGACGTGGCCAATCATGTTGTTCAATTAGGAGAAACTGCGAGGAGCAATGTTTTCTACAGTGCTATAGCGGCGCTAATAGCACACCGTAACATTGTGCGCAATGTCTCGCTAAATGAAACGCGTCTATAGTTGTCCCCTACCGTGGCATATAGCTTCGGTATGGCAGATTTTGAGGGCTGCGTTATTTTTTTATAGCACGGAACTTAGGACGTGTTTGGTTGAGAATAATGGGTTTTTTCGTTTCTACTGGGCTAAAAACTAAACGTTTGGTAGGCCACAATGAAAAAGATTTCATGTATAGCATGGTTCTTAAAGCAGCTTCGGATGCACAAAAAGTTGGCCCAATTAAAATGGTCGATTCAGTCGTTTCTCCGCGGCCAGGCTCGGCGAGCGCGAGTGTGGGCCCTTCATAGCTGAAGGCATACGAGCAAATAACCTTGCCAGAAATCTGCATCATGTTAATCCTCCCGATCTACAAAACAATGGATCGGATTGAGATATGTTGTACGCCGAGAAATATGCATATTGATGTTAGGAATCAGTTCTCGTGGTTTCGTGGTGTATTTAAATGGCCATTTTGTGTTTTCTTTGAAACTTTTTTGGTCAAATTTAGTCAAAAATTTCGCCACCATTGGCGTGTTTCAAAATTCCTTTGAGGAGTAGCTTCATCTCACTATCGCGCACGATTTTTGTGTTCATAGTTTTCCATTTTGGCATTCGTATATGAGTACCTCCCCCGCGCGTTGCTGCGGGAATTGGTTGTGGTTTTCCTAATTGATAATCGTGTAGCGAAGAAGGATGAAGTATGTTTGGCATGTCATACAACCAATAAGCTTGCATAATAGAAGAAACCAAAAATATAAGAACAGAAAACAAATAATGGAAGATTGACGCAAAGTGAATTTGTGAAGAATTTAGCTGGCATGATTGGTATGGCCATCCTTTTTTGGAAGGAGTTCAACTGGATATTTTCGGTTCAGATGCCAATTTCTACCGGGCTGGTGACAACAATTCCACATTGCCCATGCTATTTTTCCAAGCTGCGCATACGATATGTCTGCATCATATTATTAAGATAAGGGACGAGTTTCTATTTTCTGTAGGAAGTGAAGCAAGGCATCAAAACCAAAACGGACAGAGGCACCTTTGAAATTCCATTTAGCTACTAATAGTACATCTGGCACCCAGTAAAAGGAATCAATTATATACACCCTCGTACGAATCATTTTGTTGTATCTGTAACAAATGCCAACCTTCAAAATAAATACATCTGGTTGGGTATGAATCTAGCTATTCAAATTAAGAAAGATGAAACCTGACTGTGCGCAGGCATCGTCAGGATGAAAGAAGGTACTTGCTAAAGCATTCAGTTGTCTCAACAAAAAAAAATGATATGATAGGTCCAAGCTAAATAGGATAATCGCTTCCAAATAATAATTATTTATAATTTAATACATGAACAAACCAAAAGGGAAGAGAGCATGTACCTATGGAGAGATCAGGGACCGATAACACTAGTGGAAAAACGCTTATCAATACCGGTTCCAGAGGGCCATTTGCACCGGTTTAGCAACCGGTATAAAACATCCGGTGCAAAAGGCCCCCACCCTTTCGTACCGGTTCCTTACGAACCGGTATAGATGGGCCTCCACGTGGGCGCCCAGGAGAGTGCACGGCGATGGACCTTTCGTACCGGTTTGTACTACAAACCGGTGGCAAAGGTTGGCTACCGCGGCAGGAAAAATTCATGAATCTCTGCCGCGGCAGAGAATTCAGGGTTTAGGGTTTTTGCAGGGGTTTAGGGGTATCGGAGCGTTTCATATCGCGTCGATGCACCGGAAATGCGTTTGGGTTTACGTAGTACATGAAGATCAAGGTGATGCATATCAAGTTGGTGCATATAATATAACACACATGTAATTGCATAAGTAGTACTCTCCGATGCAAATCAAGTCGATGCACCATAGTACATGCATGAAGATCGATCTATTACACATGTACCATAGTGGTACACTCCGAGTCAAACTATATATACACACAAAGCAATCGAGGAGCTGGAGAAGATCTTTATGCATAGTGGTACTCTCCGGATGGTGATATGACTTCCCGAAGGAAAAATCCCGCCAATTCCTCGCCGATTGCTTTGAAGCGCTCCTCGATTCTGATCTTCTCCCGCTTTCTTCTCAACTGTAAAAGAATAAGATGAATACATGAGCTATGTGTGTTATATCAAATCACAAATCAAACAATTATTACTGAAACTCAGCACAACTTATGGTAAGAAAATAAATTTGTGAATATTATTTTCGTACCTCTCTATTTCTTTCATTATTCGCTCTCTCGCTGACAATTCTGTGGATGTACTCGCAAACGTAGTATCCACATAGATTAGTCCCCGGTGGTTGTTTTGCGCATTTCTGTACAAGAATATAATTCAGTCAAACAATAATGAAGTATGATAAAGGTGTGTGGACCTAGGTAGTACTACTTACTTTGTTCGCACGCCATACCAGCTTCGGTTTCCAATCATGGGACTGATCTTCCTTGATGAAAGTTTCCCATACGCTGCCCGACAAAAGAAAATGCACAAAAGAGTTATCAATCAGTTGATATCAGGAAACTAACAAAAAAACCGATAAGAATTTGAATTACCTTTTGAGCATAAGAAAACAAGACTTGTATAGTATAGCCTCTTTGGTTAGTGAGTCAAAGACTTCAACTTCTCCTTCGTACATTTTAATGACGATAAGAATAAAGTGAAACCTGCGCACGTTTAAATATGTAGTGTCATATATATAAGTGAGCAAAATAGAATGTGTTATAAGAGAGTAACACTCACTGGAAGTTGTAAGGCCAAAGTATTGTCTTTTTGTCACGTTGTCGCTTCAAAAACCTTAGCAAAGTCTCCGGTGTATCCCTGTTATAGAGGGGTTCTTCTATGGTCTTGACATGCATTGTGTCCGGGTCAATGAACCCAATGTCCTTGATTTCATCCCTTTTGCATTCGAGCATCTTCAATCTGCATAACATAGCGCACAAAAGATTATAATTTGCAGATAATCAAGGAGCTGAGCTAAAGACTTCTCAAATTATATAAATAAATCACTTACAGACAATAGCAACTGACGATAGATTTGTCGAGGGCCCGAAGATTGTATAACTGGAAAAGCTCGCAGAAGTCAACGCTCACAGAGTATTCTTGGAAGTAGTGCTTGATGCGCGTAGATGTACACGTCCGTTGGGAACCCCAAGAGGAAGGTATGATGCGCACAGTGGCAAGTTTCCTCAGTAAGAAACCAAGGTTTAATCGGACCAGTAGGAGTCAAGAAGCACGTTGAAGGTTGATGGTGGCGAAATGTGATGCGGCGCAACAACGGGATTCCGGCGCCAACGTGGAACCTGCACAACACAACCAAAGTACTTTGCCCCAACGAAAGCAGTGAGGTTGTCAATCTCAGCTTGTTGTAACAAAGGATTAACCGTATTGTGTGGAAGATGATTGTTTGCAAGAAAACAGTAAAACAAGTATTGCAGTAGATTGTATGCGATGTAAAGAATAGGACTGGGGTCCCAGTTCACTAGAGGTGTCTCTCCCATAAGATAAAAGCATGTTGGGTGAACAAATTACAGTCGGGCAATTGACAAATAGAGAAGGGCATAACAATGCATATACATGATATGATAAATATAGTGAGATTTAATCGGGGCATTACGACAAAGTACATGACCGCCATCCAACTGCATCTATGCCTAAAAAGTCCACCTTCGGGTTATCATCCGAACCCCATTCGGTATTAAGTTGCAAAGCAACAGACAATTGCATTAAGTATGGTGCGTAATGTAATCGACAACTACATCCTTAGACATAGAATCAATGTTTTATCCCTAGTGGCAGCACATCACAACCTTAGAACTTTCTGTCACTGTCCCAGGTGTCAATGAAGGCATGAACCCACTATCGAGCATAAATACTCCCTCTTGGAGTTAAGAGCAAAAACTTGGCAGAGCCTCTACTAATAACGGAGAGCATGCAAGATCATAAACAACACATAAACAATAGATTGATAATCACCATAACATAGCATTCTCTATTCATCGGATCCCGACAAACACAACATATAGAATTTAGATAGATGATCTTGATCATGTTAGGCAGCTCACAAGATCCAACAATGAAGCACAATTAGGAGAAGACGACCATCTAGCTACTGCTATGGACCCATAGTCCGGGGGTGAACTACTCACTCATCACTCCGGAGCGACCATGGCGGTGTAGAGGAGTCCTGGAGATGAATCCCTCTCGGCGGGGTGCGGGCGATCTCGAATCCCCGAGATGGAGTCGCGCGGCGTCTCTGGAAGGTTTCCGTATCGTGGCTCTCGATTTGGGGGTTTCGCGACGGAGGCTATTTGTAGGCGGAAGGGCAGGTCAGAGGCGGCACGGGGCCCACACCATAGGTCGGCGCGGCCGGGCACTGGCGCGCCGCCTGTGTGTCGCCACCTCGTGGCCATCGACTCTCCTTCGGTTCCGGAAGCTTCGTGCAAAAATAGGACCCTGGGCGTTGATTTCGTCCAATTCGAGAATATTTCGTTACTAGGATTTCTGAAACCAAAAACAAAAAACAACTGGCTCTTCGGCATCTTGTTAATAGGTTAGTTCCAGAAAATGCGTAAATACGACATATAATGTGCATAAAACATGTAGATATCATCAATAATGTAGCATGGAACATAAGAAATTATCGATACGTTGGAGACGTATCAGTGCTCTTCCTTAACTCACACCATGATAGTCTCCATCCCTCCCTTTGCGGCAACACCGTACCACGTATGCAAGTTACGCATACTTGTTGGTAGCTTGCTGAGATTCTCGACCAAATCTTTCCCTTGAACATATTGATATACTACCTTAGCCATGGCGTAATCGGTTGAGATTTGTCGAGAACTTTGAACGGCCTTCTCGTCAAACACCTTTAGAGGGGGGACCGATTTAACGGGTTGTTGTCCGAGCTGGTAGACTTGGTGTATCCCTTTTATCTCCTTGATACCCGAGCTGGTAGTGGGGTTTTTCGCCTCCATCATTTCGTCGTACGACCTTTCAATAGAACGCCTATAGTCAGATGGCGGCGATGGTTCAGGGTTATACAGATTCTCGACTGTACGACGAACCTTCACCGGATCTAGTGTCTTCTCAAAAGGTATCTCTGGCTCTTTCTTAGCAAAAAAGGCCCTCAGCTGGGACTCAACGGCTTCCTGGTTTTCCTCGGGAGTTTTTTCCCAAGGTAACTTCTCAATAGGCGGCAGTGGTTTCTCCTTTCTAGATCTCTTCTTAGGCGGCGTACCGTTCCGCTTACCGGGCGCTGTCTTACGCGGAGGATCTCGAGGTGGTGGACTCACGCTGGGGTCCCTCTCAGGTAGGTGTGGACTTTGCTGCTCATGTGGACTGCTAGGAGGAGGAGTCGAAGGCCTTTGATGCTCATGTGGACTGCTATGAGGAGTCGGTGGCCTTTGCAGAAGGACGATGTGTTTCTTGGGCCATAGAGCGAAACCGTGCTTGACATCGGCAAGTGTCTTCTCATCGTCACCTCTAGGAATATCAAGCTCCACTGTTTCAAAAGCCGGAACAACTTCATCCACCCCGACACGAACACAACCATGTGGAATGGGCATATGGTGGTGCGTTGCTCCTTCTTCACTTGGGTAAACATAACCGACCGCCACCTTAACGGACGCGTTCCTGAATAACATATAGAGCTCGCAATCTGTCTTCTCCGTGACATAATCCACGGGGTAGCTTCCTCCACATCCGTCAAGATGTGTGGAACCCACTGCTTCTTCGCTGAGATGGGGCAACATCGGCTTGAGGATCCTGTAGGAACATCGGCTGATCAGGTGGCCTCTGATTTTTCTCAAGCGCCGACACCCTATTTAACAATTCCTTTAACGTGTCGGCGTCCTTCTTCTTCTTCCGTGAAGCGGCTATAAGTGTCAGCGGACTCGGGAACGCTTCCTTCATGGTGAGACCTGGGCGAGCTCGTACCCGTCCAACGTGTTCAGGATTCCCCAGAGCGAGTGTCAGCTCGTCATTCTCTCTATCGGGAATGTACTCTCCCTTTCGAACCTGTTCAATTGCAGCTACAAGCTTCGGTACGATTTGCTCAATCTTTTCCTTCCATTTTCCCTCGCAACGATCAGCCCTGTCTTTGGGTCCAACCCTGCCCCATGCGCGAACAACCAGAACTTGGACCGTTCGGGCCGGTCCCATGTCTGTGGGTGATTCCTGCAGCCATCAGTTCATTTTCATACGCTATCCACCTCGGAATGGCAGTCTTGTAGCCACCTGACCCCATATGATGCCAAATTGTCTTCTTTGCAGCATTTTTCTTATTTGTGACCGATCGGGACACAAAAGTAGACGATTGCTTATACCTCTTAAATTCTTGCCAGTGATCCTTTATCTTCACTAGATTATCATCGAATACTGGATCTTCATTCTTATATTTGTCCCATAAATTTTTCTTCCAGGTCTGGAATTGTATGGCCATCTTCTTGAGAGTCCATTCCTTGACTTTATTCTTCTGGCCTTCCGTCATGTCTTTCGGTAGGCTGAAGCGTGTCAGCAGAGTTTCCCAAAGAAACTTTTTCATCGCATCGTTGACATAACTAGCTTCATTCTCCGCTTTCTTCGGCTTATGCCACTCTCGAATGCTGATCGGTACATGGTCCCTAACAAGCACTACAAGAAAAGTTCTGATAGACAACGTCCCAAAATCGTCCACTAAGGGGTATTTTTCGTCGCCTATGGGCCTAACCCGACGATATGGGTTTCGTTGTCGAAACTGCGTCAGGCAAAGTCCAACGACGATTTTTCGGTCCGTCGCGCTTAGCGCCCACGGAAAATCGGACCGTTGCGGAAGTGTTTCGAGCCGTTATTTGCGACGTCATGCAAGCGACACGTGGCGGCAGATTGTGCGATTAACGGCGTTAATGGCTCAAGTGGTAGATGGTAGGCCCACACGGGCTGCACGTCTTAAGCGAGCGGGGGATGACCACGGTTTGTGGTCAACTATATCAGGCTGGTCCATTAGTTACGTGGCCGGGCCTAACCTCTAATGTTATTGGTCAAAACTTAAATGGGCGGCCCATTTAACATGTGGGGTCCACCTTACAAACGGCGGCCCAAGAAGCAAGTGGGCGGGCCAAAAACAAGTGGGTCCCACTTTCTGTTAAAAAGCCCATTTAGTGTGTGGGGTCCATATAGCAAGTGGTGGCCCAACAAGCTAGTGGTAGGGCCAAAAACACAGTGGGTCCGCTATCTGTTAAAGGCGAGCCCATTTAGTATGTGGGGTCCACCATATGCAAGTGGGGCCCAACAAGATAGTGGGCGGGCCAAAAACACAGTGGGTCACCTTGTTAAAGGGTCCCATTTAGTATGTGGGGTCCCCATATAGAGTGGTGGCCCCAAGATAGTGGCGGGCAAAAACACAGTGGGTCCCACATTCTTGTTAATGGGGGCCATTTGGTATGTGGGGTCCACCATATAGAAAGTGGTGGCCCAACAATAGTAGTAGGGCCAAAAAAAACAGTGGGTCCCACCTTCATATTAAAGGCGGCCCATTTACCATGTGGGACCACCATATAGCAAGTGGGCGGCCCAACAAGATAGTGGGAGGGCCAAAAGCAAGTGGGCCCGCTTTCGAAAGGAGGCCCAAATAGTATGTGGGGTCCCCATATTGCAGTGGGCGACCCAACAAGATAGTGGGCGGGCCAAAAACACAGTGGGTCCCACTTTCCTCTTGAAGGGGCAGGCCGTTTAGTATGTGGGGTCCATAAAGCAAATGCTGGCCCAATTAGTGGGCGGCCCGGTATTGGGTGGGGTCCACCTTAAAGCAAGTGGGCCGGCCAATTAGAGTGTGGGTCAGTAACTCAAATAAGTAAGTGGGCCGGCCGTTTAGTTGTTGTTTATATGCGTAATTTGCGCTTTAGGATTTTGCGGGCGGCACATATGTGATTTCGCTTAATTGGGCAGTTTAAGGGATGGGAATTCGTGATTTAGATACTGAGAATATTTACGCAGCATTGATTTCAGTCGGATAGCCTCACTTACCACAAGCACCAAAGAAAAAATGCGCGAAAGAACTATAAAAACTAACTAAATATTACATCAGCTGCAAGGCATTGAAAAAAATATTACAGAACCCAGAGAAATTGAATGGTAATTAAACCTAGCAATACAATGAAGCGATCCGGCAATCTTTTAAGTTGTCCATGCAGCACCTATATCTGAAACAAAGACATTACAAGTTAAAACAGCAACAATGGAAAGGCAAAGACACTACAATATTGTTTGCCAAAGAATTTGGAACTCATCATTTCGTCGTTATAACAAGATCATTGTAATGCGCACAATAAGCAAACAAAGAGTGCATGCCGCAATATAACAGAGCATGTTAGAATGAAACAGCAGACTTACTACTGTCGAGTCCCATGCAAACCAACATGTTCGGGAGTACAAAATTGGCATGAACAACATAGTAGTAGGCTATAAATTTTGTAACAACGACTGAGCAAGATGAAGTTATGATGGCTACATCTACAGAGCAGGGAATGTAAACCAAAAATGGAAGTTACGATGGCAAAAGCTAAAGAGGAGGGAATGTGAACCAACATGTGCCAAGTGCAATTACTTCATTTTGGCCGTGAACTAAATAATACTCCTGAACTTATAGTGAAGGGGATGCAAATCAAGATGTTTCGGGATATAAACTTGTAATGAGCAACACATAGAGGATAGTTAATGCTGGAGCTTAGGATGGACCAGATACAGAATATAGTGGGATCACCTGTGAACTTGTATAAGAGGGAATGCAAACCAATATGTTCAGCTTTCCATATGTGAGCGTCATGCCAAGTCGGAGAAACAAGTCAATAATGCAGCAAGATGGCACGCAAAATTATTATCTAGTAGTATGACAAGTTTATTTGTACTACAGGCTAGATAGCAGAGTGATAGCATGCCAAACTAAGTCCTTACTTTGTTAGCTTACAATGAACTAGATACAAAACAATGGCATCACCTGTAGTGCAAGCCAACATGTTCATGGAGTAAAAAATTGGCACAAACAACATAGTAGCAGGCCATAATTTTTGTAACAACGACTGAGCAAGATAAAGTTGCAAATTCCAGCGCCTTTCTCGAGGTTTCTTGGCCCGCCTCGGCCTGCAGGGGGGCAGCGTGCTCGTGGACCTGTGGGTTGATGTTGGCTGAGGGGACATCTACAGAGGAACAATAACAGAAGAATATGAGAGGTATAAAGAAGAGCTACCTCAAGCGGGGTCAATTCATCGGACGAGCCGGATGGTTCCGGTGGAGATCTGCCAAGGCGTGAGGTGAGTCCGGCCCATCTTCGGATGCCGGCGGATGACGGGTCGGGTCGAATTTGTCCAAACCACGTTTCCGGCAAGGACCTCGCGGTCGAGAGAGAATGTCGGGAAAGCGGTCTTTGGCACGGAAAACGAAAGAGAAAAAGAGTTAGTCACGATATAAAGTTCACCGGTAAACCCGAGTTGCGTAATTTCTTACTTCTTGGGTCGGAGGGTTAGTAGAACTAAAGGGCCGGAGGCCCCATTCCCGTCTTCGGCATGGCGATCGGCGATCTGCCTAGCCTTGCGGACAACATCTTTCTTGTTGAGAGAAGTCCGGTGATCTTGGTAGGATCGCGGGACCATACATCTCGCTTATCTTATGGGCGCGGCGCTGAAGAGGAAGCACCGCGCGAGATAAAGGTGCGGATAATATCGTCGGAGCAGATGTTGGTGTCCTTCATCCGTTGCTTCATGAAGCGTATAATCCGGTTGGTCTCGTTATGAGATTCCTTCGACATAGCTTGATTGACCCTCGTGGGCGGCCGTAAAGGCGGCAGGTCAATAAGATGCGGCGCCGTTATTCTTCACGTAGAAGAAGGTCCTTGCCATGCCGGCATGACTCGAGACCGGAAAACTTGAAGAAGGGGCTCTGTTGACGAGAGCCAATGATGCAAGACCCGCATTGTACGGGGGGTTTGGGTTTAGGAATTTATTGCCCTGAACGGAATTGATCCGAAGAGAAACGAGCAAACGTCTCGCGGGTGGGACGAATGCCGATGTAAGCCTCCATGAAGGTGGCGTAGCATGAGAGGTAGAAAACGGCGTTGCCGGGAAGGTGGTGAGGTTGGAGTTTGTAAAAATCAAGAAAACTCCGGAAAAAAGAAGAGACGGGGAGGCCGCTCGAAGTGAGCAAGAAAGACAACACGTTCACGGGTTCAAGCAGGTTCAATCTCGTCGCCGGCCGGCATGTTACTCCTTCCGGAATCCTCCTGGACCGGTAAAGCCAATCAATCTCGTACTCACTAACGTTGGAGCCCATCCGGGCCCGAGTGATACCGTAGAGTGCACCGGAAGCTTGGCTAGAGCTACCGGCTTCTCGGTCGCTACCAGATTCGATATCCATCTGAACAATGTCGGCGGTTAATCCGTCGGAGGATTGGCTAGGCCGGCTAGCGGAGGAAGAAGCAGAAGAAGAGACATAAGAAGATTCCTCGCTAGACATGAATTTCGGTGCAGAGAAACAAGAATCCCACAATTTACCCCCGCGCGAAGATCTACGAGAGAAAGAAAAAGCAAAGAAAAGAAGGAGTAAATACACTACCAACTCAAGATCTAGAAAGCAAGCAAAGCAGGGCTAATCGCAGATTGAGACCAACCTGAGGCGGCGGAGTCGCGAAGGAAGTGGTTCGCCGCTGGATTGGCGCGTCCGGCGGAGAAGTTCGTCGACGGCGAGGTGGAGAGGAGCTTGAGGAAACACCAATGCTGCGACCGCGAGAGGAGCACCAGAGAGGAACTTCGCGCGGTGAAGTTCGGCGACGTTCGGCGGAGCGGCAGCGAGTTTCGCCGGACGGCGGAGTTCGAGCGGAGAACGGAGCGGCGGAGGCGCAGAGAGCAAGGGCACTGAGTGCGAAGAAGTGGGGAATGCGAGAAGAGGAAGAAGAAGGGGCAATTTCCCCTTATAAAGAAAGGGAGAGAAGTGGGCCGAAAACCGCTGGGCTGCGACGGTTCGCTCCACGGGCCGCCACGTGGCGCGGCGATACACGCGTGAAGACAGAAAGCCACAGCGAGGTATACTCGGATCCAAGATAGTGGTTGGGATCCGTGGAAGCGATTTACGCGCGGCGTCGAAGGAAGTGACCCTGACAGCGCGTCGATCCTGATGCGCATGTCACGCAGGCGCGGGACCCGATATATTCTCGACTTCGCCAGGAAGTGTTTAATGACTAAGATGCCGGAGGATAAGATGCGAAAAATACCTTGCAAAGAGAGAAAGCATGGGTCGGGCAAAGATCCGGATCTAAAAAGCGGGTAAATTAAGCCGGTATCCAAAGACGTGAGAACCTGGCATGGTCTGTCGGATAGAATCCGCCGACTATACCACCCGGGGACTAATGTTGGGGGGATGACCCCGGTATGCCAAAGGCATGCCAACCGGATGGTCTTATCCATCAAGATACCGGTTTAATATTCATACCGGAGCACAAGGATAAGAGTTTGGCTAAGTAGAGCTAAGCCGGTATCCCTAAGAGGGGTATATCGGGACCGGATAGAAAAGATACCGGGACACCGGAAGGAGGAGCATGTCGGTAGGACCGGTCAAAGATTCTCTCGAGCTAGAGGACAACGATGAGCTAAGCAAAGTGGCCTTAAACGAAGGCCGATAAAGAGGAGGATGGATCAAAGAAGCGGAGGACGTCGGCCTCACTGTTTAAAAGAAGACCCGGCGTCATCTATGATTAAAGTAGCTTTATAAAGTATCTTTGTAAAGTAGTTTGTCTAGTCAAAGATGCCATTAGGGTTTCTTGTCCTGTAAGCCACCCTCTCCTATATAAGGAGAGGGGGCAGCCTCCTTCACGGGCGCGGAACATAGAGAGAGAAATCTGTAAGCACAAACTTGTAACCTGTGGAGATCAATAGAGAAGATGATCTAGAGCGAGTTCTTCCTTGTGTCTTTCTTCTTCAACCTCTGGCCTTGGCCAAGTTCTTGAGGAAACCATCCGGAAGTTCATCCCGTCTAATCACAAACCCTCCCCCGAATCCTCTAGCGTCCATTCGGCCTCAACATAAGCCATCCTATGGCATCTGTCTGTTCACCACGACGACAATTTGGCTTATTTTTTTCTAGATTTTTGATAGTGCAACCGAGCAAGCAAGAAAACAAAAGAGCAGAAAATCTACAACACATGGAATCAGATATTCTATTCCCGTAAGAGAACAGAAACATCACATTGGAGGAATAAATTTTCTACACAAGTTCAATAGTGTCTTGGGTTGTTATTGTGCCTTCGCCGCATATAAATTTATTGTCCGCTCAAAGGGTTATTTTTCACAACTCCAGTAGTACTGTGAAGTAAGAGATTTAATTTACAGAGCAATGATGTCCTACCTTCATCATCACCTAGTGTAATATCTCCAGGTTAACAATCCATCCAACTTGGGAACATATTGCTTTCATATAAGCAACATATCTATACCAAAATATATAGAACTTGTTGAACAACCTTGTTGACTTGTTTTTAACTTCCATGCATGACATTTAACACTTGGGGTTTCCACTCTGATACTTGAAAGAAACGTAATATGCTACAATGGCGTGTTCTGTAAGATGTCTGTTCTCCAAAACTTGTTTGCTAAATACCCGTGTCAGTACAAGCGAACCAACTGCAATATACATTTGATAAAATTAAACTGGATGCAACTCAAAATAAGAAAAGAGTTTGGCATGTTGAGAGAAGCCTGTCCTACTCGACCGGGGGCATGCCTCACAATGGGCAAGTACCATGTTGTCCTTCTCTTCTGCCACCGTTCAAAACCACCACAATGCCCCTTCGGTTCATGTGTCACTCGTCGCCTGCACTTCCTCAGACTACTCACAATGGGGGTATCATAGCTAGTATCATGCATCACATGCATGCAAAAAGCTGATGTGTCACATCAATAAATGAAGAGATGGTAGTAGTATCATAGGTAGATACTGTATCATAGCACGTAGAACTAGGAAAATTAATATCAAACAAATCGTACACACTTTTGTATTGGATTCTACAAATCATTATATAATTAACCTATGATACTACTACATGATACAGCATTGTGAAGATAGTATCACACACTAGTACCATATGCATGATACTACTCTATGATACTTCCCATTGTGACTAGTCTCATGCGTGAGCATGTATTGCAATTAATTTTAATGCACTTTCCAACTGAAAAAATAAGATTCAGTTTGGCAAGCCTGGTACCATAGCGCACATGCAGTGGCGGACCTAACTGTCCCTATGCCCGGGTACGTGCCCGGACTTCTAGCCAGTGGCGCATGAAATTTTGACAGGGCCTAAGGCTGACCATAGTGGGTAGTATCATATAGTAGTATCATGTATATGATACTTTTGTATGATACTAGACCCATAATGCATAGTATCATAGGTAGTATCGTAGTTTCTTTATATTAATTGATTTGTAGAATCACAATACAAATTTGTGTACAAGATTTATTTGATCTAACTTTTCTCGTGATGTGCGCTATGATACAGTATCTGATGATACTCTAATCTTCTCTCTCATCCATAATTACTTGCCACATCAGCATTTTTGGTGGGGCTAGGATGCATGATACTAGCTATGATACTAGCACTATGGCTAGCCTAATATGCCCAGACTTGATAAAAATCGTGGGTCCACCACTGCGCACATGCACCAACTTAACATAAATACATTCCCAACTCACAACCACAACCAGTTTCAAGGAAGTTGATGGGTTAATGTAGCATTGAGGTGGACTTTTCTAGAAAGAAAATAAAAAAATAGATTATAGCAGAATTTACGGAAGTAAAATAACCAGGAGAGAGATGCGGCAAAATTCCTAAAATTTTCAAAACATTGTTCTCTAAATAAAAACAATAGGAAAGAGAAGCAAAAATCTGAATTACAGTAATTGAAAGAATAAAGCAATGTTTGCTTCGAATCGAATTAGCTAGCGAATGCCACGAAAACCACACTAACCACTTCGTCCCCAAATCCCTAGTTCAACCAGCCTCCGCGCTCCAGGCCAACTACCACCGCCAAGCTGCGCTCCCTACCAATCACCACATCACCAGGCCATCTCCAAGCTGTCAGTCTTTTCGGTTCCCAACACCATGCCTCCCCACTCGTTGCACCCCTCCATCTTGCTGCTTCCGTTATAATCCTCGCACCCCCGCTTGCCGCATCATGCCACTCCATATACATCACATTTCGATGCTACAAGTCTCAGAAGCAACCAATCAACAATTGTGATTGGATTTTACTGAGCAATAATATAGCTTGGAGTCGCTTGGGCCCTTCTCTAGGATATATAGTCTTTCACAATTAATAAAAGACGGAACAAGCAAAAGAGCATTATCTCCATTAAAAAAAACTCCCGATTTTCTAAATTTTAGATCATGGCTGCTCACCTTGATAAATTGGAAAATTATAGTGTATGGACATAAGAGTGTATGAGATGCTAGCTGCATGTATTGATAGAACCATACTTTTAGGTACGTTATGCGTTTTGGGATTAATAAAAGCTGACTTGGCAGGAAAACCTGGGTTAAATTAGAGGAAGAGATAAATCCGATTGGTTTTTCAAGTTTTTTGATGGTGAAATTCGAACCGCGTGAATCTGATCGACTCGATCCGACGGCCACGGATCGAATGCTCGTTCTCACAGGTACAGTAGCATCCAAGCACTTCTAGCACTTGGAACGAAGAATCACTTTGTTCAGCAAAAGGCGCCCGTAACAAACGAGAGGAGACGGAAACCGAAGGAAGAACCCGAAAGCAGAAGAGAGAGGTCGATCGGCTGAAACACCGCACCTCACACCCGGCATTTCTATTCCTCTCGTCCCGATCGATCGGCCTTCCCCACCTCTTCCCCCGCCTTCCCCACCCGCGTCAACCAAACCCTAGCTCGCCTCCACGCCGCCTCCAAATCTCTCCCGACTGTCGATCTCGCAGCCACCGCCGCTGCCGCTGCCGCAGCCACCGCTACAGCCGAAACCCTACGTCCCTCCCCTGGTAAGCACCCCGTCGTCTCTCCGATCCCCGTTCGTCTCAATTTGGGCGTTGTGTACGGCCCCGCAGTTTGATCTAAGGGCGCCGCGGAATTCGACCGCTCGTCGGTGATTCCCGAGGGCGTGGGCGGGTGGCGCTAGTGCCGCTTATTTGAAATCGCGCGATTTGGAGGCCTGGTGGCGTCGGGGTATGATATGGGCGTCATGGGGTGCTTGCGACTCGAGCCGCGAGCTTGGCTAATGTTGTGAATTTTCGGAGGCGGATGGAGTTGCGTGCTTGGAGTGCCTCTTTGGCATTCCTTATGTATTTGTGAAAACATGTTGCTGCTGTGGTGTGTTGTTTTATGATACGAATATTTTCCCTGTTTTTTTTTTTTTGCTTGTTCATGCAAAAGCTTGTTTTAGGTTAAAAAAAATGCCAGTACAGTGAAACTACTTGTAATAGTCCGTAATATACTTGTGCTAATTACCCAGACAAGGTAGTGGTTGCCAATTTGCCATGCAAACAATTAAGTATGCTTTTCCAGTTGCTTATTTGTTCTTTTGACTGTTGTTGTAGTAACATAGGTGATTGTTTTTTAATGTAACGGATGTGTGGGTCAGAGTTACTGTATGTAACTTGTAGACTGGGTACATAGGCACATTCCAGCACTATGAAGCTTTTTCATCTTGTGTAAACTATTGGTGTACGTGTTATCTCATTCTTGTGGATAAAATTGAAAATGTCACATCATAGAGCTGCAATATTAAGGAACTAATACAACTTCTTGCTTCTGCTATTTCCTTTCTTTTCTCCCATCAGGGCTCAGCTATCGGATAACCTTTGGCGTCGTCTTACAGGCCCAAATCTCATTCTTGCAGTATGACTATGTAATACACCTTACCTTTGCTTTATCATGCCCTGTTGCTACTTCTCTTTTTCGTGTGTATTTATGAAGCTTTAAATATTATGTGACACTCTTCTTTAGATTAATGTTTTTCATAAATAATTGGAACATGTATTTTAGAATTGTTATGTCTCTGTTGAGTACCATCATTATCAGATGAATAACCTCCGTTCCTCAAAACAAGGCTTATATTTGTAGTCAAAGGTTAATGTCATACAAGTTTGATCAATTTTATAAACAAAAATATGAACATCTATAATATATTTAATAAATGTAATATGAAAGTATATTGTTCGGTGGGTCCATTGATATTGATTTGGTATTCTAGATGTTCATATTTTTGACTTTGACTTAATACACATTGTTTTTAGGAATGGAGGGAGTATGCAATAAATTATTTAGGTTGGAGTGTATGTAAGTAGAACCGTGTTCCTAAGCATGTATAACTGTTGTGTTACAACAAGGAACTGCATATGTTACTTATTAGGATTAAATAATTTTGTATGCAAATCCAGAATATTGTTTCTCTGGAATTTTCTATCTATGGACTGATCTTAGAGTGACAATTCTTGATCTATACAGCCAGCATGTCCTTAAGGGCCCATCAGCTGGAGGAGCCCAAGGGACCAATCAAACGTAAGGATTATATTGTTTGTCAGAACTAGCTATTTTTGATGGTTCTTTGCTCTGTGCCGGAGCTGCAGCTGCCAACGCCAAGGCAGGAGAGCAATGCGCTCCTGCGGTTAAGTCTAAAAATGGCAATCTGAGCATGGTATTTTTCTGACCTGTTATCTGTCTATGCAGACAGGAGGGCTCCAGTGTCCCAGCCAAAGGAAACGGAGGAAATGTTCCCACGGATTTAGAGTAATGGATTGATCTCTCACTGACGAATTTCCATCGTCTTTTTTGGAAGTCTTATTTGCTATGTGGCAAGCTAATGGATTTCTTGTTTCATATAAGCAGGAAAGAACCTGAAACAGGATCACTTACTTCAGTCCAAGCCAATCATATTGAGACCCATTCACAGTAAGGATATAACAACACGGTGTTGAATTTCTCTTAAGTTGCAGTCTAGGGCATGATCTTGTACCTCCAACTTGTTTCTCTATTCAGTGCAGGGGATGAAATGGTCTCAGCTGAAGGAGAAGAAAGTGTTCTCTTACATTCAGAGTAAGGAGCGAACTTTCTGTTATTGATTTTTGTTATCCCCTTGGATACCACATGTTACATGTATTGTTTTAGAAATGCTTTCGCTCTATTGATAATGTGCTAGGAAGCTAAACTTGCCATTTTATTATTATTTGTAGAGATACATACATGATATAATTTGCAAATAATTCTTGTCTATTTAGCAAAACCAAATGCTCCGGCAATTATTCAGTGAATTTACACAAAATTGGGCTTGCAAAAAGAATGTGTATATCCACAGCTCTGAATAGTTTAGAATTATGAAGGAGAATCTACTATGCAAATCTCCTTACTTACTGTGTTACCTGAACAAACATGACTTTGTAAATCATGTAATATACCTTTCTTTCTTTTACCATGCCCTGATACTGTTTCTCGTTTTCATCTGTGTACATGATTCTTCTTTATATTACTGATTTTCATAAAGAATTGGAACATAGATTGTGAAATTGGCATGTCTCTTTTGAGTATTATCTTTATCATATGGATGGAATGGAACATGTACGAAATAAATTACTTAGGTTGGAGTGTCTAGAACTGGGTTCAACAAAGAACTGCATCTATGCTACTTCTTATTAGGATTACATAAATTCGTATGCGAATCCAGAATATTGTTTCTCTGGAAATTGCTATGGCCCGATCTTAGAGTGACAAATTTGTTGATCCATACAGCAGGCACGTCCTCGAGAACACATCAGCTGGAGGATCGCAAGGGACCAATGAAACGTAAGAATCATCTCATTTGTCAGAACTTGCTGTTTTATCTGTTAAGTCGCAGTCTAGGGCTTGATCTGGTGCCTGCCACTTGTTTCTCTATTCAGTGCGGTGGGAGAGTTGGTCTTAGCAGCTGAAGTAGGAGGAGCAAGTGGTCTTGCAAATTCAGAGTAAAGATCGAACTTTCCAATATTGATTTTTGTTATCCCTATTCAGTGCGGTGGAAATTGCTATCTATGACCTGATCTTGGAGTGTTTGCTGATCTATACAGACAGGGAATCCCCAAGGACCCATTGGCTGGAGGAGCGCAAGGGGTCAATCGAATGTAAGATTATCTTGTTGTCAGATTTTTTTTTCTGTAGGTTCCTTGTGCTGTGTCATTATGGCAAAACAAAATGCTTAGACAAGTATTCAGCTAACATAAAACAGCAAAACTGAACTTTAGACAAACAAAAAACTGGACTTGCAGAAAGAATCTGTATAATCACAGCTCCGCATAGTCGTATAGGTTAAGAATTATTAAGGAGTTTAGTATGCAGAATTTCAGTCTTGTAGTTTAAGGATTATTAAGGAGTCTGATATGCACAACTGATAGTCATTACTGTTAATCAGACTTCTCAATCGCACCAGTTGCACAACTGCAAACTCAATAGTGAGCTCAGCATTAGGCTTTCTTGAAACTTCATTTTTTGAATCCTGCGGTTCAGATTACAGGTGTAAGAGTTAAGACATATTGCGGTATTTGGGGAAATTTCTGGATCTCTTACTCTCTCTGGTTCAGTTATAGTGGTCTTGTTCTTTATTATTGGGGTGTCCATAACTTCAATGTCAACGCTGACATGCAGAATCTCTTGTTTCAATCTGGAATATGCTTGCAGGCTTGATGTGGAAAATATTGTTTCCCTTGTGATGCTGAATATGTGGACCATGGTTGAAGAGCAGATCACTACCATAATCGATGATCCTTCACCCATCAGTATCCATCCCGTGCTGTTTATGCACATTAGAAGGTCTCAGTTATTGTATCTGCTTGAGAAGAAGAAAATTCCAGAAGCTGTGGAGTACTATGCAAGTCACATTGTTGGTCCCTTCGGCGAGGTCATAAAACTAGGCCAGGATAATCTTGTCTTCGCATCAATTGATTACTTGAGGAAAGAAGTTACGTGGTGTGGAACATGTGTAAAAGGTAAAAAGAGGTAAGACACAAACTTTTTTCTCAGAAATTTTCAATGCTGCACTTTGACATGTAACAGGTGCCCAACTTGTTTGATTCGCTGACACTTCCGTAAAGCATCCTGCTACTCTTAGGGATTGGGGATGAACTCTTAACTTTTGAATACTAGGAATTGGGAAATGTGGACTTCAACTGCCATAATTTCTGTTTTAGCTTCCCTGCTTGTTCTCATGCACGGATAAGCATAGATTAGCTCGATTAAAGTTTCTCCTGCTTGTCCCACAGATGAATTATTAGTAGTTTCGCTTGTTTTTAGATGGATTTTCTCTTTGGGAATGGTGCTTTTCTTCTTGGAAAAGGTTGATGGATGGGATGTTTGTAGAAAGGAACGCATCCGATAAGGGGGTTTATTCCATGAGAAAAGGGGAAAATTGTGTGTAACGTTTTGTTGTAACCTTTTCTTCATGATGTATATATATCTTGCTACTCTTAGGAATTGGGATGAACTCTAGCTTTAGTATACTAGGAATTTGGAAATGTGGACTTCAATTGCCACAATTTCTGTTTTAGCTTCCCGTGCTTGTTCTCATCCACGGATTAGCATAGATTATTTCGATTGCAGTTTCTCCTGCTTGTCCTACAGATGAATTACTAGTAGTTTCGCTTGTTTTTAGATGAATTTTCTCTTTGGAAATAGTGTTTGCTCCTGCAAGTGATTTCTCATTTCCCATCTTCCCATGCTTGTTCTCGTTGACAGATAAGTATAGATTAGCTCGACTACAGTTTCTCCTGCTTGTCGTACAGATGAATTACTAGTAGTTTCGCTTTATCTAGATGAATTTTATCTTTGGGAATGGTGTTTGCTCCTGCAAGTGATTTCTCATTTCCGGTCTTCCCGTGCTTGTTCTCGCTGACAGATAAGCATAGATTAGCTCGACTAGTTTCTCCTGCTTTTGTCCCACATGTGAATTATTAGTAATTTCGCTGGTTTTTAGATGGATTTTCTCTTCGGAATGGTGCTTTTCTTCTTGGAAAAGGTTGGTGGATGCCATGTCTGTAAAAGGGAACCTATCCGATAAGCGTTTTTTCCCCTAAGAAAAGGGGAAAAGTGTGTAACGTTTTGCTGTTACCATTTTTTCACGATGTAAAAACATCTTGGTACTCATAGGAATTGTGGATGAACTCTAGCTTTACAGCACTACTAGGAATTGCGAAATGTGGACTTTAACTGCCGTAATTTCTGGTTTGACAATGAGTTCCCATCTTGTTTGATTCCCTGACACTTCTGTAGAGAACTCATTTGTATCATACTTGGCAGACGTTTGAAACAGAATTAGTGCTGTTAATTAGTAAGAGCTTGCATTCACTTGTTTTTAGATAGATTTTCTCTTTGGAAGTGGTGTTTGCTCCTGCAAGTCGTTTCTCATTCTCGTCTTTGCTTGTTCTCGTTCACAGATAAGCATAGATTAGCTCGACTGCAGTTTCTCATGCCCGTCTTCCTTTGTAGTTTCACTTGCTTTAGGTTGATTTCTCTTCAACAATGGTGTTTTTCTTCTTGGAAAAGGTTCATGGATGGGATGTTTGTAGAAGGGAACCCATCCGATAAGGGGGTTTTCCCTGAGAAAAGGGGAAACATGCGTGCAATGTTTTGTTGCTATCTTTTCATGATGTAAAAACATCTGGGTACTCTTAGGAATGGGGGATGAATTCCAGATTTAGAATACTATGGATTAAGAAATGTGGACTTTAACTGCCTTAATTTTTTCCTTTCCTGTCTCCCGATCCTTGTTCTCGTTCACACATACGCATAGATTAGCTCGATTACTGTTTCTCGTGCTGGTCCTGCAGATGAATTACTAGTCGCTTCACTTGTTTTTAGATGGGTTTTCACTTCGGAAATGGTGGGTTTTTCTTCTTGGAAAAGGTTGGTGGATGGGATGTTTGTACTACCTCCGTTTCAAAATAAGTGTCACAGTTTTGTCTAGATTCGAGTGTATCTAGACACACTTTTGTTGTGTAGATACATCCGCATCTAGATAAAGTTGCGACACTTATTTTAGAAGGGCTTTTTCCCTGAGAAAAGGGGAAAAGTGCGTGTAACGTTTTGTTGGAACCTTTTCTTCATGATGTGAAAACATCTTGGTACTTTTAGGAATTGGGGATGAACTCTAGCTTCAGAATACAAGGAATTGGGAAATGCGGACTTTAACTGCCTTAGTTTCAGGTTTGACAGTGAGTGCCCAACTTGTTTGATTCGCTGACATTTCTGTAAAGCATCTTGTTACTCTTAGGAATTGGGGATGAACTCTAGCTTTATAATACTAGGAATTGGGAAATGTGTACTTTAATTGCTGTAATTTCTGTTTTAACTTCCTGTGCTTGTTCTCGTTCACAGATAGCTCGATTACAGTTTCTCCTGCTTGTCCTACAGATGAATTACTAGTAGTTCCGCTTGTTCTTAAATGGATTCTCTTTGGAAATAGTGTTTGCTCCTGCAAGTGATTTCTCATTTCCCGTCTTCCCGTGCTTGTTCTCGTTGAAGATAAGCATAGATTAGCTCGACTACAGTTTGTCCTGCTTGTCGTGCAGATGAATTACTAGTAGTTCCGCTAGTTCCTAGATGATTTTCTCTTCGGAAATTGCGTTTTTCTTCTTGGAAAAGGTTGATGAATGGGATGTTTGCAAAAGGGAACCCATCCGATAAGGGGCTCAAGTGCGAGTAACATTTTGTTGTAACCTTTTCTATTATGTAAAAACATATTGGTACTCTTAGGAATTGGGGATGAACTCTAGCTTTAGAATACTTGGAATTGGGAAATGTGGACTTTAACTGCCGTAGTTTCTGCTTTGACTTGACTGCCCAACTTGTTTTATTCGCTGACACTTCTGTAAAGCATCTTGCTACTCTTAGGAATTGGGGATGAACTCTAGCTTTTAGAATACTAGGAATTGGGAAATGTGGACTTTAATTGCCATAATTTATGTTTTTACTTCCCGTCTTGTTCTCGTTCACGGGTAAGCATAGACTAGCTCGATTACAGTTTCTCCTGCTTGTCCTAGAGTTCAATTACCAGTAGTTTCGCTTGTTTTTAGATGGATTTTCTCGTTGGATATAGTATTTTCTCCTGCAAGTGATTTCTCATTTCCTGTATTCTCTTGCTAGTTCTCGATGACAGATAAGCATAGATTAGCTCGATTACAGTTTCCCGTGCTTGTCCTGCAGATGAATTACTAGTAGTTTCCAACGATTACGTGTTGCAACTTGTCGCTGGGGTACCGACAAGCAGACAAGTCGTGACAAGTCTAGACAAGTGCTAGACTTGTTGATGTGTTGTCGACAAGGAACTACTAAAAAATACTAAGTAACCAGCCTATCAACTTTGGTATACTGGAGAGGCGGCGGTGGCCAGAGGGGAGGCGGGGCCAGGGGAGAGGCGGCTGGGGGAGGGAAATGCGACCAGAAACTGGGTCGTAGGGTTTCAGGAGGATATTTATATCCCAGGCATACAACTTGTCGCTCGACCAATTGACCTAGACAAGTCGAGGCTTGTCGCCGACAAGTCAACTTGTCGATCGACAAGTTCAACTTGTCGTGTCGCTCCAACGTGTCGACATCAGAGTTGCGACACGTAGACTTGTCGTGCGACAAGTCTAGACTTGTCGAGCGACACCTAATCGTTGGTAGTTTCACTTTTTTAGATGGAATTTCTCTTCGGAAATGGTGTTTCCTTATTGCAATAGACTGATGGATGGGATGTTTGTAGAAGGGAACCCCTCTTGTGCAATTACATGTGCTGTAGTTCATGTATGGTTTATTTCATGCTAGTATTGTTTCAACAGTTGGTAGTGAGACCTAAATTTTAGGACCTTGCCTTAATTTTCAATGCTGAACTAGGTAATATGCTAGGATTGTTTCAACAGTTGGTAGTGAGACGTAAATTTCATTAATTCTTCATATTTTATGCGATTCTAAATCAGATGATCTACTCTGCTGTGTAGACTATTTCATGTTCATGGTGAAAGGAATGTCCTCAAAGATGTCATCTGTGATTACTTCAGAATATATATCCGTGACAAAATCAGGTCTGTAGTTTAGACCTTAATCTACTTTTTTCATGCATCTTTTCTCTGTTTAACATGATTTTTTTGCTTCAATGTTTATAGCTTTGAAGTGCCTAGTACACACAAGCTATGGCAGTTCGCTTTCAAAACAGAGACACCATCTGGCAAAGGGAAACCTAGTTTCCGATGTATGGTCTGCTCTGTCAGAGAGTTCACGAAGGATTCTATTGGAAAGATTGAGCCGCATCTGAACACTTGCTTTCTAATGGAAACTCAGTACCTTCAGCAGCTCTTCAGAGATAGTTGCAGCAACAAACAGACCCAAGCTCGTCCTAAAGCCCAATCACGGATTCTTCCTCCTCAATCCCATAGCCAATCTCGTCTTCGCACAACAGGCACATCAGTTAACCATGATACTGTGACCCGTACCCAAGCGCTGATCCAGCTTCCTGTCCTCACAAGAGAAGCTCTCCAGGATCGTTTCAAGGCGGAGGTGTCAACAACCTGGCAGATCCAGGGTCAACTGGCTGTAGCTCTGCCGAATTCTCCATTGCCAAGATATCTTGCAAATGCTCTCGGCAACATTGAAATGTACTCAAATCTTCTTTTCTCATCTGGTAAGTTTTTTTCGTGTGTGTAAGCCTGTATTAATATGTTACTATTCTGTCCCTTTATTATTATCTTTATATGTGGATTTCTAGCACTAATAACAATTCATCTGGTCACTTCATTTCAGAGCAAGCAGTGGTAGCAGTTCCAGAGACTGTGCAGAGGGATGTCACCTCTTCTGGGCTGCATGGAGCCCGGCTGGTGGTGCCGGATTCATCAGACCAGACAGGTTTGTGCATAGCCCGGATTCATACCTTCGACTTTAATAACTCACTTCTTTTTTTTACTCGGAACATACTCTTTTTTATTCGGAACATCTATACTATTTCAGCTGACATGCATGATGAAAACATGGCACCTACTTTCACAGGTATGGTAGGTCAACCTACTCCAGCCATTATCAGTGAACAACATACTCCCCATCTACCTGCTGGACAGCATAACACTACAGAGCCTCAACTTCCAGGTGGCAATGGTGGCACTAACACCAACGGGTAGCCGTTTCAGATGTTGCAATGTCACTATTTGTAAAGTGCAAGGTGATCGGTGTCGTGAATTCTGTGACCTGTGAGGTGAATTGTGTGGTCACTGGCTTCCTTGGGGAGGCTTGTACTCCTAAACTGATGTATGATTCTTAATAAATTTTTGATATGAGGGTGTGGTGTTATCTTGGATTATATCTAGAACATACACTGTCGTCTAAATGCACTTTGATCAGTTGGTTATCCTTCTATTGCGTTGATGAACCATAGGTAGATGTACAATCTGTAATGTCTGGTTGTATTATGTGATGCAATTAATCAGTCACTGATGGACTTGTTTTTCTGTTAAGAGGGTATGTCTTTATTTCCTCTCTGTTTTGAAATTGCTGGAGAACTCCTAGAATATTTCTCTTCTTTATCTCCTACATGAGTGAACAATGGTGAGCAGTAGATTATGGTTGGACAAGTTCTACAGCCATCTAAACAAAAAAACCAGATCATTGACTAGCTGTTGTGAAAAGCTTTTGTCGTCAGCAGCAGCCAACTGAAGGGTATGTTGCGTACTTGCGTAGAAGCTCGTGTGAGCTATAACATGTATTCCTCTCCTTATACTGTTCTAATTCGAGCTTTGACAACAAATATTTGTAGTAACACCACCTCATACCAGTGAGACATAAGTTCATCAGTGAAGGTTCTAACAAAAGTACATCTAAGATGATTACCATCCAACAAATCAGCAATGATTTTTGTCTGTTGGTTAACAAAAAAAATGACGAGGCAATGGGTCCGGTCCGGTTTAGACATGTTAGGCCATCTCCAATGGGGCGACCCAAACCGCGCCTAGCGCGGATCCATCCCTAAAACGGATGGCCGTGGCGTCTAGGATGACCTAAACCCGGCCCAAATCTAGGCGTTATTTGCATGGCCACGGACATCAGGGGCTGGCCTCTCACTTCCAAAAGCATCCCCCACACATCTTAAACCACCCTAGGACCGCCGATTTGATGAGGACATCCCTACCACACTACTACCTCCGTCATTACAAGTTGAAGATGATGCTCAAGTCAATGAAGTTAGGATTGGACCAATCCGAAGCTACTTAAACAACAGGTGAACTTGTTCCTAAGTGATACTTTGATCGATGAGAACTTTATCGCCTAAGTCGTATTACTTATGTATGATCAGGTTTGAAGAAGGAGCAAGCATCGCACGCTGGACAAGAAGATCGTGGCCCGGACATGGGCTGGACATGAAGACATCCCCTAGGACCATGCGCGATTTGGTGAGGACATCCCTACCACACTACCGGATCACCGGTCCGTGTCATTTGCACGTATCCAGTTGAAGATGATGAGTGCATGGGCCGATCGTACTAGTCCTTTGTATCTTTCGACACTGTGAAAAGTGCCCCAAACCTACGTTTAGAACTAGTTCATAGTTGATTGCTTTGCAAATCTATTGAATCTCTACAAGATTGATTGATTTGGTGTGGAAGAAGTCTTGTGATCTGTTGCATTGAATTAGAAGTTGCACTTAGCTTACGTGGTCGGCGGCTACGTCGTGTGTGGAGTTGCGAATAGAGAGAGTGTTGCATTGGCGACAGGGACCAATCGAGAGAGCATTGCGTTACAAGTTATCTTCCACTTTCATCGTCGTGTAAGTTCAGTGATGATCACCATCGTTGCTGAAGATCGGGATCATCTTGGTATCGGATTCTCGGGCAAGCCATCCACAATCCACATAGTTGAGGAGAAAAAGCCAAAAATATTAGGGTTAGCCATAGCTTGATTGCACCGAGTTTTAGTTGCTTTTCATAGTTGGTATCTTTTCTTCCATCTAGTATTGTTAGGGTTTGTGTTTCGCTTTCATCTTCGGTTTTTGGTTTGCCGGTCCCATAGAAGTCAAACCATAGCCGACCCGATATCGTGTGAACTTCCAGGACTAGGGCTATGCTCTAGTGCTTTGCATTATACGTTATCAAGGATTTGAGTCATGAAAGGTAAGAAGAAAAGTACATTGCGTGTGCCAAAAATAAAATCAAAAAGAAAAAGTGTGAAGTGCTAGTAAGATAAAGGAAGGCCTAGTTTACTTTTCTGCATCGGCGAGCAATCTTGTGCCATTGAGGCTAGTGTCTCTCGAGTGCATTGCAACTTTCATCCATATAGTTGCATTGCCACATTTATCGCCTGAGTATCATTGGTTGTCTACGATCAGCCGAGCTTGGGTGCAAATAGGTAGCCTACCTCACATATAGCTTTGTCGTGTGATTGACCCATGATATTGCATCCATGCACTAGGTTACTACAAGTGGTAAGCAACACTAATTTACTTTGATCGGTAAGATTTCCTTTTCTTATGAGTTTTTGAGTGAGTTGTGAGAGTCATATATTTTGATTTAGTCTACTATGTCTGCTAGTGATGCTAAACTTGTTCCACAAGAACTGATGGAGGAGTGGTGAGACGACCCCCAGAGCTTTTCCCTGGATGCTACGACCCACTTTCAAAACGGGCACAATCATAGTTGTTGACAATCTTTTTGCACCAATCTTATTGAATCTGGATTGCATCCTTGAACATTGATTTGGTGTGGAACCTCGAAAGTCTTGTGTGATCTGCTGTTCCATTGGGAATTAGAAGGTTGCAACTTAATTGAGGCTACGTGCGCAAGTGTGTGGAGTTGCGAATATCTTGCAGGGTTGAGAGCTGTTGCATTGGCGACAGGGACCAATCGAGAGATCTCGTTGCGTCATACAAGTTATCTTCCACTTTCATCGTCGTGTATCTCCGCGGTGTTCACCCCGTGATTATGATCACCATCGTTGCTTACGGAGAAGATCGGGCCACCCCTTATCATCTTGGTATCAGATTCTCGGGTTTCCTCGGTAAGCCATCCACAATCCACCCCATAGTTGAGTTGTGAGTGTTTCCTATCCAGAAAAAGCCAAAAAAATATTAGGGTTAGGGTTTGCCATAGCCTTAGATTGCACTAATTTCGAGTTTTAGTTGCTTTTCATAGTTGTTTTTGCGTATCTTTTTCTTCCATCTAGTATTGTTAGGGTTTGTGTTTCCGCTTTCATCTAGAGTTAGTTTTTGGTTTGCTCAAGTCCACATAGAATACAGTGTGTTTGTCCAAACCATAGCCATTTCGATATACGTGACTAGGAACTTTGAGAAGAGACTAGTTTTACCGCTAGACAGGCTGCTCATTAGGGTTTTGGTGCTTTGCATTATCTGTTGGCTGTGTTATCAAGGAGTTGAGTCATAAAATAAAAAAAGGTAAAAACGAAAAGAAGCAAAAAGAGCTACATAGCTGCGTGTGCTACAAAAATAAAATCCAAAAAGAAAAAGTGTGAAGTGCTAGTAAGATAAAGTGAAGGCCTAGTTTACTTTTCTGCATCAGTAGTTGAGCAATCTTGTGCATGTTTCATTGAGCTTTGCTAGTGTCTCTCGAGTGCATTGCAACTTTCATCCATATAGTTGCATTGCCACATTTATCGCCTTGTGTGAGTATCATTGGTTGTCTACGATCAGCGCTAGAGCTTGTTATTGGTGCAAATAGGTAGCCTACCTACTTATATATCCTGCTTTGTCGTGTGATTGTTCTTATACCCTTGATATTCGCTTCGCTCCGTGCACTAGTTGTTACTACAAGTGGTAAGCAACACTAATTTACTTTGGAGCGGTAAGATTTCCTTTTCTTATGAGTTTTGAGTTGTGAGAGTACCACCATATATTTTTGATTTAGTGCACTAATCTACTAACCATGTCTGCTAGTGATGCTAAACTTGTTAACCAGGAAAACAAGAATTCTGCTGATATGATCACATGGAGGGAGTATGAAGCTCTTCGTAATGAGATGCGACATGAATTCCGCACTCAGGATGATGAGCTTGTCCAAGGGATCTCCCAGAAGCTGGATGCTACTAGTGAGACCGTCACTACAATGAAAGATCAAATGACGGATATCCAACGCAGTCTTCAAGTTCTACAACTAGTTGTTGACAATCTTACACAACAACAGCAACAAGAAGCAGAAGACCCTGATCTTCAGGATGAAGCACCTGGTGTTGGTCGTGGTGCTGGACGTGGTTACCGTGGTCGTGGCTTTGTTGAACTCGGACGCCATGGTCGTGGGCTTGATGAAGAAGACGGATTGGGCAAGCCCAAGTTCTCCATACCCAAGTTTGAAGGAGGAGTTGATGTTGAAGAATACCTCACTTGGGAGATGAAGATTGAGAACTTATGGCGCTTACATAACTATACTGAAGAGAGGAAGATGAAGCTTGCTTCTTCCGAATTTGATGGCTATGCATTGTGTTGGTGGGATGGACTTGTTCGTGCTCGAGAAGAGGATGGTGAGCTGCCTATTATCACATGGCGTGCTATGAAGGCGGCAATGCAAGATCCGTTTCGTGCCCACTAATTATTTGTGAACTATCTATGATAAGTTGACCCTATTGAGACAAGGTGTGAAGACTGTTGATGAATATTTCATGGAGATGGAGATGCTTATGCAGCGTGGCGGTGTCCGTGAGTCACTTGAGATGACAATGCAGCGTTTTCTACATGGCTTGAAGTATGATATCAAAGGCATTGCTCGTTATCATAGTTACACCACTATGAATGGGTTGCTACATCATGCAAGAGAAGCTGAAGCACAGTTGGCTGAAGCAGCGCAAATCAAAAGCCGTGCTACGGGCGCTGGGCGCTACACGCCTAGGGCGCCCCCACCTACGGCGCCGGCGCCATCTACGCGCTCTGCACCTTACTCTACTCCGTCTAGCAAGCCGGTCTCCAATGTGGCCAACACAAAGAAGTCCGAATCTGCTGCAAGTATGAGTGGTTCTAGCATGTCTACGGCGCGCAACCGCGATATGAATTGCCATACATGTGGTGGCAAGGGCCACTTTAAGAGAGATTGTCCTAACCGCAAAGTTATGATTGTTAATGAGGACAATGAGTATGAGACTGGAGATGATGTTGATCCATATGCTCCAGAAGATGATGACTATGACAACGATGGTGTAGATGCATATCCGTCGATGCTCGCACTATTATTGTGTCTCAGCGTGCTCTTAATGTGTTGCCAAGTGCATCTACTCAGCGCTGCAATTTTTTCCAAACAAAGGCTTTAGTTGGTCTGACAAGGCTTGCAAGGTCATTATTGATGGCGGGAGTTGCCGCAATTTAGCAAGCAAGAGTTGTGTACCAAGCTGAAGTTGAAGTATCTACGGCACCCGCATCCATACTATATTCAGTGGTTGAGCGACAATGGTGAGATGAAGGTAAACCACATGGTGCGTGTTGAGTTTGAGATTGGACCGTATAAGGATTCCATTGATTTTGATGTGGTTCCTATGACGGCGTGTCACCTACTATTGGGTCGGCCTTGGCTCTATGATCGTTCTGTGCAACACAATGGCCGTGCCAATACATATCACTTGGAGTTCAAGGGCAAGAAAATCAACTTACAGCCTATGTCACCACAACAAATTGTCAATGAATCTCGTCAGAAAGTTGAAGTAAACTTGGAGGATGCACCTTTAGATAGGCGAGAGAATTGTAATGTCGTGAGTGATATAACGAAAAGTGAGAGAGTGAATTCCTTAGTGCTTTTAGCCACCAAATAAGACATGGGAGAATTTAGTGAGGATCCTACATCCATGCCTCTTGTCCTCATGTACAGGGGTACGGTTTTGGTTTCTAACGACATGACCCCTATTCCTCTTGGTGTTTCTAATGTATTGCAGGAATTCAGCGACGTGTTTCCGGAGGAGGTACCCGCAGGACTACCACCATTGCGTGGTATTGAGCATCAAATTGACTTGATTCCCGGAGCCTCGCTGCCCAATAGGGCGCCATATAGAACAAACCCCGAAGAGACGAAGGAGATACAGAAGCAAGTACAAGCGCTACTCGACAAAGGTTATATCCACATAAGCCTTAGCCCTTGGGCTGTTCCTGTTATTTTAGTTCCTAAGAAAGATGGTACATGGCGCATGTGTGTAGATTGTAGAGCAATAAACAACATTATTACTATTCGATATCGTCATCATATTCCCCGTTTAGAGGATATGCTAGATGAATTGAGTGGTGCTGCTGTTTTCTCTAATATTGATTTGCGTAGTGGTTATCATCAAATTAGGATGAAAGATTGGGATGAGTGGAAAACAGCCTTTAAAACGAAATTTGGTTTATATGAGTGGTTAGGAATGCCTTTTGGTTTAACTAATGCACCTAGCACTTTCATGAGACTGATGAACCATGTTTTGCGTGATTTTATTGGCAGGTTTGTGGTTGTGTACTTTGATGACATATTAATCTACAGCCACAATGAATCTGATCATACTATACATATTCGACATGTTTTGCGAGTATTGCGTGATAATAAACTCTATGGTAATCTTGAGAAGTGCACATTTTGCAAAGATAAGGTCATATTTCTGGTTATGTTGTCTCTAAGCATGGAGTAGAAGTAGATGTGTCTAAAATTGAAGCTATTCAAAATTGGCCTACTCCCATGAATGTGAGTCAAGTAAGAAGTTTTCATGGTCTAGCTGGGTTTTATAGAAGATTTGTGCCCAATTTTAGTACTATTGCTGCACCTTTGAATGATTTGACTAAAAAGGGTGTTGTTTTTGAGTGAGGCGCAACCCAAGATCATGCTTTATTGTTAACTTCTGCACCGTTGCTTGCACTTCCTGATTTCAATAAACAATTTGAGATTGAATGTGATGCTAGTGGTATTGGAATTGGTGGTTTGTTGATGCAAGAGGGTCGCCCGATTGCATATTTCTGAGAAACTTTCTGGTGCTAAGTTGAACTATCCTATATATGATAAAGAATTGTATGCTTTGATTAGAGTTCTTGAGGTTTGGCAACATTATTTATGGCCAAAATAATTTATCATACATTCTGATCATGAAGCTTTGAAATATCTGAAAGCCCAATCTACTTTGCATAAGCGTCTTGCTAAGTGGGTTGAGTTCATCGAGTCTTTTCCATACATTATTAAGCATAAGAAGGGAAAAGATAATATTGTTGTTGATGCTCTATCTAGGAAGAATATGCTATTAACTCAACTTGATGTTAAAATTCCTGGATTAGAGATACTATGTGATTTGTATGCTACTGATCATGATTTCGCTGAACCATATCGCTTGTGTGCTATTGGTAAAGCATGGGAACAATATCACATACATGATGGGTTCTTGTTTAGGGCTAACAAACTATGTGTTCCAGAATCGTCTGTGCGTTTGCTCTTATTGCAGGAATCACATGCTGGAGGTTTGATGGGTCACTTTGGGCGTAAGAAGACGCTACTCATGCTAGCTGACCACTTTTATTGGCCAAAGATGAGGCGGGATGTGGACAGATGTGAAAAGGTGCATTACTTGCAACAAGTCCAAGTCCAAGTCCAAGGTGAAGCCTCACAGTTTGAATACTCCTTTACCGACACCTACTACACCTTGGGAAGATATTAGTATGGATTTTGTGTTGGGTTTGCCGCGTACTAAAAGAGGCCATGATTCTATATTTGTGGTAGTGGATAGATTCTCTAAGATGTCACACTTTATTGCCTGCCACAAAAGCGATGATGCGTCGCATATTGCTAACTTTTTCAGGGAGATTGTACGTCTACATGGAGTCCCGAAGACTATTGTTTCGATCGTGACGTGAAGTTTATGAGCTACTTGGAAGACGCTTTGGAGAAAGGGGACGAAGCTGCTTTTCAACACTACTTGTCATCCTCAAACTGATGGTCAAAAAGTGGTGAATAGGACATTGTCACAACTGTTGAGATCCATGATCAAGAAGAACCTGAAGGAGTGGGAAGAGTGTTTGCCGCATGTGGAGTTTGCTTACAACAGGGCGGTACATTCTACCAGCTGTGTCCTTTTGAGGTGGTGTATGGTTTCAAACCCATTACTCCGGTTGATTTGTTGCCTCTACCCATACATGAAAGAGTCAATATGGAGGCATCCAAGAGGGCAGATTTTGTGCGAAAGATTCATGTGAAGACTAAAGAGTTGATAGAAAAGAAAGGCAAGAGCAATGCTGCACGGATGAATACGAAGCGCAAGGAGGTGTTGTTCAAGCCTGGTGATATGGTCTGGGTACATTTTCGCAAGGATAGGTTCCCGAAGCTGCGGAAGTCCAAGTTGCTTCCTCGTGGTGCTGGTCATTACAAAGTGCTTGCCAAGATCAATGATAATGCATACTCGATAGATCTTCCAGTTGATGAGTTTGGTGTCGGTACTTCTTTCAATGTTGCTGATTTGACACCATATGACGGAGAAGACCTTGGAGCGTCGAGGTCGACGCCTTTTGAAAGGGGAGAGATGAGGACATCCCTACCACACTACTACCTCCGTCATTACAAGTTGAAGATGATCCTGCTGTGAAGCTTAAGTCCAATGAAGTTAGGATTGGACCAATTACACGAGCCTGTGCGAAACTACTTAAACAACAGGTGAACTTGTTCCTAAGTGATACTTTGATCGATGAGAATTTTATGCCTAAGTCGTATTACTTATGTATGATCAGGTATGAAGAAGGAGCAAGCATCGCACGAGGAGGAGAGGCAGTGGACAAGAAGATGGACGTGAAGTGGACATGGAGCTGGACATGAAGACATCCCATGGACGCGAGGGAAGCGGGAGGCATGCGCGAGAGGAGGAGATGTTGGCCGGCGCCCGGCCGGTCCAGCCGTCTGGGTCGCCGGCCCCAAGTCCGGTCCGACCGCTCCGGATCAGCCTAGTCCAAACCGGGTCCCACGCTTGTGCGAGCCGGCGTATCCGATAGCACGGACGCCCGCCGGTCCATCCGGTCCATGGCCGGTCCAACCGGACCGGCCGGTCCAGGCCCGGTCGACCAGCCCCCAGGCCGGTCGAGTCTGTCTCGACCAGATCTATTCTGGGTCGGTTATTTTTGTATCTTTTCGACCTAAGGTAGTCCTGAACCCCTATATAAGTGCCCAGGACGCCCCAAAGTAGCTTTAGACCACGTTTAAGATAAACCCTAGTTCATAGTTGATTGCTTTGCAACTCTATTGAATCTCTACACCCGATTGCATTGATTTGGTGTGGAACCTCTAAAAGTCTTGTGTGATCTGTTGTTCCATTGGGAATTAGAAGGTTGCAACTTACCGCTTCGTGGTCGGCGGCTACGTGCGCAAGTGTGTGGAGTTGTGAATATCTTGCAGGGTTGAGAGCTGTTGCATTGGCGACAGGGACCAATCGAGAGATCTCGTTGTGTCATACAAGTTATCTTCCATTTCATCGTCGTGTATCTCCGTTGTGTTCACCCCGTGATTATCATCACCATCGTTGCTTACTGAGAAGATCGGGCCACCCCTTATCATGATTTGCGACCGCTGTCGAAGCCAGCCGCCGACGTCGAGACGCTGACAAGCGGTGCGACAACATAGGATGCGGCCCGGCGCTTGTGCTTTCACGGCCTCGTTGCAGCGTCAGAGGACGCCGACGCCGACGTTGTTGTCCCCTCGCCGTCGCGAGACCTCCCGCAGTCATCAGCTTCGCTGTTGCCGCCAGAGGTGAGCTCTCGTGCATCGTGCTTCCAGGCCACAAGTCGGTCGGGACGGCCATTACCTGCAGGTCCCTACGGAGGCATTGGATTGCCCCTGCCCGCGAGGTGTTCGATGAAATGAGCGAACTAATTATTTGTCCCATTTCATCTGTAGATCATGGTGGACAGCGATGACGAGTTCTTCAAGAACTTCATCGACACGTCCTCAAACGACGAGTCCGAGGATGACTTTCTCACGGAGGCTGCGTTGATCATCCACAAGCATAATGTCGCGCAGATCCCCGTGTACCGGGGGTCTTTGCCCGGGAGCGTGCCGGCCTTGGACCGCAAAAGAGAACGTGGCCACGACATGCTCTTCCACGACTACTTCTACCGCAAGGCATTGTGCACGCCGGCCTTGTTTCGCCGTCATTTTCAGATGTCCAGACCGTTGTTCAACTGGATAATGGATGGCGTCAAGGTCTACGACGACTAATTCATCGCCAAAGAGGAGGCAATTGGCAAGGTAGGCCTCTCTTCCTATCAGAAATGCACGACAGCGATTAGGATGCTCGCATATGGTGCTGCAGGTGATTACGTAGATGAGTACATCCGAATGAGCGAGTCCAGATGCTTGGAAGCGGTGTACAGGTTCTGCAGAGCAGTGATCGCTGTGTTTGGTGAATAATATCTGCGGCAACCTAATGCAAAGGACACAACCCGTCTGTTGTCAATCAAGCATTCCAGGGGGTTTCCTGGGATGCTTGGCAGCATAGACTGCACGCGTTGGGAGTGGAAGAACTATCCCTTTGGTTGGCAGAGGTGTACAAAGGCCATTCTGAGGGGTGCATAGTGATTATTGAAGCTGTTGCTTCACACGACTGATACGTTGCGAACGTATCTATAATTTTTGATGCTCCATGCTTGTTTTACACCAATTGCTATATGTTTTGTTTACACTTCGTCGCACTTCTATACATTTTTCGGCACTAACCTATTGACAAGATGCCACACTGTTTCTGTTTCTGTTGTTTTGTATTTGAAAAGTTGTACGAAATATTCTCGGAATTGGACGAAACAAAAGCTGAAGATCTTATTTTTCCGTAACGAAGACGAAGTCCAGAGGGGGACGAAGAGGCACCACAGGGCAGCCAGACCAGGCCTAGACGCGGCCGAGGCCCTGGCCGCGCCTAGGGGTGGTCTGGAGCCCCCTGGCCTCCACCGACCTCTCCCTTCCGCCTATAAGAAGCCTCCCGACGCGTGAACCCTAAATAAATAAGCCTCCGCCAACGAAAAGTTCTGTAACTCCTCCGCCACCGAAGACAAGATCCGGGGGACAGAAGTCCCTGTTTGGCACGCTGCAGGGACGGGGAATTGCCCCCGGAGCCATCTCCATCGACTCCACCGCCATCTTCATCGCCGTTGCTAACTCCCATGATGAGGAGTGAGTAGTTCTCCCCCGAGGCTGAGGGCTTTACCGGTAGCTATGTGGTCTATCTATCTCTCCATGTATGATCTTTATGTGATTAGGAGCTTTGTAATCTTGTTGAATAAGTAGATGTTATTCTTCAACTATTGTGCTACTCAAGTGGTTTTATAAGCCGGATCCTGGGAGCCCTAGAGGCACAACCACAACTCATTGTAATAACACGAAAGCGCCCAGATAATTCCAGACAAGCAGCAGTAGGCCCTGTCTCCGAGCAGGTGTTCCGAAGCTGGGTAAATCGCGTACCACCGTCCCGAGGACTCTCCGCCCAATGGCACCTACTTCTTCTCCCCCTCGTGAGGATCCCTCCTCCGAGGCACCGTCAATTAAGCAACGACATTCAACCTTTGCAAGCTTCATCTCTTTCTTCTTCTCAGCAATGACAAGCTTTGCCTCCAATGTCTTCACCGCTATTGCCTCCTTGGACTTCATCACTTGATCAAATTTGTCCCTCGACAATGCTGCCTCCCCCTCAAGCTTCAACCTCTCTTTGGCCTTCGTGTTCCCCTCGGGCTTTTCATTGTTCCATCCATCTCTCTCATCCTCACTATCATCCATATTGATCATTGCAGCTTTCTTTGGGGGTTATTATTGATCCCTCAATTTCCACTTGAGAAGGTGTTGGAGCACATCAAAGCAATATCTGATTGTAAAGCTTTTGACCTTGCTGCCGACCATGTCTCTATACCTAGCATCCGCAATGCGGTCCTACATTGACAAAACAAAGATGAAACCATCTAGTTATGGTCACCAAACAATAGTTGACCAAGCAATGTACTCACATATTCGTCGACATTTGCACCACTAGGAGTGTTCACAACTTGATCCATTGCCGCAGACCAACGGCTACATGCAGGTTTGATCGCGTCCCAACAACCTTGGAGGGATCGGTATGTGCGATCGACGGGATGGCGAACGCAAGGCATGAGTTTTTGGAACTTATCTTCGATGCGTTGCTAATACTGCTTCCCGGTTAGGGGAGCCGTTCGCGATGTCACCGCCTTGCAGCGCGTGGGTTGTGGCCGCCGACAAGACGACACTGGTTTCGTTCTTGTTCTTCGTCCCCCTCGGCCCCAACGAATGCGTGGGGCGGGATTTCGTCAGCTTGGCTGCGGCGGCCCCTTTGGCGCGGGCGGGGACCGACGGTCGAGCAACAATACCCACAACACCTGATTGCGGAACCAAGTGTGTACCCGAGCGCCACCGCTTACTGACGCTCGTCGCCACGACTAGGCTGGTAACTTAGCCGAGGGCCGACTCCGCTCTGCCTGCCCCGCAAGACACCGCCACCATGGAAGAGGGTGGCGGAAGCTACGAGCTAGCTCCGGTGTCGAATCGAGACTCATCGCCCTGAGATCTAGCGGTGACGTTGGAGAAAACAGTGATGGCACGTAGATCGATGGCGGCGACGGCGGTTTGACAAGTAGGGGAGGAGGTGAAATCTCCAACACGCGCAAAGTAAAGGATCATGTTCAGTTCAGCCTTTCGACCCCTACAAGTAGGGATCGAGTTGCGGTTTCAGGTTGGGCCTATAAAAAAATTGGGCTCACCTCGTTTACGGTAACTAATAAGTTGCGGTTATTTTACAGTTTTCGCCTCTATAGAGATGCTCTTAGTTAACAACAACTCTCCTTTTCACCTCTGTTAGAGATCTTCTTCCCGGCGTCAATAGTGGTGTTGAACTATCACAATTTTCTAGGTATGGGCCTTCGGATCTTGCTTCGCCAAATCAATTTTGGATCTTTTGTCTTTGTTGCCGTGAGGAGGATTATCCTCGTAGTTTTTGTCCCAGCTGCTACGTCCTCGACAATGGTGATTCGTACTCTCGGCTCTCCATCGACGACGACAAAGCTAGTCGGTTATTATTCCCTGACATACTGGTTTGACATACTGGTTCGAGTCAGTTCATGTATCTCTACCATGTACTATTTGTGCTATTTGTGCTATGAATATATGTGGTATTGATTGTCAAAAACAAAAAAAACAACTCTCCTCAACGTGCAGTCTACCAATGGTACTACATCTTAGTTAAGAAAAACCAATACGAGCAACCAATCAGGCCCAAGAAAAACCCGACATGACCTTCACTTCCGACTTCACTCAGCGGCCCCTGCACTCCAGCAATATTCTATATGTTAAATAGTGTGGTAAAATGTATTAGTTCGCACAACAAACTATGGTAAGAATACTTTGACCTCACTAGTCACGGAAATAACCAACTAAGCTTGAAATTTCATTTAGTCCAATATAGTCAACACTACTAATCATGCTACTCTACGACACAGCAGGTGCACCAGTGCTATAAATTAGATACAGGGTAGGAAAAGGTTTAGTTCACAGTGCAGCATCTCAGTGAAAAGTGGAGATAATCTTTCACCACCATATCATGTAAATAAGAACCAATCAAGTATCTTAACATACTTGCTTCACGAAATTGCCCCAGTAGTCCACTGCTTTTTGCTACCCAAAAAGTCCTCAATAATTGTCTGTTTTCCCCCTCAGAATATTTCTTGGGTCCATACTCAGACGAGCATCCTTTGTCTCCGTGCAACAATCCTCTTGACTCTTTGCTGCGGCTGTCCACGAAATTAATATTATTAAGGACCACTGCGTAAGAACATAATACCCCTTGGTTGAAATTTTATGTTTGTTCTGTAGTGACGAAAATTTAAAAAGAGGCTTGCCAACATTCTAACACAAGACAACTCGCAATTCACTTTCAAAAGTTTTTTATGCTATAACAGGAAATTCTCGCAGAACATGTTAGTGTAGTAATGAAAATCGTGATTTTTGAGTCGCCGTATAGTCGCCAAGTCGTACTGGCGTTCGCGCAGGCGACATGACTCAAGAAGCGAGTCCCGCGACTCATTGGTTCATGAACGACTAGCAGCGATTAGTCGCCGGTGAGGAGTCGCTAGTCGCCCGGCTTGGCCAGGTAAGGGCTACTTGCAGTCTCACCTGCAGAAGCACACGGGAAATCGGAGAGAAAGAGAGGGAAAGGCGGGAGCTCTAATGAGAGGAAGCAATGGCTGCAACCTAGGAACCGCCACCGCTCCTCGCCAGCAACCCTCCCCTTCAAATCGAGTCGACTGGCCCCTCCTCTGCCTCAAGTGCTCCTGTCGATTCCGCCCAATCCACCGGCTCCAAGCTCCGCCGAGGCGCTCCCCACCTACAGCTGTTGATTCCTGCGTCCGCTCCCCTCCAAGCTTCCCCAGGCGCCTCTTCCACCTCCAACTCCATCGATTGCGGCTGCACCACCCCGTCTCCATCATCCGAGCGCCTAGCTGTACAGGGACGGATAGGACTGCGTGTGCTCCGATTGTTACTCACTTGTTCTCAGTGTGTAGCCTGTATGTATGCCTGTACCTGTACTCACTGTATGTAGCGACTTGGGGTGACTATACAAGCTGAGTAGCTGACTCAAGTCAGCAAGTCACAAGCCACAGCCTTGGCGACTTGACTTGACTCGGCGACTCAAAAATCACGATGAAAATGTTCAGGCAATCAAGGTAATGCGATTAACATCTGTACCATGCAAGTTAAATAGCTCCATGAAGCATATGCAGTGAAAGTAAATCAGTGAAATCAGATAAAAATGCTTCACATTATAATCATTTATAAACTATAACAAATGCATATAACCAGTTTGACTTAAACAATTGATATCTTTAAAAAGATAAACATATCAGGGATCAATTGAGCAGATGAGACTTTTATCCTGGCACAAAAATGCTCGATGATGCTCATTAACTTACATGCACTAGTCGCTGCTGTGACCCCAGAGCATCCAGCACAGCTTGTCAGTTCCCAGATTGGAAGAGTAGGAGCGCCTACAATGACTTGGTGGTTAGAAATGGTAGCAACAATCCAAGTAGTGGTGCAAATTGCAGAGAACAACACCAAAGCTTGACAAAGCTGTTGGATGGGAGTGCATTTCTGAATTATCATGATATGACAGGACACGAAATGTGAAGTAACCAACAATAGAATGACGATGGAAAGCTTAATTAACATAGTTTCCCAACTAGATCATTTACAAGATTTATTCTCCAGTAAAAAAAAAGTAAACCAGCTAGATCTTTTCAAATTACTTGTACATCTAACAATGGGCAAATAATGTGCATAGGAACCACCAAACAATAAGGATTGCAACAGATTGTAGCACGGCAGAAAATTAGGGTGGCATAGGCCAATACAGAAATGTGCAAAGCATAAACCTAGTGAACTGCAAAGGTAACAAATACTAGCAGAATACAAAGCGGTTCAGCAAAAGTTTGTTCATTCAAATCCTGCAGATATTTAATCAACAGAGCTTCAGTTCCAAAGATCTCCAAGTTTGCTTGACAAAATATATGTGGAGATGTGTCCCCAAAATATTGATGAAATTGCAAAGACAGCGAGGAAGGAGACCAGGTAGTAAGTTGAGGCAGCACTAATAATAATTCATTGAGCTAACAACTTGGCGTGCAATACATGCGGCATTACCTTCCTTCCCACTTGGTTGAACTACATAGCACCCTACTCGCACACCACCTCGCAAACTGTTATCTGCAGATCACACAATTTTAACAGTAGGGACCAAAGTATACATACACTTAATCAGAAGTGATTAATTTTGAAAATGAACTAAACAGTCGAGATCTGTTCTGATTGCGACGGTTGGCAGTAAATTATCAAATGACATCATGAATAGCTAACATGTGCTCTCAAGCTACCAGAATCAACAGTTAGACAAAGGCAGCGGGTGATGCAAAAACAGGAAACTAGACAGACGCAACAGCACATGAAGAGCAGAGGGAAGTTCTACCAATGACAGTGGACAGCCATTCCTTTGCCTCATCAAAGGATTCTGCACATTGGAAAAGATGCATCGTTACTCACTGCCGCACATTTAGAGTAGAATTTACGGCCTAACCATAATATGTTTGAAAGATCAATTTGTTAAACTAAATGCAAGCAAAGGGGATATTAATTATACCAAAACTTGACCGTTTGAGGCGTCTGATATAACGCCGGCTGCAAAATGCAAGGGGACATAGATTCAGAAAGAGCTAAATAGAGGAGAGTTTAATCCATATGAATATGACTATGTTTTACCTCCCTCGAATTACCCTGGCCACAGCGACTGATTTTATCCGGGGCACTTGTTTCTTTATGCGATGCCTCCGGCACAAACTACCAAAGGTAGATGGAAAAGTTAAAGTGTGTATATCGATCACATGACAGGATCGAGTGGGAAGTGAGGATTGAGGTTGATAAATTACCCAATACCAGCAACAGGGAGTACGTCATGTGGCATCATGTGGCAAGCAGGCAATGTGGGCTTAACGTTCAGCTCGGGGGTCTTCCAAACCAACCTGTTGAGAGCAGAGGCTGCGCTCATCCTCACTCCTCCCCAATCCATACATGCCCTAACACACACCACATATATGAACCTTTTTAGATGATGAAACCGGCGTGCAGGATGTGCGCACATGAATTGGTGGTTCAAATTGAACTGTCAAAACGTCTTATACTACCTCCGTTCCAATGAATGAGGCTTATATATTGATTTTCAAAAGTCAAACTACGCAAATTTCGACCAAGATTTTAGAGAAAATCATTAATATGTAGAAAACAAAACAACACCGTTAGATTCATCATGAAATATAGTTTCATACGATACCAATATAATATGCTAGTTTTTTTTTTTCTAAATGTTTGGTCGAACTTTACTTTACTTTGACTTTTCTATAAAAAAAAAAAAAAATACATAAGCCTTATTCATCGGGACGGAGGGAGCACTTAGGAACAAAGGGAGTATTAAACAGTTGGACAGTGATAAATCGATGGATATACCTGACGTCGTCCAAGAAGAGCACGGAGCGGGCCATGACAGGGGGGACCACCTGATCGATGGTTTGCTTGGCGTAGGTGACATGGTGCATCCAGTTGTCGTTCAAGATCACGTCAAGGGCGCCGGCATCACCGGCGACGAAGCTGGCGATGTAGTGGTGCATCAAGATGAATTTGCGCAGGACTTGGGCGTCGAAGCTCCTCGGGCCGGCGGGAAGGAAGCTGTCAAGGTACCCGGCAGCGTCCTCCCAGAGGCCCTGCATCACGAGCCGCTGCATATGCTCCAGGCTGAACTCCTCGCGCGCCTGATGCAACAGGCTGCGGTACATGGATGGATTGGTGGTGTTAACCAGAGTCAGCGAGCGAATGTGATGTTGCATCAGAAAGTTTTAAACAATTGCGTGCGTTTACTTACGCGTTGATGTCGTAGCGTTGGCCCCGGAGGAAAGCGAGGAGTCGCTTGTGACGAAGCCGCGTCAAGCAGGGGTTCTCCGCCAGGACGTCGCCTTCCTCGGCGGCCTCGGTCTCGCCATGGCTGGGCTCCACGAAAGAGGCCATCTTGAAGAAGGTATTCTCTACTGGAGGAGAGAACTCCTCGGCGGCCTCGACCTCGACCTCGGAGGGCGTCATCACGGGCTAGGATGGATGAGATTTGTCGGCGGCGAGAGGAAGGAGTGCTTCAGGGTCTAGGGATTTGCTGGTTGAATTTGGGGGATTCGGGGGAAACACTTGCTTATGTGGACTGGGGAAAGCGAGACCTACTTCCACCCGCTCCTTGTCAGCGGCGGATTGGGTCCGTCCGGGTTGGACTCGTTCCGGGCGTCCAAACACGGAGTCGGCAGAACAAGTTACGGCCCATTATTACATTTTTTTTTTTGAAAACACAAATATATTAAACTAGCAAGCAAGCCGCCTCATTAAAAACCTTCCAGTTCCCTTCGGTATCCTGATAAGGAAAAGTGCGCATCTGGAACTTGCTGCTGAAATCATTGTTCGATTACATCATTGCTCAAGAGAGCTACATCATTTAGGGCATCTACTAAAACATGACTTGGTGGATCTCCCTCCCACTGAATAATACTATCAATCTCGAGGCATCGTTTTGCAAGCTTATGAGCAACCATGTTTACTTCTCTTGGACAATGTTGGATCTTGACCATTTCTAGACATTGTCCAATTTGAAAGCAGTCAGCCAGAATTGGTGTATATGGCCCCCAAAGATCAGCACCATTGCAAGCTTCAACCATTTCAAGACAATTTGATTCAACAACAACTGGAGAACAGCCCAGGCTTTCAGTCAACAGCAGACCATGTCGAAGTGCTTCAGCTTCCGCTACTCTAGCATCCATCAGATTACGCTTTGGCCATGCCCCACCCGAGATCACCTCACCAAGGTGGTTACGGATAATGACAGCCACACCTCCCCTGCCATTAGGATAATATGATGCATCTATATCTATAATATCTATAAAGTTCATCCCCACTAAGATGCAATTAATGTTTGCAAGCTCAAAGGAGGTTCAGCCACGTCACCCCATTAACTCTGTCCATTGGATTTCACAAATGCGGCCCTGATTATATCTATCAAAGTCCCAATCTTATTATTTCCCACGTCCTCCGTCTGGCCAGCCAGAGCCGAAATTCCGTTCGATCGGCCCAACCCAGACTATCTTTCTAGCCAGTCCGCGTCCGTTTTATCTCTACGTTTCCTATACTTAGCCCACGTACTCTTTTTCTTCTCCAAGTACAGCAGGACGAGAAACAATGTGATTACGGTCGGTCGACAAGACACGCTCGATGTCGTCGCATCGATCGTCGGCCGTTCCAGTTGATCTCCCATCGAAAACTGCCGGAAGCCTTCCACCGAAAACTGCTAGATGCCTCATGATTTTCCATTTATCTGAAACTGCCGGAAGCCTTCCACTCCTTTCGCTAATGGATGGTAACTCTCCCTTCCCAAGGCCACGATCTGTTCAGTTATATCGGTTTTAATGGTTTCCATCCGCTGACTGTTGAGATTGATCGTGTATTTAATCCTCATCAAGGTTGCCTCCTATTTAAGCCTCTCGAATGCCCCTGTCGAGCAACCTGCACGTTGTGTCTGTTGTGTGCGTCTGCTGGTGTTTTTGAACGAGAGCACACTCGATCTGCAAACGCGTACAGCTCCCCAAGTTCTTCATCTCATATGTGCTATACTGCTATCCACCTTGCGTTATGTGCTATATGAATTTCATGACACTCTATATCTAATGTTTATCTGAATTTCCCTTGCAGCATTCCGTCAGAGAGAGCTCTAATAATTTTAATAGCTTCCTCGGGTGCCTGTTGCAGCTCTCTACGTATTTTAGCCCCCTCGGTGATCTCTTCTCTTTGAACAGACTGCCTAGAATGGTTGTTGCCTGCCTCCCAATGTTGTCGGATATGAAGAAAATTTCCCACATCCTTATCAAATCTTGAATCTTGATAGGTCTTCCTCTTTGTCTTTAGGCCTCCTTTTGATTTCATTATCTTCTCTACCTTTACAGGAGTCTAGGTGTGGGCATAGCTATCAATTGAATTGCACTTTGTTTCCAGATCTTTCCAGGTTATAAGTGCTTATTGGCTTAAATTTAACACTCATCGTCGGGGCACAAGGACCCCAGATTAGGAGCATTGAAGCAGTAGGAAAATCTATGGAAATCGACAGCCAAAGTTATGTTGAAAGTCTGAGAAAGAAGATAACGGGACAAGCCAGCGTGCAGGATCAGAGGTGTTCTCCACCTCCTATTGGTTTTCTGAAGATCGGCCTACATGATCAGTAACAAAAACGGCCGTCTGGGAGCTGCAGAAAACTAAACCAAGAGCTGAAGCGCTTAAAGTTGACGCCCCCGTTCTTTTCCACACACACTTGACAGGGCGACCCGATCGGGATGCTGAAAAGTCATATTCGACATTGAGAGCCAGGTTTTGAACCACACAGCCACAAGCTTCTTTTTGTTCCTTTTTCTGTAATTGTTACCCTGGGACATGCAATGCCATGCTGATCTTTCAGCGGAGATAGCATTGAACACTGGCTTGGCTAAGCCAGATCCCACAAAGAAAAATTATGTAATTGTTGACACGGATGATGATGGTAAGTCTGCCATAATGGAAAATGATCGGGTCATTCCATCTAAAAAAACACTATGTTACACTTGATACTGCATGACATATTCAGTAGTCTACACTTTTATTTCCCGCAAATTTTTCCACGCATTTTGATATATTGTTCTGGCTATTCTTTAGCATACACGACAATCATCTCTTATGTCCGCGGCAACGCGCGGAGTATCAACTAGTTTACCTTATAATTGTTCCGAGGGGGTTTAGTCCAGCGCAACTGTTTTGGTACAGAGGGTTTGGCTGCAATACCAAAATTTAGTGTCAAAGCTTGTATAGAAAAACTGATCGGCCTGGTGGCGCCACCTTTTCACCTTTAACAAATTCTCTTCGTTGCCACCAAATATACCATGAAGCAACTAAGATAGTTTCCTGTAGCCCAAGTTGTCCTAGAACAGGTGACTTCTTTACATTACTTCTTAGAATCTCCTCTAAGATAACAGACCCCGATCTATCTAAACAGATGAATTCATTGATCACCCCTACTAGTCCCAGAGATTTCCAGATTTCCTTCGCTCTCAGACAGGTAAACATAAGATGTCGCATGTCTTCCGACCACTGCATACAAATTGGACATTGGGCTGAGATCTTAATGTGTCGGTTTGCCAGCACCCCAACACCAGGGATCAAACCATGTAAAGCTCCACCCAAAAAAATTAATTTTCGATGGCAAATTTAGCTTCCAGAGAATATCCCAGACCGGGTTCTTCATAGATGTCCCTTGTCCATTAGTTCTTCCAATTTTTATCCGATACTGATGTTCCCATTCAGTGTAATAAGCAGATTTGACAGAAAAAATATGGGTCTTTGTTTTATGCCATGCCACAAAATCGTCATCTAGATTTGGACTTATAGGTATTTCCAGGATCTTTTGAACCTCCAATGGATGAATGGTGCCCCTTACCAACTCTTCATCCCATAACCCAGTATAGGGATCAATTAGCCCATTAACAGTTCGGAGAAGGTTCTGTCCTCTTGCTAAATCAATTTTCCTTGATAGGTTACCAGGGATCCAATGATCCTTCCAAATATTGATATTTTGCCCATTACCCACTCGCCAGATATGTCCTCTTTTGAATGTTTGGATACCTTTTACAATACTTTGCCAGGTAAATGATGAACCCCCTTTTGGACCAGCATTAAGGAGATTGCCTGTGGGGTAGTACTTTGCTCTGAGCACTTGTGCACAAATAGAATCAGGTTTTGTCAATAATCGCCACGCTTGTTTTGCAAGCATAGCTAGATTAAAGGCGTGCAGATCCCTAAAACCCATCCCCCCTTCTGTTTTTGGAATGCACATTTTCCGCCATGAAATCCAATGCATACGCTTTTGTTCTTCAGTATCTCCCCACCAAAACGCAGCCATAGCATCAGTAATGTCCTTACATATATTCTTCGGAATTTTAAATACTCCCATTGCGAAGACTGGTATTGATTGAATAATAGCCTTCAACAATATTTCCTTTGCTCCCATAGATAGCAATTTCTCTTTCCAGCCTTGCAAAATAGCGATAACTCTTTCCAAAAGATACATAAAATGATTACTCCTTTTCATCCCCACCATAGCAGGCAACCCCAGATATCTGTCTGATAGGGCTTCAGTCATAATATCACATCTCCTCTTTGACTTGCACATCAACATTAGGACTGGAAAATATACTACATTTAGCCTCACTCACCATCTGTCCTGAATTTGCACAATAATGCTCAAGCACTTGTCTCAACGAGGTTGCATTAATTATGTTTGCTTTCATAAGGATCAGGGAATCATCAGCAAATAATAGATGTGAAACTGATGGTGCATTTCTACACACCCTTACTCCTTCTATGCCACGAACCTCCTCTCTATGAGCCAATAAACTTGATAATCCTTCTGCACAAATTAAGAAAAGATATGGGGATAGAGGGTCCCCATGTCTCAAACCTCTAGTAGGAAGGAAATCGTGTGTTTCTTGATCCTTGTATCTTACTTTATAATTCACTGAACTAACACAAGCCATAATAAGCTGAACAAAATCTTGATGGAATCCCAGTCTAATAAGCATATTCTCTAGGAAACCCCACTCGACTCTGTCATAAGCTTTATGCATATCGAGCTTGACTGCACAATACCCATTTTTCCTTCTTTCTTATTCTTTATGTAATGGATACTTTCATAAGCAACTAATATATTGTCTGTAATAAGTCTACCAGGGACAAAGGCACTCTGAACCGGTGAAATAATCTCATCAAGAAAAGATTTTAACCAAACAACAATCATTTTTGATATTACCTTATATAAGACATTGCAGAGACTGATGGGCATGTACTGTGTTATAGTTTCAGGACTCTCCACTTTAGGAATCAGAACTATGACTGTATCGTTCCATCCCTCCGGGATCACCTTATTATTTATTGCAGCCAGAACTTCTTGGGTCAAGATATCACCAATAATGTGCCAACATTTTTTAAAAAATATAGCATGCAAGCCATCAGATCCAGGCGCCTTCATATCACCAATAGAGAATAAAGCTTTCTTGACATCCTCTGGAGAGAAAGGTCGCTGTAGTGCCTCATTCATCTCATTAGTTACCCGGGGATTAACCTTGTTCAGAAGCTCTAGGTCAGTGTCATAAACTTCTGTTGAAAACAGACCAGTAAAATAATCATAAATCATAGGATTCAAGTAAACAGTTCCTTCTAGCCAGATTCCCTGATCATTTCTCAGCCTTTTAATTCTATTCCGCTCCCTTCTGGTACTAGCAGATCTATGGAAATAAGAAGTATTTTTATCCCCAAATTGTAACCAATTCACTCTGCTTCTCTGTGCCCAATGAATTTCTTCTTGCTCCAGAAGCCTTTCAATCTCCAAAGCTAGTTGTTTTTGTTTCCCAATATTTTCATCTGTCAGATCATCCACTGCCACATGTTTGATACGTCTCAAACGTATCTATAATTTCTTATGTTCCATGTTACTTTTGTGACAATACTTGCATGTTTTATACATACTTTACATCATTATTATACATTTTCTGGCACTAACCTATTAACAAGATGCCGAAGTGCTAGTTGTTGTTTTCTGCTGTTTTTGGTTTCAAAAATCCTACAAAGGAAATATTCTCGGAATTGGACGAAATCAACGCCCGGGTCTTATTTTCCGCGGAGCTTCCGAAGACCGGAGGGGATACGAAGAGGGCCACGAGGGCCCGGCACCATAGGCCGGCGCGGCTAGAGGGGGCCCGTGCCGCCCTATGGTGTGGGCCCTCGCGCCGCCTCTTGACCTACCCTTCCGCCTACTTATAGCCTTCGTCGCGAAAACCCTGTCCGAGAGCCACGATACGGAAAACCTCCAGAGACGCCGCCACCAATCCCATCTCGGGGATTCAGGAGATCGCCTCGGCACCCGCCGGAGAGGGGAATCATCAGGAGGGCTCTACATCATCATGCCCGCCTCCGGATTGATGCGTGAGTAGTTCATCCTTGGACTATGGGTCCATAGTAGCTAGTTGGTTGTCTTCTCCGCTTGTGCTATCATGTTTAGATCTTGTGAGCTGCCTAACATGATCAAGATCATCTATTTGTAATGCTACATGTTGTGTTTAGTGGGATCCGATGAATATAGAATATTATGTCAAGTTGATTATCAATCTATCATATATGTGTTGTTTATGTTCTTGCATGCTCTCCGTTGCTAGTAGAGGCTCGGCCAAGTTGATACTTGTAACTCCAAGAGGGGGTATTTATGCTCGATAGTGGGTTCATGCCTCCATTGAATCTGGGACAGTGACAGAAAGTTCTAAGGTTGTGGATGTGCTGTTGCTACTAGGGATAAAACATCGATGCTTTGTCTAAGGATATTTGTGTTGATTACATTACGCACCATACTTAATGCAATTGTCTGTTGTTTGCAACTTAATACTGGAAGGGGTGCGGATGCTAACCGAAGGTGGATTATTTAGGCATAGATGCATGCTGGATAGCGGTCTATGTACTTTGTCGTAATGCCCTGATTAAATCTCATAGTAATCATCATTGATATGTATTGAATCTTTATTTGTCAATTGCCCACCTGTAATTTGTTCACCCGATGTTATTTATCTTATTGGAGAGACACCACTAGTGAACTGTGGACCTCGGTCCATTCTTTTACATCTGAATACAATCTACTGCAATCATTGTTCTCTACTGTTCTTTGCAAACAAACATCATCTTCCACTCGATACGTTTAATCCTTTGTTTTCAGCAAGCCGGTGAGATTGACAACCTCATTACGTTGGGGCAAAGTATCTTGATTGTGTTGTGCAGGTTCCACGTTGGCGCCGGTTTCACTAGTGTTGCGCCGCACTACACTCCTCCACCAACAACCTTCACGTGCTTCTTGGCTCCTACTGGTTCGATAACCTTGGTTTCATACTGAGGGAAACTTGCTTCTATACGCATCACACCTTCCACTTGGGGTTCCCAACGGACGTGTGCATTCACGCGTGTCAAGCTAAATTTCTGGCGCCGTTGCCGGGAGATCAAGACACGTTGCAAGGGGAGTCTCCACATCCAATCTCTTTACTTTGTTTTTGTCTTGCTTTACTTTATTTTATTTACTATCTTGTTTGCTTTATATCAAAAACACACAAAAAATAGTTACTTTGTTTACTCTTTATATTAAAACACAAAAAAATTAGTTACTTGTCTTTACTTTACTTTATTCTATTTGCTTAGTTTACTTTTATTACTATTAAAATGAGTAATCCTGAAGTTGAAGTTCGTTCTTTTAAGCAACAAGGTGGGGAAAGTTTTAAAGATGCTTGGTACAGAATTAGTAATGCTCATCATAGGTGCGTTAAGAAACACTCCACTATTATCCTTCTTAGGAACTTTTATGTTGGTATATCTAGCTGGAATAGGTATGTCTTGATACTCTTTCGGGAGGTAATTTTCTAGGTACTCCTGCTTTAGAAGCTAGCTGCATCATTGAGAGTCTAGTAGGAACACTACCTGTTAATGAAGTTAAAATTGAAATCTCTCTTGAGGATGTCATGAAAAAGTTGGAAGCCGTAGAGAAAAAATTTCCAAGTGTTGAAACTAAATTGGGAATGCTACTTGATAATACTGATAAACTTGATAAATCCCTAGGAGGAATTGGTGAAAGAATTAGTGTCCTAGAAACTTGTGTTGTCCATGATAATCAATCCAATAGGATTAGTGTACTTGAAAAAGCTATGGGAACCTTGGGTTCAACTTTTTCTTCTCTTAAGTTTAAAGAGAAAGCTTATGTGGGTAAAGAGCAAAAATTCATGTGTCTCTAAGGTGCCTAAACCAAAGAATTATTATAGGCCTAAAGTTGATAAAACCCCTAGCACCACCATAGGGAATTTAGATAATGGAGCATCTAAGGTACCCTCTGCAACAAGTTGTGTTTGTAAGAAAAATTATGATGTTGATGCTTCCTCTCTTGATGTTACTTGATTTGCACTTGCGCCTAGTTGAAAGGCGTTAAAGAAAAGCACTTCTTGGGAGATAACCCATATTTTATTTTATTACTGTATTGTTGAGTCTTGGAAGTTGTTACTACTGTAGCAACCTCTCCTTATCATGTTTTTTGTGCCAAGTAAAGTCTCTATGGTAAAGTTGATGCTAGATTTGGATTGCTGCGCAGAAACAGAATTGCTGTCCGCGCAGAACTGTAAAAAAATCAAAAAAATCTGCCAATTTACGTGTGTGATCCTCAGATATGTACGCAACTTTCATTAGTTTTGAGTTTTTCCATCTGAGCAAGTTAAGTTCCTCTGTAAAATTTGTCTTTACGGACTGTTCTGTTTTGACAGATTCTGCCTTTTATTTCGCATTGCCTCTTTTGATATGTTGAATGGATTTCTTTGTTCCATTAACTTTCAGTAGCTTTGTGCAATGTCCAGAAGTGTTAAGAATGATTATTTCATCTCTGAATGTATGAATTTTTTGATTATGCACTAACCCTCTAATGAGTTTGCTTTAAGTTTTTTAAGTTTGGTGTGGAGGAAGTTTTCAAGGGTCAAGAGAAGAGGATGATACAATATGATCAAGAAGAGTGAAAGGTCTAAGCTTGGGGATGCCCCGGTGGTTCATCCCTGCATATTTTAAGAAGACTCAAGCATCTAAGCTTGGGGATGCCCAAGGCATCCCTTCTTCATCGACAACTTATCAGGTCACTTCTAGTGAAACTATATTTTTATTCCATCACATCTTATGTTCTTTACTTGGAGCGTCTGTTTGCTTTTGTTTTTGTTTTTGTTTCAATAAAGTTGGATCCCACCATCCTTGTATTGGAGATATTACGCTCCGCTTTTTCATATGGAACACTTGTGTTCTTAGTTATGCTTTAATGTTCATGGCAAAGGCTGAAAATTGCTTCGTTGATTGCTATTTGGTTGGAATCAGAAAATGCTTCATATGGTTTGGAATAACTTGAAACTTGGCAATTGTTTTGAGCTCTCATTAGATCATGTTTAAGCTCTTGCATCATGTAGTTTAATCTATTAGTGGAGAACTACCGTAGAGCTTGTTAAAAACTGGTTTGCATGATTGGTCTCTCTAAGTCTAGATATTTTCTGGTGAAGTGTTTGAACAACAAGGAAGACAATGTAGATTCTTATAATGCTTGCAATATGTTCTTGTGTAAGTTTTGCTGTACCTGTTCATACTTGTGTTTGCTTCAAACAACCTTGCTAGCCCAAACCTTGTACTGAGAGGAAATGCTTCTCGTGCATCCAAACACCTTGAGCCAAAACCCATGCCATTTGTGTTCACCATATCTACCTACTATGTGGTATTTTTCTGCCATTCTAAAGTAAATTACTTGAGTGCTACCTTTAAAATTTCATTCCTTTATCTTTGCAATATATAGCTCATGGGAAAATAGCTTAAAAACTATTGTGGTGATGAATATGTAGTTATGTGTCTTATTTATTATAAGTTTCTTGTTGAGCGGTAACCATGTTTCTGGGGACGCCATCAACTTTTTACCTTTGTTGGATATCATGTGAGATGCTATGCATGTTCGTCTTGTCTGAAGTAAGGGTGATGTCATGATCAAATGGTTTGAGTATGCATATGTTAGAGAAGAGCATTGGGCCGCTAACTAAAGCCATGTATCATGGTGGAAGTTTTCAGTTTGGACATACATCCTCAATCTCTTATGAGAATATTATCTGTTGTTGAATGCTTAAGCATTAAAAGAGGAGTCCATTATCTGTTGTCTATGTTGTCCCGGTATGGATGTCTTAAGTTGAGATCTATTAAAAACGAGAAATCAAATGCAATTGATCTCCTTGGACCTTTGTACGGGCGGCATAGAGGTACCCTTTGTGACACTTGGTTGAAACATGTGTTATGCAATGATAATCCATGTAATCCAAGCTGATTAGGACAAGGTGCGGGCACTATTGGTATTTTATGCATGAGGCTTGCAACTTGTAGGAAGTATTATGCATAGCACATATGAATTATTACTACCGTTGACAAAATTGTTTCTATGTATTCAAAATAAAAGCTCTAGCACAAAAACAGTAATCCATGCTTCCCTCTGCGAAGGGCCATTCTTTTACTTTATGTTGAGTCAGTTTACCTACTTCTTTCTATCTTAGAAGCAAACACTTGCGTTAACTGTGTGCATTGATTCTTACATGTTTACCTATTGCACTTGTTATATTACTCTATGTTGACAAATATCCATGAGATATACATGTTACAAGTTGAAAGCAATTGCTGAAACTTAATCATCCTTTGTGTTGCTTCAATGTATTCTACTAAGAATTTATTGCTTTATGAGTTAGCTCTTATGCAATCTTGTTGATGCTTGTCTTGAAAGTACTATTCATGAAAAGTTTTGCTATATGATTCAATTGTTTAGTCATTATCTTTTGTTAGCAATCTTTTGCTTCGAATCACTCCATCCATCTCATATGCTTTACAATAATGTTGATCAAGGTTATGTTGGTAGCATGTCACTTCAGAAATTATTTGTTGTTATCGTTTACCTACTCGAGGCGAGTAGGAACTAAGCTTGGGGATGCTTGATACGTCTCAAACGTATCTATAATTTCTTATGTTCCATGCTACTTTTATGACAATACTTTCATGTTTTATACATACTTTACATCATTATTATACATTTTCCGGCACTAACCTATTAACAAGATGCCGAAGTGCCGTTCTGTTTTCTGCTGTTTTTGGTTAAATCCTACAAAGGAAATATTCTCGGAATTGGACGAAATCAACGCCCGGGGTCTTTTTCCGCGGAGCTTCCAGAAGACCGGAGGGGATACGAAGAGGGGCCACGAGGGCCCGGCACCATAGGCCGGAACGGCCAGAGAGGGGGCCGCGCCGCCCTATGGTGTGGGCCCTCGCGCCGCCTCTTGACCTACCCTTCCGCCTACTTATAGCCTTCGTCGCGAAAACCCCTGTACCGAGAGCCACGATATGGAAAACCTTCCAGAGACGCTGCCGCCAATCCCATCTCGGGATTCAGGAGATCGCCTTCGGCACCCTGCCGGAGAGGGGAATCATCACCGGAGGGCTCTACATCATCATGCCCGCCTCCGATTGATGCGTGAGTAGTTCATCCTTGGACTATGGGTCCATAGCGTAGCTAGTTGGTTGTCTTCTCCGCTTGTGCTATCATGTTTAGATCTTGTGAGCTGCCTAACATGATCAAGATCATCCATTTGTAATGCTACATGTTGTGTTTGGTGGGATCCGATGAATATAGAATATTATGTCAAGTTGATTATCAATCTATCATATATGTGTTGTTTATGTTCTTGCATGCTCTCCGTTGCTAGTAGAGGCTCTGGCCAAGTTGATACTTGTAACTCCAAGAGGGGTATTTATGCTCGATAGTGGGTTCATGCCTCCATTGAATCTGGGACAGTGAGAAAGTTCTAAGGTTGTGGATGTGCTGTTGCTACTAGGGATAAAACATCGATGCTTTGTCTAAGGATATTTGTGTTGATTACATTACGCACCATACTTAATGCAATTGTCTATTGGTTGCAACTTAATACCGGAAGGGGTGCGGATGCTAACCTGAAGGTGGATTATTTAGGCATAGATGCATGCTGGATAGCGGTCTATGTACTTTGTCGTAATGCCCTGATTAAATCTCATAGTAATCATCATTGATATGTATTGAATCTTTATTTGTCAATTGCCCACTGTAATTTGTTCACCCATGTTATTTATCTTATTGGAGATACACCACTAGTGAACTGTGGACCCCGGTCCATTCTTTTACATCTGAATACAATCTCTGCAATCATTGTTCTCTACTTTGTTCTTTGCAAACAAACATCATCTTCCACTCGATACGTTTAATCCTTTGTTTTCAGCAAACCGGTGAGATTGACAACCTCATTACGTTGGGGCAAAGTATCTTGATTGTGTTGTGCGGGTTCCACGTTGGCGCCGGTTTCACTGGTGTTGCGCCGCACTACACTCCTCCACCAACAACCTTCACGTGCTTCTTGGCTCCTACTGGTTCGATAACCTTTGTTTCATACTGAGGGAAACTTGCTTCTATACGCATCACACCTTCCACTTGGGGTTCCCAACGGACGTGTGCATTCACGCGTGTCAATGTTCCAGCTCCCTCTGTGCAGCTCTGATCCTTTTCTTTGAGCTCTGCAAAGTATAGCGATCCCACTTATGAAGTTGTTTATGGACCACTGAGAGCCTTCCCGCCAAATCGGTATTATTCAAATCTGCTCCCGACTGCTCCCAGGCCTGCTGCACTATGTCCTTAAACTGCGCTTCCTTCAGCCATTTAGCTTCAAAACGGCGCACCTTTGGGCCCAAGTATTCATGAGCCAGTTGTTCTTCCAAACTGAGAAGAATAGGACGATGATCAGATTTGCAGTATGGGAGATTTTCCAAGACTGCGTGTGGAAATTTGTTATTCCATGCTTCATTTGATAAAGCACGGTCCAATCTTTCTCTTATATGTCCCCGATGCCAAGTGAACTTGTCCCCGACATAGCCCAGGTCAGATAAGTTACAGTCCACTAAGACATCTCGGAATGCTTGCATAAAATGGAGAGGTCTTTGATTACCTCCTTCTTTCTCAAACGTGATGAGATCTGAGATCTAGGGTTTGGCCCGATCTCGCGATTTGACCCAAGATCCAAGGGGAAAAGGTGGGAGAGCGCGAGGAACACGAGGAACACGAAGAACACCGGTACTCACGCACGCACACCAACCCGATACACCCGATACTTACCCCCGTGGCTCGATGGACGCCAATAGAATCACCAAGGAAGAGGCACGCGGCAGAATTCCCGGCGAGAGATTGGTGTTGGAGAAAAGGAATTGGAGAGAGAGTGTCTTGCACTAGAATCTCACTCAACAATACCCAAATCAACAACAAGAGTGGCCTTGATTACAAAGGGATGCTAACCGTAGGGAGACAAAGCTCAAAGTTGTGTTTAAGCTTAATTCAAGTCTAAGGGGTAAAGGAGGGGTCCTGGGTCCTTATATAGGCATACATGGCCAGCAAGGCGAAAAGGTACATAAGTGGATAACTTAGGCAGTTTGGTGGGGAAATCCTGACGGATCCGGTCCTGGGGCCGATCAGACCGGGCCTGGCGCCGGAGGGTCCGGTCGTGGGTCCGGTTGACCGGTCGCCAACCGGAAACGTCGCAGATCTTGTCCGGTTGGCGCCCGGTCCAGACCGAGGGAAATCCGGTTGGCGACCGGTTGACCGGGCCTGGGGCCGGATGGTCCGGTCATGAGGCCGGTCGACCGGGTCATGCGCCGGCCAGCTTCCCTTCTCCCTTCGAGTGCTTCGATTGTCTTCGGGTCCAGCTTCTTGGGCATCTTCTCGACCAGCAGCTCCTCTCCTTCCCTTGACCATGGCGTATCATCCTCTCCGGGGTCTTGATGCTCCACGTACCAAATAACACAAAGCGTGTCGGCATGAGGTAGCATTCCATCCAATGGGGTACCGAGATCAAGGGTAGTGAGGAGCGAGTTCACCTTATCATGTAGCGCTTTAGCTCGAGCCCGTGTCATCGGTCCACTTGGGGGACTTGTTGGTCTTGGTGAGGAGGTGTCCAAAGGCCACCCCGCATCATCTCCCCCCCTTGGGAGAGAGTCGTCCTCGACTCTTGTTCCTCCTCATCTCCATGATAGGGTGAGAGATCCGAGATGTTGAAAGTGTTGCTCACCAAGTACTTTTATGTTGGTATGTCGATGATGTAGGCGTTGTTGTTGATGCGCTTGAGGACCTTGAAAGGCCCATCTCCTCTTGGCTTGAGCTTGGAGTTGCGTTCTTGAGGGAACTTTTCTTTCCTTAGGTGGATCCAAACGAGGTCTCCTTCTTCAAACACGCGTTCCTTCTTCTTGGCGTTGAGGCGGTTAGCTTGGCGAAGTACATGGTCTTGTATGGTTGCTCTTGTCTCTTCATGTAGTTTCTTCATGGCGGTGGTGCGTTTGTCGAAGTCCATGTTCGTCCTTTCATGAAGAGGTATTGGGAGGATGTCGAGTGCCGTTGGAGGTTCGAAGCCATAGACGATCATGAAGGGACTCCGTGACGTTGTGGAGTGCTTGGCTCGATTGTAGGCGAACTCCGCATGGGGTAGGCAATCTTCCCATGACTTCAAATTTGTCTTCACAAGTGTACGGAGGAGTGTTGAGAGGCTTCGATTGACCACTTCGGTTTGTCCATTGGTTTGAGGGTGCGAGGACGATGAGAATAAGAGCTTCACTCCAAACTTTGCCATGAGCGACTTCCATAGATAACTCATAAACTTGACGTCTCGATCCGACACAATGCTTGCCGGTATTCCGTGTAGGCGAACCACTTCCCTGAAAAACAATGAAGCAATGTGTGAAGCATCATCGCTCTTATGACATGGTATGAAATGAGCCATTTTAGAGAACCTATCCACTACCACAAATATTGAGTCATGACCATGCTTTGTTCTTGGTAAGCCTAATACAAAGTCCATGCTTATATCCGACCAAGGTGCATATGGAATGGGTAAAGGCATGCAAAGACCATAGGGATTGGTTGTAGACTTAGCTTGTAAGCATGTCGTGCACCGTCGGCAAAGGCGTTCCACGTCGCAGTACATTCTTGGCCAATAGTAGTGGGTTGAGAGCATGGCATAGGTCTTCTCTCGTCCAAAGTGACCCATGAGACCACCTCCATGTGACTCTTGCAAAAGCAACTTACGAAGAGAAGACTCGGGGATGCAAATTTTGTTAGCTTTAAACAAGTAGCCATCATGCAAATAGAAATCATCAAATCCTCGGTCAACGGAACACTTTGCAAATATTGGTCCAAAGAAAGAGTCGGAAGGGTAAAGTTCTTTGATCTCCTCAAGGCCCAAAATGTGAAACTCCAAGCGGGTGAGTAGAAGAGTATTCTTGCGGGAAAGGGCATCCGCAACCACATTTTCCTTGCCCTTTTTGTATTTGATAACATAAGGGAAGGACTCTATGAACTCAACCCACTTAGCATGTATCTTGTTCAAATTGTGTTGACTTTTCAAATACTTCAAGGACTCATGATACGAATGGATAACAAACTCTTTTGGCCAAAGGTAATGTTGCCAAACTTCAAGAACACGAACCAAAGCATAAAGTTCCTTGTCATAAATAGGATAGTTGAGGCGTGCGCCATCCAACTTCTCACTATAATATGCCACGGGTTTTCCATCTTGCATAAGGACTCCACCAATACCAAGCCCACTCGCATCACATTCAATCTCAAAAGTTTTGGCAAAGTTTGGAAGAACAAGAAGAGGAGCTTTGGTAAGGCGTTTCTTCAACTCATCAAAAGCATTTTGTTGGGCCTTGCCCCACACAAATGGGACATTCTTTTTGGTAAGTTCATTCAAAGGGCAAGAAATTGTACTAAAATCTTTCACAAAGCGGCGGTAGAAACCAGCGAGACCATGGAAACTCCGAACTTGCCCAACGGTGGTAGGCGTAGGCCAATTATGTATGGCATCAACCTTCGAAGAGTCCACCTCAATTCCATTGGCGGAAACCACAAAACCAAGAAAAACCAATTTGTTTTGAGCAAAGTTGCATTTTGGGAGGTTGGCATAGAGCTTCTCGTGGCGCAATATGCATAAGACTTCTCTCACATGTTGAACATGGTCCTCGAGAGTTTTGCTATAGATGAGAATGTCATCAAAGTAAACAACCACGCTTTTGCCAATGAGCGGTCTCAAAATGTGATTCATAAGACGCATGAAAGTCAAAGGAGCATTTGAAAGACCAAATGGCATGACGAGCCATTCATATAGACCAAGCTTGGTCTTGAATGCCGTCTTCCATTCATCACCAATTGCCATGCGAATTTGGTGGTAGCCACTACGCAAATCAATCTTAGAGAAAATTGTGGCACCACTCAATTCATCAAGCATGTCGTCTAAACGCGGAATGGGATGGCGATAACGGACGGTAATGGCATTGATGGGGCGACAATCCATACACATCCGTTGCGTCTCATCCGGTTTAGGCACAAGAATCACGGGAACGGCACAAGGGCTAAGGCTTTCTCGAACTTACCCTTTAGCGAGGAGGTCTTGTATTTGGCGTTGAATCTCATTGGTGTCTTCGGGGTTGGTGCGGTATGCGGCGCGGTTTGGAAGGGGAGCGCCGGTATGAGGTCGATGCGGTGCTCGATGCCCGAAGCGGTGGTAGTCCATGAGGTAGCTCGTCGGGAAGACGTCTTGGAACTCCTTCAAAAGAGACAACAAACACGAAGGAATGTTGGTTAAGTCGTTAGTCTCCGACGAGGGGCCCTTGCAAATGAGCACATAGTGTAGGGTGGTGGATGGGTTGTCTTTCACTTCTCTCCACTCGCTTTTTGTGGCTAAGAGGACACTCTTTCTCTCACTCATATGTGGTTGGTGGCGCTCACTCTCTATTTGGTGGGTCGCTCCCTCTCCCCTCAACTCGCTATGGTGGGAATGTTGCTGTGCCCTCGCTAAAGCCTTCGCATTGTCCGCGATGATTTGGCTAGGAGTCATTGGGCGAAGCTCGAACTTCTTGTCCTTGACCTTGAAGGTGTAAGCATTGGAGTAACCATCATGTATGGCCTTCTTGTCAAATTGCCATGGGCGGCCAAGCAACATGTGGCACACGGTCATGGGCACCACGTCACACTCAATAGTATCTTCATAGGGGCCTATCTTGAAGTTGACGGTGACGGTTGTGTTGACACCTACTTTCACTCAACCATGACATGGATGGATGAGGATGTTTGAGCGTGAGGTTGAGCTTCTCGCATAACTCGGTGCTTGCCAAGTTGTGGCAACTCCCACCGTCGATGATGACCTTGATTGACTTGCCACCAATGCCGGGCGAGTTTGGAAGATGTTGCATCTTTGGTCTTCCATATCTTGAGTTGTGAGCACTCTTGTGACCACAAGTGAAGGGCTTGGGTCGTGTGTGCATAAGAGAGGGTCTTCTCCACTTTATTCATCATACTCTTCCTCATTAGCAACGGCGTCTTGCACGAGGGCTTCATATTCGCCCTCACTTAGCGTCTCTATATCACCATTCTCCATAGTGATCATAACCTTGGTGTTCTTGCATTCGAAGGACTTGTGGCCTTGAGTGCCACACTTGAAGCAAGTGACATTGGAGGGTCCCGTAGAGGCTTTGGAGGAGGCGGTGGAGGACACCGTTTGCTTCATGCGACTTTGTATAGTAGGTTGCTTGGAAGGTGTACAGGATGCGGTTGGCTTGACACTTGTTGTGGGAGTTGTTGTAGCAAGTTTGGAGGCGAAGTATTGCTTGGACTTTGAGTACTTGATGTCCTCATTCACTTGACGCTCGGCCTTGGAAGCTTGGTGAACCAACTCAACCATGTTGGAGTATTGTTGGAACTCCACAATCCTCTTGATGGGGTAGTTGAGGCCATTGAAGAACCTAGCGATGGTTTGGTTCTCGGACTCTTGGATGTTTGCTCGCATCATAGTTAACTCCATTTCCTTGAAGAACTCCTCGATGGTCTTGGTGCCTTGCTTCAACTTTTGTAGCTTGTTGAAGAGATCGGTCTTGTAGTGTTGTGGTACAAAGCGAGCTTGCATCTCCTCCTTCATGTCTTCCCAAGTGTCAATTGGAGGTTCACCCTTTTCTTCCCTTAGAGTGACAACTTGTTCCCACCATGTGTTTGCATAATCTTCAAATTCAAGGGAGGCCATGGCTACTTTCTTGGCACCGGAGTAGTTGTGGATGCGGAAGATCTTGTCAACCTTGAGTGCCCATGAGAGGTAGGCCTCGGCATCGTCTTCACCCTTGAACTTGGGCATGTTGAACTTGATCTTTCCATACATATTCTCTTCATCTTCCAAATTCCTTCGGCGAGGACGGAAATCTTCATCTCTTGCGGCTTGGGGTGGTAGAGGAGGTCTTCCACGGCCAACCATAGCATTGGGTTGGCGGTGGAGTTGAACACTAGCTTCACTTGGCTCACGTTGATGATGTTGTTGCGGATCCTGACGAGGTTGATGGTGTTGTCCAATGATGGCCCTCTCATCTTGATCATGTTGTGGTTGTCCTCGGCCCCTTTGGTCATGGCGAGGATGGTTTCGGAGATCACACCTTGGTGGATCTTGATGACCTTGGTCTTGAGCATCAACATGGGCTTGACGATGAGGTGCCGGTTCCATGTTGTGGAGGACGTTGTCGTGGGGTTGGTCGTCATGCCCATGGTGGGCATGGCGAGCCGCTTGATGACGATCTTGGTGAAGAGCTTGTTCTTGTTGAGGACGTTCATGAGGACGAGCATGGCGATGGAACTCTCCTCGCCTTGAGTTTGAGCGAGAGTCTTCTTGACGAACATGTGGGCGACGAGGTCGATGATGATCTCCATGCCTTGAGTCGGAGCTTGAGGAGGAACGGCGATCATGGGAGTAGTCACCGTGTGACGAGGTTGATGACGATGAAGAAGTAGAGCGATGGCGATGTCGACGACCCAAGTTGGTGATGGCGCGCTCGAGACTATCCATGCGCCTCTCCATATTTGCATCATTGGCCGTCACTTGGTCATGCAAGTTGTCCGTAGCTTCACGAAGGAGATTCATATCTTGGTTCACTTGGGCGAAGTTGTGGGCCAATTCTTCATATTGCTCATCGATGCGTGTCTCGAACAAGGATAGTTGCTCCTTGAACTCTTGGCGTTGCGCCCATAGATTGTGTTGAGTAGCCAACCTCTCGGTGTTGCGGAGGACTTCTCCATCCCTTGGTTCCTCTTCGTTCCTATCCATGATGGAAAGACAAGAACTATGTTGTTTGTGTTAGTGGAAGGAGACTACCTAGCACTCTTACCGAGGTAAGATAGTATTGAGGCAATCAACCAAGCCAAAAGTAAGACCAAGTGTATCGGGTACACACACAAAGGCACACGCAAAAGCTAGCAAATATGGTGTTAGGTGAGGATGGTGGAAAGCCAAAAGACGAAATCCAAAATTGAGTATGTTGTTAAAAGTGGGTAAGGTCCAAAAATCAAGTGTCAAAGTGGAGATCACTATAAACACGGAAAAATGTGGAACTCACACACGAGATGAGTGGGGTTAGTGCAACCAAGGAACGAGCGGAAAAAGGAAAAACCCCTAAGCAAGGGTGCTCAATGTCACACTAACGCAAGAAGAGATCGAAGCTAGGTTGCATAGAGGAGAAACACCAAGATTCGCACGAGGTCTCTCTTCTCTATCTCTCTTGCTTGCTTAAAAGCTTTTCACTCTTTTTGTATCGGTGGCACTTTGCACTTTCTTTTTCTCTTTTTTTCACTAGCACACTATGCTCTTACTCTTTTGCTTGCCACTCACGAGCTCCACTTATGAGCTTTACTCACACAACGCACACCCTCACGGTCGGGACCTCGTGCGATGTTTCGCAACACTCGAAAGCTTCGCTCGTGGGATAGATCGCAAAAAGAAGAGGGCTACAAGGGTACTGCAAGTTATACCTGCGATGGTGGAGATGATGGTGGTGGTGGTGGTCGGCGGTGGTGTTAGTCGGCGGTGAAGACGTGATCCCGGTCGGTGGTCCGGTCGGACCGGGTCTGGCGCCGGCGGCTCCGGTCTGGCGGCCGGTCTGACCGGTCTCTGGGCCGGCTGTCCGGTTGGCGGCCGGTCGACCGGGTGCTGCGCCGGCAGGTTCGGTCTGGGGGCCGGTTGACCGACTTCTTAACCGGATTTCATGAATCTCTCTCTTGTTCTTCCCCAAACCAAAACCAAAAGATCAAATCGACGGGAAACGATGGAATTGGAGGCTAAAAGTTGGGGGAATAGTAGATCAAGCACCACAACACCAAATCCACGGACCAAAACCACTCAAGACGCAACCAAATCACAGATCCGTCCAAAGGCAATTTGGGGCTTTTTTTTTGGAAAATTTTCTCGAAACGAAATCGGGTGGGTGGAGGGTCAAAATCGCGGTAACCAAGAGCTGATACCATATGATGAGATCTGAGATCTAGGGTTTGGCCCGATCTCGCGATTTGACCCAAGATCCAAGGGGAAAAGGTGGGAGAGCGCGAGGAACATGAAGAACACGAAGAACGCCGGTACTCACGCACGCACACCAACCCGATACACCCGATACTTACCCCCGTGGCTCGATGGACCACGCCAATAGAATCACCAAGGAAGAGGCACGCGACAGAATTCCCGGCGAGAGATTGGTGTTGGAGAAAAGGAATTGGTGAGGGAGAGAGAGTGTCTTGCACTAGAATCTCACTCAACAATACCCAAATCAACAACAAGAGTGGCCTTGATTACAAAGGGATGCTAACCCTAGGGAGACAAAGCTCAAAGTTGTGTTTAAGCTTAATTCAAGTCTAAGGGGTAAAGGAGGGGTCCTGGGTCCTTATATAGGCATACATGGCCAGCAAGGCGAAAAGGTACATAAGTGCATAACTTAGGCAGTTTGGTGGGGAAATCCCGACGGATCCGGTCCTGGGGCCGGTCAGACCGGGCCTGGCGCCGGAGGGTCTGGTCGTGGGTCCGGTTGACCGGTCGCCAACCGGAAACGTCGCAGATCTTGTCCGGTTGGCGCCCGGTCCAGACCGAGGGAAATCCGGTTGGCGACCGGTTGACCGGGCTGGCCGGATGGTCCGGTTATGAGGCCGGTCGACCGGGTCCTGCGCCGGCTAGCTTCCCTTCTCCCTTCGAGCGCTTCGATTGTCTTCGGGTCCAGCTTCTTGGGTATCTTCACGACCAGCTGCTCCTCTCCTTCCCTTGACCATGGCGTATCATCCTCTCCGGGTCTTGATGCTCCACGTACCTAATAACACAAAGCGTGGCGGCATGAGGTAGCATTCCATCCAATGGGGTACCGAGATCGAGGGTAGTGAGGAGCGAGTTCACCTTATCATGTAGCGCTTTAGCTCGAGCCCGTGTCATCGGTCCACTTGGGGGACTTGTTGGTCTTGGTGAGGAGGTGTCCAAAGGCCACCCCGCATCAAAACGGGTACAAAATTTCATTTAAATCACCGAGAACAAGCCATGGCATAGTGCTTTGCGCATGCAGGTTCCTCAGATGGTCCCAAGTCATATGTTTGTTCTCCCATTTTGGTTCACCGTACATCCCTGTGAAACGCCATATGTTTTCCACTCCTCTGCCAATAGTTACATCAATATAGTTGTCACACTTGAAAAGAAGATCCACTCCAATTTCCTTCTTCCACATTAACATGAGACCACCACTCCTAACAACATATTTATGATCCATTCTTAACCATCTGCGCAGACACTCCGCAGTGAATTCATCCAAGTGAGTTTCTGAGAGGAAAATGACGTCAGCCCCTCTACGCTTCTGGACATCCAGAAGCAATAACACTGCCGCGGCCCCGCCAAGACCGTGGAAGTTGAGACCTAATATTTGCATTGCTCCCGGCGGTCCTCCTCGAGGGAGGCCGCCGATCCTTCAATAATTGTATCATGTTGTGAAACTTCCCCATCCTTTCTCGCTTTCTTTTTATTCGCATTTTTCTGTGGAGTACCAAACAGGTCCATATTTGTGTCCTTTACAGAACCATGGCGATCCTCAATCGCAGCCACTTTATCAAGTACACCCGCGCCTGCTTTTCCATCCACCAACGTACCATCGGTCACACACGAGTTCAAAGCTAGACGCTTACGCGCAGCTGAGTTGTGAGAAGAGAAATCGTCATAGTCCATCTCATCAGTAGGGTATGATCCTCTCGGACCAGCCCCCGCATGTGATGTAAACATACCTCTGCCTCTACCTCTTCCACGAGCAGCCATATCTTCACCTCTACTCCCCCGGCCTCTTCCTTGACCACGACCTCTCCCACGACCTCTGCCACCATCTACCAGGATAAAATCCCCCCATTCAAAAGAATCTTGATCATGCTCGCCCGTTCCACATGTTGGAGATATGCCCAAGAGGCAATAATAAATTAGTTATTGTTATATCTTAGTGTTCATGATAAATGTTTACATCCCATGCTATAATTGTATTAACCGAAACATTGATACATGTGTGTTATGTAAACAACAAGGAGTCCCTAGTAAGCCTCTTGTATAACTAGCTTGTTGATTAATGGATGATCATGGTTTCGTGATCATGAACATTGGATGTTATTAATAACAAGGTTATGTCATTAGGTGAATGATATAATGGACACACACCCAAATGAGCGTAGCATAAGATCAAGTCATTAAGTTCAATTTGCTATAAGCTTTCGATACATAGTTGCCTAAGTCCTTTGACCATGAGATCATGTAAATCACTTACACCGGAAGGTTTCTTTGATTACATCAAACGCCATTGCGTAAATGGGTGGTTATAAAGATGGGATTAAGTATTTGGAAAGTGTGATTTGAAGCATATGGATCAATAGTGGGATTTGTCCATCCTGATGACGGATAGATATACTCTGGGCCCTCTCGGTGGAATGTCGTCGATTAGCTTGCAAGCATATGATTGGATCATAAGAGATGACATACCACGGTAAAGAGTACTTGTCGGTAACGAGGTTGAACAAGGTATGGAGATACCGATGATCGAACCTCGGACAAGTAAAACATCGCGTGACAAAGGGAATTGGCATCGTATGTAAATGGTTCAATCGATCACTAAGTCATCGTTGAATATGTGGGAGCCATTATGGATCTCGGATCCCGTTATTGGTTATTGCTCGGAGAGGAGTCTCGACCATGTCTGCATAGTTCGCGAACCGTAGGGTGACACGCTTAAGGTTCGATGTCGCATAAGTAGATTTGAATATGGTATGGAGACGAAGTTTGTTCGGAGTCTCGGATGGGATCCAGGACGTCACGAGGAGGTCCGGAATAGTCCGTAGAATAAGATTCATATAAAGGAAGTTGATTTCTAGGTTTGAAAAGTTCGGGATTTTTCCGGTGGATGACCGGAAGGTTCTAGAAGGTTCCGGGTCCCAGTGGGCCCACGACCCTAGGTGGCCTAGAATGGGCCGAGGGGTGCTCCCTAGCCTAATGGGCCAGGGGCACATGCCCCTCAAGGCCCGCCGGCAAACCCCTAGGGTTTCCCAAAACCCCAGGGATCAACTTGGGGGGGGAGAAATCCCTCTTCCCCCACTTGGCCGCCGCCCCTAACCCTAGATGGGAAGGGGGCCACCCCAGCCCCCTGGCCCCCTATATAAAGAGGGAGGGGGTGGCCGGCCATCCCATCCCATTGTCTCCTCCTCGGTCGCCTCTCTCCTCCACCCTACTGCTCGGCTTAGGCGAAGCCTGCAGATTTTCTTCCTCCACCACCACCACCACGCCGTGCTGCTGGAACTTGGAGGATCTACCACACCTCCGCTGCCCGGGACGGGAGAGGAAGGGCTTCATCGACACCATACGCGCGACCGAGTACGGAGGTGCCGGATTGCAGCACCGGGGACGATCGTCTACACCAACAACGAGATCTAATCTCGTAGGCTTTGGAAATCTTCGAGGGTTAGTCTCATATCAATCTCGTTGCTCCGATCTTGTAGATTAGATGTTGGGTGTTCCATAGATTAGATCTTGGATTTATTCGTCTTTGCGGTAGGAAATTTTTTGTTTTCTATGCAACGAACCCCAACAGTGGTATCAGAGCCATGTCTATGCATAGATCTGTTGCACGAGTAGAACACAATGGTTTTGTGGGCATTGATATTTTTATTGCTTTAGTTTGTGTACTTTGCATCTTGCGGGATGGTGGGATGAAGCGGCCCGGGCTAACTTTACATGACCGCGTCTCATGAGACTTGCTCCACGCTTCATCCTGGGCGTTCGGGTTTACCCGAAAATTCGGGTCGGGTAGTTCGGGTTTTTAAAATTTCGGGTTTCAGAAATCAGCACCCGAAAATCTCACTAAAAAATAGAAGCCCGAAAATTCGGGTACCCGCAATTTCGGGTTCGGGTCTCGGGTAATCCCGAATTGCCCGAATTATGGCGGTCGCCGTCAACATTGGTGCGTCTGCGAGGCTGAGATTGTCGCGCATGCAGATCCTCGACTCGCGAATCCAGCAGTTCGCGGTGTCGAGCTCCAATCCCCTAGGAGCGACGTCAGGCTCTCACTCCCTGCTAGGAGCGACGCGGGCGAAGGGCACCGCTGATTCAACGCGCGGAAGATGGCCGCCGCGCCGGCGGGAAGCTCTCTGTGGGCTGAGCTGTGGCGGGCCAGGGAGACATCTGTGGTTGATGGTTGGAGACAGCAGCGTCGCGGCGACTGCAGCAAGCTATGCGCGCTGTGAGATGTGAGTGGGTGGCGGCGCTGCGTTTGGGGGAGGAGAGAGACATCGTGCAGAACTGCAGATGGGATCAGGTGAGTGCGTTCCGCGCTAGGTTACCTTTCTTTGTTGGGCTTTGGGATGAAAGTGGGAATACGTCTGTTAGGCTGGTAGGAATATACATACTACAATTTTAGTTCGGGTTGATCGGGCATATCGGGTAACACACATTGACACCCAAATTTTCTCTACTAAATTCGGGTTTCCAGATTTAAAACCCGAACAAACACCCGATTTTTCGGGTTCGAGCTATTCGGGTTCGGGTGTCTGGTTTTTCGGGTTCGGGCTTCGGGTCTCGGGTTTTATGCCCACCGTGATCCACGCTTGACATGCAACTTGTATTGCATAAGTAGCTTTGCGGGTGTCTGTCTCTCCCACCATAGTGAAGATTCCAATTTGCACTTTCTATTATCAACACTAGTATCATCGTTGTGGTTCATGTTCGTAGGTAGATTGGATCTTACTCGAAAACCCTAAACCACGTAAAATATGCAAACCAAATTAGAGGCGTCTAACTTGTTTTTGCAGGGTTTGGTGATGTGATATGGCCATGATGTGATGATGATTATATTTGATGTATGAGATGTTCATCATTGTATTATGGCAACCGGCAGGAGCCTAATGGTTGTCTTTAAATTTGTTAAGACCTGCGTGTCTATTCACCATGTAATAGCTTTATTTCAAGTAGTTGTTATAGTAGCTATAAGTGATAGACAACCATGAAGCGGCGCTATGGACCTTGGTGCAATGCTGGTGATGATGGAGATCATGCTCATGTGCTTTGGAGATGGAGATCAAAAGCACAAGAAGAAAGACCATATCATATCACATATTATGAATTGCATGTGATGTTAATCATTTATGCATCTTATCTTGCTTAGATTGCGACGGTAGCATTATAAAATGATCCCTCACATTAATATCAAGATAATAAAGTGTTCTCCCCTCGTAGGCACCGTTGCTACAGTTCGTCGTCTCGAAGCATCTCGTGATGATCGGATGTGATAGATTCTATGTTCACATACAACGGGTGTAAGCCATGTTGCACACGCGGAAATACTTGGGTTTGCTTGACGAGCCTAGCATGTACAGACATGGCCTCGGAATACAGGAAACCGAAAGGTTGAACACGAGTTATATGGATGATATGATCAACATGTTGATGTTCACCATTGAAGCTACATCATCTCACGTGATGATCGGTTTTGGTGTAGTGGATATGGATCGTGTACCACTAAGCAACTATGAGAGATGTTGTGTTAAGTGGGCGTTCATTAGTAATTAGATTAAAACATGAACTAATTATCATGAACATAGTCTGAATAGTATTTTGAATTAAATTTGTAGAATTGGCAACCGTTATCTACCATGCGCTAGTCTTGTAATTGAGATATAAATACTACTAGCTAAGTGCCCGCGCGTTGCAGCGGATTTTCTCCCTTGCTTCATTTCTGTGTGTGTATCTATTTAACCTATGATTAAGAAACTAAAAGGTTACATTACTCAAGTTTAATTACTCAGTGTCACAAATTATAGGCCTAACTTATATGTAATTTTATAGTAAAACGCAGGTAGGAAAATATCACCTCGTGGACGTTGCATAAAATGTTGCATTAATGGGTGACTTATTGACTGTAAGACTAAGAACGATATTGAAGTATAATTTGTTTTTTTATTCTGTACTTTCCAGATGGAAGCTACGTAGCTATGATATGAGCTCATGCTTGCCCATGGAAGCACATTATTTTCGATATGAAAGCATACGGAGTCGACAGTGGAACCCATGATGTGAGCTCCTAAGAGCATCTTCAGTCGTGTCTCCCAAACCGTCCCCCAAACGGCGCAGGATCGAGAGTTTGGGGGACGTGTTTTATTCGTGCCGTGTTGGGGAAGTCGCTCCCCATTCGCGTCCCCCAAACGGCCTCCCCAAATGAATATTGGTGCACGAAAATAAAGATTTTCATTCAAATATGATTATATATTACAAGTTTGAATGAAAACGGCAAGATTTCATCTAATCCTAGCCTACTAACCATCCGGCGGTGCGTTCAACGGACCTGCCCTGTCGTCGCATCCCCTCCGCCGCAGCTCTTGCTGCGCGCGCCGCCTCTCTGTGCGTAGAGCGGTGGCCAGACGCCGCTGCTCCAGCAGCGCGTCGACGTATGCCCTCCCCTGCTGCGCTCCTGGAGGGAGAGCTCGACGGCGCGACGAATCTGCGCCTCTTCGGGGCACGGGCGTCGTCCTGGAGCTTCTTCTCCGACTCGAAGGACTCGACGAGCGCGCGTTGCTGATCGGCCGTCTCGTCCGGGTGCGGCCCGTCATCGTCGGACCACTCAAACTCGTCGTCGTCGTCCTCCTCCTTCTTCGTCTCCTCCTCCTCCGCCTCGGCCTCCTCCTCCTCCGTTGGCGCCTCCTCATCATCCGTTGGCGCCTCTATCAGCGCTGCCGCCAACGCGTCGGCCTCCACCGCCAACTCCTCGGCCCGCCTCCCCCAGGCCGCCTCCGTTGCCGCTAGCGCCACCTCCCGCTGCTGGCGCTCCTCCGCCGCCAACTGCTGCTGACGCTCGATCGCCTCCCGCCGCCGGCGCTCGATCGCTTCCCGCTGTTCATGGTACTGCGCGTCCCGCTCCTCGCGCTGCCGCCGACACTCATCATCCCACCGCTGACCCATCTCCTCCGTCCGGCGCCGCCGCGCCTCTTCTGTCGTGGAGGCGTCGAACGCCGCAATGGTGTCCGCCAGCGCCTCCTCCTGCCACGATGCTGCCGCCGCGCTCTCGTCAGCTGCGGGGTCAGGGCGTAGAACGCCGCTGCCGCGTGCGCCACCTCACGCTGCTGGCGGGCCTGCTGTTCGAGTGCCTCCCGCCGCTGCTGACGATGTCCACGCCAAAGCTCCGCCCCGCGCTGCCCCCGCTCTTCCCGGGAGGCGGTGTCGATGTCGAACTGCGAATCCGGTGGTGGAGGTGGAGGAGACGGCGGCGGAGGGAACTGGCCATCGCCGGGGCGGTTTGTCATTGCGCACTGGTGGTGGAGGAGACGGCGGTGGAGTGACGAGGGTTGTGCTTGTGGCGGAGAAAGGGGTGCCGGCGGCTGTGGTGGCTGCCATTGAGCCAAGAGGGCCTTTTATAGACGCCGGCGTCGGGAAGAAAGTGCGGGAACGCGCGGTGGCGTGCGAACGCCGGCGACTCGTGGAGGCTGCGCAGCACCGACGAGACGTCTCGCCTGCCCCTCCGTCGCCATTAAGGCAAAGATGTCGTCGTGTGTCACTGCGCGCGAATAACTTCCATCGCGAGGTAGGCGACGATTAGGTTAAAATTCAATGTGCCGCTGACGGGTCGGCCCCGCCACTTCCCGCCTCGCTTTTCGTTGTGTCCGGCGTGTCCGGAGCGTCCCCTGTGGGACGGGGACGGGCTCGGGGCGCCGGACACCGTATCGGGCTGCGCCGGACAAAATACGGTTTTGGAGACGCGGCTGAAAACATTTTTTTGTCTGGCGCGCCTCAAATCGCTTTGGGGGAGTGAGATTATCTCTACTTCCTAGGGGTAGGAGCCACTATTCACTATTTGTCTTATTTAAATCTTGTTACGTGGGTAAAATTATCTGAACTTTTCACGGCGGAAACATTTTGCTGTCGATTCTGCCAAAAAAATCATATATAAACATTTTGGAGTACCGTCATGCATAGGTAGCATGAAAATAAAAATCTAAGATCCAGGAGCGTCAATTTGTAGCCGAGATCGCCATCCGTGGCGAACAAACATCTCGTTGCTCATCCGATCCAGCTGTGATCGCGAAGTGCATCGTACTGTCTTTGCATGTCTGACTGCTCCATAACAAGGCGGGCGATGAGGGAACCCGAGCTCGTGGTCGCAGCACGCCATTTAGTGATTTTTGTAGAGATTCGTCGAGATAGATTGCCAACATCTAGGAGGCGCGTGCTAGCTGGACCTCGGCGCAGTTAGCGGCCCGACGGCAGTGCCGGTCCAGCCAGCGAGCGGCAGTGAGAGGCAGGAAGAAATTTGGATGAAGCAGAGAAGTAGAGTACAGTAAAACAGCAAAACACTTCCTAGAGAGAGATCATGTAAATGCAAGCGATTGAACCGTAGAACAAAACGTGGCCGCAGCCTGCAGTCCCAAGCGTCATAAAAAGCTCTGTTCCGCACAGAGTTGATGTTCTTCGCTGGTCGGCGAGGACGCATAGCTGCTCCCGCTGGTGGTCGGAGTAGGCAGGCGTGAAGGCTTAGAGCGGGATGTTTGCTTTCGTCCATGCCTCGTGCAGATTCATGGATGCAGTTCGTATTAGATAGGAGAAGAAAAATTAAGTGGCAGCTGCAGGGACGCATCACCAAGATGAGTAGATAAGTTTGGTTAGAATACGGTGTAATGTTCGGAGTTTGAGTAGAACCGTGGTCACGTCCTAATTTTTTCCCATGTTATTTATTTCAAATCCCTTGCGCTATGGATACTACACGCTCTGGCCTCGCGGTGGCAGGAAAATATTTTTCAACGGATGTGTCGATCATCGATTTTAAGTGGGCTACGGTGACTTCGGGTTAAGAAAATAATATGAATCTGAGAGATAGCCCAAAGCCCATGTGTGACACCAGCCAACCACCTATTGCAATTTAATAGTAAAGATATTAAATCTGACAAGTAACTTTACGGACTGGTACCATATTGTTAAAGAATCAAGATATGATCGAGTCCTAATGCAAACTTTTAGTAAACCTCACATTGATGATTCCTAGAGCAATAGTTTCAATTAGTACCAAATCGTCTTGTCTCCGTGAAACTTAAAGTTCAACTCCGTTTGAAAAATAAGGAGCTAGAAATTTTGTTTCCAGAAATAAGCAAGGTATGAGATATATGTGATATCTAAGCCTTATTGCAAGATGATAGAATATAATCTAGTGAGACTACATAAACTCATAAGTTTTATGGGAATGTACGAAGGTTGAAGACGCCAGGCGTCCCAATCCTCTAATTAGTTGGGCACTAACGATATTCGCACATGCATGAAGTGATCGTCCTTAGTATGCACCGTTGCTAAGACTCGTCGTTTCGAAGCATCACGTGATGATCGGGTGTTATAGATTCTACGTGTGCATACAACGGGTGCAAGCCAGATTTTGCACATACGAGTACTAAGGTTAAACTTTACGAGCCTAGCATGTACAGACATGGTCTCGGAAAGTCGTCATGATTTGATGGATAAAAATTATGAGTGAAATTGTTCATCACATTAAAAAGTTACTAAAAGTGAAATCTGGAACACTTGTCATGTGATGATCAACTTCAAAGTAAGAACCACAAGGTTATTGGTATTTGACCAATGGACCTAGAAGTTATTGAAGGTGAAGTGTTTTTCTGAGAATGAGGAAAGCTAAAAGAGAAACTACAAAAGATTTGTGGCAGAAAGAAAAGAGAAGACTAGAAAGTCTAGCTCAGGTGTATATAGATGATATACATGTTATGAATGTATTCCTTGTTTGGTCACACAATGAAATTCTTGGGTATTTGTACCATATTGGTTGGTATGAGATGTCATACGAAACAACGCAATACAAGAATACAATGGCCTAAGTGACTGACAAGGAATATGGTAGGAATGCACGTCTGGAACAAAATAAAGTGTTATTGTGTTCGTCGTTGGCATTCTACCTAGCCCTTCGGATTTTATAATAAAGAACTTTACAATGGTTGTTATGTTCTAGTCAAATGAAAACAATGAGTTGTTCAAATTATGACGTATTCCATGTACGATGGATAAGTTATTATAAATCTTTATGGTGAAGCACACATGCATAACACTGACGCTAAAATGGCATAAGGAAAATGATGTGAATTCCACTCATTAGTGGAATCGCCATTTAGGTCATGTTAGAAAGGAACGCATGAAGGAACTCCATGCAAATGGATTTTTGGAGTCATTCGATTTTTGAATCGTTTGGCGCTTGCAAATCTCTTCTAAAGAGAATGACTTAAATACCGTTCATAGGCCAAGAGTTGAACGGGCAACTGACTTAGTGGAAACATACATGATGATGTATATGGTTCACTGGGCATAGTTGTGTGCGGGAGATTCTTCTACTTCATGAAAACTTCCAACAATGAATTGAGTGTATATATGTGGATATATTTATTCGATAAGGAAGAATTTTGAAACATTTGAATGGATTCAAATAAATTTCAGCATGGAGTGGAAATCATCGTAATAGAAAAGTCAAATATTTGTGATTGGATCATGGTGGAAATATTTGAATTACGAGTTTTAGCGAACATCTAAGAGAGTTGTGAAATTGTTCTACAACCTCACGTTTCTTGGAGTATCATAGTGATGATGGAGTATCCGAGAGACGTATCCAAACCTGTTGGATTAATGATGAGATAAAATAAAATGACGCCATTATATTTTTGTGGATTATGCTTTAGAGACTACCGCTTTTACACTGAATAGAGCATCATCATGATCCATTGAAATGACACCATACGAGTTATGGCATGGGTATAAACCCTAAATAGTCCTTTCTTAAATTTTGGTATGCATAGCATAAGTAAATGAGTTTACAACCAAAATCGGATAAATGTCTTTGTTGATTATCCCATAAAATTGATTGGGAATTCTTTTCACTATAAAGTCAAAGACAAAAGTGCTTGTCGATGTTTCTTACTTATTTCAAAGAAATTGTTTCTAGCGAAGTATTTGAGTGGGAGGACAATGGAACTTGATAAGGTTCATGAACCTGAGCATGATGATCAGAGTAGCACAGCATCGGAAATGGTTCCGGAAGCAGCTACGAAGATCATGGCTCCCATGTCTACAAAGTGTTATAGTCATGGAGATCAAAGTACTTATTGAACCTTGTAGATGTGGTTTATTTTGTGATCAAATAAATGATTTATGGACAAAGGATTGTTTTTGAACAATGATAAACCAACTACATACAAAGAAGTTATGATGGGCCCTGACTCCGTTAAAATGGCCATGCGCCATGAAATCCAAGATAGGTGAATACTTTTTGAAAGTAAATGGATCTATAAAATAGATGGACTTGGATGGAATATCTTTAAAGAAGCTTGACTTATCGAAAAGTTATTTACGACAAAGTTCAAAGAGTTGACTACGATAAGATTAGATTTTCCGTGGCAATGCTTATAGTCTATGTGGATTATTCTAGTAATCGCTACATATTTCTTTTATGAGATATGATAGTAGGATGGCAGAAATACATTCCTTAGCAGAAGTGTGTATGAAGGATGTATACTAGATACAACCAAGAGTTTTGCTGGTCCGTGGAATACTAGATATGTATACAAACTTCAATTGGATGAAGTGAGTATCGCGGAGTTGGAATCTTCACCGGATGAAATAATCAAAGAGTTTTGATTTCATCAGAAACGATGAAGATGCTTGCATTTGCAAGAAATTAAGTGGGAGCACTGAGACATAGTTATAATATTATATGTGGATGACATATCATTGATTATAAATGATGTAATTATATACTTAATATGATTAAAAGGTTTCATTGAGAATTAATTTCAATGAAAGGATATAGACTGAAACATATTTAGTGTCAAGATCTATGAAGATGGATTGAAACACATAATAAGTTTAAGTCAAAGTACATAGAATGAATATTGAAGTAGTTCAATATAAAAATATTAAGAAGGTGTTCTTTTCATGTGAAGGCTTAACAAGACTTGAGTGTATTTGACACTCAATGAGTAAAAACACATGAGTGACTTTAGATCACGAATAATATGTACAAAGTCAGCTGTCGTGTGCTCTAAAGTGTTACGAGCATATACCAGAATGATTCATGTAATGATCATTGGATAACAGTAAGAATATCTTTGAGTGCTTTAGAAGAACCAAGGATATATATATATCTTCTTTACTATTAAATTCCAATCCGTTGGTTCGTACGTCGCTCCTGCTGCTCGCGTGATCGATCAACCTAGCTGAAGAGACCGAATGCACAATCGAGCCCGGTTCGCCCGGCCCAGTCGCCAATCGGTCGTATGTTTTATGTCTCGCCTAAAAACAACTTAACCATAGCAGCGTTTCGCAAGGAGATCGACCAGGAAAAGCCGGGCAACGGCACGGCTGAACCGGAGCGAGAACAGCACCGCTGGTCGACCTCCTCTCGAGCACCGGCCTCCTAAAGTTCGGGCCGACCTCCCACCAGATGATCTCCTCCCGCGAACCGAGCTCGGCGCCGTCCTCCTCAAGCCTGATCCCCTACCCCGCCGTTAGGCCCGGCGCGTGCTTACTCTCCTGCGCCGGTGGGGGAGTTGCGGTGGAGGAGAGGAGGTCTGGTGGGGGATAATCGCGCTAACTGAGGGAGCATAGCGCGGCAGCGGCGTCCGGGAGCTGACCAGATCAATGCGAGCACGGCAGAAGTGTTTGTGGCTCGATTGATCGAGCTGGGCGACTGCTTTTTTCCAGCCCTTTCCTCTTTGTATTGCTGCTGTTTTCTTCGGTGGTGGTGCTCCACATACTGAAATTGTTTCAGATCTTTGGATGGGGAGGGAGGGAGGAGATTGAGGGCCGATGAGAGAGCATGGCGTGGTCTGCTGCGTGGGCAGAGTCTAATATTGACAAGAGAGATGAGAATCGAGAGATAGATGTGGCTTGTGCGTTTGCTAACTGGCGCTGATTGCTAGAGCACGCATGTTTGGCTGCTAATTTTTAGCCTTGTGTGTGCTTCTTCTTCTTTTTCGATCTCAGAATGAACCCGTCTGTTTGCTTTGTACGCTTCGCTACTGCTGAAATTTCTGCTATTTGCTAGCTAACAGGCACAGGAGCCTTAGGTGCTGTTTTTTTGCTATTGCTTATAAATTTATTTTTTGTTATCAAATGTCATGTAGTATCAAATATTTATGATTCAAAGAGATGCTTTCATAATTATACTAAAAATAGTATACTCACTCATCCATAAATATATGTCTTACATTATATAGATAAATCTAAGACATTTAATATACATGGGTGGGATACAGAGAGCGAGAAGAAAGAGAGATAGGTAGATTAAAAATCTATTTTTAAAACATAGTCTAAAATAGTTATATGAAATAAGTAACACATTTAATATTTAGTATAAAAGAGTATATCAAAAGAATACTGAGACTAATAGTAGAACAAAATAGTGATCTTAATACGTGTATTTTTTTGTTCGTCTTAATTATTATTATTTGTGTATGTGGACAATTGTGTTATATTAATTTGGTAGTTGCACGAAATTAATGGAGGATAAAGTATGAAATATATGGACTGAGATTTAGAGATTCCTTCAGCATGACGGTGTCATGACAAAGCTTTCAACTATGCATATAAATGACTTTGCTAAGTTGAAGCTAGCAAATGCGTAAACGGTAACTATGTGTATATGTCCGTGGAGAACGTTTTTTTCTAAAAAGAAAATCCAAGCAAAAAAAACTTCATAGTCTACAAATATATATACTAAAAGTAAATCCCTAGCAAAGCACGAGCATGTGTGCTAGGCAAGAAGAGGCAAATCTATATCCTTAGCAAGATGGTGGTGCCACCGACTTGGCATCGACACCATCGATCCATCTTACTAGCGTAGGCTGACGACAAGAGAGAAACACGGAGGGAGTCTTAACGATGATACGTGGAAGTCGGATATCTGATATTTGTATTTTTCGTAGCAACGCACGGGTATTGTATATATATATATATATATAGGTCTGCTATTCTCGAACCGGTTCGAGAATAACTATTCTCGAACCCTTTCTGAACTTCCTAACTTATGGCATGCGAACTTCCCGTGAGTCTTCATATTTTCGCGTCCCACGTCCCGCTCGCGTCCCGCTCCCGCGCGCGTGTGAACTTCCTACGAGACAGCGAACCGTTACGTGTCCCACCTCCCGCTCGCACCCACCTCCTCCGTGCTCGTTCCCCACCCCTGCTCGCTCCCGATCTCTTCCATGGCGATTTCCTCCCTGCTCGCTCCCGAGCTCTTCGCTGCTCGCTGCCGATCTCCTCCCTCGCTCGATTCCTATCGGAGAAATTCGTCGACGGCGGCTCCTCATCTCCGTGCTCTCCTCCGACGCTTCACCGACGAATTTGTTCTCCACGGCTGCACCGCAGATCGTCAATATTCTGCGGCACAGTTATTCCGTGCTAGCTCTACGCTGCTCTTATCTTCTTTTTATCCTCAGCTGCAGATTGGTTTTCTGATGGCTGTCACACAGGTCCGGCGTCCTTCTTCGTTAAATCTTCTACGTTCATGGCTCCGCCCTTACTCCTCCGCGTGTTGTTCTCTACGGTAATGGTTTTTCGGTATGTATCCTCCATGGTTTGTTGATTGATAGGTTCTGCTTGATCCTAATACACGATTTCTTCACAGATCTATGTTACTGCTTAGTTCGTTTTTTGCGCATGCTCCTGTAGTTATTTTTTTCTCACTTGATGCAGTGATGACGCGGTGGCCTTCATGCTTACAATTGATGTATCAACATAATCCAGATTTTTTTGGCATCTGTTTTGTTTTTTCATACGCACTAGTGAATGTTTTTGTTGTTATAACTAATGAACTTCTTTAATTTTATGATGTGAACTACCGATATGCATGAACTTTTCTCAATTTCCTGTTTCATTTTCATGATACAGATAAGTTGGGGCCTCTGTTTTTCATGTAAATCTACTTTTGAGCATATATGTATTTCTCTGTTAGTAAACTGTGAACTTCTCATTTATGTACAAAACAGATTCGGGAGGTAGCATGGAATAAAATGAATTAGTTAGGGAAGGTGGGGGGGGGGGGGGGACCCCCCCCATACTAGGAAATGAATAAAAGGAATTTAACAAATGTTTTAAAACAGAGTAAAATACCCTTTTTTAAAATTGAGTGAACTCCTTGCGTTTTCATAAGTGCACTTCGTATTGTGGTGGGGAACTCCCATCCTCCATATTTAGGAAATCAATAAATGGTTTTAAAACATAGTCAAATACTTTTTTTTAAGTTGAGTGAACTCCTGACTGTTTTTCATGTAAATCTACATTGAGCATGTATGTATTTCTCTGTTAGTAAGCTGTGAACTTCTCATTAATGTACAAAACCGAGTCGGGGGCTAGCATGGAATAAAATTAATTAGTTAGGGAAGGGGGGGGGGGGGGGGACCCCCCCCATACTAGGAAATGAATAAAAGGAATTTAACAAGTGAGAAAAACAGAGTAAAATACCTTTTTTAAAATGAGTGAACTCCTTGCGGTTTCAGAAGTGCACTTCGTATTGTTGTGGGGAACTCCCATCTGCCATTTTTTAGGAATTCAATAATTGGTTTTAAAACATAGTGAAATACTTTTTTTCAAGTGAGTGAACTCCTGACTGTTTTATCAAGTGCACTTCGTAATGGTTGTGTGGTCGGTGCGGTTTTGACCCCCCCACCATATAATTTTTCCTTTTTTCACATAAAGTGAATCGCAGTCGCAGTTTCATGTGAACTTCCTGTCGTTTCTATCTGACTGACAGAGGTAACGTTTAGTGTTTTTTTATTATTGTTGCCTTTTTTTTATTATAATTTTCTTGCAGTTATTTTCCCAACCCCCTTTTTACTCCGCTTGTCTGTGCCTTCGTCTTCTCTCTCCCCACTTCCCACTCGCAGACGGACCATCCTAAACTGCTCCATCCTCTCCGCAATGGCGGCGGCGCTCTAGGTAACTGCTGCCCCCCGCATGGTTTTCCTCTCCCCCGTCCCTTGTTCTTATTCCTTTTTCTACTCGAAATCCACCATTTCCCCTTTGTTCTAAACCCTAGGTCCGCTGCAGTTTCCTCGTCCTCGCCGTCTTCGGTGTTTGCCGGCGATATTTCCCCGTTCGGCCGGCGGTTGGAACTCCGGCCGCTCCTCTGATTCGTCTCGCGGTGGTTCTACTTCGTCCCAGACGGGCTGCTCGTCTTCAAATTTTGGGTTGGGAGTCCGTCCCTCTTTTCTATTTTTCTGGTGATGGATAAGGATTCTCCGACCGGTGGTGGAGGTTTGTTTTCGGTTTTGTAAATTCATGCTTTTTTTGCGTTGTCAACAATGAAATAAACATATTTTTTTGTAATGTTTGTTTGTTCTGTCCTATGATTTGACCACTTATTTTTTGTGTGCTAGGGTTTGCTTTCTGTAGGCTTTGATCTGTGTTATAATTCCCTGTGGTCACCATTTATTGTTGTGTCTATGTCTATTTATGTGTTTTCTATATAGGACATGTTATGAATTACTTGTCATTTAAATGAACTCACTATATTAATTATGTTCATTCTCTGTATTTATAATCTTTCTTTTCATGTATAGGCTGTTTTTTTAAGTGAATCATGAAATTAACATTTTGCTGTACATAGGAAGTATAAGTCTGTACATTTGTTCTTTTTTTATGTGTTTGATAGTGAACTTTTTTGTTTTTTGTGTTTTTTTAGGCAAGGTTTTTGATCATGTTGATGATTGTGGTGATGCTGTGTTTTCTGGGTTGGGGAATCTACCTTCTAATGTTACAGATGATGCTGATGATTCAGGTTAGCAACATACATATGTGAACCTCACAAACATTTTCCAGTGAACTTCCTTTTTCTGCAATGCATACAATCTTTTGTTGTTTACATGTCCTTTTTTGTGTTTATGCAGCTGACCAGACTATAAGAGAATCTCTGGAGTTGCTGAACCAGGATTTTGCTGCATATTCTTCTGACAGTGTACCGCGGTTCTTAGATATCCCTGTTTTTGATAGGACTCCTGCTGTGGAGAAGGGTAACATGGGCAGCCCTGTCTTTGATTATACTCCTCTTCGGCAAGTTCTTGAATCTGAAACAGTTGAAGCTACACCTGTGATGGAAGAAACCCAATCTCAATCTGTGGTTGGTACTCAAGTAGTTACTCAGGATTATATGGTTGAAGAACAGCTTGCGAAGGAAAAGGAGAGACAAGCTGCTAAATTAGCTCAGCACCAGGAGAAATTGACTACATATTACCGGAAATACCCTGCGAAAGCAAAGTCTGCTAAGGGTAATGCCGTTGTCCATGATGTTCCACGTGACGGCGAGGGTGCTGAAAGCACACGTGATGAATGTGCTGCTGAAACTATTCCTCCTAAAGTGAGGAAAGAAAGGGGTGTTTGCAGGAAGTATAAAGAGAATTCACCTTTGGCGAAAGCTGCTGCTGCTGCTGCCCAGGCCAGAAATCCTGTGCAGCAGACATACTCCCCAGCTACCACTCAAGATGATGTTGCTGCTGACAAGGTTATTTTTTATGTTCTTTTTTGTTTATTCTGTTAAATACCTTTTTTGGCCACTTTTACATAGTTGTACCATTGTGAACTTCTCTTTTTGTTATTTTTTTAAATCTGCTGCTACTGTGCAGGGTACAAATCCTGTGCGGCGCAGCCCTCGTGTTGCTGCTACTGTTCAGTCCACGGTTGCTTCGAAACGAGTTTCATCTCCTGGGAAATCACGTCTTGGTCACCGTAAACGTAAGATTGATGTCGATGAGACATATGTCCCAGATTCCACTGAAGATGGTGTTGCTGCTGGCAAGGTTATTTTGTTTGTTCATTTTTACATAATTGTACCACTGTGAACTTCTTTGTTTATTGAATCTGAACTCTTCCCTTTCTATGCATCTCATTTTATGTAGTGCAATGCTAAGAAGAGTCGTACAGAAGTGGTTAGCGATGAATCAGACTTTGAAGCTCCTGCCAAGGTTAGTGTAGTGTGAACTTCTGTGTTCATGTTGGTGTGAACTTCCTTTTCTCATTGATTTTTTTTTGTGGTTTCTATACCAGGTCAAGAAAGTTGGTAGGAAGCCAGGCCCTTCTAAACCTGTTGTTTCGGAAGGTGATTCGAAGAAAGTTTTGAAAAGGCCGACAAAGAAAACTATGGCTAGGAAGAGGAAGGCAGTTGAAGATCTTGATGGTGAGAAGACGCGTTTTCAGCAAACTATTCGCTGTTCTCTCGGTGAAGTGCGTTCGGCTGCAGGAATGTTAAAAGAGCATCACAGATTGAAGGTTGAGCAAGCTGGTTTTGGCTGTGTTTTTCAGTGGGTCCTGGAGGGTAACATATCACGTGTTCTCATGTGTTATTTGATGAAGACTATTGACACTTCTACCATGAAGGTGGCTTGTGGATCTGGCAGAGTTCTAGAGGTTAATAGAGACAGTGTTCATCAGGTGTTTGGTTTTCCTATAGGAGGTGATACTCCTATACTGCCTGCAGAATCTGGACATGACGAGTCATTGGCTCTTTTGAAACAAGAGTTTGGGTTCGAAAGCAATGCTAGTATTGAGCCTAAAGATCTGCGTCAATTGTTGTCTGATCTTGTTGAAGACCCCGAGAAGGAAGATTTGGCTGTTAAGGTCTTCTTTGCCATTCTTTTTAGCAAGCTCATATGTCCTGGTTCAGCTACCCGTGTCGGTAGGGAAGCTGCAATGCTTGTGAACATGGATTATGATAAGATGGCAAAGATGGATTATTGCCAGCTTGTTGTTGATGAGTTGAAACGAGCTGCTACTAAATATCAAGACCCTGATATCCCTCAGGCTGGGTTAGAAGGGTGTGCTGTTATCCCCACTGTTATGTATCTTGACAGCATTTTGTTACCACCACATTCTGTCATGCATACTCGAACTCCTCGCGCAAACTTTCTGCATGAGAAGCCGCTCAAGGCTATTTACAAAATGGACATTGAAAGGAATGGTGGACCAGAGTTGATGAAGTACAAGTTTGGCAGAATTGTGGTTAGTTTTTTCAAACTGTAACCCTTTTTTATGTGGCATCTGATCTTCATACTACATCGCAAGTGAACTTCCTAAGTCTTTTTTTTTAATTTTTTATGTTGCATCTCAATATTTTTTTTGTATCCCAAGTGAACTTACCTAGTTTTGTATATATTTTTTTAATTGTTATCTGATCTTCATACTACATTATGCATCATCTGAACTTCAGTTTTTCTGCTAAGTGAACTCCTTTATTACAATGCAGTGGAAAGGCCGCAACCAAATTGCTTATTCATATCGGTATCGTGTGGAAGATCTAATTGTTGATCTCAATGAGGGCACCCATCGCAGCGAGCCTGATGTTGGCATTGCCAATGAACATCCTGCTGGAGGTCATTGCGAGATGCCATTTTCGCAACTTGCTGATGTCAACACGAAAGACAAGCACCAGTCCGCTTCAACTAGTGATGGGAAGCCTTCTGCTGGTGTTATTGATGAGATTGGATCACTGTTGCATAAAGTTGAGTATCTCTCTCGTACGATTCCGACTACAGCTGATCGTGTGAAACAATTTCAAGGTCGGCTTGCTGATGGTACTTTCCCCAGTTTTGAAGCATTGGATGAACAGGCAAAGCGTGAAACATCGCTCCTTGATAGCTTGAGGGGTGCTTTGTCTTTAATGCGCACAGGTTTTCTTGATTTTGGTATGAATCAGGACTCTTTGTGCAAGCAGTATGAGAGCCGTGTAAATGTATCAGGCAATAATAATGTTGAAAGTAATGTTCTGAAGAATATTTCTTCTTCTGTTGAAGATGTTGATGCAGGACTTGGTCAGTCAGCTGCTGAAGCTGAGGTATAATTAGTCATTCTTTTACTTATGTCCATCCCTTTTTATGTGAACTTCCTTTTTTATCTCTTGTTTTGTGCTATTACACATATGTGAACTTCTGTGTTTTTTCATGTGAACTTCCTTATCTTTTCTTTTTTGTTATCCTCTTATTTTTTGCAGGAAGATGCTAGGATTGCTGAGGAAAATGCACCTCAGAATTCAGGAGATGGTGATCATGCACCTGTGAATGATGGGTTTGTTCGTCCGGCAACCCCTCAATGTCCTCCAGCTTTTGCTGGTGATCATGTTGAAGATGCAGTTTTTGATAAATCACCTCCTTTAGCTGAGGTATTTTTTTTTGTGTTTTGCAATTTATTTTTTTATTTTTTTTATAGTTGCGCTTTTGTTTTGTTTTTTGTTTGTGTATATGAACTACTCCATCTTCTCCATCTGAACTTCTGTTTTTTTTTGTTGGTAGGTAAATGAAAAGTGTGTTGAGAAGGATGGTCTTCCAGATGACAGTGATGACAATTCATCTGTTGATCGTTATTATGTCAAGCATAATTTTGTCCATCCGGCAACCCCTGAAACTCCTCCTTTAGATGACAGTGATGGTAATTCTGGTGGTGCCGGTGACAAAGTTGCTGATCATTATTCTGAGTTAGACCCTGTTGGAAAGGGGAATTTATTTCCTGAGATAGTTGCACATTCTGATGGAGACAAAGATGCTGAACACCATGCTGAAGATTGTGCAGTTACTGGAAAAGGTTTCTCAATTCCTGAAGATCTTGTAACATGTCAGGATGGAAATGATGTGAAGGATGCTGCCCAACTACCTGGCATTGGTGCAGTTGTTTCCGAAACATGTGCTGAGGCTGCTGATGATGTTGGTGTATTACCAGCTGCTATGGATTGTAAGTCTGTTGTTGCGCATGGTCGTGAGGAAGTAGGTGTTGCTGCTGCACGTGGAGAACTGCCGGGTACTGAAGCCAATATAGAGCGCAGCACTGGTGCTGATGATGATGACAATAATGAGTTTCAGGCTGGAGATAACCATGGACGCGATGCCTCTGATTCGATTGAGCAGTCGAGCTCATTCTTTGAAGAATCAACAGATGACTTGAGCGCTTCTATTGAAGAATCCCCGCAAGACTTAGGCAAGGATATCTGAATGGGGAACATACAGTTCTCCTACCCCCACACACCCTCCCCTAATGCTAGCCCGCCTTTTTATTCTTTATGTTTACTCCTCATATATCTCTATCTAAAACCCTTTTCCCTTTTTTTTTGGTTTTTTTATGGGGGGAGGGGTGTGGTGGGGTGCTTTTGTATATGTATTTTGTTTTTTCGCTGTTGGGCATCATGTTCCATGTAAGACACTTTTCGAATGCTATGTAATGTGGCATGAGTTCATGTCGTAGTTTTCATTTTCTGCATGTATATGACTGACCGGGGTGGGGGGGAGCGATATCGTGTGTGTGTATTTTTTTGATGGTAGCCTTCATTTGATGAACTGTGGGTCTTCTGGACATTGCAGTTTATGCACCACGTTCTTGAATATGTGAACTTCTGGAATATCATCATCTGAACTTCTTTTTTGTTCTTACATTTTGTCTGTATTTCCTTATTTTCTGCAGACTCGAGTTTATGTTCGACGCCTCCACTGTCTCGTCAACCTATGATGATTAAAATCAAAGAAGTTTATGAAAGCGTTTGCAAGTTGAGGAAAGATCCCATAAGAAGGTTCTATCTGTTTTTTATGCTTTTTTCTTTTTTTGTTTTGTTTTTTATTTTTATTAAATTTTTGTTTTGTCCTCTTTTTTTTGTGTTTTTTTCTGCAGTAAGCAGACCCTTTTCAGGAATGACCATTGTGATTGCACGATCGGACAAATTGCTGAAGCTTTTAAACCCAACGGTTTTCTTTGTTCTCTAACTGTTTCTGTTGGAACATACTTGCTTGGTCAGAAGTACAAGAATTCTGATAAAATGGTGGTGCCATACAATTGTTCTGTAAGTTATTTCTCCATTCTTTTTATCAATTTTTTAGTTTTTTTTGTTAATGCATGTGCTTTTTTTTCCCTCCTTTATGTTTTAACCTTCTTTTTGTTTCATTGTCATGTTTGCAGAGGCAGATTTTTGAAAGAAATCTGAATTCTCGGCTTGTTCGTAATATTTTCAGCGTCGATGCTCCGGAACGTTTGGACCACAAGAAAGTGGTACTGACTGTTGTCTTTTTTCTTCTTTTCTGTACATCTGAACTTCACTAATTATGGCATGTGGACTTCCTACCTTTTTTTCCCTCCCCTGTTGTACATCTTACTAAAATAACTCAGTAGTAAAGTTAAATGTGATTTCTTATTTGAGGAAATAGTCTACCTTTCATAGTTCTAACCTGTCCATTTTTATTTTTATCATTTTAATGGCAGATTCTTTTTGGTACCTTTGATCCTCCTGATCCATGTGCACCACACGTTCCTGGTCACTTCTGTGTTGTTGCTTTGAACCTTGAGAAAGAGCGTTTTGAATTGCTTGATTCGTTACGCGATATAAATGATCCAGATGGTAAGAAGCTGTTACATACAATGGCATCTGGTATCAAGAAGTTATGGTCGTTAGCAGGGAATTCAAAGGGTGATCATTTTCATCCAAAATCCATCGACCACTTCAAGCTTCACTATGTTAATTCTCCAAGACAGGCAACTGCGTAAGCGTTTTTTCCCCTTTCTCTTGTTTTGCTCTTTATTGTGTATACATTGACTACAGGTTTTTTTTAACTAATACAATTGTTTTCTTTTATTCTTATTCTTTTGTTTGTTTTTTTTGCAGCCATGATTGCGGGTTCTTCATGCTACAGATCCTTGATTCTTACGATGGCGAAAGCATGTGCTTGTTCAGTCAAAAAGACATTCTAAACATCAGGATGACCATGTTATATAGCTGGCTGACAGGTGGAGACTTCAATATCGATTTGAAAGATGTTTTAGGTGTTGATCCTGGTATGATTTTTACCTTTTCGCAAAATATGTCGTTGGCTATGCTCTATAACACATGCTTTTTTTGGACTGCAGTGTTTTGTAAATTTTGTTTTTTGATTCAGAAGTGAACTTCCTGGTTTTGTATACTTTTCATGCAGGTCCATCTCTTGGTATCGAGGAAGACAATTTCTCACTTTTCGAGACTCAGTCATTCACACCAGAAGTTCAGATTATTCCTGAAGAGAATTTTGATAGTCTTGTAAGCAAGACAAATAAGATTATCCAGAGGCTGCATTCCAACACCAGAAAATCTTCTAGCAAAAAGGTTCCTGACACTGCACTGAAGGGGAAGGCTGATGTAGTTTTGCTCGACGAAGATGACGATTCTGATGACTTTGTCACTCAGCTTGGTAAGAAGCTTACTGCGAAGCCCATTACAAAGGATGTTCGGCGATGCTCTCCGACCAGCAGTGATGATTTTGAAACTCAGAAGCCCAAGCAGTCTAGTGCTAAAAATCTGGTTCTTTCGAATAAAAGGCCTACTAAATTGTCCAATAAGTTCAGGGAAGAAGTTCCAAACTTTGTACCATATGTGTTTCCCCATTTATCCAAGGCCAAGCAAATGATGGAGTTAATTCTAAGCAAGGAGTACATCAAAGCTCATGGAAGGTATGTTTTTCATACTTATTTATTACTTAGTTTATTTATTTTTTGTGGCATATGAACTTCAAACACTGTTCTAAGTGAACTCCCCTAGTTCCTTATTTGTTTTCGTTTATGAGAGTTTCATTTTTTTTATATGCTAAGTGAACTTCCCTAGTTTTATATACATTTTTTTTTGCTTTTTGTATGTGTGTGCAGTGTCCCTCTGGTGAAGTTCAGCAATCCTTTTGATGATCCTGTTTTAATTGATGCCAAGTACATGTATAAACTGTTTGGCCGCTGTGAAATGTTGGAATCCGACATGATGGATCGCATCATCAATTACTGGAAGGATGATCCAGGGATGAAATATATTTTTGAATCTGGCTCCCGTGTTTTGATGTCACCTCATACTATCCCTGTAGGTTCTTTCAACAGATAAAAATTTATTTTTCACATATACCTTTTTATGCATACACTTATTTTGTATACCTTTTTTTTTGGGTTGTGTTTTTCCTTTGTTTTTGTGCAGTACTTGCTTGATTTTGCTCCATTCAAGCTAAGGGACAGCAAGGGTAATCCATTACCGAGACGACCTTTTGATGTGAAGTCTGCTGCTAACATGTTCAAGCATTATGTTCGGCCTAATGAAAATTTGCTGAAAGCAAAGTTGGTATGCTTTTTAATCTGAACCTCTTCATTTTGGTGTAGTGAACTTCCTTTTAGTTTTTTTTGTTTTCACGTGCGTACTTCCTTTTTTGTTAATTTGGGTTGTTGCTGAACAGATCATCATTCCTCATTTCATGCATGAGCATCACTCTGTGTATGTTATGAACAAGTACACTGGTACGTTGGATATCCTTGACACTAGGAGGTATACTGGTCTGGCACATACTTCAAGGAGTCGGCACCACGAGGATCGTGTTGAGATTGTACGTGGTTTTCTTTTCATCATTTCTTCGTTTGCTTTTTCACTGCAATCATTTTTACTTTTTATGTGAACCCATCTGTTAATATAATGTGAACTTCCCATCCTTTTTTCTTTTTTATGTGTACTACTGCAACCATTCAAACTTTTTTGTCTGTACTGATATGTTTTTACAATATGAACTTCCTAGCTATTTTTTATATTTATTTAAACTGCTGAAACCATCTTACTGTGTGTGTTAATTTGATATGTTTATTACACTTGTAACTTCCCAGCTTTTTATATGTTTTTTAAACTGCTGAAACTATATGTAGTGTGTGTGAACTGATATGTCAGTACTATGTGAACTTCCTAGCTTTTTCTTCCTTTTTTGTTTTTAAACTGCTGAAACCATTAACTTTTTTGTTTTTTTTGTTTTCGCAGATTAATAGGATGGTGGCCTTGTTAAAACAGGTGTATGGTGTTGCAGAATTTAACAAATATAATGGTAATATACAGTGGGATGTTGTTGCTGACAGGTGTTCATATCCAAAGACTCCGGCACAAGGGGCTAATGAGTGTGGCTTCTATGCTCTAAGAATTTGCGCTACATACGGTGGTGATAAGATTGCTGATAATATAAAAAACCAGGATGTAAGTGTAGTGCTGTGGGTTTTTCGCTGTATAGCTCTTTTTGTCTTTTTTTTACTGTTTTTTCTTATGTTTTTTTTTGCATTCCTGATTGTCTACCAGCGGCGTGTTGAGGATTGGAAAGCTGAGTACATGTATCAGCTCCTATTTCATCCCAAGAATGAAATTCTGGCGGAGGAGTGGCCTAGTATGTTGAAAGATCTCATGCTGCTTATTGGTCTAGGTTCGCAGATAACCCAGCAATCATTGGGATCTGCATGATGATGATCTGATTCAATTTTTTCGCAATTAGTAGTTGATAGGATATTCAACATTTTTTATTTTGTTGTTTTATTGAACTGAACTTCTCATTATGTGATTGAAATTCAGGATACAGATGTAATTAGTGATGATATGTTCTTCCTTTTTCAAAACAGCAAGCTGTACAAAATCTGTGCTGTATTTTTTGTTATTAGTGAACTTCTTTGTCATCAGAGTGTGAACTTCTATTTTTTTGCCAGTTATGTCTGTAAAAGTATTCCCATATCTATTCGTTTTTCTCAATGCAAACTGTACTTTTTTTTGTTCCTGTATTTTTCAGAAATGATTTTTCATGTAGGAACTTCTGTGAACATAAACTTGCTAATCTTTTTTCATTTATAAGTGAACTTCGTACTCACTCTATGTGAACTTCTTCATAAGCATTCTTATTACATCAACAATACTGAAACAAAACCATAATTGTTCTTGGGGGTGCTGATACAAAACATAAGGTTCAATAAAGTAAACTGGTACATAATTTTATTTTCATAGTAAGTTTTCCAGACTTAGTTGCTAAGACGTGTCACGAAGCAGCCGAGTTCTCTTGTTCCGTCGTAGAAGCAGAACATGCAGATATCTCCATCTTTTATTTCTGCACCCATTACTACATCTGGCCAATTTGTTGTCATCACTGCATTTCCAGTTGCAACTTTGTTCATCCTTACCCGTGTACCAACCCAGGCATTTGTGTTGGAGGTTATTGGAATTGTTGTTGGCTCCGTTAGATAATTTTTTAGGTGTTCTTCAGTGTATTCCTTATCGAAAGTCTGCATGAAAACACATGAAAGTGAATATCATAGCCATGTTCAGTGTATTCTTTAAGTGAACTTCACAGTTTCATTTATCTGGACTTCAGTAGACATTTAAATATCGGAAGACTGTAATAAAGTTTAGTAATACATGTTGGTTCAGCCAAAACTTTATATGTAATACATGTAGTGTACGAAAATAAGTTTTGTAAGTTGGCGTTTTGGTATTACCATTTTGCCTCTCGTGATGTTGCTCGTTGTCTTCCCCATCTTGCATACATAATATGGGATTGTTGGCTTGTAGTCAAGTACTTGCTTTTTGAGATGATCCAGATTTTCCTTGGTCATTTCAACTTCATTTCCGAAGTGACAGTGCTTGTCAAAGATTTCAAATCCACGAATAGTTGGACCTGCATAAAAAATAAGCACATTTTTAGTTCCATAAAGTATTTTTGAAAGCATTTCTATCTTTTTTTACCTCTTTTACAGGTCTCTTCATCGCTTTCGCTGTCGCTGAGGATGACGTACGATGGACCAGCAGCCATTCCTGTCACAAGATTCCAGCATAAAACATTTTTTGTACTAACAGGACATCTGCACTTTTTTGAACTGAACTTCCACTTTTAGTTTTCATGTTTTTATGTTATTTCTGTTGTCTACATTTTAAACTCCAACTTCTTTTATTATATATTTTTTAAGTTTCCCAATAACAGTATACTAATGCCGGCTGGATACATGTTTGTAGATTTTAAAACCCTCCAACTTATTTATTTTTTGTATATTGTTTTTCCATTTCTTTGCACAAGTGAGCTTCTCGAGAGTTCTTATCTGAACTCCTCGTCTTGTTCATTAGTGTATATTCCCCCCCCCCTCCACCACCACCCTCTGCCTAACATGTTTTTTGATAGATCTATCGTATGCAAACCATTTTTTAAGTAATCTGTAAGGTATTTATTTTGTTAAGTTGTTAGATCTTGTTTTTTATACTAGTCTAGATTCAAAATCACGGCCATGAAGGATGAAAGAGAGGAAGATCCACGGCGATTCAATGAGTAGATGGGATGGGGATGGGTTAGACGCACCTTCTTTTGTTAGGCAATCCCTTCGCTTTTCTTATGCTGGATTACTTTTTTGTAGATCTTGCTAGACTTCTCTTCTTCTTTCTTTTCTCTGTTCTTTGTTCTCCCTTTGCTCTTTCCTTCGACTCCTCCGTGGGATGTTTCTTCCAGCGGAACACCAGGCAGTGTTTGAGTTTGGTGGTTTGGGCGTGGTTTGGTGGGTGCGGGGTGGTTGGTTGGTGTGGAACAGCTTTTTATTTTTTCAGTGTTTTTACTCTGTGCGAACGTCTGCACTGTTATCACGTGAACTTCTTTTATAGTCTTTTTTATGCTTTTGTTTTGTGCTTGCACGTGAACTCACAACTGGCCCCGGATAAGATCCTTTTTTGTTTGTTATCCCGCACGATTTTTTTGTTTTTTTGTGGTTATCTCTCGGCTGTTTCTGTTTTGTGTTTGATTGGATATGTATTGGTTTGTTCCCTGAATTTGTGGATCACGACGTCTGTTGTTACATTTTCTGGAACTATAAATACATGTTCTTTTTCCTCTGTGCTTCGGTGCACGTGAATCACCAATCCTTTCTTCTTTTCTTTTTCTTCTGTCCACCGATTGCATGGCAAAAGCTCCTTTTTCCCACGAGTACACCTTCCCCTGCCATGGCACAACCACTATGAAGGTTTTGTACACGAATGCAGCAGCTAGTGTTGAGGAGTGGATCACCAATGCTGAAGCTTCCCTCGATTATTCTGCTAGGAAGATCGTTGGTCTTGATGTTGAGTATGATAGACTCAGTGGTACCTATTTCAATCCGAAGAAAGCTGCTGTGATCCAGCTATGTGTTGGCACTGATGTTCTTGTGTACCACATATGCCATGCTGATGAGAGGAGTGAAAGTTTGTTTCAGTTTCTTCATGGCTATAGGTACATTTTTGCTGGGTTTTGCATCGCAGAAGACCTCAACGTTCTCTCACGTTCAAAGTTATATTGTCATAATCTGAAGGATATCCAGGCAATATGGAGAGATCCGGACAATAAGAAGAAACCTCAAGGCCTGAAGGATGTTGCTGGAGCTATTATAGATCCAATCTACCTTGAGATGAAGGATGGTTTTGGAAGGAGAGAGCACAGGATGTGGGTTGATCCGCCGCCTCTACCGCCAAAGCATTTGGAATATGCTGCACGGGATGCATATGCAACGTACGAGGTTTTTCGAAGGCTCGATGTGTTTGAGAGGGGCTTCTTCGCCTTATTCAAACACCCTGAGAAGAAGCGTGGCAGGGATTGGTGAAGAATTTAGTTTTGTAGGGACATTTTTCTTTTTTTTCCTATGATCAGATTGTAATCGTTTATTTTTCCCTACATTGTTTTTAGGTTTTATGTTTAGGAGAACTCCTTGTTTGGTTAGATCTGAACTTCGCACTCATTTTTTTTACATTATGTTTCCATTCCCATTTATTCATTTTATAATACAATGAAGATGTCCCTATTTTTACTTTGTTTTTTGCAATCCTATCTGTTTCCGTTCATTTTTTTTAATAATTCAGTACTTTCACACTCATATTGGAGTCTGAATTTTTACTAGTTTTTTGTTTTAATTTATTTTACAACGCAAATAGTATGTGAGAACTTCGCAGCTGTTGATATCTGTACTTCTTTTTTTGCATGTGTGTTTTTTGTTTAATTTTCGTACTACCTTTTTTTCACCCTTCATAAATAGTGAACTTCGTTGTCAATTGGCTGTGAACTTCCTACTGTTAAATATTTTTTAATCAACATGCACGTGATCAACTGTCCAGCAGTTCAATTATGATATATTTACTCTCACAACATCTTTTGTAAGTAGTATGTGAGAACTTCGCAGATGTTGATATCTGAACTTCTTTTTTTGCATGTGTGTTTTTGTTTAATTTTCGTACTACCTTTTTTTCACCCTTTCATAAATAGTGAACTTCGTTGACAATTGGCTGTGAACTTCCTACTGTTAAATATTTTTTTCATCAACATGCACGTGATCGCTGGAAGTAGCACGAACAAATAGTGAACTTCAGCAGTATATTAATGTAATTTTTCGTCAGTAACTAACTACATATTTTTTTTCAATAAACAAGTGAGGTCTCTATAGTTTTTTGAGCAATTCCTATTCTATTTTTCCTTTTTTGTTCTATCTCTTTCTTGTACTTCTCCTTAGAACTGCTGGTGTAGTCTGTGTTTTCTTCCTGTTCTTCTCCTTGCTTCTATCTTCCATGGTGTTGCTATCTTTTTCTGTTGACTGTAGGTGTAATAGTTGTTCCTCAAGCTGCCTTCTTGCGCAAGTTCTGGAGTTGTGTCCCCTTATCTTATTGCATGAACTGCAAACTTTCACCCCTTGTGGTTTCACTATCGCATTATCACTTGTTTGTCGTTCAAGAATCTGCTGCTGTAGTATCTTTTCCTTGTTGGGGCATGTTGATGCGTAGTGTCCTAGCCTCAGGTTGCATGCGCTGCATTTCCTTTTTCCTCCCTTTTTATTTAAGTTTTCCAGTTTGTCATCCACATCCGGTGTATTTTGTGTTTCTTCTTGCTCAGTGATATCTTCATCCTCATCTCCTTGCTCATATTCTTCATCATCCGTCTCATCTTCGAAGCATTCACCTTCATCTGTGTCCAGTTTTTCCTCATCATCATTCTCTGGGATGTGCTGGCGAGCAAGCAAGTTTCTTATGCGCACCTTGATATTTCCTGAAGACGCTGTAGGCCCATACACCTTCTCATGTGTTTCCAAGAGCTTTTTAGCTAGCTGCCTTGCCTTGCAGGTTCTGGAATTGTGGCCATCAATTTTATTGCATGTTCCGCATATTCTTGTACCTTTCGGTCTCCCGTATTCATCCAGTTCTGGTTCCGGACGGGCAGGTACAGGTTGTTTGCATTTTCCATTCTTCCTTGCAGCATCTGTAGTCTTGCTCCCTTTTGTTATTGCAAGTAGTGGTGGCTGTATATCTGCATGTGGATCATTGTTCTCAGCCGGAGGAATGTCGTTCTGCTCGCCAGTTTCTCGTGTTGTGTTTTCTTGATTCGAGGACTGCTCATTGTTCTCCATCTCTGCATCCTCATTATTCTCCAGCTCCGCTTCCTCATTGTCCAGGCGGGTATTGGCATCTCTGAAGGCAGATAATGCTATTTGGAATTTTGCTTCCGAAGAGCATCCTTTGTTTATAATTTTAACTGCTTCACTGTAAAGGATTGTTCGTCTGTATTCAATTGAAGTCCCATCATCTGTTGTTCTCCTGTAGTCTCTGCGGTTGAAATCAGGGTTTGTCACTGCATCTTTGGTGTATCTCTGGAGTATATACTTGTTTGGTATCTCATCCAGGCGTAGGTGCTCAAAGACAGCTATGACATGATGGCAGAACAACCCTGCGCGTGCATAAACATAACATTAGCTTGGTTAATTTTTTATTTTTGTGTCAACAATTACTTTTTTATGCATCTGTAGTGTAATACAACCAAAGCAATTGCTGGAAGAGGCTTTTTCTTTTTTACCTGTATGTTCCCACAGTTTACATTCACATTCATAACGGCCTTCAACTTCATCCGCTAGCACTCGGAATTCATGTCTTGACCAAGCGAACTCTTTACTCTGATTGTAGTGATGCACAAGGTAATTGTTGGGATTGTCCTGGGAAGTCTTAATGCGGAAAGCTGTGCTGTGATATTGTCGCTCCCGGAAAACTGAGTACACTGCCCGTGTGTACTTATCCATCACCTGTGCCTCGAAACCATACCTGGTGACTGTTTTCCTTGTGCCCTGCAATTTTGAGATTTTTGTCCATGCAAAAGTCATTGCTGTGAACATCAAACATAATATAACTTTTTATATATATATATGAACTCCTAACCAAACAGTAGTGAACTTCCATGCAATTGCATACTTTTTTTCGAAAACAGATTATACTTTTTTATGTACATAATGACCCCTAACCAAAACACTTGTGAACTTCCATACATCTCTTCATACTCTTTTTTCCCTTTTTTTGTTATCATCCTATGTTTTTCAAATTATGAAGCATATTTTTTTATTAATATAAATCGTGAAATCGAGCACTCACCGTTGATGCATTTGTCTCTGCATTCTCTGCTTCATGCCTTGCCTGTATGCAGTTGTTAACTTGTTTAACAAAAATGTGGAGGTTGTCTCGTTCAGTGACAAAACCCCTTTTCAGCACAAAGTTCATGCTCTCGCTTCTTTGTGTTGAAGTCATGCGTGCACATAATACCTCTTTCCAGTAAGCTGATATCCACAATTTCCTTTCAGCCCATAAGTTAATCATGACATTTATATCATGCAGATTGTACTTTTCAATCAAAGCCTTCCACGCATCTTCAAACTCAGATGGCATTAGGGGATGGTTCAGAATTGCAGTCAGCAGATCCTTCAAATCAGGGAATAGTTTATAAAGCTTTTTCAGCGGGTCCTTATGCTTGTTCATTATGTGCCATCTACAGAACTTATGCAGAGTCCGTGGGAAAATTTTTGGTATTGCTTTTGTCATCGCTGGGCATTGATCTGAACAATTATTAGGAAAAAACACATCAGGTATAATGCAAGCAAACTTCACAAAACAAACAAAGGTGAACTTCAGCAAATTAAATTTTTTTTTTGCGTAGCAGGGGTGGAAACATCTGAACTTCTGGGTGTTTATGTTATGAACTACAACTGAAAAAAACCTACTTTTCTTTTTTAATATAACATGCACTTAATTGTCAGCATTGAAGGTACAAACATGAGGATAGATTCTGATTTTTTCCTAACCTGTAAGTATGCAGATTGGTTGTTTACCGCCCATGCATTCAAGGAATCTGCTGAATACCCATTTGAAGGACTCCTCTGACTCGTTTCCCATCAATGCAACACCAAAGATTGTTGACTGCAAGTGGTTGTTTACGCCGACAAATACTGCAAGGGGCAAGTGGTGCTTGTTTGACTTGTAAGTAGTATCGAAAGTTATGCAATCTCCGAAATCTGCATATGCCGCCCTCGAGCTGGCATTAGACCAGAAAACATTCTCCAGTCTGTTTTCGTCGTCAACCTTGTAGTCATAGAAGAAATTCTCATTCTCCTTCTTCATGTCTTCAAAGAATTTGAACATATTCTGCACCTCATTTATGGACTCCTTCCTCGTGTTTTCGGCTTTCCTGCAAAAAGAAATTTGTTGTTATTTATTTTTTTTTGCTTTTTTTTTCTTCCCCCTGTTTTTCATGTAAGTTTTCATTATATATGCAAAGGAGGGGGGTTGGTGGGGGGGGGAGTACTTACATGTTTAGTATGTCTCTGTTGTGGCAGCCAATCTTATCACGTCCACCATGCAACCTTGTAAGCAGGCCCATTATGTTCACATGTTTTATATTGCTGAACTGAAGGTCTTTTACTAACCCCTTCAATGTTGGATCCACCCTTTTGTGAGAATGCATGAAAACTAGCATTGATGGGCTCAACAGCAGGGTATGGTTGTGCTGAAGTGTAATGTCCTTGACAATACAGGTACCATCACTCCTCTCTTTCAATCTCATAAAGGCCTTGCACCCAGTTCTTTTGGTCATCTTGTCACGCTGTCGGTCTTCCTCATTGACACTCTTTCGGTGTGCACCTTCTCGTACACATCTCAAGTAACGCCTGCTCTTGTTGTGCTGCCCTTTCCTTATCCCAAACCCTGTGTGCTTTGCATATGTATTGTAAAATACATATGCGTCTTTGAATGTACTAAATTCTTGACCAATGGATGGTATCAGGTCCTTATCAAGATCTGCAGCCTGCAAATTGCCATGGTTTTTTGTTTTTGCATTAATTTTTTGTTTTACACATGTTATTTGTATGTTAACTTCAGGAGAAAGGTCAAGTGAACTTCCTAAAATTTAATAAAAAAAGAGCACATGAACTTCCTAAAGTCATCTGAACTTTTTTTCAGAGAGAAATCTGTTGTACATTAACTTCCAGAACATATCAACTATATATTTCATATATAAACAGAGCATGTGAACTTCCTAAAATCAGTTGAACTTTTATCAGGAATACAGGGTACACGAACTTCCCAAAACATATCAATTGTTTTTTCTAAAAATAGACCATGTGAACTTCCATGCAGAAGGACTAAATAAATGTGTGTAAGAGTGAAATTCAGATCAGCAACAATATAAATTGAACTTACATGTGTGTATGTTCGCAGCTCTGCAGGGGTGGCTCTATCATCTGGTACTATGGGGCATGGCGGTGTGACTTTTGGTACATGGCAGAGCGGATCTCTAGGCGGCATATGACTTGATTCAGCGCCTTGACGATCTTGGTGAATGTTGTCACTTTGACCATCCCCATAACTGCGTTGCTGTTCAGAAGCCTCACTGTTAGAAGATGACCTTTGCCCACTGTCCCTGTTCATATCATTGCTTCCAGCTGTGGCTGTTTTAGATGTACTTGTAGATTGCCGTTTTCTTGGCTGACGGAACGTTGCATTAGTAGCAAATATCTCCTCAGTGCACTTTATTGGAGAACGGGGTTTTTTTGGTGGACCTGACCAACACATAATATCCTCATCATCATCTGTTGATGTTGTGGTATCCCGCTTCCTCTTGCTGTTATGCATGTCGTCTTGTTCTTGGGTCTTCTGATTGACATTCCTTTCAATGGCGGCAGCATTTGTTTTTCGCCTGGGAATGCGGAACACTGGCTGGATAAATGATACTGGCTCATCACAGCATATGGGAGTCATTGGAGGCTTTTTAGGGCCTGACCAGCTGATTATCTCGTCGTCACTGCCTGCTCCAGATTCTGTGCCCTGCAGTAGCAGAACCTGGCAAGTTTTTTAACATGTGAACTTCATGAACATTGGGACTATAAGCTTTATACAAAAAACTTTGTCTGATGTCTTCAAAAAACTAAAACAAGTAAAGTTAACCGCTAAACAATGTAATATGAACTTCCAGCATACATGCACCTGCATACTTATTTTTTTCATTTTACTGTTTTTTATTTTTTATAACTGCAGTGAACTGCAGGAAACTGTTTTTAAGAACTTCCCAGTAAAAGACATAAGTTTTCTTTTTTCCTACAATAGACTATGCATGTGAACTTCCAGTCTCAATTCACACGAGCCTGCTCTTATGTTCTACTCTAAACAAAATCCAGTGGAGGTGAACTTCCAATATTTTTTTCATTTAGAACCTGCCAGTGTCTCTTTTTTGTTTTTACATTGTTGGACGGAAAAGCATTTAAATAGTCATGTGAACTTCCAACACTAAATTCATATGAAAAAACAGTAAGTGAATTATGTGAACTTCCTGGGTTACCTCATGCTCTGCTGGCCTCTTTCTGGAGCTTGGCTGGTTTGAATTTGGAGGATTCTCTGCCGATCTGCGTCGAATTGGAGCCATTACTGCTTGTAAGGAGGCTGGATCTCGCCGTTCTCCGCCGCTGGGTCCTTTGCGTCAGCTACCGCCGCCGTTCGTGTCCGTCGCGGGCTCCCTCGCGTCGGCTACCGCCGCCGCTCGCTCGCCCGCGCCGACGAGGTAGGAGGCTTCGATCGTCTTCGTGTCCGTCGCGAGCTCCCTCGCGTCGGCTACTGCCGCCGCTCGCTCGCCCGCGCCGACGAGGTAGGAGGCTTCGATCGTCTTCGTGTCTGTCGCGGGCTCCCTCGCGTCGGCTACCGCCGCCGCTCGCTCGCCCGCGCCGACGAGGTAGGAGGCTTCGCTCGTGGAGCTGGTTGATCTCCGCTCGAGGCGGGGCGCGAGTGTTTTTACGAGGGGACGTGGGGAGTTCGCTTCCTACACGAACCGGTATCGGTCGGGGGGAGGTGGGGAGTTCGGTTAGGACGGGGGAAGAAACCTAGTTGGATTAGGGGGGTTCTAGAATAGCTATTCTAGAACCACTCTTAAGGGGGGTTCGAGAATAGTTGGGCTCTATATATATATATATATATATATATATATATTATATACGACGCGGATTTTCTACCTAGGTGGCTAGCTGTGCATAGGGAGAGCACCGTTGGATCTTGTCCATCTCACGTTATGATTAACAGCAACTTGACGGCGGGCCAGAGATTTTTAATGAGAAAAACAATACGAGATAATGCCTCCGCCCCAGGCTCTTTGAAAATGTCTGAACCAAAGCGCAAATTTATATCACGATTCAGCTTATGATCGAGAGCAAAAGTTTTGGAGATTCATGTCGGTATACATTCAGCACCCGACCAGCTTCTATGGGGCAACAGTCCCACAACAAAATTTATGCCAATTCAAAAATTATTGAACATGCTTAGTTTTTTTCAACATTCAGTTGAAGGTAGCCAAATATTCCTCTCCGAAAACAAGCAAAAGTAATTCTAGGAAGAGATGGGATACTGCATCTGCATATTTGGAAACCAATTTGAGATTTTTCCAAACTGATATGTTGCTCCAGAAATTCCAATGGAAAATCTACCTAGCTGTACATCTGAATCCATACCTGGAAGTAAAAAAATAACACGTTGTGCACTGAATGCAGTGAACATGAAACATCAGAAAAATTAACAAATTGGATCTGGATCCGGAGAACACCATGTATACGTAAAATCACCATGTACCTGCTGGTTCCCTCAGCCATTGAAGTAAATCGATCCAGATCAGAAAAAAAAGGAGACGAAGCAAATCTAGATCCCTGCCGTCGGCCCGACTTCCACCTGCCGAGCCTCTGCCTCCCGCCGGTTGCCCCCGCGCGCGCCGCCGCTCCCAGCGCGTTCTCCGTCGGGTGCCCCTCAAAAAGTTTCAGGAACTTTCTCATAAGTCTGGATTCGGAACACACCCAGCACACAAAAAATCAACATCACGCGTGAAGCAAATCCCGATCGAAAATTTTCCATGGAATCTGGATCCGGAAACAACATGAAACGCAAGTCACAAAGCCTGTCAAAATCACGAGACAGATCAAAAAAAAATTAAGAAAGAGGAATTGTACCACCGAGACAGAGCAGCGGGAAAATAAAAGAAGCTCACGCTCCATGAAACGCAAGTCACAAATCAATAGCAGCCGCAGTACACCGATTGGAGGAAGGAGCATGGCTTGGAGGGAGCTCGCCGGCCGCGTCTACAGAGCCAGATCGGAAAAAAATTAGCAGATCCTCCCTGCACCATCCTCCGCCTCCGCCCGGAGCCCATGGCCTCCACGTGCTGGCCCCATCTTCCTCCGTTGCCGGGAGCCAGCAACGGGCTTGTGGTCGTCCGCTCGACGATTGGGATCCACGTGAGCCCAGGAGGTGAGGGGAGGACGGGGTTAGCGCCAGGCACTCCGTCCCGCTCAACTTTTTCGCGTGGATGTTGCCCGATATGCCTTGACGTCGTGGAGCCCGGCTGCGGGGGGGGGGGGGAGGAGGCAAAGCTATGAGGCGACCTGCCGCCGGGGAGGAAGCGGACGGGGAGTGGGGCCACCCGGCATGGTGCCCCATCGGCGACGGGAGATTGGGGCAGACTAGATCGCTGCGCCGACCGTGACGGTGCGATTCCGGGTGGGGGCTGACGACGGCGGAGGCGCTCGCCCGATGCTCTGGGCCTAGGGCCAACGGTGGAGGTCTTCGTTGGGGAAAAAAAGGGGAGAGCGGTGGTAGGGAACTGGAGATCGTGTTGCCATTTTTTTGTTATTTTATTAGTGGGGGCGTGGGGTTCAGGTGGAGAGGGAAAAAGTTCTCCTAACGGCGTCAAGTCGGATGAAGGGTGGAAACGTTCTATAGGGAAGATCCAATGGCTGGGTGGGTATGCACAGCTAGCCACCTGGTTAGCTGGCTATTTCCCTATATATATATATATATATATATATATATATATATATATATATATTCTCGAACGGTTCGAGAATAACTATTCTCGAACCCTTTCTGAACTTCCCGCACGTGGACGTGAACTTCTCGGCGGAACACAAAATTTCTTGTTTCAACGGACAGTATTTCAAGGGTGATTTTTAAACTGAATGTCGGAATGATGCATATGATATACCATTGGAAAGATATGAAAATTTCGCAACTTTATTGTTCACATAGTTTTCCCAAATTCGTTATAATTTAAAAATAATTTCAAATATACTGAACTCTCTTTTCGTGGAATTCATTGTTTTCGTAAAGTTATTTGGCCGCTATTTTCAAACCGTTTGCCGGATTGAGGCATATGATGTACCATTGGAAAGGTATGGAAATTGCGCATCATTTTCGTTCAGATTGTTTTCCGAAATTGTAAACGGTTTAAGAGCAGATTTAAATATACTCAAGTGTGTTTTCGTGAACTTCTCAGTTTTCGTACTATATTTACGCTCTATTTTCAAACCACTCGTCGGATTGATAGCTATGAAAAATGCGCAACTTTCTCATGCTAATCATTTTTCCAAATTATTAACAGTTTTAAAGTAATTTTAAGTATACTAAAAAGGAGATGTTCGTCGACACGCCACGGGTTCAAAATTGACATGGCTTGGGTACTCAGATGGGGCGAGGCAGCATATTAGAGTGAAATTAGGCTCATATAAATGTCAATTACTTAAGGCCGGGGTCAATTTGGTCAGCTGGAGCTTGTAGGGATGAATTTAGTACATAGGATTTCCGCCCCGAAAAAATGGAAAGGCTGAACTTCCTTCCACATATAAGAGAACTTCCTAATAGGTGCTACTGAACTTCCGATCGCGGTACAGATTATCTTCCTGCAACTGGCCATTTCATTTTGGTTTCAAACTGTTTCCCGAAATGATACAACTAATATACCATTGGAAATCTATGCAAATTCCGCATCTTTTCATATAAATCAATTTGCAAAATTATTAAAAAAATTATGAGCAGATTTCAAATTGGAAAATTTGTTCTCTAAGTTTCTCGATGTTTTTCCTAATGTATTGTAGAGTGAACTTCAATGTCACATGTACTGAGCTACTTAGTTCACTTTGTGAAATAAAAACAGAGAACATGAAATGAATCCCAACACTAATAAAACAGTGAAATCGCACTTTAAACAAAGTATATTTCCTATTTCTCATCAGCCGTCTAGACAAAATGAACTCCCCCAAAATATAAAAGTTAACTCCCCATGTTAATAAAATTAACTTCTTAATTTATTTTCTCGGTCACAAATCTACAACTCACACATGACTATATATGTTCCCAAATTTCTTTGTATACTCCGGTATTTTTTTGCATAGTGGCCATCAAGTTTTCATACAGTAAATTATTTCTCTATTTGTTACAAAGTTTTGTAGTGAACTTCTATGCTTTTATACTGCAAACAGTATTATTTCTCTTTACAGATGAAGTGTACTCCTCTCGTGAATGAAATGAACTCTTGCGTACAATAAAACTCAAGTTCGATGAAATATTTACTATTACATGGAAATGAATAAACAAGAAAAAGAACTTCACAGACTTCTGCTGTTATACGAAGTGAACTCCACACAAAAAATAGAAGCAAACTCCCTCACTCGGCACCAGCGCCAATTTCTCTTTTTTCTGTGAATACTGGCGTGAACCTACTACTATTTAGTGAGCACTTTCAGGAAGGTTGATCTTGGTCTCGAAATCAGAGATGAAATTATTATACAGCCTCAAAGCATTGCCCACCTGCACAAAAAGAGAAGACAAGAAAGTGAAGCGCACTTATATTTTTTCTATACAATGAATTTCCTATTTTCACCAATGTGCACTTCGACAAATACATTCTATTAGTTTCTCTGTAAAATAGAATACAATCAACATCAGTGAGAACCCAACTAAGCATCAACAACAAATTATCAACAACACTTCAGCGATTATCAATGTTAATAATAGCATTAAGAAGGTACAGCAGCTGCACCGCCTTGTGGTGAACTTTTGCTAGTTTACAAAGTGAACTTCAGTTTACAAAATGTTAATTTGCTGGCAAGTTGAGTGACCTCCTGGACACAAGAGTGAACTGTCAAAAAGCATGAAACTGAACCGTCGATCTGCACAAAATGAAATGAGATAAACAAGGGGTGACGAAGCGGGGTTAGACGCACACGACCAAAATGAACTTCTTTGGAGACAACAATACACCTACACTTCCCAATAGCAAGTATACTTCTGAGAGAAGAAAACTGAACTTCCAAAAATATAGATAATTTGTACGATGCACATCATAACTCATGTTTTAGTGCAACCGTCCATCCAAAACTTGATACGTATACAGAACTAGAACAATTCCTAGACCAGTAATAGTTGAATTGCAGGCTCACACGAGTTCGGTTTGATATAAAATAACTCATGTTTTTGATATAAAAGCATATACCTGTAGGGCAAAAAAATTACTCATTTGCATATGTACAGAATATGGATTCACAAGTAGCAGCTTCAATATCAATGACTAGCAATACCTGCGCGTCCAGTATACTTCTACAAAATGAAACGTAAACTTTCTTTGTAAGCAAGATATACACTCGCAGAGCAGCATTGTTATAAAAGTTGATTAACGAGATATATTTTGAGTTTCAACACATGATAAAAACACGTGATCTTCCCCTAATGGAGGAACTGAACTTTCAGAAAATAAAAAGGTGAACCTTTGAACCACATTGCTTTTTAATTAGCTGCAATTCCCATGTACCTGACCAAACTTCGCGGTAGGGAGAAAGTGAACTTCAGATAAGAAAGTGGATTGTGAATTGTGAGCTTCCAGGTCGTAACAAAGTGGACCTCCGGACATGCAATTTGATAAAGATTATTTTTCCGCGCAGGAATTTTTGTTTTTCAGGTATTGAACCAGTTTTAATTAAAGAGTGAACTTCCTGCATTACTGCAAAGCCATTTTTTTGTAATTTAGGAGCATATTCTGGTGGAAATTATTTTTTCAAGCATAATTCATTTTTGTAGACATAGAAGCAAACACTTGTAGGGAACAAATTCCATAGATTGTGAACTGCTACCATGGCCTACAGTGAACTCGCCATGGCCACTCGGTCACAGACGATACTAAGGAGAAGTGAACTATAAGGATTAGAAAAGTGAACTTCACCCATCCTACACCTATCCTGCTAAGCCTAGGAGGAAGGGTCAGAGTGAACTATAAATGCATTCACTTTATTTTGCAACCTATCGACTTTTTGCTACTGTGTCCATGCAAATATTGCAAAGAAGAATATTCTTTATCGGAAGAGAAACAAAAGGAGCACTCAATGAAGCATCAACCAAAAATAAGCAGGAACACTCACAGGACAGGCTCTGGACGACGCTATCGGTTGCATGCTCTGCTCAACTCGAAGAAGCTCCATTAAAGCTGATTCAGTAGTGTCCTGCTGTGTCAGGCGTGCACGTCTTTAACCCTGGCAGCGCCATCGAAACCGCCACATCCCAATCTTTTGACACTGGTGAACCGCGCACGGTGCAAAACTGAACTTCCTGGGGCAGCACGAAACATGCATTTATCCATTTGTGATTGTGTTTTGAGACTACACCTGGAGAGACGTATCTGTACAGTGAGCTGCCTAGCTCCCCATGTCTGAACTACACAAAATTTATGTGTGAACATCTACCCACTCACCCTCATTAGTGTGAGACAGAGGGCACTGGTGCAGGTTTACATCAGAACTACTAGAGATGATATTAAAACAAACACGTAGTCAGAATTACTACAGAGGTACGTTGCTAACCTCACATAGGCAGGACTTAAAACCTAGATAAGTTTTGAATATAACAAGCAGCAGCATATATTATGCAAGTAAGGCAAGTACCATGCTACGAAGCATTAAAAATTGGCAATTGATAGAGAGAACTGTGAACTTCCTCTCTCGTTTTTTACAGGAACATGAACTTCCTCCTTCGACCTACAGACAGGACCAAACTGAACTTCAGAAAAATAAAAGTGTGAACTCCATCAAAAAATAAAAGAGTGAACTCCAGATGAGAATAGAGCGAACATCACAAATATTCTAGCAGGAAAATATAAAATGAAAATAGCAGTAGATGTAAACTTGGCCAATTAAGAGAAGTGGGCTTCACAGATTAGGAGAAGTGAGCTTCACGGATTAGAAGAAGTGAGCTTCACGGATTATAAGAACTAGCATGGATATATAAAATGAAAATAGCAGTAGATGTGTCGCGAATTAAGAGAAGCGAGCTTCACAGATTAGGAGAAGTGAGCTTCACGGATTATAAGAAGTGAGCTTCATGGATTATAAGAAGTGGCAGGAATATATAAAATGAAAATAGCAGTAGATGTGAACTTCGCGAATTAAGAGAAGTGAGCTTCACAGATTAGGAGAAGTGAGCTAAGAGCAATCACCCAATAAATTATAATATTATCCGAAAAAGTTGTATATTGTGCTGGGTGATTATGCAGAATATCAAAACATGCACAAAGCGTCCAGTTTAAATGATTTAATTATGTCCCCACTATATGATTTTCATGTACTGAACCGGTCTAGAACACAGAGTGAACTTCACTAGCATGTGCAAGAACAACATTTTCTATATGATTGAATTGAACTTTAGGCAAACGAAATTGTACTTTACAACCGCACATGCATTTTTCATCTTACAAAATGAACTTTGTGCAAGTACCAAGTGAGCTTCCGAACGGAGTTGAGGTGAAGTTCCAAAATATTTTCGCGAAATTAAAGTTCAAGTACTCTTAGTGAATTACTGCCATAATTCTAACCTCCTTAATCCTTTCCTATAGTACAGTGAGGCTCTGAAAGTACCTTAGATTAGATGCAGAGGAGCATGGGCAGCACTGCAGTTAGCATATTCATCTTTGATAGGAGGAGAAGAGGAAACACTGCAGGTCAGATCTCAAAAAGAAGTTGAATATTGTGCTTGGCCATTATGTAGAATATCGGAACCTGCAGAAAGCATTCAGTTTAGATGATTTAATTCTGTCCCCACTATATATTCGGTACTATAGTTCAATTCTTTACCTACTAGGCATTAATGTTCAGTGGACTATTGCTATATTAGTGCAACAATACATGCCATTGAATTCCCGGAATGTTGCTGATCTGCTAATGCAGTGCTCTTATCGTGGCTGCAGGTGGTGTCTAAACTTACCCATATACTTACCTACATGCACTAAAGCTCACAGAGAAAGCCAAGTAGCCGCTTGCTGAACAGATGAAGAGAACTGCACCTAGTGAAGAGAACTGGAGCTACTGAAAAGAACTGCAGCTCTACTAAAGAGAAATTCAAATGGCGGAAGAACCAAACTCATTACGAAAAGTCAAACAAATGCACTTTCTAAACCGAACAAATGAACTTCCTAAAACTGGCTTACTGGCTGTACGCTGTGGGATCCCTGCAGAGGCATGAGTTAGAGGAGGCGAGGGACACCGGTGGCTAGCCTGGAGGGCTAGCACACAAGCAGAAGCTAGGCAGGTGGTGGTTTCCACTTCTGCACCGTCTTCTTGGCGATCACCTCTTTTTGAGTTTTGTAAACAATCAGTTTAGTGGTAGTTAATTGAAGAGAAGGATAATTCATCTACAGATTTTATCATGTCACCATTGTTGCCTTATTTCTCTCATGCAACCACGGCCATAATAGAGGGCAAACTTTCAATCACTCTTTATTTTTGGGCCAGGGCAGGATATTAAATTAAGTCTAACATGCTCATGAAGAGAAGCTCTCCATAGATTTGAGTTTTTCTAGATTTCAAAAAATGTGGCCTCAATCATGATCACAAAGTAGTGTACTGCTCAGAAATATTAATAAAGTTGCACTTCCCAAGCACAAGTTTTCCAATTTATGCATTTTTTAAAAAGGTGAATCTCCAGGCATAAAAGAGTAAACTTTTGCAGAACATTTTACTCAACATAAAATCAAGCATATCTGTATGTCACTAATTTACAATGCAAACTACCTCACACAAAGAAGTAAACTTGCTAGATGCCAACAAATCTGCACTTTTTTGACGCCAATTTTCTATTTCGCAACATATGGCCTAGATAAAACTATGTCAAACAAATCTGAAAAAAGTGGACACGAAGGACTTTGAAGTGCCTGATGCCCTACTGTGAACTTGCAGAGAGGAAGAAAATGCGAGGTTGCCCGGTCAGGAGTTTTTAAAACTGAACTTCTGACAAGCTAGCAAGTGAATCACTATTTTTTTATGGAGTGATGTTCTATTTGCTTATTACAATTATCGTTTTTTAGTAAGAGAACTTCAATTGCTTTATACGTCAAGTTCATATTATTTTATAGAGTGAACTTCAGGATTTAAGTAAACGAACCGTTGACGCTTAACAAGTGAACTTATTTGCTATGCAATTCTAACTGAAACCATCAACACATACAGTATGAGCTTCCCAGAAATTAAGAATGGGCTACCAAGCACCAACTCAGACATAAGAGATCACCTGGAACTTCCTTCTCTGACTAGCAAGCAGGTTGCGCGGGCGCCGACTGGTATCTCACCTGCATCTCTCCAAATCCCGTAGGTGAGGCCACAACCATCTCTGACATCTCTTTGTTTCTTCTTCTGGCCGACTGGGAGCTTCTATTTGGACAAACAAGAAATTCTCCCTTCTTGTCCAAAATACACCCCTCTCTGTTCTTCTTCTCCATTTGGATGCATGTGAACTCCTGGCCCACTCGAGTTGGTTCGCGGCATGGCCCGAAGGAGCCGGATGCAGGGGACGGGAGGCGGGCTCCCCGGGGTGGCGAGGTGGACTCCTGTGGCGCACGACATGGCAGGAGGATGCGGTGAGCTGCAGTTCCACGCGGGGAGGCATGGCGTTTCCGCGCGCGGTACAAGCACGGATCGATGCGCCGGTGAAGAAGGATGCTGGGGGCAGCGCGCCGGGGAAGAAGGGTAGTTGAGGGTGTCACCCGCCGGTGGGGAAGGCGCGCCGGAGGGGATGGGGTCGGGCGGCACGCCGGAGGGGACAGGGTGGGGATGCGCCGGAGAAGACGGTGTGGGGGCGCGGAGGGGACAGGGTGGGGGCGCGCCGGAGAGAACAGGCTGGGGGCTCGCCGGAGAGAACAGGCTGGGGGCTCGCCGGAGGGAAACGGGTGGGGGGCGCCGCAAGGGAACTGCAGGGCGCCGCCGGCCGCCGGGAATGTCGGGGATTTGGGGAAAAGTTCGGGAGAAGGAGATAAGGCAAGGGTGGGGTGGGGACGTGTGGTGGGGTGACGAGGCGGTTCAGTTTGTTTCGGGCCTGGGGTCGAGTCGGTAGAAACTAAAGCGGGAATAGGGGGTTGGAGAATAGCTATTCTAGAACCCTTCTTAAGAACAATCTCCGGTATGTTCACGGTGAACTTCCCCGTGTTCAAAGTTAATATTAACAAAAAATAAATTTCCAACTTGTTTTCTAAATTTTCTAGAAGTGAACTTATGATGTTCACTGAGTGAACTTCTGTCCGCTGTTTTTTCTTGATGAGGTTTTCCTACAGTGAATATTGCCAATAATTTTTGTGAAACCAGTGCTTGACAAATTGAACTTGCCAATAAAATAGAAGTGAACTACAGTTTCTCGAGTATATCAGTATATCATCAGTTGTATTTTTTCACCAATTTTTTGTTAACTTTCAAGTGCATAGGAATTGAACTGCATTACAGAAGAAAACGAACTCCCTGAATTGAGTAAACTTTATATACAGAAGTTAACAGTCATTTTCTCAAAAGAAAAAGAAGGTGAACTGTGGTGAGCTACTTATATACATACAACTAAAATGCCGAGCTACACAAAAGTGGACTGTCCAGATCACATAGCTAAGCGCATCCATCCTCGTTGCCGCACATACATGTATCTATGCGCACAGGAGCGTTTTCAACAAACATATGGCATTCATGAGAACATCATAAACCAGTAGTACCAAGTGTGTGTTCCTGATGGCCAGGACAAGCATGTATTCAACTAGCCAAAACCCAAGACCAACTGAGTTAAGCTTGGGAGTGAGAGATCTGGGGCAGCAGCGGGATTGGGAGGTCGCCAACTCCTCGAATGCTGACCACGGCATCACGACTTCTCCAACTACAACGCAAAGTTTCCTTGAAGAAAGTTGTCCAGAATCTTCATTCACCTCCATAAGCTCATAAACTAGTGCAAATTCTAAATAATCTTCACAATGAGAGTAAGTTCCTTTTGAAGATGCACACCTGTACAATTAAATAGTCAAAATGAATTGCTGATCATGAAATTTTGATCATAATAGTTCAATTTCCTCTAAATAGTCAACATAAAGACAAAAGCTACATAACAGAAGGAAGATTACTTTGGTTAGACCTACCCAAAACTACCAGTACATGGTGAAACATACCAGTACCAACATTTGTCTGTGATAGTCTAATGTAGTGAGATGGTTTAGACTGAGAAGTGAATTTATGTTGCAGTGAAGCAAAAGAATTTTTATTCCAAAGTGCAGATGATTTGTACTGTGCAATGATCAGTTTTTTGAATGCAATCCTCCATACACAAAGCTGGTGCATATCCAGAAACAGTAAAAGAAATACTGGCCTACAGAAGTATTTTTGCAGTAAAAATAAGTGAACGTCTCGAACAGAAGATTCGAACTTCTAGAAAATAACGAATGAACTTCCTACTTTAAGACAATAAAATGTGAAACCTTTTTTGCCCCGACAGAGTGAATGTCCTGAAAAGGAGAATTAATCCTTTTGTCTAACTTTTAGACAAAATATATAAAAAATATGTTGGAGATATGCCCAAGAGGCAATAATAAATGGTTATTATATATCTTTGTGTTTATGATAATGTTTACATACCATGCTATAATTGTATTAACCGAAACATTGGTACATGTGTGATATGTAGACAAACAAGAAGTCCCTAGTATGCCTCTTAAACTAGCTTGTTGATTAATGGATGATTAGTTTCATAATCATGAACATTGGATGTTATTAATAACAAGGTTATGTCATTGTATGAATGATGTAATGGACACACCCAATTAAGCGTAGCATAAGATCTCGTCATTAAGTTATTTGCTATAAGCTTTCGATACATAGTTACCTAGTCCTTATGACCATGAGATCATGTAAATCACTTATACCGGAAAGGTACTTTGATTACACCAAACACCACTGCGTAAATGGGTGGCTATAAAGGTGGGATTAAGTATCCGGAAAGTATGAGTTGAGGCATATGGATCAACGGTGGGATTTGTCCATCCCGATGACGGATAGATATACTCTGGGCCCTCTCGGTGGAATGTCGTCTAAATGTCTTGCAAGCATATGAATAAGTTCATAAGAGACCACATACCACGGTACGAGTAGTACTTGTCAGGAGACGAGGTTGAACAAGGTATAGAGTGATACCGAAGATCAAACCTCGGACAAGTAAAATATCGCGAGACAAAGGGAATTGGTATCGTATGAGAATGGTTCATTCGATCACTAAAGTCATCGTTGAATATGTGGGAGCCATTATGGATCCAGATCCCGCTATTGGTTATTGGTCGGTGAGTACTCAACCATGTCCGCATAGTTCACGAACCGTAGGGTGACACACTTAAAGTTGGATGTTGAAATGGTAGAAACTTGAATATGGAATGGAGTTCGAATATTTGTTCGGAGTCCCGGATAAGATCCCGGACATCACGAGGAGTTCCGGAATGGTCCGGAGAATAAGATTCATATATAGGAAGTCATATTCCAAGTTTGGAAATGATCCGGTGCATTTATGGCAGGTTCTAGAAGGTTCTAGAAAAGTCCGGAAGAAATCACCATGGAAAGTAGAGTCCCGGAGGGACTCCACCTTGCATGACCAGCCAACCCTAAAGGGGAGGAGTCCATGGTGGACTCCCCTAGGGTGGCCGGCCAAACCCCCTCATGGAAAGGGGGAATCCCACCTCAAGTGGGATTCCCACCTTGGGTAGGTTTTCCCACATATGGGAGGTTTTAGTGTTGGGGTCTTATTCGAAGACTTGGACTAGAACTCTTGGTGCTTCCACCTATATAATGAGGAGGAGAGGGAGGGGGCAGCCACTCTTTGGCTCAGCCTTGGCCGCACCCCTTAGAGGGCCGGCGCCCAACCCCCTCTCTCCCCAAACCCTAGCGGTCTCTCTCCTCCACCACATCCCGCACGCTTAGCGAAGCTCCGCCGGATTTCTTCACCACCACCGACACCACGCCGTCGTGCTGTCGGATTCAAGAGGAGCTACTACTTCCGCTGCCCGCTGGAACGGGGAGGTGGACGTCGTCTTCATCAACAACCGAACGTGTGACCGAGTACGGAGGTGCCCGTTCGTGGCGCCGGAACCGATCGTGATCAAGATCTTCTACGCGCTTTTGCAAGCGGCAAGTGATCGTCTACCGCAGCAATAAGAGCCTACTCTTATAGGCTTTGGAATCTCTTCAAGGGTTAGTCTTGATCATCCTCTCGTTGCTACCGTCTTCTAGATTGCATCTTGGCTTGGATTACGTGTTCGCCGTAGGAAAATTTTTGTTTTCTATGCTACGTTATCCTTCAGTGGTATCAGAGCCGTGTCTATGCATAGATGGTTGCACGAGTAGAACACAATGTTTTTGTGGGCGTTGATGCTTATGTTGTCTTTAGTTTGAGTACTTTGCATCTTTGTGGCATAGTGGGATGAAGCGGCTCGGGCTAACTTTACATGACCGCGTTCATGAGACTTGCTCCACGCTCGACATGCAACTTGTATTGCATAAGTGGCTTTGCGGGTGTCTGTCTCTCCTACTATAGTGAAGATTCAATTTACTCTTCTATTGACAACACTAGTATCACCGTTGTGGTTCATGTTCGTAGGTAGATTAGATCTCACTCGAAAACCCTAAACCACGTAAAATATGCAAACCAAATTAGAGACGTCTAACTTGTTTTTGCAGGGTTTGGTGATGTGATATGGCCATAATGTGATGATGAATATGTATGAGATGATCATTATTGTATTGTGGCAACCGGCAGGAGCCTTATGGTTGTCTTTAATTTTCATGTTGAGTAGTATTTCAAAATAGTTGTAATAGTTGCTACATGAGGTGAACAACCATGAAGCCGGCGCCATGAACCTTGACGCTACGCCGACGATGATGGAGATCATGCCCGAAGATGATGGAGATCATGTCCGTGCTTTGGAGATGAAGATCGAAGGCGCAAAGACTAAAGGGCCATATCATATCACATATGAATTGCATGTGATGTTAATCCTTTATGCATCTTATTTTGCTTAGATCGCGGTAGCATTATAAGATGATCCCTCACATTAATATCAAGATAATAAAGTGTTCTTCCCTCGTATGCACCGTTGCATTGTTCGACGTTTTGAAGCATCTCGTGATGATCGGTTGTGATAAACTCGACATACAACGGGTGTAAGCCATGTTGCACACGCGGAATACTTGGGTTTGCTTGACGAGCCTAGCATGTACAGACATGGCCTCGGGACAATGGAAACCGAAAGGTTGAACACGAGTCATATGGATGATATGATCAACATGTTGATGTTCACCATTAAAACTACATCATCTCACGTGATGATCGGTTTTTGTGTAGTGGATTTGGATCGTGTACCACTTTACAACTATGAGGGATGTTGTATTAATTGGGAGTTCATTAGTAATTAGATTAAAACATGAACTAATTATCATAAACATAGTCAGAGTAGTATTTTGAATTAATTTTGTAGTATTGGCATCCGTTTACTACTATGCGCTAGTCTTATAATTGAGATAGAAATACTGTTAAAATCTGACTAGAAACTTTACGGATTAGTACCGTATTGTTAATGAATCAAGAAATGATTAAGTCCTATTGCAAACATTTAGTGAAACTCACTTTGTTGATTCAGAGAGCTATGGTTTCAATTAGTACCTAAAGTTATCTTGTCTCCGTGAAACTTGAAGTTCAAATCTGTTTGAAAAGTAAGGAGCTGAAAATTTAGTTTTCAGAAATAATCAAGGTACGAGATATATGTGATATCTAAGACCTTATTACAAGATGATAGAATATAAATTTGGTGAGATTACATAAACTCATAAGTTTTATGGGAATGTACGAAGGTTGAAGACGCAAGACGTCCCAATCCTCCAACTATTGGGGCACTAACAATATTCGCATATCCATGAAGTGATTGTCCTTAGTATGCACCGTTGCTAAGACTCGTCGTTTTGAAGCATCACGTGATGATCGGGTGTTATAGATTCTACGTGTGCTTGGGTGCAAGCCAGATTTGCACATGCGAATACTGAGGTTAAACTTTACGAGCCTAGCATGTACAGACATGGTCTCGAAAAGTCGTCATGATATGATGGATAAAATTATGAGTGAAATTGTTCATCATATTAAAAGGTTACTAATAGTGAAATCCGGAACACTTGTCATACGATGATCAACTTCAAAGAACCTCAAGGTTATTGGTATTTGATCAACAAACCTAGAAGTTATTGATGTTGAAGTGTTTTTCTGAATAATGAGGAAAGCTAAAAGAGAAACTACAAAAGATTATTGGCAGAAAGAAAGAAAAGACTAGAAAGTCTAGCTCAGGTGTATATAAATGATATACATGTTATGGATGTATTTCGTTTGGTCACACAATAAAATTCTTGGGTATTTGTACCACATTGGTTGGTATGAAGTGTCATACAAAACAACGCAATACAAGAATACAATGGCCTAAGTAAGTGACTGACAAGGAATATGATAGGTATGCACGTCTGGAACAAAAATAAAGTGTTATTATGTTCATCGTTGGCATTCTATCTAGCCCTTAGAATTTATAATAAAGAACTTAATAATTGTTATTTTGCTCTGGTCAAATGAAAACAATGAGTTGTTCAAATTATGACATTACTCCATGTATGATGGATAAGTTATTATAAATCTTAATGGTGAAACACACATACATAACACTGACGCTAAAATGCCATAAGGCAAATGATTTGAATTCCACTTATTTGTGGAACCGCCATTTAGGTCATGTTAGAAAGGAACGCATGAAGGAACTCCATGCAAATGGATTTTTGGAGTCACTTGATTTTTGAATCATTTGACGCTTGCAAATCTTTTCTAAAGAGAATGATTAAAATACCGTTCATAGGCCAAAAGTTGAACGGGCAACTAACTTAGTGGAAAAATACATTAAGATGTATGTGGTTCACTGGGCATAGTTGTGTGCGGGAGATTCTTCTACTTCATGAAAACTTTCAACAATGAATTGAGTATATATATGTGGATATATTCAATAAGGAAGAAGTTTGAAACATTTGAATGGATTCAAATAAATTTCAGCATGAAGTGGAAATCATCGTAATAGAAAAGTCAAATATCTATGATTGGATCATGGTAGAAATATTTGAATTACGATTTTTAGCGAACATCTAAGAGAGTTATGAAATTGTTCTACAACTCACATTTCTTGGAGTATCATAATGATGATATAGTATCCGAGATATGTATCCAAACCTTGTTGGATTAATGATGAGATAAAATATTATGACGCCATTATATTTTTGTGGATTATGCTTTAGTGACTACCGCTTTTACACTAAATAGAGTATCATCATGATCCGTTGAAATGACACCATACAAGTTATGGTATGGGTATAAACCCTAATAGTCTTTTCTTTAAATTTTGGTCTAAGAGTTTACAACCAAAATCGGATGAATGTCTTTGTTGGTTATCCCAGAGATTTAATTGGGAATTCTTCCCACAAGACAAAGACAAAAGTGTTTGTCAATGTTTCTTATTTCCGAGAAATTGTTTCTAGTGAAGTATTTGGGTGGGAGGACAATATAATTTGATAAGGTTTATGAACCTGAGCATAATGATCAGAGTAGCGCAGCATCGGAATTGGTTTCGGAAGCGGCCATAACGATCATGGCTCCCATGACTACAAAGTGTTTTAGCCATGGAGATCGAAATACATATTGAATCTTGTAGGTATGGTTTACTTTGTGATCAAATAAATGATTTGTGAACAAAGGATTGATTTTGAACAATGATAAACCAACTACAAACAAAGAAGTTATGATGGGCCCTGACTCCGTTAAAATGGCTATATGCCATGAAATCCAAGATAGATAAATACTTTTTGAAAGTAAATGGATCTATAAAATTGATGGACTTGGATGGAATATCCTTAAAGAAGCTCGACTTGTCGAAAAATTGTTTACGACAAAGTTCAAAGAGTTGACTACGATAAGATTAGATCTTCCGTAGCAATGCTTATAGTCTATGTGGATTATTCTAGTAATCACTACATATTTCTTTTATGAGATATGCTAGTAGGATGGCAAAATACACTACTTAACAGAAGTGTGTATTAAAGGTGTATACAAGATACAACCAAGAGTTTTGCTGGTCCGTGGAATACTAGATAGGTATACGAACTTCAATTGGATGAAGTAAGTATCACGGAGTTAGAATCTTCACCAGATGAAATAGTCAAAGAGTTTTTGATTTCATCAGAGACGATGAAGAGGCTTGCATTTGCAAGAAATTAAGTGGGAGCGCTAAGACACATTTATAATACTTTATGTAGGTGACATATAGTTAGTTATAAATGATGTAATTATATACTTGATTAAAAGGTTTCATTGAGAATTAACTTCAATGAAAGGATATGGACTGAAACAAATTTAGTGTCAAGATCTATGAAGATAGATTGAAACACATAAATAAGTTTAAGTCAAAGTACATATGATGGATATTGAAGTAGTTCAATATAGAAATATTAAGAAAATGTTCTTGTCATGTGAAGGTTTAACAAAACTTGAGTGTATCTGACACTCAATAAGTAAAAACACATGAGTGATTATAGATCACGAATAACATGTACACAATCAGATATCATGTGCTATAAAGTGTTATGAGCATATACCAGAATGATTCATATGATGATCATTGAACGACAGTAAGAATATCCTTGAGTACTTTAGAAGAACTAAGGATATATATATATATTTTTGTATGAAGAAATGACAAACAAATCGCTGTAAGGTGTTACACCGATATTGGTTTTGTCACATATAAAATATAAATTCAAATCTCAAATTAGACTAAGTGTTGTTTAAAAGGTAGCACAATAAGCTAGAAGTTGTCTATGCTAGATTTAGAAGAGTTCTAAATATTGTGATGGATTCTACAAAAGAAGGCAGAATATGTCATTGTTTTGACAATGACAAAGGATATTAAGTCAGGAGGTTCTTTGAGAACTTGGTGTAGTTCCGACAAAGTCAGAACTTTGAAGCTATATTGTGTGTGACAATATTAGTGACATATTTCAGACCGCGGAATTAAGGTTCCACCAGAGGACTAAGCATATATGCCGACTCATTTGGAAAATGAGTGATGCGCTGAGACGCATATGAATTGCAAAATACATACGTTTCTGAGCATGTCAGAACCGTTGACTAAAACCTCTCCCGTGAGCAAAACATGATAAAGCACCAGAAGGCCAAGGTGTTATATCTTTACATATGTAAACTAGATTATTGACTCTAGTGCAAGTGGGAGACTGTTGGAGATATGCCCAAGAGGCAATAATAAATGGTTATTATATATCTTTGTGTTTATGATAATGTTTACATACCATGCTATAATTGTATTAACCGAAACATTGGTACATGTGTGATATGTAGACAAACAAGAAGTCCCTAGTATGCCTCTTAAACTAGCTTGTTGATTAATGGATGATTAGTTTCATAATCATGAACATTGGATGTTATTGATAACAAGGTTATGTCATTGTATGAATGATGTAATGGACACACCCAATTAAGCGTAGCATAAGATCTCGTCATTAAGTTATTTGCTATAAGCTTTCGATACATAGTTACCTAGTCCTTATGACCATGAGATCATGTAAATCACTTATACCGGAAAGGTACTTTGATTACACCAAACACCACTGCGTAAATGGGTGGCTATAAAGGTGGGATTAAGTATCCGGAAAGTATGAGTTGAGGCATATGGATCAACGGTGGGATTTGTCCATCCCGATGACGGATAGATATACTCTGGGCCCTCTCGGTGGAATGTCGTCTAAATGTCTTGCAAGCATATGAATAAGTTCATAAGAGACCACATACCACGGTACGAGTAAGAGTACTTGTCAGGAGACGAGGTTGAACAAGGTATAGAGTGATACCGAAGATCAAACCTCGGACAAGTAAAATATCGCGAGACAAAGGGAATTGGTATCGTATGAGAATGGTTCATTCGATCACTAAAGTCATCGTTGAATATGTGGGAGCCATTATGGATCTCCAGATCCCGCTATTGGTTATTGGTCGGAGTGAGTACTCAACCATGTCCGCATAGTTCACGAACCGTAGGGTGACACACTTAAAGTTGGATGTTGAAATGGTAGAAACTTGAATATGGAATGGAGTTCGAATATTTGTTCGGAGTCCCGGATAAGATCCCGGACATCACGAGGAGTTCGGAATGGTCCGGAGAATAAGATTCATATATAGGAAGTCATATTCCAAGTTTGGAAATGATCCGGTGCATTTATGGCAGGTTCTAGAAGGTTCTAGAAAAGTCCGGAAGAAATCACCATGGAAAGTAGAGTCCCGGAGGGACTCCACCTTGCATGACCAGCCAACCCTAAAGGGGAGGAGTCCATGGTGGACTCCCCTAGGGTGGCCGGCCAAACCCCCTCATGGAAAGGGGGAATCCCACCTCAAGTGGGATTCCCACCTTGGGTAGGTTTTCCCACATATGGGAGGTTTTAGTGTTGGGGTCTTATTCGAAGACTTGGACTAGAACTCTTGGTGCTTCCACCTATATAATGAGGAGGAGAGGGAGGGGGCAGCCACTCTTTGGCTCAGCCTTGGCCGCACCCCTTAGAGGGCCGGCGCCCAACCCCCTCTCTCCCCAAACCCTAGCGGTCTCTCTCCTCCACCACATCCCGCACGCTTAAGCGAAGCTCCGCCGGATTTCTTCACCACCACCGACACCACGCCGTCGTGCTGTCGGATTCAAGAGGAGCTACTACTTCCGCTGCCCGCTGGAACGGGGAGGTGGACGTCGTCTTCATCAACAACCGAACGTGTGACCGAGTACGGAGGTGCTGCCCGTTCGTGGCGCCGGAACCGATCGTGATCAAGATCTTCTACGCGCTTTTGCAAGCGGCAAGTGATCGTCTACCGCAGCAATAAGAGCCTACTCTTATAGGCTTTGGAATCTCTTCAAGGGTTAGTCTTGATCATCCCCTCGTTGCTACCGTCTTCTAGATTGCATCTTGGCTTGGATTACGTGTTCGCCGTAGGAAAATTTTTGTTTTCTATGCTACGTTATCCTTCAAAATGTCCTGGTGAACTGCACTAACAAATAAAGTTTGCATGTGCTCGAAGTGAACTGGCGGATAATAGTTATTTTCTAAACTTCATTGTTCACCACTAGCGAACTACACAGAGTTACTAAGTGAACTGCCGCTTCAAGTCACATTTACAGCGTTGAAATAAGTTCGGGTCTTACCAGCAGGAAGTCCATGCGAGTCCAGCGCCCAGGAGGAGGATGCCTGCTGACACCATAGAAGATAGCTTGTGGACTCTCGATTATTCTAATAAGTGAAGAAAAATGGAAGGTACGTCCTTGTCCTGGCTGGAGATAGGCAGCCCCATAGTATTTACCTAGTTTTTATCTAACAAAACAAGATGTTGTTAGTCACTGTCACATAACTCTTTACTAATAATTGTTCGCCTGTAAACACAAATTATTCGAGCATTGCCTTTAAGTATGTACAAAGCCAACTTTAGTATTTTTGTATCTATTGAACTTCACTTTATTACGGAGTGAACTTCAATCTATAACAATGAACTCACTATGAGCATTTGATCTGTTTCACGTAAAACTGAAATGAACTTCATGTTCGAAGCGAACTGTTTAAAAAATGAACTATGTAATAACTGAACCACTCACAGTGAAACTATGAAAACCGAACTACCATGCAGCCTATGCACTTCATGTTTGCTGGCAGCAGAGCACGAAGTGAACTATGAAATAACTGAACCACTCGATAAAATGAAATGAACTGGATGAAAAATAAAAGTGAACGTCTACGGTAGATAAAGTGATTTTCTTTATTTTTCATCTATGATAAAATGAACTCTTTTCAGAAAATAAAAGAGTATACTCCCGTAGTGGACGAACCGAACTTGTGTCTAAATTAAAAGTGAACTTCGCAATTTTTCTGTTGTGTGCTTTTGTATCAAATCTAGTGGATGAAGGAAACTTCCAAAACAATAGTAAGTAAACTTCAAATGTGAAAGACATGAACTTCTATCTTTAAAGCTATCAAACTTATCCATAATAAATTGATGCAGAGGATAAATGTCCAGTGTATAAATTAACTAGAGAGACAAGAAATCAATTGTAGATAGAGGTAGCATGCTTAGATGCAGAACTGACGCCTTCCTGATATATACATGTGGACTTCTCTCGTGAAACAAGTGCACTACTGCAGAGGATAAATGTCCAGTGTATAAATTAAATACAGCAAACTTTTAAACCAAGCTGATGGTTTAACACTGTGTGATTCTGATATAGGAACAACGTTCTGCTAGTTTACACGCACCTGCACTTCCAGTAAGGGGGTGGAACTGGTGCGCCCGCAGGGGCAGCGAGCGAGCTTGGAGCTTGGTGGACTCCGGTATGATTCATGGTGGACTCCTGATGGGGGCGAGGTGAACTGCCCAGATGCAATAACCTGATGTAAAACGGGAATAATATGAGTACTCAATGCCCTATCAAGGTGATAGTTTCAGATGTAGTCCAGTATATAGTACAAGCACTCCTAGTTCAAGCACAAATGCTATCGCCACAGAATGACAAAAAAATGATAAGCTTCTAGTTGGTAATTCCTTAAACAGATTAAACGCTATGACACGTGCTCATTCTATTTCACCAAACTACATTAGTAGTTATTTTCTTCATTCTTAATAAGTGGACTTCATACTGTTTACCTTTTTCTAAGTAAATAGGCGTAATGAACTTTCACACAAAATAAATACGAATTTTCACATTGAGAGATAATGAACTTGGACGAGAAATTGGTGTGAACTTGCCGATTAGAATAATTGGCATAGCGAACTCCCCAAAAAAGAAGAGGTGAGCTTCACGCATAGATCAAATGAACTTCGCCTATGGAATATATACATCAACAATATTCTAGACATTCGCTACCTTCTATTTTCGTCTGAAACTAAAAGTGAATATCCTGATACTAAAAGTGAATCTCCTGAATGGGCCAAAGTGGATTCCGCGGCAAAGAGAAGTGAACTTTCATAATACTAACAAGTCCTCATGAACAAAGGGAACTTTTTGGACAACTTTCTCTTGTGGATGGTCTAAAATTCTGTCTCTCATTCAGAAAGTAACTTCTTATTCTATTTTTTTACAGTTAACTTTCTGTTGTGTTCTTTAGCCAAAATCAGTGGACAAAGCAAACTTCCGTAACAAAAACAAATAAATTCATGCGAGAACAAGGTGAGCTTCTACTTTTTAACAAAGCACTATCAGTTGCAAAGTTTGTCTGCCCGACGATAAGAGTTTATTATATAGATCTCATTGTATTGACCTACAAAAACAATGGAATGACAACATTGTTATAGAAGTTGATTCACAAGATATATTTGAGTTTTAACACATGATAAAAACAAGTGGGATTCCCCTCATAGAGGAACTGAACTTTTAGCAAAATAAAAAAGTGAACCTACGATCCACACTATTTTTATAAGTAACTGCAATTGCCCTGTACTTGTAACGAACTCCGCAGTACGGAGGAAGTGAACTTCAGACAACTAAAGATCGAAGCAAACTCCATAGATGCAATTTTATAACGGATATTTTTTCCACACAGAAACTTGCAATTTTTCAGGTAGTGAAATGGTTAAAAACAAAAAGTGAACATCCTTAGCTATTGCAAAGCCAAAAAAAATTGTAAATTAGGAGCAACTTCTTGTGGAGATTATTTTTAGAAACATAATTCATGTTTGTAGACATGGAAGTAAACACTTGTAAGGCACAAAATTCAACAAATAGTGAACTGATAATATTAACAGAAGTGAACTTTTTTATCGCATACAAAGTTAAGCGCCCAAAGAACTCTAGCGATCTTGCAAGAGAATACATTTTTGTACTAAGAAAATAGTGAACTTAGCACTAGTACAAACTGAACTTTAATAAAACGTCATTGTATAGATGGTAGAATGTAACATAAATTAACTCGGACAAGTGCACAAAACAGTTCACATCGCCATCCGTGGCAATGTGCTTCACAGGACCTGGGAAGTTCATACCTGGGAAGCAAGACAGCGAGAGAGGACGGTGCACTATTCAGACCCGCGGTGGCCAAGAAACTGATCTGGCCTTGCTTTGCAGCGATGGAGGAACCAAAGGCCTGGACGGAGCATCAATACCCCGAATGATTGACCCACCAACATTACTGTTATTTCCATAAACTAGAAGCATCCCAGCTTTGAGCGCCTCCATTTCAGCAACATGCATTTAGTACTGGGCCTACACCAACAAGCAACATGTTAGCTCGAAATTAAAGTTTAGTGTTCAAAACAGGTTTGGCTAAAAACAATTTCACTGTCAAGAAAGAGTGAACTTTCAGACATGAAAGATCGAACTTATGCAAAACCTTTTCTCGAATTTAAATGAGTTACTTCCTAAAAAAATGAAGTGAACTCCCTTTTGGGCCTAATCGGCCTGCTACAAATAACCAAGAAAACCGCTGATGTTGCACTCAGGTATATGACCAAGAGAACCGCTGATGTTGCACTCAGGTATATGAGCAGGTCCATTTTACTAGACTTCCAACTAACCATTTATGAGCAAACAGTGCACCATCTTTGGATTAAGAAAAAAACCATTTGCACAAAATATGAGTGTAAAGCAACACCCTTTACACAGTTCGGTTAATATTTCATAAACACAAGCCATGCTAGACTTTGATGCAACAAGATAACTATTGATTTAGCTAGAGGGCAGTTAGTTATTCACATCAGTATTCTCGTATATGTGCATCAAGAAGGTAATGCAGGGAGCTTCCTAGAGCAGTTTTGAATATGAAAAAATAACTAGGCTATTAATATGAAAAAATAACTAGGCTACTGGAGGAGCAGACCGACCTGGGTTTCAATTACTTTAGATGTTGGGTTCCTGGATTTGAACTTCTCATAGACTCTACCGGACGGACAACAAACAGAGAACGACCTGGTACTCCCTAATAAACTCCGAAAAATATAAAAGTGAGCTTTTACAATAGAATATATGAACTTCTATTGTTTTCCTATCAGCCGCACATAAATAACAGCAGAACGCATAAAACGAACTCCCCTGAAATAAAAGGTAAACTTGCCATTTTACAGAAAGTAAACTGCAGGTAGATCTGGAACAAAGAGATCAAAAATTGGTATATTGTTTTATCCAAACATGTCATAAAAGTGGGTCAACATTACACGTTTATTACAAACCCTTCATGGTTATTACAATCAAACTTGGTTACACCACACAATTTGATACATGAAAGAAAAACGCAAGTGATATGAACTGACGGTAATTTAGTTAGTACTACACACCATGCAGAAGTACAAGAAAAATTAGCAACAAATGCTAACTTCTGGATTGCAAAATAGTGAGCTTCGTGGGTGAATTGAACCATTTTTTCTCAGAAAATGAATTGTCTGCACTAGACCAATTGAAATTCTTCTGAAAAGCAAAGCGTAACATAAACAGGTGCAGGCCAGGAAATATACCCCCGGCGCTGCTTGAGGATGCGGCGCTGGCACTGGATGCGCACAACCTTGGGGCACTTGACGAAGCGGTGGAGGTCCTTCTTGGGCGGGAGCGCGCCGCCGATGCCGAACTGCTTCGGCCTCTTCTCGAACAGAGGGTTCGTCACCTGAGCCTGTACCACCAACGAAAATATCAACGAATCGCACTAAGAACAGAACGAATCGAACACCAAGGGAAGTAGCCATCAAGGAGCAGTAGCGCACCGTCTTCTTCTTCGCCGGGACCGGCGCCTTGCCACCACGCTTCGGGGCCTGCAAGATTCGAGATCAGCACGCGATTGTTAGTGGCTACATCGGCAGCAAGGATCCAAGTGAAGTAGCTCAAGAGCATCACGAGATGACTCCACCCTGATCACTGGGAAGGATAACGCATGCAATCGACGGGGTGGTGGGGAAAAGGCGCGTACCATTTCGCCGGCGGCTGGTTGAGGTCCACGGGGCGACGGCGATGGGGTAGACGGAGGCGCGCGGCGAGGGTCCAGGAGGCGCGACAGCGGGACACGGAAGGCGCGCGTCGGCGGGGACCCAGGAGGCGTGCGTCGGCGGGGACCCAGGAGGCGCGGCGGCGGAGACCCAGTAGGCGCGACGGCGGGATCGAGGAGGCGCGCGCCGGCATGGACCCAGGAGGCGCGCGGCGGGCAGGTGGGCTAGGGTTGCGCGCGGGGGGCGGAGACAGAGATGGGGTCGGTGCTACGGCTGGGAAAGGAGGGGGCGGTGGGATGAGGCTGCCGTCGGGGAAGAAGGTGGGGGGCGGGATTTGGGCCGGCCGTCGGGAAGAAGGTGGGCGGGATTTGGGGCCGATTCCCTGTCGGTAAGGAAGAAACTAGGGGAGGTTGACGCGAAGTGCACATTGGCGTTGGTGGGTTCTCTCAGTTGGTGGTTCGGCTCGGTCAGGAAAAAGAGGTTCGAGAATAGCTATATATATATAGGGTTGCACTATTATGCAACCAGTGCTCAGAATATTATTCTGAGCACCAACCGGTCCTATAGACGCAATCAGCGCTGAAAAAGAGCGACGATTCGATTAGAAAAAAGGTCAACCACCCCCACCTACTTCCTCCCGATTTTCTCTGCTCGATGGGCGCATCTCCCACCGGCCAGGCTCGCCTCTGCACCGCCGGCCAGGCGCCGGCCAACCCGCCGCCGGCCACGCTCGGGTCCGCCGCCGCCGTCGTGTCAGGCCGGCGCACTCGTCCTCGACCTCTCTCCTTCACGCCCGACCCACTCGTCCTCGACCTCTCTCCTCACCGCCGGCGGGGCCCCCGATCTCCCGCCACGCCTCCCACGCCGCCACCCGCAATCCCCGTCGCTGGGAGCCCTCGATTCCCCGCGCTGCCACTAGTCCCCCCATGCCTTTGCTCGCTCCCGTTCCCCGCCTCCACACGATGCGCGTCGCGCTTCCCGGCCGCCGCCCTCACGGGCTGTACAACCGCTGCATCCGGTCGCATCAGACTTGCATACTACACCATGCAGTGGTATGCCGGGTCACCACAGTTGGTATCAGAGCAAATGCTTTGACCCTAGGATTAAAACCCTTTAAAGGAGACCTATAGGATGGGTAGGGTCTATAGGAAGTTGTCCTAGGTGAACCAAATACTTCTTATGACTTGAGATGGATATTCACTTGAGAATAATCCTGACACACTTGAGTCAAACCTTCTTACCTACCTTTCTTAAGTGAAGTTAGTTAGTTAATCCCAGCCAGGTAGCACACCATTAAGTTCTTAAAACAATAGATGAGTAGATCACAGTTGGTATACAATACATGGTAGTCCAAAGAGAGGATACAACCATAAGGAAGATATCCTATTGGAAGATGTGTACCAACATAGGTCATGATTAAGTAAAGAGTTATCCGGACCTGTAATAGGAGTAATATCAAGTTATAAAGATAAGGTAGATGTCCTAGTAGAAGATGTCTACCAATACAAGTAATGGGTAAGTAAAATCTATCCAACTTGTGAAACAACTGATACTAAGTAATCAGTATAAGCTATATGAGGTAGTATAGACCATGATGAGTCAATCATGGGAGGTAAGGAAGAGTGATAGGAATAAAATTTGTCTACTTACATGAAAGTGATGGTAATCATATATGATTTACCTAAGAATCATTATGTGATGGATTAGAACATCATAAATAATTAGGAGGAGAACAATAAGAAACCAGTTGCTCAACAATAGTGCAAGAATTGTGTTCCGAAGCCATGGGAAGTGTGCCAAGCACATCATGACCATAGTCTTATGATAGAAACACTTGAAAGTATAGGAGCTATAACCTAATAGATAGGTATTCAGAGTAGACATGGTGGAACTAATTATATCTTAGGAAGTAGTCTTCAATAGCACGAATATATGGTATACTATTTTGTTAGTACTTCCAAAGAAAACTAGGTTAATTTTCAACTATTTCAGGCCACTTTGTTTCAAGTTTATCTACTTGCAAATGTGCAATTAAGATAAATGTTGAGACAAATAGAAGAAATCCACCTATCTGTGCTAAGTATCACGATATAAACCTATATTATGTGGTGTTATGTACTACACATCAGAGCCTGATATTTCGAGACGTCTTACTCAACTATTATATTCAGGCTTATGATGGTGTGTATTATATGCACAAAGCTGAATCTTCTTGGATTTTATTGGATTTTCATTGATTGACTAGATCCAAACATGAAGTTTGACTTTGATATGCAAATGCATGTTGCAATATCAAGTTCTTACTTGATGCTATAGATCTAGAGGGTAATGGTATTCGTGTGAGGAAGTGACGAATTCTGAAAATCTTGAAGACAAGATGAAGGTACATCACACAAAAGGAAGAAAAGTTGTGGGAAGTAACCACAATACTCTGAAGGAAGTACCAATCTAAAAATCATGCTTTACCTCAACAGAGGAGTACTTTAGTACATAAGAAGCATGAAGGTGAGAAATATGGTGATTATGGAGAAGTAGAAGTAGAACCATAATCATTATAGAAGAGAAAATGCATGGGAAATCACTTAAGATACTATATTCATAGTGTCAGCTAGTGGTTCTCTTGCAAAATAAACCCTGAAGAAAGGAAGATGATAGATGAAATCATAGCAGATATAAGAAGACTACAGTTGATATCAGAAGACCACAGTTGGTATAGGATCAATACTGCGAGATAAAGTAAAAGATGTCTCGTCCAGTTGATTAGAACTTATACTAGAATCCATTTTTAGATAACAAAATAGACACAATTGGTATCAAGTAGTCCATAATTGGATTAATTGTACCAAGAGGTGGTGAACAAATAAAACCTTATTAGCCAAATAACATTGACCTATAAACATTTAGTCAAAGGATTCGCATTGGATGTCCACAATTGAGTGGATACACCACAAACATTCTTCGCGAGACCTTAGAAGAAGTACAAACCATAAGTGAGAACCAGACCAATATTCTAACCATAAGTCCAATGGTTGGAAGAAAAGGAGTTGAAGACCATAAGAAAACTCTAAGGGGTAGAGTAAAGATTTAGATGGATGTACAATAACTCAATATTTTGAGCAAGAAATAAGAAGAATGTCTGAACTGAGAGGACGTTCGATCTTATTTTCATAAGATTGTCGGACAATACTTTCAGAAGGATGTCAGACCAGAAGCCGAGGTTTATACCTCGAGGAAGTAAGAAGTGGGCAATAACTTGAGAAAGTGAGTAATATTTACTCAGAAGTACGATAGCTCAAGTCAGCTAAGTTTAATGAAGTTGGACGAAGGAAATACCGGAGACCAAATATAGCTCAAAAGGGTCAAAGACTGAAGAAGTTTGACCATACCAGAACCACAGACTAAACGAAAGATTCCTTTCATGGAACCTAAAGGAACTAAAATAGTTAGAGGTATCGACCATGATCCATGATTGGATAGACTAAATGAGTCTAATCCATTCCTAGTGAATAAACCATCATGATCATTTCCATGGTAAGTACCTTACAAAGTACCATTATCGTAGTTTTGGTAGTAAGGGAAAACAAAGACCTATTTAGCAATTAGGAGTTTATTATCAAATTAGCCTTCAAATAAGACCAGCAGCACCAGAAGAAGTCTCAATCATTGAATCTTCAATGAGAAAGGAAACAAGCCTTATAGAGTTGGAAGAAATCAAAGAATCAAAGTAAGAACCATGGTTCAGAGACAGACACTAATGGATTCCAGGAAGAATCTGGACAAGGGATATATTCAATTATATCCAGTAAGATCAATACGGAGTTTGAGAAAAGATATAGTCTGCACAAGTCAGATCCACACTCCGAAACGTGAGAGAGATCAAACTTCGAGGACGAAGTTTAGTTTAAGGGGTAGAGACTGTAATATCCCAGGTATTGGGGTTACAAAAATAGAGGAAACAGAAGTGTGCATTGCATTCATGCATAGAAAATCTGGGGAATTTTCGCGCTTTAAAGTAAAACAGTCACAGTAACTGAAGTTTCACTTGACCTTGGTGGAATTGAAGTAGATCATCAAGTCAAGCGCTATAAACCTCAATATGACTTTGTTAAAACCTTGTTTTGGGTAGAGATGATTTGATCTAAGGGATTAGATCAAATGGAACTAATAACCAACACAACAACACTTTACTCAATGATCAATTGCTTGATCCTATAAAAGATTATAATATGATAATCCTTGTCATAACTTATGAACACCTATTCAATTGCAAATCAAGTAACAATAAAATGGAGAAACCATTCTTGACTTATCTTTTACATGTCTTAAACCAATACATGATCCTACCATGAACCTCATGGTATTCCCTTTACTTCATTCTGGGAATCATGACAAGGAGATCAACCCTAGGAATATGTATTCTTCTCTATTCCATATTATTATACATCAAACCTAGAGAGGTGAGAGTTCTATGTTGTTTATTAGAGAAGCAATGACAAACCTTGAGGCAAACCTTGGATATACATATCCATATGATCACCACATCATCTTTAAGAAGAACCCTAGGATATTATTAAGACATTTCATATAGAGAGAAACCAGTTAGGTTAAACATAGAGATTGATGATCACATCATTCTCCATGAAGCCTAACCTTAGGTTATTATTAAGGTCCTTCCAAAGGAGAGAAACCATAGATACCAATATTAGTTATACCTAATTAAGAATCAAGGACAACCTTTGAACTAAAGTATTAGGTGATAAACCATTTCATCTTGGAGGGGTGAGATAACCAAATATCAAATGGAATAATACCATATCCATGAATTGATAAATTAAGGGGGAGACTAATCGAACCAAGATAGCCAAGTGGAGTCTTAGCCTAGATACCTAAGGAAATATTGTGAGTACACCATAAACCCTAGAATAAACTATTCCTATATGAGAGAGCTCAAGCTATGGTGTTACACTCAAGTTAGTTGAGTCAACACTTGAATTTGAGGGAGAGAACTATTCCATATATCCAGATGATTATATCATCATACCTTGGGAAAGAACTCTAAGTTATTATCTCAGACATTCTCCTGGGATATAAACTATAGAGGCAACCATAGTAGGCCCATCATAGAAGGTATAACAGAAGTACTATATCCTAGTTGATCAAGACAATACTTGATCTTGGAAATGAGAAACTATTTCATGAGAGATAACTTAGGAAGCCAAACCTTGATCATTATGAATTGAGTAATGATCATAAACCCTAAGAACTTGAGGTAGAGATATTTAGAACAAGTTGATCATGCCTAATCCATGATCATGCTCTTGAGGTATGTGAGGATAAGTTAAACTCTACTAGGATAAGTATATCCCATTTCCACATGAAATCATGGGGAGATCACTAGTAAGCAATCCTAGACTTATATCCCAATCTTTATTTGTGAACCACTTGGTAATCACAAATAGAATCCTACCATATCTATATCTCCTAAATTACTGAACCTAAGAAAACCTTAGAGTTAAACACTATACTTTATATGATGAGAAACCATCCATCCATATGACCAAAGTTAACTATAAAAAGAACTACAACCACTGTAGTTACTTTATTGATTAATTGAGAATAATAATAGAAGTTAATTGGTAGAAGATAAAACCAATTCCCAAATCCTTAGTAATTAGGGAAGCACATGAAATATTAAGCAAGTAATCACCTTACCATGGTTAGGGGAGATTAAACCCTAGCACATGCAATATGGAGACACCCCATCTCTATAACCTAGAATTAAATCTCAACCCTAATTTATGTATCACTATGGTGATCATAATACAAATCAGGCCATAGTTGAAAGTCAAACCAATTGCCATTAGGTGAATCTCATTAGAACCCTAGGTTTGCTCACAAACTACATCTTATGTTTCAATTATGAACCTAAGATTAACCTAGTGTTAAATCCCATAATTAAAATCATATGTGTGATCAACCACTTATCCTCATAAGTTAAAACCAAACTATGCTAAGAATAATGTTCACCCTGGAGCATTCAAGATAGAATTAATACAATTCATTAGCACATAGTTATGCACATAAAATAATAGGCAAGTGACAACCTTTTCAAATAGGAGGTCAAATCCTTAGAGATATTTTAACACATGAACTTATGCCATTAAGTCACCCTTATTCAAATTCATTAATAAGTATTACTTTGGGAGTGTTTCATACAAAGTAATACCAACAAAACTCTATATATCACTAAGTAATAAAACTATCATATGGAAAACAATTTTTAACATACTTAAAGATAATAGTCAAATTCAGGTCCATATGGATATTTGAATTCAAATCCCAATAATAACCACTAAACCAAGGTTATAGTACTCACATTAAATTTTCTAATACATTATCTAAGTGGATGATGAATCTTGGGCTATTCCTTGTATTTTTCAATTAAGAAATACCTGCAACATAGAAAAGGATTCAAAATTTGAATTTAAAACAGGAATTAAAATAGAATTGGAAAACAGAAAATAAAAACAGATAAAAGAAAAGGGGAGAAAGGCCTTACCTGGCTACCTGGACCTTGCCAAGCCGACGCAGCCCACCAACCAGCCCAACTACTGGCCCAACTGCACCAGCTCAGCACAGCCCAACGTGGCCCAGGTAACCCTTCGCGTGGATAAAGACGGAGAGGCGTCGTCTTCTACATCTCCTCCACCCGACGCGCAGGAGCTCGCCACCGCGACGAGGTGAGCCACGTCCCGTGGTCGTCGCCGCCGTTTCTGACCGCCAGCACACTCGGGAGGACCTATAAAACGCGCTGGAGTCCTCCATTTCCCTTCCTCTATTCTAATTTTGCCCCAAATCGAAACCCTAGCGCGACCCTGCCTCCGACGTCGCCGCCGGTAGAGACCTCCCCAGGCCAAGCCGCGACCACCATCGTCACCGCCATCCTCGACATGGTCTTCTTGCAAAAGGAATCGAGTCAGGGCACCCCGTAGCGTCGTCAGCAACCATTTTCCTCCGACGGCCGGCACCATGAATTCCGGCGATACAAGCCTCCATTCGCCTCGCCGTCAAGCCCGCTGTGTCCCTGGTGAGCCCCTGAATCTCATAGCATGCTTAGCTCGCTTGATTACGTCCTCTAGCTTCGTCACATCATGCACACCGCGAGCTCTGCCGCTCCGTCTCGCCGCCGGCCAAGTTTCGGCGACCATTTGGTGGCGGCGCGGTTACCTCTAGCATCGCCTTGTCGTCCTCGTTCCGATGAGCTAACGCACGCCCTCGCGGGAACCCTGCATCGCCGGCGACGTTCACCTCTGGCCGCCGGTGAGGTAATTGGATGCCACGTCGGCACCACGTGGACGCCAGCGTGGACACGGCCCACCAGTCATGGACTGTGTGGGTGTCCTGTCCGTGTAACTTTAGCAATTCTGTTTAATTTTAAATTCAATAATTGCTGTAACTTTACAAATTCGTATAAAATTCAAAATAGCTCAGAAAAATATAAATGATACATTAAAATTCTTAGAAAAGAAAACTCTATCCAATAAAAATATAAAACCAAATTTTTATTTCTAATAAAAATTTAATTATTTAATACTTATTATTTAAGCCTTTTATTCTAATTCTAAATTCAATTAAAAATTCAATAATTAGGAAAATATTCTAAATTAAATAAAAACAATAAAGTAAATAAAGAAAACATTAAAACTAATTTTATTTATTTATTATCTTATTAAATCCTTATTAGAAGGATTTAAACCCTAAATAATAATTACCTTAATTATTAATTCATTAAAAATAATAAAATGCCAAATTCAATATTATTTTTATTTCAAAGTTACTAATAACTTCAACTCTCTAATGAAGTTATTAACTTAAGAACTATATGGTAATTAGGAGACCCTAGTTTCATTATGAATAAAATTATAACCTCATAACTCTATATGAAACCCTAAAACCCTAAATACAATAGGAACCCTAGTTCCTTTATTTTATGTGTGAACCTTAATTACCTTTGAACCTAAACCCTAGGTTATTACATGTGATCATGTACTTCCTTTTGACTCATAGATCCATAGTAGCAACTAAATACTTGTCTTGGCCACATGAAATGTAGGAGACCTATCACTAATATATGGGTATCCCATGTGTTCAACTTCATCAGACCTAAATAATCAAGTAGGGTCAACCAAGTGTAAACCCTAGATCCTATTACCCAAAACCATCATTCCTATTCATTCCTATTTAGCATCACATCAATGTGATGAACCTTAGGGGCAACTATGCCAAATCTTGAGCATTACCTAACCATGTTCCACTAAACCCTACTAGTGCTGGATACTTATGAACCATCCTATTTAGGAACCAACCATTCTCTACTTAGAGATCTAATAGCTAGTCCTAGACAACCTCAACCTTAATTGTTATACTTCTTCTTACTTAAGAAGTATGTTCTTCAAAAGTTATTCTTTTGAAATAAATAGAGAGTGCTCATCAATCCTACCTAATAGAACCTATAAACCCTAGCCAGCTATCACCAACAAGGTATACCAAACTGGATAGCACCCATGTTTACCAAATTACCTAAGATATGCTTCCAACCCTGTTAGGATCCATCTAATATCTACTCAAAAACCAGTTGGAACCATAGGAACCCATAGAACCCACCAACCCAATTATCATACTTGTTCTTCATTAAAGAACATGTTCTTCAAAAGTTATTCTTTTGAATTATATAATAAGTAATCATCAACCATGCACTATAGAACTTAAACTTAACAACTGCTCTTTACTTATCATACAATTATTATCCTGGGTGTGTATGATTATTACTATGCATTTTACCACCTGCTTATGATTCTAAAACAACACAAACCTGAATAATAACCCTGTTTGTGAATCACTCCAAAAGTGCAACACACCCAAAACTAATCATCACAACTCACTAATCCTAAATCATCGGGGTTAGGTCACGCTTAGAGCGATTGCATCTCATATTATGCATTATTGCATCCTTGCCAATCTTTCAAACATCGTCCTTACCGGACGATGATGCTATTTCAGAATTTGGAGTTATTGCGCATCGAAGACCTTGACTGCATAATCTTGCAGTCAAGAAAGGCAAGTTCATCGCTTGCTCATGTCATTTGAGTATTTTTACCAAATTAATTGCAAAGTACTATGTTTATCACTCTTGCATGAAAAGCCAAAAATACTATTTACATAACTATGAATATGACTATGTGGTGGGCAATGGAACCATGGTATGTGTTGATATGGTGGAGGTTCCATTGCAAGGGTTTATATCCATCTAGGATTAAACAACAAATGTCGTCCAGTGATTCTTGTGCCGTAATACCCGTGTTAACCATAAGATCTGGAGTGGGACGGAGTAGTCAAAAGTGTTTCCACCTCTCGTTCATCAACGGATGCGCTTACCGTAGCAGTTGTATCTGGCGGAACAACCGGAGGGTGGGGATCCCATTCTAATTCCCCACGGTAATGCAATGCTTACCGTAGCAGTTGTGTCTTGCGGAACAACCGGAGGGTGGGGATCCCATTCTAATTCCCCACGGTAATGCGGTCTATGATGGGTTGCAACTACCGGCGTAGGAGTGTATGGTAGAGCCCAGCACTGTTGTCGTGGTCGGGGCCCAGCCTTAATTGGCGTAAGTGAACCGGCGTGGACCCAGGGTCGGGGCATGCAACAAAGGGTGGGTGTTCGAGGTAGCGGAGGAACATGATTGACTAGGACCTTATACCAGGCCTCACACCAAAGGAAGTGTGGACGGGAAAGCTGCCCGGTTGGCACCAAGGTTAAGATCTCTTATGGGTAAAGCAACACACCTCTGCAGAGTGTAACAAGCGTGACCGTCACTCCCTGTTCCGGGATATGGAACTGCGAACGCGGCCGGAAAGGAACTCCATGAAGTTCTAGTCAACCGGTGAAGGCTGACGGACATAGCTCTTCTGAATAAAAGCAACCTTTTGAACAAATGATTATGAAAACCTGCATTGGTATTGGACTTTCTGGTCTAATACCGTAGCTAGTGCATTAAACACCTCTTTCCTATAATGAACTTGTTGAGTACGCTCGTACTCATCCCACTCTTAAATCCTCTGCTTAGATATGGAGGCATCGAAGAAGGATCTACAGTGCAACTCGAGAACCGAGGAGTCAACAACTACTTCAAGATACAGGACACTGTCAGAGGAGTCAAAGACGCATCCAACAAGGAGAAAACCTAGATTAACAATAGAAAGGAACTAGCTTCCAAAACCTAGCTCCTATTTAGCTAGAATCTATTCTTAGCCTCTATAGCTAGTTAAATACTCTACAAATAGAGTTCGTGGTAGGATTAGACTACGAGTCGTTCTTCTAGAACTTATTTTCAGTTTTACCTCATTGTAAAGTAGGAGGCTGTGCTGATCTTCTGTAACAGAGTCGGAGTTGTAATTCTATAGACATGCCTTGGAACCGCATATGTTTCTGTTGTACCACTCTGAGCGATATAATACTAGTGGAACGGTGTTTCATTGGTGTCATATCAGACTTGCATACTACACCATGCAGTGGTATGCCGGGTCACCACACATACTCCCATGGTCGAGAAAAATTGAGGCATGTCAATTGTAAGGACGTGTTAATGCCTGATAGCCTGACAATAAAACCATGGCTAATCTTGCACGGCGGTATGGTGTGTGGTGCAAAATCTAGTTCTTTTATTTTGAAACTTTACAAAGCAAACTTTTGTGGGCTACAAGGCTGTACTGCTCGGACCACAAGGATCTACTGCTGTATTGTGTACCATTGTCGCGTGTTTTTTTCTGATCTTGTACCACTTTCAAAATCTATCTATGCAGTACAAACCGGTTAATATAAGTAGAGTACCTAGATACACAGAAGTACATATCATAAGCATGGACAGTGCATGTGTGGGAGAGAAAAAAATTAAGATTAATATCAAAGAAGTACAATCCAGGAAATAAGCGAAGTACAACAACAACAGTCTGAGAAGTATACTCGCTGGATAGTGGTAAAACAACAGTCTGAGAAGTACAACAACAGTCTAAGAAGTCTGACAAGTATTCGACACGAGCAGTACACATGCTTAATATATGAAGTACAAGAAAACCGAGAAAATCCAAATGTACAAAAAAATATAATCCGGTCATCCGCGAGGAAGTTCAAATGCTAGACACAGATAAGTACAACCATATAACACGAGCAGTACAAGCAGTTATTATAGGAAGTAAAATAAAACCAACAAAATCCAAATCTAGAAAAAACATAAAAAAAATCTCGTCATCAGTGAGGAAGTTCAAATAGTTGATGCGGAGAAGTGCAACAATTCAACACGAGCAGTACACCCGCTTAATATAGGAAGTACAAGAAAACTGACAAAATCCAAATGTACAAAAAACAAAAAAAACCTCATCCGCAGGAAGTACAATAAGTGATTCCGAGAAGTCCAAGCGGTGACTGCAGGAAGTACACGCGGTAATTACGGAAAGTAGAAAGTGTTCAGATAAAATTTTATCAGTTTTTCTAAACAATTTCGTGAAAGCGCACGAAGAAGTACAACCGCATTGCCCGAGAAGTACAGGCTCATGTCGAGGGAAGTTCAATGCTCTGTTTTTTGCGAGGCGGATATCTATTATGCAAATCTCATTATTTTGATCACTAACCACCTCAACCATTGCCACCCAAAGCTTTATATGATAGAGTGAGAGTCTAATTTAGTTACCTACATCATTTCACAACAAATAAATGGATCTAATCCATCAAATTTAAGTCTTTATCTCGCAAAGTATACCGAAAACATGATTTCAAAACTTCTAAAATTAGTTTTAAACCGTTTAGATTTAGGAAAAATGGTAGATATGAAAAAGATGCGCCTTTTTGACACCTTTCCAACCATATATCATTTCCATGGTTTAAATATTCCGCATGGAAATCACGGGAAAAATCATTCGATGCCCGTCACATAAAACGGGCGGACAGTAATTCGCAATATTCTCTTAAACTGTAAGGAATTAGAGAAAATAATTCAAATAAGAAAGTTGCGCCTTGTCCATAGCTTTCCAACGCCATATCATTTGCATCATTCCGACAAACGGTTGAAACAAATCATCCAAATTACTGTCCGCTCGTTTTTAAGTACGTTCGAATTTCGGTATTTTCAAAATTGTTCAAAATCTGTGAGGATTTTAAAAAAACGTAAAACATGAAAAAGTTGCGCAATTTCATTATCTATCCAACGATATATTATTTGAACATTTTGGATAAGCAACTCGAAAATCGAACTAAAAGTTCGTTTTCTGGCCACATAGAAGCGTTTTCGTATTTTCAAAATTAAATTTAAACCGTGCAAAATCTGCGAAAGTTGTGAACATGAAAAAGTTGCGGTTTTTCATTATCTATCCAACGGTGTATCATTTGCACATTTCCACCAAATGGTTGAGAAATTCTTAGTATAATCAGTAGCTCTGAAGAAAATGGGAAGTTCAGGTAAGTTCCGACAGAAAGGTCAACCCTCTTATCCGGGAAGTTCAACCTTGTGTACAGAGAAGTTCAAGTCGGTGCTCAGAATATTATTCTGCAACCGGTTGCAATTTTCGCTCAAATCGAGGGAGATGCTGTCATGGAAGATGATGAAGCAAATGTGGCTCAAGGCGATGGAGGTGCCGATGAAGATAATGATGCTGATGAAGAAGAATTAGAAGAAGAAGAATTAGAAGAAGACGAATTCGATGATGAAGAATTAGATGATGAAGAATTAGATGATGATGGTGATAATCATAATTATGAAGATGAAGATGTATTTCTTGGATTTTCTGACCAGCGCACTTGGTTCCTGGCACCAATGAGAGCAGAGTCCATTACTGGTGAATCTGATCTCGCGTGGATTCAGGTTAAAGGTTATCGGCCCATCCTCGGTCCTCCAATATTACATATGGGTAACAAGCTGAGGTCTTATCCTTTGGTACGGTGCTACGTTTTCTTGAGATCTGCCCATACCTTGGACCCTGTAGAAGAGGCAAGGTGGGAAAGATTGAACAATTTGAAGGGGCGTTCTTTATTTCTTGGACTCAATCACCCAATTTTCATGCTACCCCCGCCAATCGACGCAGAGGCTGCAGAACCAGATTTCCAATTGTTCAAACCTGATTGTGTCTTTGCTACCCACAATCGCGCCCGTGATACATGGATACGTACAAGGCCAAATTGGTGCAGAATGCACGTCAATGGAGGTCCTGCCATAGGCTCAAGATTGCAGTACAAAAAAAAGAAGATTGAACATAGAGCCGAAGCACCCATGTGGTTCGTCCCAACACTTCCACCTGTTTTTCCTTGAGAAATAAGAGACAGATGGTGACCTTATTTTATAGAGAAAACATAGTGTTCGTGAACTTAACCTCATGAACATTCGCTGTTCGGTTTTTGCTGAAATCAAAATTTTGCAGAGATGAAGATCTTTGTTTGAATCCCGTGCTGAACATATTTTTCACAAATTAGCTACCCGTATTGTGATGAATACATGCTGGTTTGTTGTTTGGTGCAGTAGCAGACATGAAGATCTTTGTCCTGAATACCACAATGGACATCTTTTTTTCTTCAAAAATTAGCTAAGCTCACGCTATTAGGCGCAAATGCCTATTAAGAGATTTGGTGCTCTTGGGCACCAGTGCTCCTGCTATTTTAGAAAAAAATAAAAAATATATTTATTTGTTCAAAAAATTAGAAAACAAATCATGGAGTAGCTAATGAATTGTCCCATAAACGTGCAAAATTTCAGTTTCAAATACAAAAAATTCTGGGCTACACAAAAGTAACAAACGTGTGGATCTGGGTATGCATATTTCAAATCTCCAAATTTCAACAGATTTTGTCTTTTTTGTGTAGTCTACAATATAAAGAATATCATATTAAAATTTTACACGCTTGTAGGTTACTTTATTTATTATGTCTACATTCATTTTCAGATTTTTTTGAAACAAATATGTATGCTATTTGATTTTTTTTAAACAGCAGAGCACTGGTGCCCATTAGCCAAAGACACTTTTCGCAAATGCCTACAATAAAGGAACGGATGGTGACCTTATTTTATAGAGAAACCATAGTGTTTGTGAAGTTAAAGTCATGAACACACGCTGTTCGGTTTTTGGTGAAATCAAAATTTAGCAGAGATGAAGATCTTTGTTTGAATCCCGTGATGAACACATTTTTCCTAAATTAGCTACCAGTATTGTGATGAATACATGCCGGTCTGTTTTTGGTAGAGACATGCGGGGATCGAAAGAAACGGCAAAGTAGAAATCGGGGTCAAATATAAATTCGAGAAAGGAAACGTTTATTCAACAGTCAGGCTGACATGTGGGACGTATCTTGCAGCCGCGGCCCCAACATTTATCATTCAGAGAGGATGACATGTGGGACCCACGAACCAGCATCGTTCTCCGCGTTTCTCAAAGGGGCAGGAGATCGAAAGAAAAAAGCAAATAGCTCGAAATCAGGTGTCCAAAAAATCCAAGAAAGGAAAGGTTTATCGCACAAAGAGGCTGACATATTGTACCCAGTTTGCAGCAGCGTCATCAACGTTACAAAGGCGGTGGAGTTCGAAAGAAAAAGGCAAATAGCCAGAAATTAGGGGTCAAAAATAAATCCAGCAAAGGAAACTTTTATCGTACAAAGAGGCTGACATGTGGGACCCCAGCAGCGTCCTCAACGTTTCTAAGGTGGCAGGCAATGGAAAAAAGGCAAATAGCCAGAAATTAGGGGTCAAAAATAAATGCAACAATAGAAACTCTTATTGTTCATAGAGGCTGACATGTTGGACCCATGAGCAGCAGGGCCCTCAACGTTTCAAAGGCGTCACGGGATCAAAAGAAAAGAACCAAGTAGTCATTAATTAGGTGTCAAAAATAAATCCAAGAAAGTAAATGTTTTACTTTTCATAGAGGCTGTCATATGGGACCCATGAGCCAGCAGCGTCCTCAACGTTTCTAAGGCGGCTGGGGATCGGAAAAAAAGCGAAGTAGCCATTAATTAGGGGTCAACTATAAATCCAAGAAAAGAAATGTTTATTGTTCTTAGAGACATGTGGGAGCTATGCGCCAGCAGCGTCCTCATCGTTTCAAAGGCGGTCGGGGATCCAAAGAAAAAGGCAAATAGCCAGAAATCAGGGGTAAAAAAATCCAAGAAAAGAAATATTATTGTTCATAGAGGCTGGCATGTGGGACCCATGAGCCAGCGCGTCCACAATTTCAAAGGCGGCACGGGATCGAAAGAAAAAGGCAAGTGACCAAAAATCAGGGGGTAAAAAATCCAAGAAAAAAACTTTATTGTACAAAGAGGATGACATGCGGGTCCCATGAGCCAACAACTTACTCGTCGTTTCAGAGGGCCGAGGCGGCATGAGATCGAAAGAAAAAGAAAAGTGACCAAATATCAGGAGCAAAAAATAATCCATGAAAAGAAACTTTCATTGTACATAGAGGATGACATAGGGTCCCATGTTGTAGCAGCGGTCTGAACGTTTCAAGGACGGCATGAGATCGAAAGAAAAAGGCAAGTGACCAAATATCAGGAGCCAAAAATAATCCAAGAAAAGAAACTTTTATTGTACCTTTGAGAGTCGGCATGAGATTGAAAGAAAAAGGCAAGTGACCAAATATCAGGAGCCAAAAACCTAGAAAAGAAACTTTTATTGTACATAGAGTATGACATGCGGGTCCCATGACGCCAGCCTCAATGTTTCCAAGGCGGCGGGGATCAAATGAAAAGGAAATAGCCAAAAAGCAGAGGGTGAAAAAAATCGAAGAAAAGAAACTTTTATTGTTCATAGTGGATGACATGTGGGACCCATGAGGTAGCAGCATCCTCAACGTTTCCAAGCAGCAGGGGATCGAAAGAAAAAGGAAATAGCCAAAAATCAGAGCATGAAAAATAATCCAAGAAAAGAAACTTTTATTTTACATAGAGGATGACATGTGGGTCCCATTTTGCAGCAGCGGTCTCAATGTTTCATATGCGGCTTGAGATCAAAAGAAAACGAAAGTAGCCCGAAATTAGGGGGAATAAAACTCCAAGAAAAGAAAGTTTTTTGTACATAGAGGATGACATACGGGTCCCAAGGCGGCAGGGGAACAAAAGAAAAAGGAAATAGCCAAAAATCAGAGGGTGAAAAAAAATCCAAGAAAAAAGAAACTTTTAGAGTTCATAGTTCATAGAGGATGACATGCGGGTCCCATGAGGCAGCAGCGTCCACAACGTTTCCAAGGCGGCACACAGGACCAAAAGAAAAAGGATGTACCCCTGCTGGGCCTTTTGATCAAAAAATAATCCAAGATAAGGAAGATATAAATTGGGGCTGCCTGGCCATCTGGGCCTTCTAACCTGCTGGACGTCTTTTGACTCGTACAATTTCAGCCCACTCCAAAACAAGAAAGTCCTATGCTTCGCAAAACAAAAAAACACAAGGAGATTCATATTAGTTCGTTTATGTAAAAATAAAGATTTAATTTATCCGTTTGCAATAGCTCAGAGCGAAATACACTTTTTATTGTCTGTAAAATAATCAAGATATCACATGTTTCTTGTACGGGGAGGCTGACATCGGGACCCATGAGCCAGCGTCGTCAAAGTTTTAAAGGTGGCAGGGGATCGAAAGAAAAAATAAATCAAAAATCAGTTGGTAAAAAATCGAAGAAAAGAAACATTTATCGTTCGAGAGGATGACATGCGGGACCCATGTGGCAGCAGCATCCTCAACGTTTCCAAGGCAGCACGGGATCCAAAAAAAAGGCAAAATAGCCAGAAATTAGGGGTCAAAATAACTCCAAGAAAAGAAAGGTTTATCGTCCATAGAGTCTGACATGTGGGACCCATTAGCGAGCAGATTCTTCAACGTTCAAAGGCGGCAGGGGATCAAAAGAAAAAGGAAGTAGCCAGAAATTAGGGGTAAAAAATAACTCCAACAATGGAAACTTTTATTGTTCATAGAGGATGACATGCGGGACCCATGAGCCAGCAGCTTCCTCAACGTTTCAAAGGCGGCATGGGATCGAAAGAAAAAGGCAAGTGACCAAATATCAGGAGCCAAAAATAATCCAAGAAAAGAAACTTTATTGTACATAGAGGATGACATGCGGGTCCCATTTTAGCAGCGGTATCACCGTTTGAGATGCGGCACGAGGTCGAAAGAAAAAGGCAAGTGACCAAATATCAGGAGCCAAAAAAATCCAAGAAAAGAAAGTTTTATAGTACATAGAGGATGACATGCGGGTCCCATTTAGCATCAGCGGTATCACCGTTTGAGAGGCGGCAGGGGATCGAAAGAAAAAGGCAAGTGACCAAATATGAGGTGCCAAAAATAATCAAAGAAAAGAAAGTTTTCAACGTTTCAAAGGCGGCGGGGATCAAAAGAAAAAGGAAGTAGCCAGAAATTAGGGGGCAAAAATAACTCCAAGAAAGGAAACTTTTATTGTTCGTAGAGGATGACATGGGGGACCCATGAGCCAGCAGCTTACTCAATGTTTCAAAGGTGGCACGAGATCGAAAGAAAAAAACGCAAGTGACCAAATATGAGGTGCCAAAAATAATCAAAGATTTATTGTACATAGAGGATGACATGCGGGTCCCATTTTGCAGCAGTCTCAATGTTTGAAATGCGGCTTGAGATCAAAAGAAAAAGAAAGTAGCTAGAAATTAGGGGGTCAAAAAAATCCAAGAAAAGAAAGTTGATGGACATAGAGGTTGACATGCGGGTCCCATGTGCCAGCAGCTTACTCAACGTTTCAAAGGGGCCAGGGGATCAAAAGTAAAAGGCAAGTGACGAAATATCAGGAGCCAAAAATCAGAGGGTGAAAAAAAATCCAAGAAAACAAACTTTTATAGCACATAGAGGATGACATGCGGGTCCCATGAGCCAGCAGGTTCCTCAACGTTTCAAACGTGGCATGGATCGAAAGAAAAAGGCAAGTGACGAAATATCGGGAGCCAAAAATAATTCAAGAAAAGAAACTTGATTGTACATAGAGGATGACATGCGGGTCCCATGTGTAAGCAGCTTACTCAACGTTTCCAAGGCGGCAGGGCATCAAAAGAAAAAAGGAAATAGACAAAAATCAGAGAGTGAAAAAAACCATAGAAAATAAACTTTTATAGCACATAGAGGATGACATGCGGGTCCCACGAGCCAGCAGGTTCCTCAAAGTTTCAAACGTGGCATGAGATCGAAAGAAAAAAGGCAAGTGACCAAATATCAGGAGCCAAAAATAATCCAAGAAAAGAAAGTTTATTGTACGTAGAGGATGACATGCGGGTCCCATTTTGCAGCAGCGGTATCACCGTTTGAGAGGCTGCACGGGATCGAAAGAAAAAGGCAAGTGACCAAATATCGAGCCAAAAATAATCCAAGAAAAGAAATTTTATTGTACGTAGAGGATGACATGCGGGTCCCATTTTGCAGCAGCGGTCTCAACGTTTCCAAGGCGGCGGGACCAAAAGAAAAATGAAGTAGCCAGAAATCAGGGGGTGAAAAAAATCCAAGAAGAAAGATTTCAATTGGGCTGCATCTGGACATCTGGGCTTTCGAACTATGCTTGGCCTTTTGACTCGTACAATTTCAGCCCACTCCAAAACAGGAAAGTTCCGAATTTTCTAAAAAACAGGAAAATCCTATGCTTCGCAAAGACAAAAAAACAAGGAGATTCAACATATAAGTTTGTTTATGTAAAAATAAAGATTTAATTATCCGTTTGAAATAGCTCAGAGCGCAATACATTGTTTATTGTCTGCAAAATAATCAAGATATCATATGTTTCTTGTACGGGGAGGCTGACATCGGGGACCCATGAGCCAACAGCGTCGTCAACGTTTTAAAGGCGGCAGGGGATGGAAAGAAAAAATAAACCAAAAATCTGTTGGTAAAAAATCCAAGAAAAGAAACATTTTCGTTCGAGAGGATGACATGTGGGACCCATGAGGCAGCAGCATCCTCAGCGTTTATTGTTCATAGAGGTTGACATGTGGGACCCGTGAGCCAGCGGCGTCCTCAACGTTTTAAAGGCTGCAGGTGATCGAAAGAAAAAATAAGCCAAAAATCGTTTGGTCAACAAAATCCAAGAAAATAAACATTTACCGTTCTGAGAGGATGACATGCGGGACCCATGAGGCAGCATCCTCAACGATTAAGGGGAAATACCCAGAAATTAATGAGGGGTTCAAAATAAATCCATCAAAGGAAACTTTTATTGTTCATAGAGGATGACATTTGGGACCGACCTGCCAACAGCGTCCTCATCGTTTCAGAGGGGGCAGGAGATCAAAAGAAAAAGGCAAATAGCCAGAAATTAGGGGTAAAAATAACTCCAAGAAAGGAAACTTTTATTGTTCGTAGAGGATGACATGCGGGACCCATGAGCCAGCTTACTCAATGTTTCAAAGGCGGCATGAGATCGAAAGAAAAAGGCAAGTGACAAAATATCAGGAGCCAAAGATAATCCAAGAAAAGAAATTTTATTGTACGTAGAGGATGACATGCGGGTCCCATTTAGCAGCAGCGGTCTCAGCGTTTCAAATGCGGCTTGAGATCAAAAGAAAAAGAAAGTTGATTGTACATAGAGGATGACATGCGGGTCCCATGAGTCGGCTTACCATACGTTTCCAAGGCGGCGGGGATCAAAAGAAAAAGGAAATAGCCAAAAATCAGAGGGTGAAAAAAATAAAGAAAATAAACTTTTATAGTACATAGAGGATGACATGCGGGTCCCATGAGCCAGCAGGTTCCTCAACGTTTCAAACTTGGCATGAGATCGAAAGAAAAAGGCAAGTGACCAAATATGAGGAGCCAAAAATAATTCAAGAAAAGAAAGTTTTATAGTACATAGAGGATGACATGCGGGTCCCATTTAGCAGCGGTATCGCGTTTGAGAGGCGGGGATCAAAAGAAAAAAGAAATTGCCAAAAATCAGATGGTGAAAAAAACCAAGAAAATGAACTTTTATAGTACATAGAGGATGACATGCGGGTCCCATGAGCCTGCAGGTTCCTCAACGTTTCAAACGTGGCATGAGATCGAAAGAAAAAGGCAAGTGAAAAATATCGGAGCCAAAAATAATTCAAGAAAAGAAAGTTTTATAGTACATAGAGGATGACATGCGGGTCCCATTTAGCAGCGGTATCACCGTTTGAGAGGCGGCAGGGATCGAAAGAAAAAGGCAAGTGAAAAAATATGAGGAGCCAAAAATAATTCAAGAAAAGAAAGTTTTATAGTACATAGAGGATGACATGCGGGTCCCATTTAGCAGCAGCGGTATCACTGTTTGAGAGGCAGCAGGGGATCGAAAGAAAAAGTCAAGTGACCAAATATGAGGTGCCAAAAAAATCCAAGAAAAGAAAGTTTTATAGTACATAGAGGATGACATGCGGGTCCCATTTAGCGGTATCAATGTTTGAGAGGCAGCAGGGTATCGAAAGAAAAAGTCAAGTGACCAAATATGAGGTGCCAAAAAATCCAAGAAAAGAAAGTTTTATAGTACATAGAGGATGACATGCGGGTCCCATTTAGGAGCAGCGGTATCACCGTTTGAGAGGCGGCAGGGGATCGAAAGAAAAAGGTAAGTGACCAAATATGAGGTGCCAAAAATAATTCAAGAAAAGAAAGTTTTATAGTACATAGAGGATGACATGCGGGTCCCATTAGCAGCAGCGGTATCACCGTTTGAGAGGCGGCAGGGGATCGAAAGAAAAAGGCAAGTGACCAAATTTGAGGTGCCAAAAAAACTCCAAGAAAAGAAAGTTGATTGCACATAGAGGATGACATGCGGGTCCCATTTAGCAGCAGCGGTCTCAACGTTTCCAAGGCGGCAAGGGATCAAAAGAAAAAGGAAGTAGCCAGAAATCAGGGGGTCAAAAAAATCCAAGAATAGAAAGAATTTTGGTTCATAGAGGATGACATGCGGGACCCATGATCCTGCATCGTAAACGGGAGAACGTTGAACGAGATGGCGCGATCTAGAAAAAAACAATGCCAGAGAGGCTGCCATCTGGGCCCTACATCCCTCGGCGGTGCGGATTTGCGTTGACTCGGCCGGCGAACCCGAGATTTCGAGATGCACCACGTCCCGGGCCACCATACGCGACGTTTTGGCCGCTTTCGTCGGGCTAGGTGGCCTCAAAAAAAGTTTTGACATGCACCACGGAGGGACCAAAAATCGTCGGCCATGGTACACCAGCAACCACGGCGCGACTTCAACTTCGTCGGCCATGGCAACTTTTCTTGTAGTGAAGAACTCCAGCTTGACTTGTAAATTTGGTGCAGTGATCTTTGGGATGCACCGGTTCACCATTATCCTTAAATGCCGTGAGGGCTAACCTGCCCTCGCCCTTTAGAACTCGCGTCGGGCCTCGTTTTGTTTTAACAGACTTGCTCGATGATCCAGAAGGCTAATAGAAAAATTATTCGTTAATAATGTAGGATAACGTAGCATAGAAAACAAAAATTTTCCTACGGCGAACACGCAATCCAAGCCAAGATGCAATCTAGAAGACGGTAGCAACGAGGGGATTATCGAGACTCACCCTTGAAGAGATTCCAAAGCCTACAAGAGGAGGCTCTTGTTGCTGCGGTAGACGTTCACTTGCCGCTTGCAAAAGCGCGTAGAAGATCTTGATCACGATCGGTTCCGGCGCCACGAACGGGCAGCACCTCCGTACTCGGTCACACGTTCGGTTGTTGATGAAGACGACGTCCACCTCCCCGTTCCAGCGGGCAGCGGAAGTAGTAGCTCCTCTTGAATCCGACAGCACGACGGCGTGGTGTCGGTGGCGGTGTAGAAGTCGGGCGGCGCTTCGCTAAGCTATGCGGGATGTGGAGGAGCGGGCGGCTAGGGTTTGGGAGAGGGGGCGCCGGCCACTATGGGGTGCGGCCACCTTGGTGGTTCTTAGGGTGGTCAGCCCCCTCCCCTTGGCCCCTCATTATATAGGTGGAACCCCAAGAGGTGGTGTCCAAGTCTTCGAATAAGACCCGAACCAAAAACCTTCCATAGGAGGGGGAAACCTAGCCCTAGGACTCCCACCCAAAGGTGGGATTTCCACCTCCCATGTGGGGGGTGGCCGGCCCCCTATGGTGGAGTCCACTTGGGACTCCACCCCATCTAGGGCTGGCCGGCCATGGAGGTGGAGTCCCTTGTGGACTCCACCTTCCTTGGTGGTTTCTTCCGGACTTTTCTAGAACCTTCTAGAACCTTCCATAGAACCTTCCGCGACATTTTATTCACATAAAATGACATCCTATATATGAATCTTATTCTCCGGACCATTCCGGAACTCCTCGTGATGTCCGGGATCACATCCGGGACTTCGAACAAATATTCCAACTCCATTCCATATTCAAGTTCTACCATTTCAACATCCAACTTTAAGTGTGTCACCCTACGGTTCGCGAACTATGCGGACATGGTTGAGTACTCACTCCGACCAATAACCAATAGCGGGATCTGGAGATCCATAATGGCTCCCACATATTCAACGATGACTTTAGTGATCGAATGAACCATTCACATACGATACCAATTCCCTTTGTCACGCGATATTTTACTTGTCCGAGGTTTGATCATCGGTATCACACTATACCTTGTTCAACCTCGTCTCTTGACAAGTACTCTTTACTCGTACCGTGGTATGTGGTCTCTTATGAACTTATTCATATGCTTGCAAGACATTAGACGACATTCCACCGAGAGGGCCCAGAGTATATCTATCCGTCATCGGGATGGACAAATCCCACTGTTGATCCATATGCCTCAACTCATACTTTCCGGATACTTAATCCCACCTTTATAACCACCCATTTACGCAGTGGCGTTTGATGTAATCAAAGTACCTTTCCGGTATAAGTGATTTACATGATCTCATGGTCATAAGGACTAGGTAACTATGTATCGAAAGCTTATAGCAAATAACTTAATGACGTGATCTTATGCTACGCTTAATTGGGTGTGTCCATTACATCATTCATACAATGATATAACCTTGTTATTAATAACATCCAATGTTCATGATTATGAAACTAATCATCTATTAATCAACAAGCTAGTTAAGAGGCATACTAGGGACTTCTTTGTTGTCTACATATCACACATGTACTAATGTTTCGGTTAATACAATTATAGCATGATATATAAACATTTATCATAAACACAAAGATATATAATAACCATTTATTATTGCCTCTTGGGCATATCTCCAACAGTCTCCCACTTGCACTAGAGTCAATAATCTAGTTTACATATGTAAAGATATAACACCTTGGCCTTCTGGTGCTTTATCATGTTTTGCTCACGGGAGAGGTTTTAGTCAACGGTTCTGACATGCTCAGAAACGTATGTATTTTGCATTTCATATGCGTCTCAACGCATCACTCATTTTCCAAATGAGTCGGCATATATGCTTAGTCCTCTGGTGGACCTTAATTCCGCGGTCTGAAATATGTCACTAATATTGTACACACAATATAGCTTCAAAGTTCTGACTTTGTCGGAACTACACCAAGTTCTCAAAGAACCTCCTGACTTAACATCCTTTGTCATTGTCAAAACAATGACATATTCTGCCTTCTTTTGTAGAATCCATCACAATATTTAGAACTCTTCTAAATCTAGCATAGACAACTTCTAGCTCATTGTGCTACCTTTTAAACAACACTTAGTCTAATTTGAGATTTGAAATTATATTTTATATGTGACAAAACCAATATCGGTGTAACACCTTACAGCGATTTGTTTGTCATTTCTTCATACAAAAATATATATATATATATCCTTAGTTCTTCTAAAGTACTCAAGGATATTCTTACTGTCGTTCAATGATCATCATATGAATCATTCTGGTATATGCTCATAACATTTTATAGCACATGATATCTGATTGTGTACATGTTATTCGTGATCTATAATCACTCATGTGTTTTTACTCATTGAGTGTCAGATACACTCAAGTCTTGTTAAACCTTCACATGACAAGAACATTTTCTTAATATTTCTATATTGAACTACTTCAATATCCATCATATGTACTTTGACTTAAACTTATTTATGTGTTTCAATCTATCTTCATAGATCTTGACACTAAATTTGTTTCAGTCCATATCCTTTCATTGAAGTTATTTCTCAATGAAACCTTTTAATCAAGTATATAATTACATCATTTATAACCAACTATATGTCACCTACATAAAGTATTATAAATGTGTCTTAGCGCTCCCACTTAATTTCTTGCAAATGCAAGCCTCTTCATCGTCTCTGATGAAATCAAAAACTCTTTGACTATTTCATCTGGTGAAGATTCTAACTCCGTGATACTTACTTCATCCAATTGAAGTTCGTATACCTATCTAGTATTCCATGGACCAGCAAAACTCTTGGTTGTATCTTGTATACACCTTTAATACACACTTCTGTTAAGTAGTGTATTTTGCCATCCTACTAGCATATCTCATAAAAGAAATATGTAGTGATTACTAGAATAATCCACATAGACTATAAGCATTGCTACGGAAGATCTAATCTTATCGTAGTCAACTCTTTGAACTTTGTCGTAAACAATTTTTCGACAAGTCGAGCTTCTTTAAGGATATTCCATCCAAGTCCATCAATTTTATAGATCCATTTACTTTCAAAAAGTATTTATCTATCTTGGATTTCATGGCATATAGCCATTTTAACGGAGTCAGGGCCCATCATAACTTCTTTGTTTGTAGTTGGTTTATCATTGTTCAAAATCAATCCTTTGTTCACAAATAATTTATTTGATCACAAAGTAAACCATACCTACAAGATTCAATATGTATTTCGATCTCCATGGCTAGAACACTTTGTAGTCATGGGAGCCATGATCGTTATGGCCGCTTCCGAAAACAATTCCGATGCTGCGCTACTCTGATCATTATGCTCAGGTTCATAAACCTTATCTAATTATATTGTCCTCCCACCCAAATACTTCACTAGAAACAATTTCTCGGAAATAAGAAACATTGACAAACACTTTTGTCTTTGTCTTGTGGGAAGAATTCCCAATTAAATCTCTGGGATAACCAACAAAGACATTCATCCGATTTTGGTTGTAAACTCTTAGACCAAAATTTAAAGAAAAGACTATTAGGGTTTATACCCATACCATAACTTGTATGGTGTCATTTCAACGGATCATGATGATACTCTATTTAGTGTAAAAGCGGTAGTCACTAAAGCATAATCCACAAAAATATAATGGCGTCATAATATTTTATCTAATCATTAATCCAACAAGGTTTGGATACATCTCTCGGATACTATATCATCATTATGATACTCCAAGAAATGTGAGTTGTAGAACAATTTCATAACTCTCTTAGATGTTCGCTAAAACTCGTAATTCAAATATTTCTACCATGATCCAATCATAGATATTTGACTTTTCTATTACGATGATTTACACTTCATGCTGAAATTTATTTGAATCCATTCAAATGTTTCAAACTTCTTCCTTATTGAATATATCCACATATATATACTCAATTCATTGTTGAAAGTTTTTATGAAGTAGAAAAATCTCCCGCACACAACTATGCCCAGTGAACCACATACATCATCATGTATTTTTCCACTAAGTTAGTTGCCCGTTCAACTTTTGGCCTATGAACGGTATTTTAATCATTCTCTTTAGAAAAGATTTGCAAGCGCCAAATGATTCAAAAATCAAATGACTCAAAAAATCCATTTGCATGGAGTTCCTTCATGCGTTCCTTTCTAACATGACCTAAATGGCGGTTCCACAAATAAGTGGAATTTAAATCATTTGCCTTATGGCATTTTAGCGTCAGTGTTATGTATGTGTGTTTCACCATTAAGATTTATAATAACTTATCCATCGTACATGGAGTAATGTCATAATTTGAACAACTCATTGTTTTCATTTGACCAGAGCAAAATAACAATTATTAAGTTCTTTATTATAAATTCTAAGGGCTAGATAGAATGCCAACGACGAACATAATAACACTTTATTTTTGTTCCAGACGTGCATTCTTATCATATTCCTTGTCAGTCACTTAGGCCATTGTATTCTTGTATTGCATTGTTTTGTATGACACTTCATACCAATCAATATGGTACAAATACCCAAGAATTTCATTGTGTGACCAAATGAGGAATACATCCATAACATGTATATCATTTATATACATCTGAGCTAGACTTTCTAGTCTTTTCTTTTCTTTCTGCCAAAATATCTTTTGTAGTTTCTCTTTTAGCTTTCCTCATTATTCAGAAAAACACTTCAACATCATTGACTTCTAGGTTTGTTGGTCAAATACCAATAACCTTGAGGTTCTTACTTTGAAGTTGATCATCATATGACAAGTGTTCCAGATTTCACTATTAGTAACTTTGTAATATGATGAACAATTTCACTCATAATTTTATCCATCATATCATGATGACTTTCCGAGACCATGTCTGTACATGCTAGGCTCGTAAAGTTTAACCTTAGTATTTGCATGTGCAAATCTGGCTTGCACCCGTTGTATGCACACGTAGAATCGATAACACCCGATCATCACGAGATGCTTCGAAACGACGAGTCTTAGAAACAGTGCATACTAAGGACGATCACTTCATGGATATGCGAATATCGTTAGTGCCCCAATTGTTGGAGGATTGGGACGCCGGGCGTCTTCAACCTTCGTACATTCCCATAAAACTTATGAGTTTATGTAGTCTCACTAGATTATATTCTATCATCTTGCAATAAGGTCTTAGATATCACATATATCTCATACCTTGATTATTTCTGAAAACTAAATTTTCAGCTCCTTACTTTTCAAACAAATTTGAACTTCAAGTTTGACGGAGACAAGATAACTTTAGGTACTAATTGAAACCATAGCTCTTTGAATCAACAATGTGAGGTTTACTAAAAGTTTGCAATAAGACTTAATCAATTCTTGATTCTTTAACAATACGGTACCAGTCCGTAAAGTTTCTTGTCAGATTTTAACAGTATTTCTATCTCAATTACAAGACTAGCGCATGGTAGAAAACGGATGCCAATACTACAAAATTAATTCAAAATACTACTCAGACTATGTTTATGATAATTAGTTCATGTTTTAATCTAATTACTAATGAACTCCCACTTAATACAACATCCCTCATAGTTGTTAAGTGGTACACGATCCAAATCCACTACATCAAAACCGATCATCACGTGAGATGATGTAGCTTCAATGGTGAACATCAACATGTTGATCATATCATCCATATGACTCGTGTTCAACCTTTCGGTTTCCGTTGTCCCGAGGCCATGTCTGTACATGCTAGGCTCGTCAAGCAAACCCAAGTATTCCGCGTGTGCAACATGGCTTACACCCGTTGTATGTGAACGTTGAATCTATCACATCCGATCATCACGAGATGCTTCGAAACGACGAACTGTACAACGGTGCATACGAGGGGAGAACACTTTATTATCTTGATATTAATGTGAGGGATCATCTTATAATGCTACCGTCGCGATCTAAGCAAAATAAGATGCATAAAGGATTAACATCACATGCAGTTCATATGTGATATGATATGGCCCTTTTGTCTTTGCGCCTTCGATCTTCATCTCCAAAGCACGGACATGATCTCCATCATCAACGGGCATGATCTGCATCATCGTCGGCGTAGCGTCAAAGTCCATGGCGCCGTCTTCATGATTGTTCACCTCATGTAGCAACTATTACAACTACTTTGAAATACTACTCAACATGAAATATAAAGACAACCATAAGGCTCCTGCCGGTTGCCACAATACAATAATGATCATCTCATACATATTCATCATCACATTATGGCCATATCACATCACCAAACCCTGCAAAAACAAGTTAGACGTTCTCTAATTTGGTTTGCATATTTTACGTGGTTTAGGGTTTTCGAGCAAGATCCAATCTACCTACGAACATCAACCACAACGGTGATACTAGTGTTGTCAATAGAAGAGTAAATTGAATCTTCACTATAGTAGGAGAGACAGACACCCGCAAAGCCACTTATGCAATACAAGTTGCATGTCAAGCGTGGAGCAAATCTCATGAACGCGGTCATGTAAAGTTAGCCCGAGCCGCTTCATCCCACTATGCCACAAAGATGCAAAGTACTCAACTAAAGATAACAAGAGCATCAACGCCCACAAACCATTGTGTTCTACTCGTGCAACCATCTATGCATAGACACGGCTCTGATACCACTGTAGGATAACGTAGCATAGAAAACAAAAAATTTCCTACGGCGAACACGCAATCCAAGCCAAGATGCAATCTAGAAGACGGTAGCAACGAGGGGATTATCGAGACTCACCCTTGAAGAGATTCCAAAGCCTACAAGAGGAGGCTCTTGTTGCTGCGGTAGACGTTCACTTGCCGCTTGCAAAAGCGCGTAGAAGATCTTGATCACGATCGGTTCCGGCGCCACGAACGGGCAGCACCTCCGTACTCGGTCACACGTTCGGTTGTTGATGAAGACGACGTCCACCTACCCGTTCCAGCGGGCAGCGGAAGTAGTAGCTCCTCTTGAATCCGACAGCACGACGGCGTGGTGTCGGTGGCGGTGTAGAAGTTCGGCGGAGCTTCGCTAAGCTATGCGGGATGTGGAGGAGCGGGCGGCTAGGGTTTGGGGAGAGGGGGCGCCGGCCACTATGGGGTGCGGCCACCTTGGTGGTTCTTGGGTGGCCGGTCCCCTTGGCCCCTCATTATATAGGTGGAACCCCAAGAGGTGGTGTCCAAGTCTTCGAATAAGACCCGAACCAAAAACCTTCCATAGGAGGGGGAAACCTAGCCCAACTAGGACTCCCACCCAAAGGTGGGATTTCCACCTCCCATGTGGGGGGTGGCCGGCCCCCTATGGTGGAGTCCACTTGGGACTCCACCCCATCTAGGGCTGGCCGGCCATGGAGGTGGAGTCCCTTGTGGACTCCACCTTCCTTGGTGGTTTCTTCCGGACTTTTCTAGAACCTTCTAGAACCTTCCATAGAACCTTCCGCGACATTTTATTCACATAAAATGACATCCTATATATGAATCTTATTCTCCGGACCATTCCGGAACTCCTCGTGATGTCCGGGATCACATCCGGGACTTCGAACAAATATTCCAACTCCATTCCATATTCAAGTTCTACCATTTCAACATCCAACTTTAAGTGTGTCACCCTACGGTTCGCGAACTATGCGGACATGGTTGAGTACTCACTCCGACCAATAACCAATAGCGGGATCTGGAGATCCATAATGGCTCCCACATATTCAACGATGACTTTAGTGATCGAATGAACCATTCACATACGATACCAATTCCCTTTGTCACGCGATATTTTACTTGTCCGAGGTTTGATCATCGGTATCACACTATACCTTGTTCAACCTCGTCTCTTGACAAGTACTCTTTACTCGTACCGTGGTATGTGGTCTCTTATGAACTTATTCATATGCTTGCAAGACATTAGACGACATTCCACCGAGAGGGCCCAGAGTATATCTATCCGTCATCGGGATGGACAAATCCCACTGTTGATCCATATGCCTCAACTCATACTTTCCGGATACTTAATCCCACCTTTATAACCACCCATTTACGCAGTGGAGTTTGATGTAATCAAAGTACCTTTCCGGTATAAGTGATTTACATGATCTCATGGTCATAAGGACTAGGTAACTATGTATCGAAAGCTTATAGCAAATAACTTAATGACGTGATCTTATGCTACGCTTAATTGGGTGTGTCCATTACATCATTCATACAATGATATAACCTTGTTATTAATAACATCCAATGTTCATGATTATGAAACTAATCATCTATTAATCAACAAGCTAGTTAAGAGGCATACTAGGGACTTCTTTGTTGTCTACATATCACACATGTACTAATGTTTCGGTTAATACAATTATAGCATGATATATAAACATTTATCATAAACACAAAGATATATAATAACCATTTATTATTGCCTCTTGGGCATATCTCCAACAAATAAGTGCAATACAAATAAATGAATGCATCTAGTGATGAACATAGACTTGATACATAAATATACACCTCGGCGGAGTTTGTTATGGAAACTTCGTTGTCTCTTCTAACTTGTTCGGACTCAAGTCCCTCGCCGAAATCATTCAGAAAGTCGGGAAACTCATAGTCATCTCCATCAGCCCCACGGGCACTCTCATATATCATTTTCTGCACCGCTTCTTCCCCCTCCTCATCTCGGACGAAGGTGTCGTCCGCCATACCTCAATGTCACTACAAAATTAAGAAAGCAATTATTTCATTCATGTCATGATCATATAACAGATTGCTAGATGTATAACAATTGAAATGAAGAAAGCAAAAAACCTAACACTCGGCGCTCCTACTCTCGCTCTTCTCTCTATGTCGCGGCGACACCGCCATGGACTCGGCACCGCTACGGACCCTAACCCTAACACTCGGCGTTCCTCCTCTCACACTTCTCTCGCACCTCCACGGACTCCGCGCTCCTCCTCTCGCTCTTCTCTCTTTTTCTCGACCCACCCGGAAGCCTCCTCTCCCCCGACGTACGTTCCACACCACACCACACACAAACACCGGCGCCAGGAACTGTGAGGCGCCACCGACCACACACAAACACCGCCCCACCGCCAACTCCGCTCCACTCCGGCACAAAATCACCGCCCCACTTCACAGTTCACACCCCCTCACATGCTCATGCATGACGCCCCCGCCCACTTCTCCGAGCTCGCCACGCTCTCGCTCCCCTCCAACCGCCTCTCCGACCAGATCGCGGTCGCCATCTCCGCGCCTTCTCTTGCGACCCACCCGCACCGCGTGTGTCTCCGCTCCCGGGCGTCGGCGCCGCAGCCGCAGCGGCCATCGATGGCGTCAACCTCCTACTCGCGCGCGCCGGTGCCGCCTGCAACGTGGCGTTCGTGTAGCCCTGGTACATGGCACAGCGGCCGGCCACCATGGTTGGGCACACGTACTGCCGTCGCGGCCCTTCGGCCGACGAGCGCAAGCATGCCGTCGCGGCCCTGCTGGCCGACGAGCGCACGCATACCATCGCGGCCCTGCTGGCCAACGAACTCGCGCCCCACCGCAGCAGCGCTGCTGGCCGGCGCCCACGCCCCGCTGCAGCTGCCCCGCGACCACGCTGATACGTCTCCAACGTATCGATAATTTCTTATGTTCCATGCTACTTTATTGATGATACCTACATGTTTTATGCACATTATATGTCATATTTATGCATTTCCTGGAACTAACCTATTAACAAGATGCCGAAGAGCCAGTTGCTGTTTTCTGCTGTTTTTGGTTTCAGAAATCCTAGTAAGGAAATATTATCGGAATTGGACGAAATCTTCACCCAGGGTCCTATTTTTGCACGGAGCTTCCAGAAGACCGAAGAGATAACGAAGTGGGGCGACGAGGCGCCGCCACCATAGGGCCGCGCGGCGGAGGGGCCCGCGCCGCCCTATGGTGTGGGCCCTCGTCAGCCCCCGACCTACCCTTCCGCCTACTTAAAGCCTCCGTCGCGAAACCCCCCCGAGAGCCACGATACGGAAAACCTTCCAGAGACGCCGCCGCCGCGAATCCCATCTCGGGGGATTCAGGAGATCGCCTCCGGCACCTGCCGGAGAGGGGATTCATCTCCCGGAGGACTCTTCATCGCCATGATCGCCTCCGGAGTGATGAGTGAGTAGTTCACCCCTGGACCATGGGTCCATAGCAGTAGCTAGATGGTCGTCTTCTCCTTGTTGTGCTTCATTGTTGGATCTTGTGAGCTGCCTAACATGATCAAGATCATCTATATGTAATTCTATATGTTGTGTTTGTCGGGATCCGATGGATAGAGAATACTATGTTATGGTGATTATCAATCTATTGTTTATGTGTTGTTTATGATCTTGCATGCTCTCCGTTATTAGTAGAGGCTCCAAGTTTGTACTTTTAACTCCAAGAGGGAGTATTTATGCTCGATTGTGGGTTCATGCCTTCATTGACACCTGGGACAGTGACAGAAAGTTCTAAGGTTGTGATGTGTTGTTGCCACTAGGGATAAAACATTGATTCTATGTCTAAGGATGTAGTTGTCGATTACATTACGCACCATACTTAATGCAATTGTCTGTTGCTTAGCAACTTAATACTGAATGGGGTTCGGATGATAACCTGAAGGTGGACTTTTTAGGCATAGATGCAGTTGGATGGCGGTCTATGTACTTTGTCGTAATGCCCGGATTAAATCTCACTATATTTATCATATCATGTACATGCATTGTTATGCCCTTCTCTATTTGTCAATTGCCCGACTGTAATTTGTTTACCCAACATGCTTTTATCTTATGGGAGAGACACCTCTAGTGAACTGTGGACCCGGTCCTATTCTTTACATAGCATACAATCTACTGCAATTGTGTTTTACTATTTTCTTGCAAACAATCATCTTCCACTCGATACGTTTAATCCTTTGTTACAGCAAGCCGGTGAGATTGACAACCTCACTGTTTCGTTGGGGCAAAGTACTTTGATTTTGTTGTGCAGATTCCACGTTGGCGCCGGAATCCTTGTTGTTGCGCCGCATCACATTTCGCCACCATCAACCTTCAACGTGCTTCTTGGCTCCTCCTGGTTCGATTAAACCTTGGTTTCTTTCTGAGGGAAAACTTGCTACTGTGCGCATCATACCTTCCTCTTGGGGTTCCCAACGAACGTGTGAGTTACACGCCATCAAGCTCTTTTTCTGGCGCCGTTGCCGGGGAGATCAAGACACGCTGCAAGGGGAGTCTCCACTTCTCAATCTCTTTAATTTGTTTTTGTCTTGCTTTATTTTATTTACTACTTTGTTTGCTGCACCTAAACAAAACACAAAAAAATTAGTTGCTAGTTTTACTTTATTTACTGTCTTGCTCTCTATATCGAAAACACAAAAAAATTAGTTACTTGTCTTTACTTTGTTTGCCTAGTTTACTTTTTGCTTATTGCATCATGTTTCCTTTTAATTTTACCACAAAAGACATACCGGTAGGACGTGGGTCCATAGTTGGGAGAAATAATATAGAAGAATTTTTCAATCATGTTAGTATTACTGAAGATTTTGAAGATAGACATTTGGTAGAACTTGCACCTACCTATGAAATTGCTGCTGCTGCTTTAGTTCGCATGTTGGAAACTAAATTTGTTAATCTCAATCCTATAATCCAACACATGTTTCTTACACTCGGTGATATGGAAGAAGGGGAAAAGAAAGATTTTGTTTTAGAAACTCTTCTTAGAGAATTTGGTGGTCTAGCAAGAGAGGCTAGAAAGGTCTTTGCTAAATTTAATATGCTAGGTTCTCATACTAATTTTGTTGGTCTCCTTGAAAAAATGGACATAGATAGAATAAGATACACTAATAATATTAATGATGGTGGGGAGATCAAAGCACCAATACCATGTAAACTCCTAGCTATGAATGATGCACTAGAAAATAACTATGCTTGGCTTGTTCCTGAAAATTTGTTCGATGAGAGTAGCAAGCCCAAGACTAATGAAAAGGGAGACGCTAAAACTTATGTATCCAATATATTATGCTTAGTTGAGAAAACTCCCAATACCCCTGGTTATGATGTTGATGCTTCATCTCTTGATGTTACTTGATTTGCACTTTCTGCGCCTAGCTGAAAGGCGTTAAAGAAAAGCGCTTATGGGAGACAACCCATGTTTTTACTACAGCAATTTTTTGTTTTGTTGAGTCTTGGAAGTTGTTTACTACTGTAGCAACCTCTCCTTATCATGTTTTTGTGCCAAGTAAAGTTTCTATGTCAAAGTTGATGTTATATTTGGGATCGCTGCGCAGAAACAGCATTGCTGTCTGTCACGAATCTGGGCACAACTCTGTAGAAAATTCTAAAAAATCTGCCAATTCACGAGCGTGATCCCAGATATGTACGCAACTTTCATTAGTTTTGAGTTTTTCCATTTGAGCAAGTCTGGTGCCAGCTTTAAATTCGTCTTTACGGACTGTTCTGTTTTGACAGATTCTGCCTTTTATTTCGCATTGCCTCTTTTGCTATGTTGGATTCATTTCTTTGATCCATTAATGTCCAGTAGATTTATGCAATGTCCAGAAGTGTAAAGAATGTTTGTGTCACCTCTGAATGTGTGAATTATTAATTGTGCACTAACCCTCTAATGAGTTTGCTTGAAGTTTGGTGTGGAGGAAGTTTTCAAGGGTCAAGAGAGGAGTATGATATACTATGATCAAGAGGAGTGAAAGCTCTAAGCTTGGGGATGCCCCGTGGTTCACCCCTGCATATTCTAAGAAGACTCAAGCGTCTAAGCTTGGGGATGCCCAAGGCATCCCCTTCTTCATCGACAACATCATCAGGTTCCTCCCCTGAAACTATATTTTTATTCAATCACATCTTGTGTTCTTTACTTGGAGCGTCGGTTTGTTTTGTTTTTGTTTTTGTTTGAATAAAATGGATCCTAGCATTCACTTTGTGGGAGAGAGACACGCTCCGCTGTTGCATATGGACAAATATGTCCTTAGGCTTTACTCACAATGTTCAAGGCGAAGTTTCTTCTTCGTTAAATTGTTATATGGTTGGAATTGGAAAATGCTACATGTAGTAATTCTAAAATGTCTTGGATAATGTGATACTTGGCAATTGTTGTGCTCATGTTTAAGCTCTTGCATCATATACTTTGCACCCATTAATGAAGAAATACATAGAGCTTGCTAAAATTTGATTTGCATATTTGGTCTCTCTAAGGTCTAGATAATATCTAGTATTGAGTTTTGAACAACAAGGAAGACGGTGTAGAGTCTTATAATGTTTACAATATGTCTTTTATGTGAGTTTTGCTGCACCTGTTCATCCTTGAGTTTGCTTCAAATAACCTTGCTAGCCTAAACCTTGTATCGAGAGGGAATACTTCTCATGCATCCAAAATCCTTGAGCCAACTACTATGCCATTTGTGTCCACCATACCTACCTACTACATGGTATTTCTCCGCCATTCCAAAGTAAATTGCTTGAGTGCTACCTTTAAAATTCCATCATTCACCTTTGCAATATATAGCTCATGGGACAAAATAGCCTTAAAAACTATCGTAGTATTGAATATGTACTTATGCACTTTATCTTTTATTAAGTTGCTTGTTGTGCGATAACCATGCTTCTGGGGAACGCCATCAACTATTGTTGAATATCATGTGAGTTGCTATGCATGTCCGTCTTGTCTGAAGGATCTATCATTTTAGTGGTTGGAGCATGCAAAATTGTTAGAGAAGAACATTGGGCCGCTAACTAAAACCATGGATCATGGTTGAAGTTTCAGTTTTGGACATATATCCTCAATCTCATATGAGAATAATAATCATTGCTACATGCTTATGCATTTAAGAGGAGTCCATTATCTGTTGTCCATGTTGTCCCGGTATGGATGTCTAAGTTGAGAATAATCAAAACCGAGAAATCCAAAATGCGAGCTTTCTCCTTAGACCTTTGTACATGCGGCATGGAGGTACCCCTTTGTGACACTTGGTTGAAACATGGCATGCAAAGATCCGGTAGTCCAAGCTAAGTAGGACGAGGTGCGGACACTATTAGTATACTATGCATGAGGCTTGCAACTTGTAAGATATAATTTACATAACTCGTATGCTTTATTACTACCGTTGACAAAATTGTTTCATGTTTTCAAAATAAAAGCTCTAGCACAAATACAGCAATCGATGCTTTCCTCTTTGAAGGACCATTCTTTTACTTTTATTGTTGAGTCAGTTTACCTATCTCCTTCCACCTTAAGAAGCAAACACTTGTGTGAACTGTGCATTGATTTCTACATACTTGCATATTGCACTTGTTATATTACTTTATGTTGACAATATCCATGAGATATACATGTTATAAGTTGAAAGCAACCGCTGAAACTTAATCTTCCTTTGTGTTGCTTCACACCTTTACTTTGATTTATTGCTTTATGAGTTAACTCTTATGCAAGACTTATTGATGCTTGTCTTGAAGTACTATTCATGAAAAGTCTTTGCTATATGATTCACTTGTTTACTCATGTCATTACCTTTGTTTTGATCGCTGCATTCATTACATATGTTTACAAATAGTATGATCAAGATTATGATGGCATGTCACTTTAGAAATTATCCTTGTTATCGTTTTACCTGCTCGGGACGAGCAGAACTAAGCTTGGGGATGCTGATACGTCTCCAACGTATCGATAATTTCTTATGTTCCATGCTACTTTATTGATGATACCTACATGTTTTATGCACATTATATGTCATATTTATGCATTTTCTGGAACTAACCTATTAACAAGATGCCGAAGAGCCAGTTGTTTTCTGCTGTTTTGGTTTCAGAAATCCTAGTAAGAAATATTCTCGGAATTGGACGAAATCTTCGCCCAGGGTCCTATTTTTGCACGGAGCTTCAGAGAAGAGATAACGAAGTGGGGCGACGAGGCGCCGCCACCATAGGGCCGCGCGCGGCGGAGGGGGCCCGCGCCGCCCTATGGTGTGGGGTCGCCCCCCGACCTACCCTTCCGCCTACTTAAAGCCTCCGACGCGAAACCCCAGTACCGAGAGCCATGATACGGAAAACCTTCCAGAGACGCGCCGCCGAATCCCATCTCGGGGGATTCAGGAGATCGCCTCCGGCACCCTGCCGGAGAGGGGATTCATCTCCGGAGGACTCTTCATCGCCATGATCGCCTCCGGAGTGATGAGTGAGTAGTTCACCCCTGGACCATGGGTCCATAGCAGTAGCTAGATGGTCGTCTTCTCCTTGTTGTGCTTCATTGTTGGATCTTGTGAGCTGCCTAACATGATCAAGATCATCTATATGTAATTCTATATGTTGTGTTTGTCGGGATCCGATGGATAGAGAATACTATGTTACGGTGATTATCAATCTATTGTTTATGTGTTGTTTATGATCTTGCATGCTCTCCGTTATTAGTAGAGGCTCTGGCCAAGTTTGTACTTTTAACTCCAAGAGGGAGTATTTATGCTCGATAGTGGGTTCATGCCTTCATTGACACCTGGGACAGTGACAGAAAGTTCTAAGGTTGTGATGTGCTGTTGCCACTAGGGATAAAACATTGATTCTATGTCTAAGGATGTAGTTGTCGATTACATTACGCACCATACTTAATGCAATTGTCTGTTGCTTAGCAACTTAATACTGAATGGGGTTCGGATGATAACCTGAAGGTGGACTTTTTAGGCATAGATGCAGTTGGATGGCGGTCTATGTACTTTGTCGTAATGCCCGGATTAAATCTCACTATATTTATCATATCATGTACATGCATTGTTATGCCCTTCTCTATTTGTCAATTGCCCGACCGTAATTTGTTTACCCAACATGCTTTTATCTTATGGGAGAGACACCTCTAGTGAACTGTGGACCCCGGTCCTATTCTTTACATAGCATACAATCTACTGCAATTGTGTTTTACTATTTTCTTGCAAACAATCATCTTCCACTCGATACGTTTAATCCTTTGTTACAGCAAGCCGGTGAGATTGACAACCTCACTTCGTTGGGGCAAAGTACTTTGATTTTGTTGTGCAGATTCCACGTTGGCGCCGGAATCCCTGTTGTTGCGCCGCATCACATTTCGCCACCATCAACCTTCAACGTGCTTCTTGGCTCCTCCTGGTTCGATTAAACCTTGGTTTCTTTCTGAGGGAAAACTTGCTACTGTGCGCATCATACCTTCCTCTTGGGGTTCCCAACGAACGTGTGAGTTACACGCCATCACACGCCGCCGTCGCCGGCCTGCTAGCGCGCAGCCCAGCTAACCACGCCACCGCAAGCTGCACGCGCGCACGCACCCGGCACCCGCGCACGCACAGAGCTTCGCTGCCGCCTCCGCCCCCCGCTGGTCTCCGGTGCTCGCCGCCTCCGCCTCGTCCTTGCCCGCGGCTCTGCGCGACCCTGCTGGTCGGCGCGTGCCAAATGACTGCTGCGGCATTTCTTCGAACAGGTGGTGCGCGGACGCAGCGGCGGCACGCGCAACTGCCCAGAGGCGCGCGCTCCTCCGTTGCTGCGGCGTCGGCGGTGGTTGGAGGCGAGGTGGATGAGGCCGCTGCGGCATAGCCGCAGCGGCGGGAGGCGCTGCTAGAGGAGGGGATCGAACCTCACCTCTGGTTGCCGGCGGAGGGGCCGGGGGAGCGGCGGGAGACGGCGCTGGAGTGCAGGGGACGGCGACGGCGTGGTGCGCTCGGCGCTGACGAGGTCCTCGTGGCGCGACGGCAACGGCGAGGGCGATGTCGAGGTCCTGGCGCGACGGCGAGGGCGTGGAGCGCGCGCGTGTCTGTGCGTTTTTTGGCACCAATTTTGGGGATTTGGTCGCGCGCCTAAGGGAAAACCAGGGGGAGGGGCCTTTGGCACCGGTTGGTACCAACCGATGCCAAAGGTTTTTTTTTTGTTTTTCTTTTTGTTTTTCTGTTTTCTTTTCTTTTGTTGTTCCTTTTGTTGTTTCTTTTTCTTTTCTTTTTCTTTTCTGTTTCTTTTCTTTTCTTTTCCTGTTTCTGTTTCTTTTATTTTCTGTTTCTTTTCTATTTATTTTTTCTATTGCTTATCTTTTTCTTATTCTTACAGGAACTACATGGACAATAGATAAAACCATTCGACTGCCTGTTTGCCTCAGCCACGTTGAGAAAATAATGCATGCCATTAATGAAGTCGGGATGGCACCGGTCACCGTACATCCATTGTCGATTCATCTGCATTTTATATGTATATCAAATATCATTAATTACACAACATCGTGGATATATGAGTGACAAACTAAATTAATATTCAAGTTCATCAGATAAAACTAAGTTTTTTTATAAAAAAGAAGAGGCTCACCGAGGTTGTACGGTGCCGGCTAGGGGACGACGCTGGCGATCGACGGCGGTAAGACGGTGATGATACTAATTAAAACCTACAAAATATACCATAATTTCAGCTCAAATTGATTATAAAAAACTAAAATCCCTAACTTAGGAATTTCATCGAACACCTTGCTAGCACTAGAAAAATAGTACGAGTTAAAACTACCAAAGAGATGTGCTAAATTAGGAACGCCGGAAGAAAGGATGATATTGCTAACCGTTGGATAGATGAATGCCCTTAATCTTGTTAAAATGGTGGAGAAAAAATAGAAATTTGTTGGAGTGTGAGAGGTGCAAAAATTTTGTGTGTGAGAGGAAGAAGAGAAAAATGAGATGAAGAGAAGAGCCGGCCAGGGGACGGGCTCGATGATGATATAGGGGGCACCCTTTGGTACCGGTTCGTGTTAAAAACCGGTACCAAAGGTCCTGCCCAGGCCCCACCAAGCGTCTGACAAATGGCCGAAGACATTTCGTACCGGTTCCTAACACGAACCGGTACGAAAGCCCCTCACGAACCGGTGCCATTGTTCCTTGCACGCCTGAGCCCGCGAACCGGTGCAGATTGCCCCATTGGCACCGGTTCGTAAGGGAACCGGAACCAATAGCTTAGATGGATGCCCCATTTTTCACTAGTGTAAGTACATCGTCAGGTTAATGAGATCTCATAGGCAAGGATAGTATTGCTGATCGGAGCTCCAAATTTGCTGAGCATACCAGCCACGATGGCATCCTCGGCGTCCATCGTTGCAATGGTTCCTGGTGCAATTAATTTTGGTGCCTCCTCTAATGCTACAGTTTCTAACTCCAGCAATTATATTAGCCGCTGCTCTCCTCCTAGTCCAATCTCCCTTTGTATGTTTATAGCCAATGATTCGTTCCTCCAAATCGATGCATAGTTGTTGCAGTCGTCTTCCTTCTAAGAGCATCTCCAACAGACACGCTATATAGGCCGCGCGGCATAAAAACGTCCGATATAGCGCGCGCGGGACAAAATGTGGCGCTCCAGCAGGCGCGGTAAACGGCGCGGCGCTGTAAATTTTTTAGGGCGCGCGGCGTTTTGCACAATCCGGAGCGGCATATCGCGCGGCTACAGCGCGCGGCATCGCTCGTCCAAGCGCGAAAAATCCCCCGCGCTGAAACTTCCTCCTCCGCGTCGCTCCCCGAGCCCAATCCGTCGTCTCCGCGCGCCGCCGGCGATCCCGACGATGGACGACCCCGCCGGCAACCCGCCGACCCCTCCCTACTCTGTCACACCCTCCGCCGCCGCCACTTCCGCCGCGCCACCGCCAAACCCTAGCGGCGGCGCCGACGCCGGGAACCCAACGGCTGCTGCGCGGGCGCTCTTCGTCCCGCCGCGCGGGGCACTGCACGCAGGCGCTGCCGCGGCGCAGATGGCCGCGCAGGGCGCCGGCACGCGCGGCCCGCGCCGAGGGGGGAAGGCGCCGTCGACCAAACGGCCTCACATCGGCCCCGCCGCCGTCACGGCACCGAAGAAAGCGAAGGCGCCGTCCCCCGCCGACAGCCTCCTCCTCCTCCGCCGACCCAGCCGACGCCTCCTCCTCCTCCGCCGACCCAGCCGACGCCTCCGTCCGGCAACTGCGCGGGCGCACATATGGTGGATGGTGAAATGCCCGAGAGGTAAAAAACACTACTTTTTTGTTGAATTGTGGTTTAGATGCATACCTAGCCGATGGTAATGAATTTCATTGCAATGTAGAGTGGATGATGCGGCATTCATGGAGGCAATGAATGTTGGATCCTCGTTCTTGCATGACGATGAAGCCGCCGATGGGGAGGAGGAATATGAGGATGTAGATGAGGAAGGAGAAGGGTTGATTGAACCTCGCCCTCCCGGTCGGGCCGCCAACTACACCATAGCGGAGGACAAGTTGCTTTGCAAGACGTGGTTGACAATTGGAATGGATCCAACAACCGGTACCGATCAAACAAGAGAAACATATTGGATGAGGATGACGGAGTACTTCAACACAAACACAAGTGGGATCGAGCGAACCATGCGCTCACTTCGGTCCCGTTGGTCCGGTATCAACACCGATTGCCAAAAATGGGCGGGCGTGCAAGCCAACATCGATGTTCTCAATCCAAGTGGCACTAATGAGAATGATAGGGTAAGTCATTCTACTATGTTCACCATATGGCTCATATGAGAAGAATACGGTTGTACTTCATATGGCTCATCTATTTTCTTTTCCGCATATGTGTAGAACTCCATGGCTCAAGGATTGTTTAGGGATGTGGGAAAGAAGAACAAGAAAGGCAACAAGATTCTTGGCAAGCCATTCACCTTGCATCATTGCTATGAAGTGCTAGGGAATGAAGAGAAGTGGAAGACGCGCGGCAAGTTGGATGCGGCAACTATGGCGGCCAATGCTACCGGTGATGCAACAATCATCGATGATGATGATTCAAGTGATGAAGGGAAGAAGAGAAGCTCCACTCCTCACTCCGTCAACAATGGGCGGAGGAATGTGCATGGTAGGAAGACCGCCAAGGAAATGAAGGGAAGGAAGGCCGGAGATGATGACATTGCCATGGCTATGGAGAGGATTGCAAATGCAAGGTTGCAAGCAAATGAAGATAGAAAGATGCAACGAAACTTGGAGAAAGAGGCTATGGATGCTATTGAAGCTAGGAGATCCGCTTTGGAGGAGAGGATTGCCGCCAACGAGGAGAGGAAGTTGGCTTTGGAGGAGAAGAGGCAAGCCACCGAGGAGTATGCACGCCTAGCGGAGGAGGAGAGGAAGCTTTTCTTGATGGATACTTCCCATATGGATGAGAGGCAAAAGGAGTACATCAACCTTCTTCGCGATGAAGTGTTGGCCAAAAAGAGAGTGTTGGTAGCCAACTTGAACACTTCCACTACCGGCATGTTTGGAGGAGGCATGTTTGGAGGAGGCATGCCGACGTTTGGAGGAGGCATGGGAGGCATGGCCGGCATGGGAAGCATGCCCATGCCCACCATGGGAGGCATGGCCGGCATGGGAAGCATGACCATGCCCACCATGGGAGGCATGGCCGGCATGGGAGGCTATGGAGGCATGACCGGCATTGGAGGACCAAGCTATGGAGGAGTGTTTGGAGGGACCATGGGAGGCTCCGTGAGTGGTGTGTATGGGAGTATGGGAGCACCACCGGGTGGCTTCGTGTCTTCCATGAATACTACTATTCCTCCTTCAACCCAAGATGACGAGGAGGAAGAAGAAGGTGTTGACTTGGAAAATGCGGAAGTGTGATATGCATTTGTGATATGCATTGTTCCACTTTGTCCATTTGAACCATATGTCGTGTGTCATTGTTGAACTACGTCATTTTGTGTGTCCTTGTTGAACAATGTGATGTTGTTGCACTTTGTGTCATTTGTTTCATGAATTATGAATGCAATTTATGTGTGTTTATTTGATCTTTGTGAATGCAAAATAGTCTAGAAATCTGTTTTTCGCGCCCGCGCGCGCTGTATTTTGCCGCGCCTGGCGGAGGACCATTTTTCCTGCGCGCGCACGCGCTGCATAATAGCGCGTCCGGCGGAGGAAAAAACGGCACGGCGCGCGCTATCTGTTTACCGCGCGCGGATTCTTAGTTTTAGCGCGCCGCGATATAGCGCGCCTGTTGGAGATGCTCTAAACGAGTTGATTGTCTGCTTCGTCTTGCCGCTGCAGCTCGCCGCAGTTATCCTGCAGGAAGATGGCGTACTAAACCTAAGAGCATCTCCAGTCGCATCCCAAACCGTCCCCCAAACCGCGCCGGATTGAGCGTTTGGGGACGTGTTTTGTTCGTGCCGCGTTTGGGGGACGTCGCTCCCCAGCCGCGTCCCCCAAACGCCGCCCCCAAATGAATATTTGTGCACGAAAATAAAGATTTTCATTCAATTTTGATTATATATTACAAAGTTTGAATGAAAACGGCTAGATTTCATCTAAACCTAGACTACTGACCGCCCGGCGTTCGACGGCCCCGCCCGTCGTCGCCTCCCCTACGCCGCAGCTCCTCCTGCGCGCGCCTCCTCTCCTTGCGTTCGGCGGTGGCCGACGGTGCCGCTCCCGCCGCGCGTCCTCCTCCGTCCCCTGCTGCGCCGCCTGGAGGGAGAGCTCGATGGCGCGACGAATATGCGCCTCTTCGAGGGCACGGGCGTCGTCCTGGAGCTTCTTCTCCGACTCGAAGGACTCGACGAGGGCGCGTTGCTGATCGGCCGTCTCGTCCGGGTGCGGGGCGCCGTCGTCGGACCAGTCGAACTCGTCGTTGTCGTTGTCGTCGTCCTCCACCTCGGTCTCCTCCGCCTCGGCCTCCTCCTCCTCCATTGGCGCCTCCTCCTCCACATCTGTTGGCGCCTCCTCCTCCATCATCGCCGCCGCAAACGCGTCGGCCGCCGCCAACTGCTCCGCCCGCCTCCCCATAGCGCCGTCGCGCCGCCTCCCGCTGCCGACGCTCCTCCGCCGTCGCTGCTGCTGCCTCGATCGACTCACGCCGCCGGCGCTCGATCGAGTCACGCCGTTCACGGAACAGCGCCTGCCGCTCATCGCGCTGGCGCCGGCGCTCCTCAGCCCATCGCTGCTCCACCTCCTCCCGGTACCGGCGCCGTCGCGCCTCTTGCCCCGTCGAGGCGTCGAACGCCCCAACAGTGTCGCACTGCTGCTCCTGCCACGCTGCTGCCGCCGCGGCCTCCTCAGCTGCGGAGGCAGGGGCGGAGAACGCCGCTAGATCCGCCGCTGCTGCGCCTCACGCCGCTCGCGGGCCTCCTCCTCGAGTGCCTCCTCGAGTGCCGCACGCCGCTGCCGGCTCCTCAATGGAGGAGACGGCGGTGGAGGGAAGTGGCCATCGCCGGGGCGGTTCGCCATTGCCACTGGTGATGGAGGAGACGGCTGTGGAGCGACGAGGGCTGTGTTTGTTGCCGGCGGGGTGTGGTGGCTACCATTGATGAGCCGGGAGACCTTTTATAGACGCCGGCGTCGGGAAGAAAGCGCGGGAACAGACGAGAAGAGGCGGGAAGTTCGCGCGGGAACGGGCGGTGGCGTGCGAACGCCGGCGACGCGTGGAGGCTGCGCAGCACCGACGAGACGTCTCGCCTGCCCCTCCGTCGCCATTAAGGCAAAGATGCCGCTGCGCGCGAATAACTTCCGTCGCGAGGTAGGCGACGGTTAGGTTAAAATTAACTGTGCCGCTGACGCGTCGGGCCCGCGTCGGTTGGCCTCGCTTTTCGTTGTGTCCGGCGTCCCCGGAGCGTCCCCTGTGGGACGGGGACGGGCTCGGCGCGGACACCGTATCGGGCCGCGCCGGACAAAAATGGGCTTTGGGGGACGCGGCTGGAACGTTTTTTTGGTCCGGCGCGCCCCAAATCCCTTTGGGGGACGCTTTGGGGGACGCGACTGGAGATGCTCTAAGTGCCTTGCATGGTAGTCATGCATTTCCTCACCGTTTAGGTCTGTACCAAACCTGGTTGGATCTGCTTCGTTCATAGCATCATGAATTCTCCCGTTCAAGTGGTTGTCGAGGTGGTTGTCCACACTCGAGAACTAAGAGAAATTGTGAGAATAAACATCTGAAAAATTATCACACTTTTGAGCTAGCTTTGGATGATGCAAATAAATATCTGAAATGGGATAAATAAGTGTATATATGGCATATAAGAACATGCTCAAGTGACAATTCATTATTTGTGTAATTATGCTAATCAATGTCTTTGTGCCGTCAAGAAAACCGGTCAGCTAAGCACATGAATTTTTTTTCTCACCAGCGTGATCAATATAACACTCATTGCTCGCGATTCTGAGATGGCCTAACTTATCAATGCATGGTGAAAATGCTTGAATGAACCGAGTGCCATCATTTGCCAGAGAAAAGATGAGCCCCACCGCACCGATTGACTTTTGTACACAACAACAATACAAAGGGAAATAATTATTATTGGGACGTGCAAAGGAGTCCAGGGAGGCGGCGGAAAGAAGCCACAAAACCATCTAGGGTTCCGTCCTCCTCGCCGGCGATACCGTCGGTCCGCTCCGCCTCCGGTGGCTTTGGGGCCTTGGAGGTGTGGCGGACCACGGTCCCTCGCCGGCGGGGAGTTTCTGTTCTTAATTTAGTTTGCTTTTCAGTCTCTCTTTTGGGATGGTGAGGTGGCGGCTACATCCTGAAGTCAGAGTAAGGTCCTCCCCGCCCTATCCTCGCTCCGGTGGTGCATCTAGCGCTGACGGAGGGCGCGTGGAGTTGTGTGCCCATCGAATCTCCTGGGATCCGGTCGGTTTTCGTGTTTATTGGTGTGGTTTCAAGATAGTCTATTCCGATCTACGGTTGTCATCATTGGCGATGGTTGCTGCTCTGGTGCGCTGGTCCTTTGGGACCTTAGCACGACGACTTCCCGTCTGTCTACTACAACAAGCTCTACTACGACAAGCTTTGCCTGACTCCGGCGAGTGCTAGTGTTTGTAGTCGTCGCTAGGTGGTCCGAGTACCAATTTGTAATTTTCTTTACTTTTTGGCTTATTTGTACTACTGTTGATGATTATTAATAGATCGGTGGATTTCTCGCAAAAAAAAAAACAATACAAAGGGAAATACACACCGTGTGGCCGTGTGGGACCTGCCCCTAAGAGAGGTAAAATATTAGCCTCCCCGACTATCTCTCCCGTTTTAACTCAGGGATTTTCGTTAGAGTCAACCTGCGACGCGAACGTGCCTAAGTTCCTGCGGTAAATGTAACAGTTGGGGAGAGAACAAAAGAAAGAAAACCTATATAGGAACTTGCTTCGTAGCTTCGCGGCGGCACGACGGAACAGCGATGGAGACTCTTCCCCAGCAACGACCAGACGAGGCGATTTACACAAAAATAACCTAAAAGTGGAAGAAAAGCACAGACCCTCCGGTGAAACTATTTCACCAATCTAACCCTTTTGTGTGGCGCCCCTCCCACGCGCGCCACACCCATGTGGCTCCCCTCCTGCCGGCGCCACACACCCAGCCGACGTGGCGCCATCGACGCTGAGCTGGTGCGCCCATCCGACGTGGCAGCATGTGTGGCGCCGCTCCCAACGGCGCCACACATGCACTTGTAATCCCCCAAAACATACTGAGACAATTCCTCTGGGACTTAGCCGTTTTGCGAGGCTCGATGTGTGGCGCCGATGCCACGGGCGCCACACTACCATGTGTGGGCCGCCACGGGCGCCACACATCCACTTAAGTGTGGCGCCCGCGCCCGCGCCCAGCCCGACCCTCTCTTTCTCTTCTTTCTCTCCTCTCTTTCTCTCCTCCAACCGCCGCCGCCGGCCGCCTCTCCGCCGCCCCCACCAAATCCTCCACGGATTGGACAGATCTGGCCGGCCAAATCCATCCCCATACAATCCTCAAGGTATTCCCCTTCGTTCCCCTTCGATTCATCCAAGATTTGCTCCGGTTTAATTCGTTCCCCTTCGATTCATCCTAGATTGGAAATGTTGGTTGTGTTTGAACCGTAGATTTGTATGCATGTGTGTTGAACCATAGATTTGAACCATAGATTTGTTGAAACCATAGATTGTATGCATGTGTTTGAACCATAGATGTTAAATTTTGTTAGATTGTATGCATTGTATCCAAAGATGTTTGGAATGGCTATGTATGTGTTGAATGTATGTATCCTAGATTTGTGGAGGAACCCTAGGCATCAAATTTCATGAATGTGTATTTGTAGGAATAACTCATATGGTGTTCTATCCCTAGATATGAATGTATGTGTGTATGGAACCTTATGTATGTATGTGGTGAAAGACAAAATTGGAGCTTAGCAAATGCATTCTATTGTCTTACATATGTCTATTATGTGCCTAGGAATGGTATGTCTTACGAAATTCATATGTGTGATGTATTTGGATATGAACTCTCGTGTATTTGGATATTCTCATGTATGTGTTGCTCATTTTTGTTAGTGGAATGACTCATAACATGGTTGTGTAAACATGTAGGATGGTGTGGCTTCTGGATGAAGAGTACGACAGGGAGCACCGGGCTGTTCATATGACGGAGAGGGAAACGGATCTTCACCCTTTGAAGATTCGTTACCATGGCACATCGGATATACCTTATGACGAGAGGTACACGGAGTTCATCCGGCCTACCGGTCTTATGCCGTTCATATCCCTTGTAAGCCGTGGGGGGCCACACATGAACCCCTCGGCACTCACCGCCCTTGTCGACCGGTGGAGGCCGGAGACTCACACCTTCCACTTGAGGGCCGGCGAGATGGCCCCTACTCTCCAGGATGTTTCCATGATCCTTGCACTACCTATTCAAGGTGAGCCACTGTGTATAAACACAGCTTCTGATGGGTGGCGCCAGCAGATGGAGGGGCTTATTGGCAGGGCTCCTCCGGCGCCAGAAAATCCAAAGCAGAGAGTTCCCGCCGGCGCGTCTTTCGAATGGATCAGGACTAACTTTGGAGAATGCCCGATAGAGGCCGACGAGGACACTCGGAGGACGTACGCCCGCGTGTACTTATGGTACATGATTTCCAGGACTCTCTTTCCTGACAGTGGGGGTAAGCTGGCCCATTGGTGTTGGCTGAAGGCGCTTACGGTGTTGGACGACCGGTGGAGTTGGGGAACAGCGGCACTTGCCTACCTCTACCGGCAGGTGATGATTTGTTCTATGTACTATTTTCCTATAGTAGTGCGCTACACAAAGTAGTAACCAAATATCTTATGTACGCAGTTGGACGAAGCTTGTCGCAGGACTGGGAGCAAAACTGGGAGCGGCGGTATTGGTGGATGCATGCTCCTACTTTCCGTATGGAGCTGGGACCGCCTATCAGTTGGGCGTCCCAGGGTACTCAAGGAGACGCCATGGCCTCATTTCCCTCACTTTCCTGATCGGGAGCCCACTTGGGCATACCTTTGGGACAATGTCTCGGAGATGACGAGCGATCCAATGGTCATGTACAGGCAGTACACTGCGGAGTTGGACACTCTTACCGCTGAGCAGGTAACCGATCACTGCGGAGTTGCAATCCTAGTTTTGATTGATTCTACTGGCATGTACTAAATAATTGTATGCTGCAGGTGGAATGGCAGCCATATGGTAGCTACTACCGTATTGGCGCGGGGATGGCTGACCTCAACCATAAGTGCACGGAGGAGGCGCGGTTCTGGCGTATGCGCTGCCCACTCATATGCATGTGGCTTGTTGAACACCACCAGCCGCAAAGAGTGATGAGACAGTTTGGGCTGTATCAGGAGTGCCCACCAATGTGGCAAGACACGGACAAGGCGCTTCACAGGTAAACTTCTGGAATCATGCGATGGAAGATTCTTGATAGAAGAGGTACAAACTAACTTGTTGATTCTTGCAGGCTTGATAGGCAGCGGCAGAGGAAGATCACAAATTGGCCAGTCCATCATAGCGGCCACATCGCAGCGTTCCAACACTGCTTGGAAGCGGCACGGAATGCTGGCCCTGAGCAGATTGTGCCTCATGACTTCACCGCTTTCAACAACTACCTCGAGTGGTTCCATCAGAACACGCGTATCGAGTTAGTGAAGCGCGCGTATCGTGAGGAGATCTTGGACGACCCCATCCAGTTCGATGAGGTTGGGCAAAGCCAGCACGACGCTTTTGCTCGCAGAGGAAGATCGACTTCTATTGCTTCCGAGCTGAACTTCGTGGTAATGGATTCTCTCACTAACTAGTACATCATCTAGATTGCCATGTGCTCGCTTAAATTGTGTATGCTATGTTTGTCACAGCGGGAGGAGATCCAGCAGGAGTGCGAGGTTGTGTGGGAGCAGAGCCACAGAGATGAAAAGCCTGTCGGACCGTTGCGGAATTTCATTAAGGTATGATCACCAACTTTGAATGTACGCAATTATGTTCTGGTGGCTTTGTAACCGTGAGTTCCATGACGCAGAACACTGCACGAAAGATGCGGCGGTTAGCGAACTTGCTAGGTTGCCGCGAAGGCGAAATCCCTACATCCTCCTCTTCTGAAGAACATGTATGGACTATTTTGTTGCTGTGAAACATGTTCTAACTAATTTCAACTTTTGTAATCTCATGTGTTCATATTTGTGAAGATTCCTCCTGAGGACGACCTAATTCTGAGTCAAGGCATACTTCCGAAGCGTACCTCCAAGCAACGGTCAGCTTACCAGTTGAAGCCAAGGGGCAAGGCTCCAAACCGGTACACTCCGGAAGATTATGTCAACCGAGGAAAGAAGGTTGTGAGGGACGAGCGGCCGCGGAGATCAGCTATGTCGAGGATGAGGAACGACGAGCCGTTCTCTTCAGATGAGGAGGAGGAGGAGGAGGAGGAGGAGGAGCAGGAGCAGCAGCAGGAGCAGCAGCAACAACAGCCAAGGCAGCGGACGAAGAGGATGGCCGTCCGGAAGCAGCCCACGAGGACGGCACGTCGAGGACGCTACTAGGATGTGCTACGTGTTGTTCTGAACTCTATATTCATAAGTATCGATTTGTGAACCCTATGTCATTTCGAACCATGGTCTGTAATGCTACTTGTTGTTTGAATCTACGTGGTACAATGTGACCTATGAAGTGTTATATGTGTATGTCATGAAATTGCTACTTGTTGTGTCCAATGTTGTACTCGTAACTGTTGGACTTTGGTAGGATTTTTCATGTTTTCAACACAAGTCCATGTGTGGCGCCCTTCACACTGGCGCCACAAGTGCTAGTGTGGCGCCCGTGGCGTCGCGCCACACATGCCAACTTATATTACCTATTGGGACCAAAACATCCAGGGGCTCGGACGATAAGTCCTTAGCCGTTTTCGCGAGCCTCTATGTGTGGCGCCCGTGGCATCGGCGCCACAGGTGGTAGTGTGGCGCCCGTGGAATCGGCGCCACACATCGAGCCTCGCAAAACGGCTAAGTCCCAGGGGGATTACAAGTGCATGTGTGGCGCCGTTGGGGCGGCGCCACACATGCTGCCGTCGGACACCAGCTCAGCGTCGATGGCGCCACGTCGGCTGGGTGTGTGGCGCCGGCAGGAGGAGCCACATGGGCATGTGTGGCGCCCGTGGGAGGGGCGCCACACAAAGATTGGTGAAATAGTTTCGCCGGAGGGTCGTCGCTTCCCTTTTGGGTTATTTTTGTGTAAATCGCCACCAGACGACGCAGCAGTTGGACCGTGGTCATCCCATGGAGGGCGCACAGTGCATGCTGTCGCTCCATGCCGGGCGGACGGGCACGACCCGTGCAGTCGCCAATGGCAAGGAGCTCCTCCAATTTGCGACCCTAGTCTGCGCGCTCGGCATAAACTGCTATGTCTCCCTCCGGTTCTCCTCTTACCGACCGATAGCTCGGCGGGGCTGTGCGACTTGTCTGCTGCGATAGGCGCTGATGTTAGGGTCGAGTTGTGCCGTTTGGCACTCCGGCCACGCAGGGGATTAAATAGTACAATTGTCCAAGAACTGAATTGTCAAATGACCTGCGTAGGAACATGATTGGATACCGCACAAACCGAATGGATTAATGTCAAGAAACGCATCGGCCATCATCAGTTAGCCCTCTTAATGGAAGAAGGGGAAGATAATTCGAACGTGAGTACTGATAATGGGATGCGATTTTGTTAGCTGATACATTATCAACTACCGTTGCGCATCCCATCACTAGTAAAAAAGGGTTTGTTGTCGCGGGCCGTTAGAGCCTTTTGTTCCGGCCGGCCACCCGGGACATGGGAGGTGGGCCTTTTGTCCCAGCCCGGTTACCAACCGGGACATAAAGTCCACCACGTGGCTACGATTCAGGTGTTTGGGCTGGAGGACCTTATGTCCCGGCTCGTAACTAAAACCGGGACAGAAGGTTTTTTTTTCCCTTTTTTCATTTTCATTTTCATTTTCATTTTCGATTTTTGTTTTTCTTTTTTCTTTTTTCTTTTTCCTTTTTTTCTTTACTCTATCACTTGGACCATTGTTAACACTAACTACACATAATCTATACTCAAATTCTAGACTTGGTCACTTACCGGTCGATCACCCATCCTCACACTACTCCACCCAGTACGCTTAACTTCTCAGTTCTTTCCTGCCGTGCTCCCGCGAATGTGGTTGTACCTTGTTGTCAATACTAATATATGATAATAATATAGCATTCCAATGTGAGAAATTTGAATATCTTTCAATCTTTAAATCGGAAGTGGACAAATAACATATGCATAACTATTAGAAAAGTGTGAGGAATTTGAATATCAAATAATTTTATTTTTATTTCTTTATTAATATTATTATGAAATAATATTTGCATTATTCATATAATATTGCCAAATAATTAATATCTTTCAATCTTTAAACCGCAAGTGGACAAATAACATATGCATAACCATTATAAAAGTGTGAGGAATTTGAATATCGAATAATTTTAGTTTATTCCTTTATTAATATTATTATCAAGTAATATTTGCATTATTCATATAATATTGCTAAATAATTAATATCTTTCAATCTGTAAACCGCAAGTGGACAAATAACATATGCACAACTATTAAAAAGTGTGAGGAATTTGAAAATCGAATAATTTTATTTTTATTTATTTATTAATATTATTATCAAATAATATTTGCATTATTCATATAATATTGCCAAATAATTAATATCTTTGAATCTTTAAACCGCAAGTGGACAAATAACATATGCATAACTATTAGAAAAGTGTGAGGAATTTTAATATCAAACAATATAATAGAAAGATTTAATATATATTAATCGCGACAATTCATACGTTCATACATAGAAGGCACACACGATACCACAGACCACACCACCATACATCTACTCATAAATATTAAGTTCGAGGCGATCCATATGGCTATTGTAGCCAAGTGCCCGGAAATGCCTCCTACCCAGCTCGAAGTCGAGGCGAGCGTCGAGAGCGGCATACTGCAGTTGCTTATGGCTCAAGGGAAAATCGCCCCATCCAAAAATCAGTGCCTCTTCTTCTAATGCCTTGGCGGTCTTCGACGGCTTGTTCTTATTATAATTAAACTTTTTCTGCTCGAGATCCGCCCCAATATAATGATTTGCCAAATCAATCAAACTCGGAGTCTGCTTTCTTGGGACGGGGTTCTGGAGGATCTGCTGGAGGTTGATCGTAGGCGGAATACTAATTCCGTGTGTCTGCAACATATTCACATCATTGTGGATTGCCGCGCCACAAAATTTAATGTTCTTGTCCGCAAGGAAATCGATGAGCATTTGTGGCACTTCATCGGCATGCATAATATGGAACACCAGAGTGTGTTGCGCGACGGAGAGTTGTAGGACGACGGCGCGTTGGTTACCCTTGCGAGGGTCGGTGAACTCGCAGTCCAAGCTCACGACCTTCAAACACAGAAAAAAATGTCATTGGAATTTTGGATGCTTTATGCATGATATCTCTAAATTTTAAGTCATGGAAAACTAACCTTGATTTCCGCGGCGTCGAGGAAATCTCTCCTAACGGCGCGGATCCACCTCTCCACCCTCTTCGCACGGAGGGTGTACGTGATCTTGAAATTCATCTTCTCCATGTCATCGTAGTAGATTTCAGATCGAGGGAAGTCGAGGACGCGCGCGAGCTTGACCATTTCGGGTTCCATGAGGGCCGGCCGGGGCTAATGGTGCAGTTTTTGGTGGCTATGGAGATCTAAGGAAGAACAAGGCATATATATAGGGGAGAGGGAGGTGAAAAGGCGCCGGTCATGGCGCCGGCGGCGATGCAAATTCCCGCCGGCGATCGTTCTGCTTCTCTCTTTTTCCGTGTGCAGTAATGGAGACGATCGATTTCCACGCGGGAACGAGAACCGTCGGACCTTATGTCCCGGCCCGTGTCTTCAGCCGGGACATAAGGGCTGCCAGCAGAACTTGAAAGGCCCCAGACCTTTTTGTCCTGGCCGGAGCCTCCAACCGGGACAAAAGGCCCTAAAGACCCGCGACAAAAGACCCCGTAGCTTCTCGGTGGTTTGGGGGCGACGTGGGCAGCCTATTTGTCCCGGCTCCAGACTGGGCGGGACAAATGGACTGGACGGAAAGCCCAATTTTCTACTAGTGCATCCTAATGAATGTTCGTCTGGACCGCCAAATGTGGTGTGCATCATCCATAATCCAGTGCGTTCAAAGTTAATCAAATGGCTATGATTATTTTAGGTGATGTGGCGCAATGTGGAATCAGCTTGCAAACATTAAATGCACATAGTGAGGATCAACTTTGCTAGTTTCTAGCAAAAAAATTCCAGCTTATTAATCAATAAAAAACACCTTTTTACTATAAATAAATCAAACAAAAGTGTTAAATCGAACAAACTGAAATATCTGGCTCCGGTACCGAGGTAAAAACATGCTGGAAAAATTATGGAAGATTTTGGTGCCACCCAAAGTTCGCTTATTCTGGTGGAGAGTGATCAAGAAATTTATTCCAGCTAGGCAAATTTTGAAGCAAAGGCATATGGAACAAATTGCACATTGTGAATGGTGTGGAGTAGAACAGGAATCCATCTTTCATGCTATGTTCGAATGCACATGGGCACGATTATTTTGGGACGAATTAAAAGGATATGCATGATTCAAGGTTCCTATTTTCCATCCAAACTCATGGGCTATGGATATGGTTGATAATAAGACCATCAAGGAGGAAGAGGCGGCTATGATTTTATGTGGCTGTTGGGCGGTATGGAAGGAGCGGAATGCGCGCAAGCATGGAGAGGGAGGCAGATCTGTGGTTGAATCTGTGAGGTGGGTGCTACAAACCACTATAGACCCGGCTTGTGCTGGCAAAGAAAAAGAGAAGAAAACACCAAAGCCTAAACTGAAGTGGAAGCCACCAGATGAGGGTACAGTGAAAATCAATACCGATGCAAGTTTTATTCAGGATTCTATGTCTGGCACTACAGGGTTGGTTGTGAGAGATCACCTAGGTAACCTGATTAGGGCTCAAGCGAGATGGCAACAACACGCGGCGAATGCACGCGTCATGGAGGTCATGGCAATCAGAGAAGGCGTTAACTTGGCTATGGAGAGAGGATATACGAGTGTCATAATCGAAAGTGATTCAAAGGAGATGGTGAATCTTTGCAATGGAGATGGGTCAAACCGGTCGGAGATCATGGCTATTTGTCAGGAGATAGTAGAGTCTAAAATAGCTTTTTCTAGCTGTAGCATTAGTTTTATTGGGCGAGATGCAAATCGTGCTGCCCACTTATGTGCTCAACAAGCTAGTCCTGATAGGAGGATGTGCCTATGGATCAATTATAATCCTGACTTCCTCGCAGATACTCTAAGGGGTGATTGTAATCCTATCAATTAATCAATAAAGCTATCCGAATCGAAAAAAAGTAGATTACAGAAGACAAAGATAGGCTGAAAATTACATCAGGATCCTACCTGGGCCGAGCAAACACATCCAGCCGCCGGGGTAGGCTAACGTGGCAAGCTTGCAGCCTTTTTGCCAAAAACTCCCACCAATTCATCGGTTCAAAAAGCTGCAGCTCGTCGCTCTGCTTTCGCCGCCGCGGCGCCGCCGCCGGCCATGCTGACGGTGTCCCTCCTGGACGCGCACCTCGCGAGGTGCTGCTCCGCGCGGCACCTGCTTCAGATCCACGCCCAGTTCATCGCCTCCGGCCTCCTCGCCGACGCCTTCGCCGCCAGCCGCCTCCTCCTCTTCACCTCCGCCACCCGCTTCCTCCCGCTCCCCCTCCACCACTCCTTCCGCCTCCTCAAACTCGTCCACCACCCCAACGCCTTCTCCTGCAACACCCTCCTCAAGGCCGCCCTGCTCGCCGGGATGCCGCACCTCTGTCTACCACTCTACGCCTCCCTGCCAGCCTCCCCCGACGCCTACACCCACCCCACCCTCGCCGCGGCCTGCGCCGCAAGGAGGGACGCGGCTGAAGGCCGGCAGGTGCACTCCCACGCCATCAGGCACGGGTTCGGCGACAATTTGTACGTCAGGAACGCCCTAATGCACATGTACTCTGCCTGCGGCTGTCTCTGGGACGCTCGCAAGGTGTTCGACGCAGGGCCCACGTGGGACGCTGTTTCCTGGAACACTATCCTGGCTGCCTACGTGCATGCTGGGGATGTCGACCAGGCACTCGGGGTGTTTGCGCGGATGCCGGCGCGGAATGCTACGGCGGTGAGCTCGATGGTGTCTTTGTTTGGGAAGAGGGGTATGGTCGACGAGGCGTGGAGAGTGTTTGACGAGGCCGACTGCAGGGATATCTTCGTGTGGACGGCCATGATTTCTTGCTTTGAGCGGAACGGCATGTTTGCAGAGGCCTTGCACGTGTTCTCGTGTATGCGCCGAGAGCCGTGGCCTCTGGATGAGGCGCTGATGGTCAGTGTGGTGGCCGCTTGCGCTCAGTCGGAGGTAATTCAGAATGGGGAGCTGTGCCATGGACTGATTATCAGAGCTGGCCTGTGTTCGCTGGTGAATGTTCAGAATGTGCTGATCCATATGTATTCATGTTGCCTGGATGTTGCTGCGGCGCGGAGATTGTTTGACAGTAGCAAGTGCTTGGACATGTTCTCCTGGAACTCGATGATAGCTGGCTATCTAAAGAGTGGCCATGTCAAAGATGCAATGGCGTTGTTCAGTGCAATGCCTCACAAGGATAATGTTTCTTGGAGCACGTTGATATCTGGCTGTGTGCAGAATAACCAATCCTCAGATGCGCTCTCTGTTTTCGATAGCATGCGATCCCAGGGAATCAGGCCAGATGAGGTTACTGTTGTCAGTGTTATATCTGCATGCACTAATCTGTCCGCTCTGGAGAAAGGAAGGTCAGTGCACGAGTACATAAGGCAAAGCAACTATCACATCACTCTTGTACTTGGGACTAGCCTCATTGACATGTACATGAAGTGTGGATGCTTGGAAGCTGCATTGGAAGTCTTCAACATAATGGAAGAAAAAGGAACGCCTTGCTGGAATGCTGTCATTGTCGGACTGGCTATGAACGGTCTTGTGACAAAAGCCCTTGACATGTTTTCAGAGATGGAGGCATCTGGCACTGCTATCCCCAATGAGATAACTTTCACTGGAGTTTTGAGTGCTTGCCGAAATGCTGGCATAGTTGAGGAGGGCCGTCACTTCTTCAAGTTGATGCAGCACAAGTACCAAATCACGCCGAACATTAGACATTACGGATGCATGGTTGATCTTCTTGGACGTGCTGGATATGTTAAAGAGGCTGAGGATATGCTTGAGAGCATGCCCTTGTCACCTGATGCTCCAGCATGGGGTGCATTGCTTGGTGCCTGCTGGAAGCATGGTGAGAATGAGGTTGGGGAAAGGGTGGGGAAGAAGCTTGTTGATATGGATCCTCACCATGACGGGTTTCACGCTATGCTGTCTAACATATATGCTAAAGAGGGGATGTGGCAATCTGTAAATGACCTAAGGGGTTCCATGAAGCAACGCCATGTCATAAAAGTTTCAGGGCACACTGTGCTTGAATTGTCACATTCTTCATGAAATTCTAGCAGGTGATGGCACCTAGAAGCACAATGCCTAGAGGCTAGAGTGGTCCAAGTTAAGGTCTCACAAGGTCATTAATGCATCCCTACTTATTTTTTTTAGATACTAGGCAAAGATTTGCCCGACTTTAAATTAATAAAGCCAACACGGTAGCAAGGTTTAGATACATACTGCTGGGCATTACAGCTTCGCCAACACACGCATAGGCATAGAGTTTCTAAACACGAATCATGAAGACATAGAAAGCCACAACATATAAGGAGATGTCTTCATGCATTCCAGACCGTCCCAGGCATCCCTACTTATCTGTGGCTTGTGCTCAAACATCTTTTGATAGCTTGTTATTCTCATAATGTTTCCTCTGTTTATGCTTTCAGATACAAACAAAGATCTACCTGGCATTAGCAACCAAAATTTCATCTTTTGAACATTTACCAGAGGTCAGGCATAATTTCCTTCTTTCTTGTTTCTTTCCGTGAAAATTCATTCGTCTGGCATATTGAATAGGGAACAACATAACTCATAGTCATGGTTTTCCTTCTTTTTGTATTCAACTAGTTCTAAACCAGGCGCAGACCGACAATTTTCTTAAATATTAATATGGTAAACCAGGGTAGAATAATAAAAGGATATAGCAGGGATCACGGCTCAGAAAGTGGGTTCCCTTTTAATTAAAAGGCTATATGTAGGCGAATTCCTTTTTGAAATGCATATTTATGGAGAAATATGTTCTCTTCACCATCAAATGTGATGAGATACTAGAAATATCATATCTATTTTACAAAAATAAAATTCCATTTGATACAAAGAAATGATTGATTAAGATGAGAGGCATAGTATAAAGTACTGGGTATGCATGATATAATAGAGTAAAATGGGCTTTGATCTATATAGTTGTGACAAACTGACAGGTTGAATCAAATTTCTTCTTTACTGCCTTGCCCGTTGCACCAAATTTGTAACTGTAATCCTGGTTTGAATCTGATTTAAGATTTGTCTCTATGCTGATATCATGGGCCTACCTTACTACTACCTATCAGGATGATGTGATCCATGCTGTTAGGTTTGGGGGAGAAATATTAAATCTGGTTCAAATAAAGACTATGGCTGCAAAATCTGGTATATTTGGCTACTAAGTAATACTGGGTCAACCTTTCAGTTTGTCACAACTGTCTAGTTCAAATGAAATTTATTGTTGCCGAGTGTGAGATCTGCCAGTGTACAATTGGTTCATTGAGTTTTGACATGCAAGTTATTGCCTTGCTTTAGTAATTTCATACACCTGCAGTTAACTAATACGAAATCTACTTGCCAAGACACTTAAAAATTGTATTTTTTATAAGTTGAACAAATTTAAGTGTATGCATGTGATAGCGAAAAGTATTTTTGAACTGAATGTACTCCCTTGGTCCCTCCATGTCAAAATATGGTGTATTTTAGTTCTGTGTCAAGTCAAACTTTGACCAAGTGCATAGAAAAAATATCAACATCGATAATACTCCCTCCGTCCGGAAATAGATGTCGCAGATTTGTCTAAATATGGATGTATCCAGACACTAAAATGCATATAAATATATCCATATTTAGACAAATCTGCAACATCTACAGTATCAATCATGGAATATATTTTCATATTATATTTCTTTGGTATTGTAGATGTTGATGCTTCTTCCTATAAACATGTTTGACTTAGGCCAAAACTAATATGCAGCATATTTTGAAATAGAGGGAGTAGTAATTTAATATTGACACAACTCAAATAAGTTTAGCAAGAAGAAAGTTTGCATGCACTGACATGAGAACAATCTTACCCTGCTTGCTGCAAATGCTAACATGAACCCTTGGGAGTTGATCTGACAGAGTCACAGCAGACCTGCTAAATTATGATAAGATGGAGAGATATCAGTATATGATTGAATGGTCTGATTTTAAACTAATGAGAGATATAGCTGGATACCAGCTGTCAGTTCCTTGATCGACAATGGGGTGGTGGCGCAGTTCGCTAGCGCATAGCATAGCTAAAAAGTAGTTACTTGCGTGTGACTAGAAACATGGAACACTCCCCTTTTCATCAGAAAGAAGAGAATACGAAGCAATCATCACAGTCGAGAATGAATTCTCTTTACTTTGATTAAGTCCTAGGCTCCTAGCTAATTGAGGTCATTATATGCTAAAGGGAAACAAATAGGCTTATTGACTGATAGAACAAACGTGAGAAGACAACTGGCAGGTATTGACTTTACAAAATCTCACATTCTTGTTGTGGGTGTTAACATGGACCCATGTGAATTTTGAGATCTACTCTCAAAATGGGCTTGCTAAATTAGTTAAAGAACTCAAGGGATATTGGGAATAGTGCTATCGACACAATTCCAAATAAGTTTAGCAAGAAGATAATTTGCATGTATTGAAATCGGAACAATAATACTCCATTCTTGAGGAAGCAAAGCTATGGATGCTAGCTGGTGCTAAGGCACTTCGTCGCCTACCCCTGCACTCCAGGCCCCCAGATGGCATGTTAAACTAGAGCATGCCAGGCTAACAAATGTTAGCCTTGTATAGTCTTTCTCTTTCTTTTTTTGGTTGTTCTTTGTTTGTTTTAGTTGTCCTTTCTTTTCTGTTCTTTTTGGTTGGTAGCTTGGCTACGTTGTTGTTCTGCCCGCTTTCTTGGCGTGTGTTCGAGAAAAAAAGAAATCAGAACAATAATACTCGGCTTGCTGCAAACACTAACATGAGCCCGTGTGAGTTGATCCGACAGACTCACAACAGACCTGCTAAAATTATGATAAGATGGAAGGATATCAGTATATGACCGACTGATCTGATTTTTATTAGAAATATTGAAATATTGAACACTCCCCTTTTTATTGAACACTCCCCCTTTTATTAGATAAAAGAGAATACGAAGAAATCATCACAGTTGAGAATGATTTCTCTTTACTTTGGTCAAGTCCTAGGCTCCCAACTAATTGAGGCCCGTCTATCCTAAACGGAGAATAATTAGTCTTATTGACTTACAGAACAAATTTGAGAAGACAATTCACATGTGTAGACTTTACAAATTGCGGGTGCTAACATGGACCCATGTGAATTTTGAGATCTACTCTCGCAATGGGCTTTGCTAAATTAGTTAAAGGACAAGGTATATGACTAGTTGACTGGTTAGTTTTAAAACTAGTTGGAAGTACTGCTGGATACCACTGTCGGCTCCTTCTATGTGACTCGCACATACCGAGCACTTAACCAGATGAGAAGATAAAAGATGAAATGATTAACACAATTGAGCATAATTTTGGTTTACCTTGTTAAAGTCTTAGCAAATTAAGGTCAATATATGCTAAAGGGAAAGACTAGTGGCTAAAGGGAAAGACTAGTCTTATTGACTGAAGAAAATATGTGATGATGATCATTGCTTGAGCAAGAGAAATAACATAATGATGACAGATCTACCCATGGGAAAAAATACTGAAAAATATGTGCCACTGCCTAACCTAATTATATCAAGATGGTGCAATGTCAACTCTGCTAAATGCAGATCCAGAAGTTGCAGGCAACTCACCAGTTGGGTGATATATTCATTTGAGTCCTCCTAGCTTACTGTGTATAAAAAGATCTCCAACTTGCAGATAGAAGACAAAACAGCTCAATTTGTGTGAGCCATACACGAATATGCTGGCAGTGGCATCAAAGACTACCTTTGTTATTTATCGTATTGAAGTTAAGCAAGTTGCAACATGAAAGGGTGTCAGCAGAATGCTGCCAGATCAAAGCCCACCACCATCAGTACATTTAGACAAAAGCAAATGCAGAATATTGACCTGGATGCAAGGTTCGTCCTAAAAAATATATGCACAACTGCATCTGCGATTTTTCATACATCCAATATATGTATTAAAATATATCAAATTGCATCCTTCAAGTTCTTGTAGTCTGCACTTAAAAGCGCTGACCGTTGATGCAACTGGACAATTTTGCATAGTTAAAAGAGGCTATTCGTAGTGTTGTGGAGTCGCATTACTATAGCAGAAATATGCACCACTATGCTCCGCACTTTATAAGTACCTTTCATCTTGCTATTCCATAGTCCCATCTCGGTTGCTTACATTTGATAATCAGCAGTTGCACCAAACACAACACATCTGTTAGAATGGGTGAGAGTAGAGGAAGCATCGCCTTCTTCACGAGCTACAGGCCGCCAGTGCCCCTGGACATATTCTGCTGTCCAGTTCCAGCGTCATCAAAGCTGGACGAGCTGCACTTGACGGACGGCTTGTCGTACAACTACAACGGCCAAACTGTTCCACCAGAAGCTCTCAAGACGATTGTCAAGCGCCTGGAGTTGGCACCACAAGCTGCGATAGAAGCCGACATCGATTCGGGCCGTCTCACCGGCTTGATCTTTGTCTCCGAAAGGCAACACAACCTTGAAACACTCCAGATAGCCCTGCGCTCTAATGATGACGGCGAAGTCAAGGTCTTCACCTTGGCTGACATCTATGGCACTGAGTTGTTCGGTGGTTCCCGTCTGGAGGACAGTGGCTGCATTGCCGGTGGCTACGAGTTGGACGGTCAAACGTCTGACCATTACCTTGTCTATGTATCCACCAAGGAGCCCGTGCAAGAACGCCGTAGCCCCTGGAACGTCGTCTATAAAACTAATCTTGGGACAGGCGAAACTGAGCGCCTCACTCCACCAGGTTCGGTTGTTAAATTTTCTTTCGAAACCTTTTGCTATTTGATCTACTTCTACTTGTGTAGAGATGCATGGACTAAATGTGCTTCATTTCTGCTTTAATATTTGGTCTGTTTAATTCTACATAAACAGGGACGTTTGATTTAAGTCCCTCTGTGTCACCATCTGGGAAGAGGGTAGCAGTGGCTTCTTACCAAGGAAAGAAATGGGATGGGGAAATTAAGGACTTGCCGACCAGCATTTACGTGATGAGCATAGAGACCCCATCTCTGGATCGCGAGCGGGTGATCGAGAACGGTGGCTGGCCAACATGGGGAAGCGAGACAGTAATATTCTTCCACAGATTGACAGGGGAGAACTGGGGTGTGTTTCGGTATGACTTGAGCACCGGCGAGACCATCCGCGTGACCCCGGAAGCATTCGATGCGATGACTCCAGCAGCCATTGATGAAACAAGAGTGGCTGTGGCAACTATCCGCCAGAAATCTGTGTTCTTTGACGTTCGTGTTGAAGCGCAGTATCGTCATATTGAGGTTTTTGATATGAGTTCCCCAGAAAAATCACTGCAAATCACTCAGTACACCAAGCCAAAAGGCGACCATTACAACCCCTTTGTGATGGACAGTGGCAAGTACATTGGCTACCATCGTTGCCAAAGCGACCATCTCCAGGTAATATACGTGGCTAGGTGCAATAGTTTGCTTGTTTAGTGAAGTCCTGCATAAAACATTACATCAAAGCTGTATATACTATTTTGTGCCTGCAGCATGGAGATGATGTCCCGAGACAATTCAACAAGCTGCTGTCCCCACACGAAGATGTTGGACTGTTTAGGGTTGCTGGTGCGTTCCCAGCCTTTTCCAAAGATGGCTCTAAGCTTGCATTTGTTGATAACGAGTTCAAATCCGTGTGGTTGGCCGATAGCGATGGAATGCGTGTTGTCTTTGAGGTAATACACCACTCATGGTCTGTACTTCTCTGGTTCGACAAAATAGATGATATTTTTTGCGCGGTAAATAGATAAAATAATAAATAAATAATTGTTGATGATGTTGCGAGCTTTCAAATTGTGATGGAATGATTTATGACTAGCTAATATTTATCGACTATGGATGCTGATTATTTGTATCTGCATATATAGACAGATGGCCCCAATGGCATCTTCTCACCAGTTTGGAACCAAAAGAAGGACATATTGTATGTGTGTATGGGACCGTCTTTCAAACCCAACGAAACTTTGGAGATCTACGCCATCCCCCATGTATCGAGTGGTGCACGAGAGCGGCGGCTGCTCACAAAGGGGAAATTCAACAATGCGTTCCCATCCACCAATCCAGAAGGTAAGAAAATACCACTGCATTCTTGCTTCAGTGACTTCATGAGTCCTCAATTACATTCATCGCAAATAACATCATTTTTTATTTGTATACCCCTAGTGGCGAAGATGATATCTATGTATATATATGCAGGGACAAAACTTGTTTTCCGATCAACGAAGCATGGAGGAGACAAGAAGTACAAGAGTCTATACATAATGGACGCAGAAGTTGGGGAGGACGCAGGTGAAGCGGAACGGCTGACAGAAGGTGATTGGACTGACACACACTGTCAATGGTCTCCGAACAAAGATTGGATCGTGTTCTCATCAAACCGCGACAGGCCCGCAGACGCGCCGGAGCGCGACCATGGCCTGGACCCGGGTTACTTTGCTGTTTACCTAATGAATGCAAGCGACCGCTCGGTGGTGAGGGTGCTCAGGAGTGGTTACGACCTCTCTGGTCACGTGAACCACCCGGTCTTCAGTCCAGATGGTCGAAGCATCGCTGTGACGGCAGACCTTGCCGCGGTGTCCGCTGACCCGATATCACTGCCGATCTTCTTCAACTCGGTAAGGCCCTATGGTGACATCTTCACCGTTGATATCGACCCGGATGACATGGAGAAGAACCAGGATGTGGAGAATTTTGCCCGTGTCACACACAGCAAATACGAGAATTCCACTCCCGCCTGGACAGTGTTCTCGACTGATGACCCGCATGCGCAATGGAACCTCCTAGTCATGGAGGATAATTACACCCCGTCATGTCCGTATGCACATCATGATGGAGGTGAAAGTTGGCACATGACCGGCCAGATCTGCACCCCGAAAAGGATCTGTTGATTTTCGCCGTTGTGCCAGAATGGCCAGAATTCCAATGCCCCTTTGGGATCACTTTTGTTTCTTACCTGTTGGAATTTTTGTTAGGGCTGCTGAAAATTTGCATTGTACACGTCTCATCTCGCTGAAATAAAGTTTGCCAGATTCATTTTTATCATTAAGGTTTTTTATACATGATCATTAAGGTTGATTTACCATGTTTTCCATGGTTTCTTTACTGGGTACCCCTGTCATATAAAAAAAAATCCATAGGAAAGGATGAGTGTAGTGCAAGATTACACTGTGTCACACAAAAATATTCCAAGATTTTTTTTTTATAGTATGTGGCCTACACAAAAATAACAAGTGGTAGCAAATATGTTTGAGCAACATTTTTTTTTTGATATATTTCATACCATCAATTATTTTTTGCTTCTCTTAAACAACACAACTTATCAACCACAAACTTCACAAATCAATATAACTTTTATAATAGTACAACGTGTAGATATTTTTGTTCATTTTTGTACATTAAAAATGTCCATGGATCTTCTTTCTTCTCACCTCTTTCCTCCCACCTTTGTCTCCACAAACAAACTCTACCTGAGGGCACATTGGGACTTGCCGTCAGAGGAAGAGTTTGGCTCATCCGGTAAGGAGTGGATTCTGAATCTCCTTCTTCACTCCAGGGCGACACAGAGGGATCAAGTCATTTTCCTTCTATGGCGTGTTTGGCACCATCGAAATAATGTGATACATGGGGATGTGAAGGCGTCTATTGCAGCATCGATCCCATACCTCCGTAATTATCTTGAGTCCTATCGAGATTGCACTGGTCCAGGCCCGGACCCAAAGGGTAAAACCCCTCTACCTATATCGCATGAGGCGTTACATGCGCCCAAAACCCCTGCCATCTCTCGGTGGTCTCCGCCGCAGACAGGTGAGCTCAAGGTGAACGTTGATGCAGGTTGGGATGAAGGGGCAAAATCAGCTAGTCTGGGAGTGGTAATCCGTGGCTGTCATGGCCAGGTGATCCAATCATCCTGGTTCCATATCCTTAGTTGTTCCAGCCCTGAAGAGGCGGAAGCCCTGGCATGCCTGGAGGGCCTTAAAACCATTCAACTACATTATTGTGAAAGTGCAGTGCTCGAGAGTGACTGCCTACGTGTGGTGCAAGCGCTGACAAGTGATGAGCGAAACATATCGAATTTCTGGAGTATTATCCTGGATGCTAAGGGGCTGTTGCGGGCTTTTGACCATATTTCTGTTAGAAAGGTAGCTCGGGAGTGTAATGGTGTTGCTCATAGCTTAGCGCAGCTAGGGAGAGGTGGCTCTAGAGGATCTCTTACGCTGTGTTTGGATGCGTAGAATTGAGCTCGGAATCACCGAATCTGGAATTTGCGGTCAGTTTCTACCGTTTGGACATGCCTCGGAATCATTGCATGGAAAGTGAGCCCAATTCCACCGTACCGCTTCGGCCTGTGTAAGAGCATCTCCACTCGTGCCCCGTCGAGGCCCCCGGCGAGCGTTTTTTCCATCCGGACGGCGTAATACGGCCCAGTCGTGCCCCCGGTTCCTCGTTTTCGTCCCGATTTGGCCCTTCATCCATCCGGCAAGCCCACGCCACCCCCGCCCCCCCGGGGAGCGCTCGGGGACTCCGGACGAGTGAAAAGCGGGGAAGGGCCCGATCTGTCGGTGACTCGACGCACGAACCCCACCGCCACGTCGCTCAAAATCTCCCCACCCCTCGTATCTCTCTCGCCGGCACCACCGCCCCTTGGCTTGATTCCGCCGCCCCTCCTTCCCCGCCTGCCTATATTCCGCCGTCTTTGGACGACGGCCTATCTGGCTGCTCTTCCGCCGGCCTGCTTGCTCCTCGTCGCTCGCGGCTCGGGTTGCCTCGACCACGCCCGTGGTGTTCGTCCATTTGCCTCGCCGGCCATGGACTCGGACGAAGAGGAGGAGCAGATGTTCGTCGAGCTTATGCAAGAAGAGATGGCAGCAGCCGCCCAAGACGACGAGCACATGATGATCCTTGGTTGCTTGGCTAGCATGTACGCCGGACTGGCAAGGTCGACGTGGTGGGTCGGCACGAGGTCGCCGGAAGTGCAAGCCGAGACAGCGAATGGAGGGCTACTGCATGTTGTACGCCGACTACTTCGCCGACAATCCATTGCACGGTGAGTGTTTTCCGGCGTCGTTTCGGATGAGAAAGCTATTTCTGCAAATTGTGTATGCCATCCGCCACTTTGATCCCCTTCAGATGCAAGGCGGATTGCACTGGTTTGGTTGGATTTTCGTCACTGCAAAAGTGCACAGTGGCTATGAGGATGCTGGCGTATGGAGCTCCTGGTGATACTGCAGATGACTATCTTCGGATGGCGGAGTCCACCGCCCTTGATTGTTTCTACGGTTCTGCAGGGCCGTCATAGCAGTGTTCGGGGACTATTACTTGAGATCACCCACTGTCGAAGACACTCGGAGGATCCTTGCAACAAATGAAGCTAGATGTTTTCCGGGGATGCTTGGAAGCATTGACGCATGCATTGGCAATGGAAGAACTGTCCGTTTGCGTGGCGGGGAATGTACAAGGGAAAGGCTGCACTGTGATACTTGAAGCAGTGGCTACCCATGATCTCTGGATTTGGCACTCTTTCTTTGGTATGCCGGATCCAACAATGACATCAACGTCCTAAACTGCTCCCCGGTCTTTTCCAAGCTTGTTGAGGGTCATGCTCCCCCGGTGGACTATGTGATCAATGGTCGGCACTACAACAAAGGATACTACCTTGCAGACGGTATCTATCCAAAATGGGCAACATTTGTGAAGACTATCTCGAATCCTAGCACCCCCAAACTTTGCGAGTTTGTCAAGAAACAAGAAGCTTGCCGAAAAGACGTCGAGCGTGCATTTGGTGTCCTCCAGCAGAGATTTGTCCGGTTCCCCGCTATGACTTGGTCCAAAGATCAGATGTGGGAGGTGATGAACTGTGTGTGTGCCTACACAATATGATTATTGAAAATGAGCGAAAGCATCCGGTTCCTCTGGCTGAGCAAGAAGCACCATATGAGAGAGAGGGTCCTCTTGCACAGCCTAATCACCAGGTGCCTCCATCATGGGCCGCCTTCATTGCTATGCATCAGGAGATTCGAGACTCTACAATGCATCATCTGCTGCAAGATGATCTAGTGGAGCACATATGGAGGCTCCGAGGCAACGCCAACGCCGACGCCAACTAGTCTGTCTAATTTGTTTGAAAAATTGTGAAATTGTGTGCTTCATTTGTTTCAGCACTTGTTAAACATTGTACTGATTATCGCCGAATTTGTTTCAGCAATTTTCGTACTCTTGGTCGCCGAACTTGTTAAATTTTATGTTAAATTTGTTTGAAATATGTCAAATGGTCGAGGTTGGGGTTTCCTGCCGGGGGACGGCTGGAACCGGCGCTCCCCACGCCAAATCTTCCTCCAATCCCGAAAATTTCGCCGGATTTGGGCGTGGGGAGCGCCAACGAGTGGGGATGCTCTAAACCGCTCGCGAGACTTTCCGAGCTCACACCCTCGGAATCCCGTGGAAAGTTTGCGTGCCTCTTCGTCGCTCGAGAAACAGAGCGAGACCGTCGTCGCCTACCTCCCGACGCGGTCGTCACGGCCTCCCTCCCGACGCGAGCGATCGCTGCCGCGTGCCCCTGCAACGTCGCTGCCTCCCTCCCAACGCGACCGCCTCCGCATGCCCCTGCAGCGTCTCCGCCTCCCCCCGCCGCGACCGCCGTGGCGTGCCCCTGCAACGTCGCCGCCTCCCTCCCAACGCGACCGCCGCCCGCGTGCCCCTGCAACGTCGCCGTCTGTCCTCTGACGCGACCGCCGCCGTGTGTCCCTGCAACCGCCGCCGACGCGTGCCCCTGGACGAGATCCGTTCGAATCTGGCCCGCCCCAACCACCGCCGCCGCGTGCCCCTTCAACCGCCACCGGCGCGTGCTTGGAGGAGATCCGTCCGACTCTAGCCTGCCCCAAGCACCGCCGTCGCGCGTGCCCCTACAACCACCGCCGCCGCGTGCCCCAGGAGGCTGATTTCGACCACCGCCTGTCACCGGCTCCCTCGCGTGACATGGGGAACTCGAGCATGTTGGGGACGAGCACGGCCCTTTCCATCCAGTCAGGTCGTGTGCAGCAAATTCACAAATACATCAAATTCCAGGTTTATACATCCAAACATGATTTGGAATTGGGTACACTCTTTGATTCGAACAACAAATTCTGAGCACATCCAAACAACAGAATTTGAATTGGAGCCCAATTCATTTCTATCTTGGATTTGGAATTTCTAGTCCAATTCAATTCCATTTTCAATTCTATGCATCCAAACACAGTGTTAGTGGATCTGTCCCAACGGATGTGTTGGCGGCTCTCCACAACAATTGTAAGAACGCTTTGTAATGTTGTCGCAGCAGGTTTCTTACGCACTCTTTTCCTTACCAGGGTACCTAAGGGGACTGGAAGGTTTTCAATGAGGCGGCCTGTTTGCTAATATACGTGATTCTTACTTCAAAAAAAAAACAAACAAACTCTACCTACGTTCAATGTGTTGGCTCGTAATGACCGGCTGCAGATTCTCACAACTTCTCCACAGAGGTTTCCTTTCTTGGTCATGATGTCGTCACTCCTGCATCGACGAACACTCCATCTAGTAACTCTATCCACTTTTTTTTTGAACATAAAGGGCCAGAGGCCCTGGAATCTGTATTATATCGGCAGGGGGCTTACAACTTCAAGAAGGACAGATAATAAAGAGGAAATTACAACAGAGTCCCTCAGTTTTGCAACAAACACCCCAGCTGAAAACTCGAAAACCCGATCAAGTCCTTGGTCGATGCCCATGAAGGTTGACTCTCCGGCGTGGCCGCCGCTGCTTCCGCCGGGGACAGAACCACTTGGGGAAGCTGCAGCGATAGACGCCACACCGAGGCCGATGAAGATCCTCACCCGAAGGAGGAAGAAGAAGCTCGTGCCGCGACGGCCGAGCGCAGCAGGGCCACCCTTGTGACCGAAGATAGCCCCACCCTTGTGACCGAAGATAGCCGCGGCGAGAAGGCGCCGCCGCTTGGAAGCTGCTGCCTGGATCACAGATTCCAAAGATCCACCGGACCACCACCTGCAGACGCTGACGGCGATGCACTCATCCCCAACCTCTCCCTCGCCACCAAGGCCGGCCGAGAGGAGGGTAGGAGCAGCGCCACAGCGGAGAAGATGGTTGCGCTTATTGAAACAGGGGCTCACCAAAAGAGGATGCTCTGGCTCCTTCTTCCATGGAAGCTTGCCAGGGCGCTCTGTCGGCAACTGTTCTGCGCCGCGCAGATGCGTCAGAACAGCGGAGGACCCCCACCAGCCAGCAGATCGAGCGGAGTTGTCCCTGCCTCTCTCCCTCTCCTCGCCTCCACGGCCGGCCAGAAGGAGGAGAGACAAAAGGACAACAGCGGAGATCGTTGGATGGCCACCCTTGACCTTATTGATGGAGATAGATGCGCCGACGGTGGAAACCAGCAGCTCCGCCCATCGGAGCTCACCGGAGAAGAACCACCACCAGTTGCACGAGATCTGGTCAGCAGAGATCCGTGCACGCCTCCAGACTCTGGCACAACGGCCAACCCTGCAGCTATACACACTACGAGGACAGGCGCGGCACCTCAGCCACTCTCCGGCGGCAGCGCTGCCAGGGAGGGACTTGGTCCGGCCAGATGCAGAGGAGAAGCCTCTCAGCTAGTAGCGAGGTGAGAGAGGGGGAGGGGGAGAATGCTCCCTACTCTATCCACTTCGGCAAGGTCTCCTCTCATGGCTTTGTTGTTGTTTCCAGCGACTCCACCTACTCTCCATTTCACATAGGTCTCAACCCTCAACTTGCTCGTGACAGCCTTTTTTTTTCTTTTACTTGCTCGCGGCGCTTGGAGTCTGTTGTTGTTTGTTTCTCGTGTGTGGTTTGGGCCGCTGTTGATTTCATACATGTTCGTCGAACTATTCAATTTACCACAGTAGTGTATGGCATATCACGGCCTTAGATACAATGTATCATGAAAGAGTCTACATAAGGTTTTGTTTTGGCCAATGGATTTTTCGTGTTGAATCAAAGTAGACGCATATATATGCAATGTCGTAGATTCCACAGTGGTACATAATTATGATGTGGTAGGTGGTAGGCAAGACCGTGCTTTGAAATGCCACGTCTAGGAAAACATATAGTAGGCATTAATCCTTACGCCAAGGATTCCACACTAGAGAATGATCAAACACGTCATGTTGATGTCCCACCACCGGCGAGTCGGCTCACCATTGCTCACATACATGTACAAACCCACTCATTATCTTTCCCAACCTCTCGCGCGACTGAGGATGAAATCATTGGTGGGCAGCTATAGAGGAGGCAACGCCACCATGATGACGTCGATCAAAGATGAAAGTGAGAGCGGATGTGACATCGTACATCGTCTTCAATCTTTTAATAATGTGGGTTTTTTCTATCTAGATCACAGTTGAGATTTCAATGTACTCCCTCACAGAGCCTACGCATCTCCCAAGATCATTAATATATTTGAGTAATATAATGTAAATTTTATACTATAAAAATTATACCATTAGAAAGTGCAACATCTGAACTTTCTAATGATACATGTTTTACAGTATATATCTTGTGTTACATTGCTTAAATTGACAACCTAGAGATATGCGCAGGTCTGTAAACCGAGACGGAGGTAGTACAAAACTTAGGGTTTTCTTCCCAAGACAATAAAGTGCTTACGTGGATCAAGAACGATTTTACTGGAACAACACTGACGAGGCAACAATAGTGTGACTGGCTGACTTCACATTGTATGTTATCTTATGTCCTTCAACAACAAAAAATCTATCTCAACCAGCATTGGAGTGAGTTTTTGATATTATAACAAAATAGTGTCTTCTTGCAAGGAAATCAAAGTGCTAAAGTGATCGACAATAAGTACTGCAACAACGTCGATGAGAGATGGTGATAACACTATTGAGCATGTTCTCATGTTGACTCATGGCATGCTAGGGGTTGACACATGCTGCTGGTTCATGGAGTGCCACTATAAATCTCCGACGCATACTTATATGGAATAGATTGATGTACCCCACTCACCATATATTTCTCATGCAGTGATAGGGATATGCACACTGACCTTAGCAAAAAATAATCTACATATCCGACCACCAACAGAGCCTGGTGGAAGAAGTGCAAGTAGTGAGAGAAGAGGTTAACGCAAATTCTGTCGGCCATGTCTTCCTTCGCAGTCACAATGACCCAAATCGCATATGTTGTTTTCCCACACCCCTCATCTTGACTCTATGAGAGATGTTTTGTTTTCCACTCCTTCATCATGCAACCCTATTTTCTTCATAGTGCCACACGCAGCTCCGTTCCGCCATTGAGAAATAAGATATTTTTCTTCACAATGTGTCAACGAGTCTCCATTCTTTTTATTCTCCTCACAACGTCTCTTTCCTCCTACTAGCACCATTGTCTACCGCATATGTCGTTGCCATCATCTTAGCTCGTAACACTTTGCCCATCATTGGTTAGGTCTTCCTTGTAAACCTCTCCCCCAGGCTACTTCACAGATGTTCTCTCTCTCTCTCTCTCGGCCATGTTGTCGTCGCTGCTTGCATCTTCGGAGACTCCATCTTGTTATTCTATCCACTTTGGCAAGGTATCCTATGACTTCTTTGTTGTAGCCGTCGACGACTCAACCTAACAATTCTGCCCATTCTAATGCGGTCTCCACCCCCAACGTTTTCGCGGGCCAGCCTCTATCTTGACTTTGCCATCGCTACTGGCTGGCGACTGCCACATTGCTAAAGTTTATTGCTGGCGTGTGGGTTGAGTATTTGGTGTATATGTTGACGCCATACATGTGTTTTGATGACCGATTCGATGGTGGTGGTTTTGCGATAAAATCGGAGTCATGAGAACGAGTACGATGGGTGATGATGATGTGGTTTGCGACCTACCTTGAAATATGTTATCTTCTCAACAAATTTGTATAGTTTTTGTCGGTAGCCAGGTCGCCTGGTGGTGTGGGCAGCCATGTACCATCAGGATTTCTCATGAGCTTGTTGTGATTTGGTTTTCATCCGACTTCTCTTCTTACTGCTAATAATTAGTTAAAACAATTGGTTTTGCTAATGCTCCGTTGAGTGGGAGTTGTGAACCGTTGATTAAAACATTGAGACTCGTGCAAATATTTACATCTTTCAAATTTTAGAAACAAATGGTACAATTTTCTTGCACTTTCACAACAAAGTTTTAACATGCCGTGAACTTTCTTCAGGCTTGCGTGAGCAATTTTGCAGAAGTGGCTGAAAATTAATTTAATCCAAGTCCAGAGAGAATTAGACACTCTATGTCTTTTGGATTGTTTTGAAGAAAAATATCGCCAGCACTACCCGGAGAATATCTCTTCTCCGATGCCGTGCTGATCTTGTACACGACCACACACGGACACACCCATGGAGGCGTCGCTGACCGCCGCCGCCGCTGCCGCCTCGTCGCCGCCGCCGCAAATCCGCATCCGAATCACCAAACCAAGCCCACTCCTGCCCTCTTGGCGGCGCCAATTCGGGCCCTCCAAGATCCGGACCGCCAGCTTCCGGCGGCACCTGGCCGCGGCCTCCGCATCCACGCCGCCGGCGCCGGGAGGCGGCCTGTACTCTGCGGCCACCTACGAGCTGACGGCGGATAACGTCGACCAGGTCCTCGACGACGTGCGCCCCTACCTCGTGGCCGACGGCGGCGACGTCGCCGTCGTGTCCGTCGAGGACGGCGTCGTCTCCCTCAGGCTCGAAGGTAAACTCGATTTGTCGCCTGGCGCGTCCATAGTCCATACACAAATTCGTGGCCAAGATTCCATCGGGGCATCAAATCTGACCGTGCTCATTACCACAAATTCAGGGGCGTGCAGCAGCTGCCCCAGCTCGACGACGACGATGAACATGGGCATCGAGCGCGTGCTCAAGGAGAAGTTCGGTGACGCCATCAAGGACATCCGCCAGGTGTTCGACGGGGATCAGCAGCCGGCAGAGACAACGCCTGAGGTCGAGGAGCTACCACCACCTGACCAATCTGTCAGTGTAATCTTGGAGCGCTCACTTGGCTGGATGTTGCTTGCAGGCTGTGAACCGGCACCTGGACATACTGCGTCCGGCGATCGCGAACTACGGCGGGAGCGTGGAGGTGCTCGCCGTGGACGGCGAGGACTGCATGGTTAAGTACGATGGCCCGGAGTCCATCGGGAGCGGGGTCAAGGCGGCCATCAAGGAGAAGTTCCCCGACATCACCAATGTGGTGTTCACGCAGTGATCCGCAGGTAGTAGCCTCGTAGGCTTGATTCCATTCGCCGGTAGTCAGTGCACACAACACAATGACGACGTGTATGAAAATGCAGCCAGATTTTGATGGGAATATTGGATGTTCATGTATCATCTAGATAAGATGCTTTGTTTGGGTAGAGAAATTGCAGTTCGCTCAAACACTAGTATACAATGAAAATGGAATGATATTTGCCTTTTGGTCACCTGTTTCTGGGTATGTGATACGATTAACCACGAAATGTACCAAGCCGTCTGAAAATATGTCCACTACTAGTTGAGCTGAATACAAACTGAATTTGATATAGGATCGAGCCTCAGTTAGCCCACCTGATAGAAGCTGAAAACCAAACCTCTGAACTTGAATCTCCGGCCATGTTTGATTCGCAGGATTTATAAAACGTAGGAATAGGAATGATTCACAAGATTTTGAAAACGTAGGGAATAGGAAAACCACATAGTTGCATTGCCATGTCCATGCCAATCCAATGAGATTTTGGTGTGTTTTACTGCATTACGGAAAAAAAAAAGAATGGATTCTTTCCAAGACGTTCCACCGGATGCTAAGTTTCTTATGAAATGTAGCATGAAACAATCTTTAGAAAATATTTGTATATGATTCAGTCCTATCAATGAAACGGCTAACAAAGCAAGAGTTCCCTCACACTAATGCTTCAATCTTTTTTACGAAAATCCTTTGAATCAAAGAGGCACTCGAAGCAGGGTCCCTCAAACTAGTAGATTCTGAACTCTGAAGTGCAATTCATGTGTTGGTGCCTTTGTAGATGGAAAGATTCACGGCAGTGACCAGTATCTTACACCACATTTAGAGCATCTCCAGTCGCGTCCCCCAAACAGCACCGGATCGAGCGTTTGGGGACGAGTTTTGTCCGTGCCACGTTTGGAGGACGTCGCTCCTGAGAGAACACGGATGCCGCCTAGAGGGGGGGGGGTGAATCACTAGTAGAAAACCTCTCATCCATCTAAGCCATAAATACCGGATCCCTTACGAACCGGTACTAAAGGGGCATTAGTACCGGTTGTATTGCCCAAGCCTTTAGTACCGGTTCGTATGGACCTTTAGTACCGGTTTGTGACACGAACCGTACTAAAGGGTTAGCGTCACGAAAAACCTTTAGTACGGTTTGTGACACGAACCGTACTAAAGGCAACCTACTAAAGGGTACCTTTAGTACGGTTTCTGTCAGAAGTACTAACGGTTTTTGGCTTCCCACGCACCTCCACCCACCCCCCGTGGATCGCCTTTTATGCTCGTAAAATACAAATGAAAATGATAGAAAATTCAAAAAATAAAATGTTTTCAGATTCTCATATGTTATGCAATCTACTATTCGGTGAAATTAAGAAATTCGAATTTTGACTTTTTTGCAAAAAAAGTTTGAAAAATGGTAAAACCGCATTAACTTTTGCATACGACGTCAGAAAAAAAACATATAATATATCAAAAAAATCCTGGGAAAAAGTTACATCCGAATTCACCGGGTTTACCCGGTTAGCCAATTTTTAGATTCTCAAAATTCCAAATGAAAATATGAAAGCAGGAAGATTTTAGTTTTTTTCCAGAAATTTAGAATTTTATATATTTTTAATTTTTTTAAAATTAAAATAATAATTATAAGATTTTTTGAGTCCTAACATATTACTATTACTTTTATCAAATTATAAGATTTTCAATTTTTCAAGTTTTAGGTTTTGCAAAAAATATTAAAATTTTAAAAAATAATTAAAAATAATAAAAATTAAAAAGTTAATTCTATTTATTTATTCAACATTATTATTACATCATTACTTTTGTTTATTAAAAGAATTATTTGGAATTTAAACGATAAAAAGTGTGACATCGACCAACATGTTAATAGGATTGATATGATACTACTATCACATACATGTGCGCGAAGCACTTGGAAGTGGAATGGGATGGAACTTGGAAGTTAAGCGTGCTAGTGCGGAGTAGTGTGAGGATGGGTGACCGACCGGAAAGTTTGACCACGGGTAAGTAATTTGACTAGAGATTAAGTGTAGTTAGAGACTAATGGAAATACTAGTAATTCTGAAAAAAATAAAAAAAAGGGAGTGAAAAAAAGGGTGTGAAAAATAATTGGAAAAAATGGATAAAAAAATTAAACAAAATAGGCTTTATCCGGTTCGTGTTACGAACCGGTACCAAAGGTCTCCAGCCCCACGGGTTCCTCCGTGCCCACGTGGAGGGGGTTTCTCTACTAGTGAATAGGCGATTTATACGAATATGGCTTAACAAAAGCGGAATAAAACTAGCGTTTAATATGTCAAGCACGAAATCTATATAACTAGGATTCACCTATGTGCACCAACGACTTATGCTAACCAATTCAATCAACTATGTGATAGCAAGATATATAACTTCAAGCACGAAGGCTATCACAAAGTAAAGTGCATAAGTAAAGAGCTCGGGTATAGGAATAACTGAAGTGACGCGGAGACAACGATGTATCCCGGAATTCACACTCTTGCGAGTGCTACTCTCCGTTGGAGCGATGTGGAGGACAAGTCACTCCAAATGAATGACGACCACCGTATTCTCCTCGAGAATTCCCGCCAAGAGGGATGTCCTCGAACCACTATGGAACCTTAGGGTGCTCACCGAACCCGCACAAAGCTTTGGGCTATCTCCACAACTTAATTGGAGGCTCCCAATAAATCGCCACAAAGGCCTTGCCCTTGAAGAAACTCCACAACCTAATTGGAGTTCCCAAAAACACCACAAAGCCGTCTAGGGTCCAAAGACCCAAGAGGAACAAGCTCCGGGAACAAGCTCCCTTAGATAATATCTCACGAACTTTCACATGCACGTATCACCGCGGAGAAGTCAAGCCGATGCACCAAATGCAATGGCAAGAACACCACAAAGATGATCCAATTCTTCACTCTCAAATTCCAACAAGCTACTAAAGCTATTGGGGGAATAAGAGAGGAAGAACAAAGAGGAGAACACAAAATTCTAGATCCCAAAGATTTACTCACAAAGAGATGATTTGGTTTGGTCAAAGTGTGGATCTAGATCTCATCAATCTTTCTCTCAAATAGATGCAAGAATCATGGGATGGGGAAAAAGATCTCAAGCTCAAATATGAACAACAATGGTGGAGAGAGAGGCTTGAGAGAGAGGAAGAAGAAGGAACAACTAAAGAAAGATGGGGGGAGAAAGACTTAAAAGGCTGGCCCCCAATTTTTTGCCCGTTGGGGCTGCCTCGACTTGGAGCCGGTAGTACCGGCCAGCTAGGGGCGGTACTACCGCCCGTGGGTGCTGCGCGCGAGGGAGAGCGAGGCGTGCGGGGCGTGGAGGCCGGAACTACCGCCCAGGTGTGAGCGGGTGGGCAGCGTGCGCGGGGGAGAGGCCGGAGGCTCCGGCCAAGATACCGGACCGGGTACCGCCGAGGGGCCCCAACCCCCTGGTCCATCTCTGTGAGCAAGAGCCGGTCAGCGGTACCGCGGGCGGTACCACGCCCGGAGGCGCCGGCCGTGGGCAGGCCGGTGGTACCGCCGGCGTCTCCGGCTGCTCGCCCCTCCTCAAATTATTTCCTTTTCTTTTAAACTTAAACTTGAAATGCAAATAACTTGAGCTTGGAAAATTCAAATGAGACGAAACCAATTTTGTTGGAAAGAGGAAGACAAAAGCTACCCCACAAAAAGTGAAAATATGGAAACTAGTGGGGGTTGATTTTCTATTAATTAAAGAGGTGCAATGGAAATAACCACAAGCTCTAAAACACCACATGGATAAGATCCAAATAACAGCCAAGAAAGATGATGCAAGGATGCAAAGGTTTGATCGTACTCCGAGCGATACAACCGAGTTACTCACTCGAGAGCCCCTTGATAGTACGACCATTATCCTATAAACCGGTCTCCCAACTAAACCACGAGACCGGTAAGAAAGAAATCATATCAAGAGCAAACCTTAACCTTGCGCATTCCACTTGAGCTCGATGATGATGATCTTGACCGCAACAAGGATGGAACGCCGTTCTTGATTGTGCTTGCTTGATGTCTTGCCGATTGCTCCCCCATAATCCACTATAGGAGATCTTCTTCTTCGGTGCATCTTCACATATCCATGAGCACATATGAATGACAAGCTTCAAGCATGTGAGCTCCTCGATTTGACTCATCTTGAACTTGCACCTCATTTCTTCGTATTTCAACCTTGACGCCAACTAATCGTTCAAGCATTGTCTATGGACAACTCCTACATCTATAACTCAATGCAACCATTAGTCCATAGGGATTGTCATTAATTACCAAAACCACACATGGGAGCTCTATGCACTTTCAGCTCCCCGGCCGCGTCCCCAACGCCGCCCCAAACATTAAAATATTTTTTTTTTGTTTTTTGCATTTTTATTTCAATAAAGAGAAGAAATATTCCACAAACTAATACATAATTGGGAACGTGGTTTACACGAAGATATAGTTTGGAACATGGTTTTCATAAATTAATACATAGTTTGAACCATGGTTGACACAAATATAAAATATTGCAAAAAACTAAACCTAACTAGGCCGTGTATCGAAGATTTCGTGTGTTGAAAGAACACTCGAGGGCACACCCAACTGGAAAATCCAGCTGTGACGGTGACCCGTTGGTTCTTCCAAGGAAGAACAACCAAACCTCCGTGCACGTATTCGCTGCGAAGAAACAACACTCTTCATCGTCATCGTTCTCCTCGGCGCTGTCGTGGTAGTTCCGGCGGCAGCGCGTCTCGTCGAAGACCTTGACGCTTGCATCCCTGTCGCCAAAGTAGGAGAATAGGAGGACGGAGCCGGCTTCGAGGCGGTGGTAGCGCGCGAACTTCTCCCAGCCGATGTGGAGGTACATCTTGCCGCGCGCGTCGTAGATCACGTCGACGATCCACCGGCAGCAGGCGCAGCCATCCTCCCGCAGATCCAGCGACTGCGGGCGCTCGTCGCCGGCGACGTAGTCGGTGAAGGAGTCCGAAAGCCTCTGGATGCCGTGCGGGTCGCCCTTGAGGACGACGATGAACTCGAAGAGCACGGGCCCTCCACGTCCTGCATGTCCGACGATGAGGACGACGACGGTGTCGCAGGCGACGGCGAGCTTGTAGCTCTGCCGCGGCCACGACCACGACCACGGCCGCGAGCTCGCCCTCCGCCTCTACCAGCCATAGCATCGACTCTTGTTGAGATGGTGGCGGCTAGGGTTGGGAGAGAGGCGCTAGGGTTTGTGTGTGAGAGGGACGATGAGAGGCGGCTCTTTTTATAGGCCGGAGGGAGGCGGGGAGCGGTGACGCTCGCCGGCACGCAGAGCTAGGCGCGACGAGACGCTTCGATGCGCCTCCGCGGGAACTGCACCGTCGCTGTGCCTCTGCGGGAACTGCACCGTCGCTGCGCGCCAATAACTTACATCGCGAGGTAGGCGACGGTTAGGTTAAAATTTAATATGCCGCTGATGGGTCGGCCCCGGCACTCCCGCCTCGCTTTTCTGTGTGTCCGGCGTCCCCGGTGCGTCCCCTGTGGGGCGGGGACGGGCTCGGGATGCCGGACACCGTATTGGGCCACGCTAGACAAAAAAGGCTTTGGAGGACGCGGCTGTGAACGTTTTTTTATCCGGCGCGCCCCAAATCGCTTTTGGGGACGCTTTGGGGGACACGACTGGAGATGCTCTTAATCTACTCTGAAGAGAGAAAATCCTTGCTAAGTACGGCATGGTGACAGCCGGGATGCGCACAGCCGGGATTCTAATGAAGTAATGAACCTCAGATGACACCCAATTCATGCTGAACTCAATCTCGGATTAACCATTGATTAATGTGTCTGGTTGAGCTGAACGAAAGCCCATCTCCAAACTAGGATCGGTCGAGGCGTCGAGATGAACGCAAGCCCATCTCCAAACGCAACCTGAGCTCTCAGTTGCAGTTTTCTCCTTGGGGGCTAGTAGTTCGAAATATTCAGATCAGTGACTAGTAAGCATCTCGAGCAGACAACATTGTAGTTGCATTTACCGCAAAAAGAAAAAAAAAACATTGTAGTTGCATTTTTGGGAGATGTTTGGGGCACAATGACTATATATGTTATCTGCTCTTTTTCTTCATTACACAACATTGTCAGTTAAACTGAATTTTCATCTTATTCTGGCAAGCATGCATATGCTTTACTTCATTTAGGTAATGGCTGCACGATGAGCGGTCAATACAGTTTGTTGTTGTATAACAATATCAGTGAGGTAGTAAGAGCATATAAATAAACTGGATAAGCAGGATAACTCCTCATCTTGTTTTCTTAGTGGGTTGGACATTTCCGCTAGCCAACCCTTCATGTTTAACTGTTTCAAAAAGATATTAGTTCTGTGATGAGTGCTGTTTGTTACTCAACAATCATAAGAGAGCCGCGTCCAAACCGTCCCCCAAACCGCGCCGGATCGAGCGTTTGGGGACGTGTTTGTTCGTGCCGCGTTTGGGGACGTCGCTCCCAGCCGCGTCCCCAAACGCCGCCCCAATCAGAAATTCAAATAGATGCATTCAAAAGAGATCGTTCCCGCCGATTCGTCGCGATCGAGTAGCGGCGATCGATCAAAGTACTGGGCGCGCGATCATATTACAGACGGTGGTGCATGCAAATTAGAAGAAGGGGTAGGGGTTGGGCGACGGCGTCGTGTCCTGAGTCGACGCAGGCCCGTCGAGCACGACGACCTCGTCGCGTGCTGTTCCGTGCATGGTGCGTCTGCTCGTCGCGACGCAGAGGCCACGCAGGTGCGAGAGAAGACGCGTCCGCTCTTGCTGCGCTGCGCTGCCGCCGATGCCGATGCCGCTGCCAGGGCCGCCGCGTCCGCCGCCGCCATTTTGGCTTCGATGTCGTCGAGGATCTGCCTTTGAAGAAGTTGTGCGCCGCTCGCGTCCGGGAGACATTCCTCTGTCGACGTTCTCAGCAGGGACATGTCGTCCCTGCGTTTCTTGAGCTCCAGCTTCTCCTCTTGCCTCTTGAGCAGCTCGGCCCACCTTTGGTCGGTCTTTTTGTCGCGGAGAGAAAGGTCGAGGAGACGTCGGCGAGGCATTTCGTGATCGACGCTGCGTCTTCTCGACGACGCAGCGTCGGCCAAGGCGGCCTTGGCAGCCTTGTTGCCGTAGGACGCCTGTCGAAGTTGCCAGCGGCGCGTCGGATCAATGGCGTCCTTCCCTTGGACATCGACAAGCGCGTCAGCCGCCATTTCTCATTCATTTTGAGCTTGCCATAGCAATGCATGAGCACGAAAGACTTGTGACCTTCCGAGTTCCTCGCGTACAACTCCATGGCCTTATCAAACTAACCAAAGGAAGCAGAGTCATTTCATCGAACACAATGTAGGCGCTACGGAATATGGAAGAAACAGTCGTACCAGTGTGGCGGCGTCGGCGCCGCTCTCGCCTCTGGTATCTAAGTCGTGATGGTACCCATGGAAGGCGTTCACCGACGCCTGGATGATGGCCCATCGCGTCGACATTGCCTTTGGCTCCTCTTCATTGTCACCTTCCTGTAGTCGCTGTTCATGAGCTTGCGCTCATCGAACTCGGCCTTGATCCTCGCCCGTACTTCCCGCCTTTTTGGTTGGCGCCGATGATGGAGTCTGGCTCACCGTCGCCCACGACTCGCCCAGACAACAATCTTCCAGAGGCGTCCACTTCGGGCCTCGTGTGCCCGACGGCTTCTTCTTCTTCTTCTTCTTCGTCCTCACGCCGTCCGCGTCTACCTCCACGAGATCATCGTCACCGGCACCCTCGTCGTCCTCTTCCTCGCCGCCCTCTTCGTCCTCATCGTCGTCCTCCTCGTCGTCCTCCACCTCCTCCTCTTCCTCGTCGTCCCCCTCCTCAACCCCGTCCTCCTCCTCAGCACGCGCCGTCCGAGCGGACCTGCGGCCGGTGAAAGGGTCGCCGTCCGGACCGGGTCTGGCTCGCTGCTCGTACGCCGGGGAGTAGAGGTTGTTGGGGTTGAAGCCGCCGTGCGCGCATCTGGTAGTGCGGCGACAAGTTAGGCGTCACGCACCCGGGAGTGCCGTAGGCGTCGTAGAAGGCGGCTTGCGACGGAGAGATCACTCCCGGAACGTGGACCGCCATGGACGTACTCCATGGGCTCGCGTTGGTGGCGGCGATACACCCGGCCATTACGTGCTGTTGCTGGCGCGCCGCCTGAGCCTTCTTCTCCAGCTCCACCGCCCTCCGTCCTTTCCGCTCAGCCGTCGATAGCTTCGGCGCAGGCAATCTTGCTGCCATTCATCTTCGGTCATTCCTTCAGGCTTCTTCTTGGCGGCGCCTTCCGCGGCTTCGCGAACGGCGCTTTCGCCCCTTTCATCGCATTGCCCGGCGGCTTCTTGGCCGCTTTCTTCGCCACCTTTTGGGGGCTGTCGGCGGCGCCATGGAATGGGGAGAGGGTAGCGGCGGCGGGTGGACGGGAGGGAGAAAGAAATCGGCGGGATAGGAGAAATGAATCGGCGGGATATGTTTTGGGAGGCCTGTGCGCGGCGGTATAGGCGCGATTTGGCGGGAGCGGCGGGATTTGGCGGGAGTGTGAGACGAATTTTCCCGTGCCGCCGACGCGTCGGCCCCGCGCCTCGCCTCGCTTTCGTTGTGTCCGGCGTCCCCGGAGCGTCCCCTGTGGGACGGGGACGGGCTCGGGCGCCGGACACGTATCGGCGCCGACAAAAAGGGCTTTGGGGACGGCTTAACGCTTTTGGTCGGCCAAATCCCTGACGGTTTGGGACGCGGCTGGAGATGCTCTAACATTGGGCAGGTGCACATACCAGGAATCCTCAGGAGAAATCGAAGCCGTTGCGGCACGCGATCTGGAGGGAGGAGGCTCGATGACGAGTGATGGATTTGCGGACTGAAGCTGCGGCGACATGTCGATCGTGAGGAAAACGTCGGCACTTTCTGCTGATGGTCTGAAGCTTTCTCTTGTCGCGTGCAGTTTGTACATGTGAATCAACGACGAAAAGGAAACTGCTACCTTTAGCTATTTTTTTAGCGGAACTGTTACCTTTAGCTTGGCAGGCTAGGCCGAGCGGCTCCAAAGAGCCCAATCCTTCCTAGCTAGCCAGGCCTCCATCGCCGATCCAATCCAACGAGCAGCACCACAACAGTCTGTATACTTCTACAATATTTTTTAAGCAACTCGCTTGTATTTCTCATTACTTCTATAATATTTTCTTAAAAGCGAGATTAGCAACCCAAGCTACGTATGAATAATGATAAAACTTCTCAAAATTCGAACTTTTAGGTTTCTAATTTCGCTTTTAAGAAAATGTTAGTGTTCACAGGATGTATGATTTCATAACCAAATTCAAAATACACAAAGAGAAAAAAAAAGACAAATCCGACATGAACAGTGTCGCAAAAAGACAAAAGTATAATTAAAAATATTTGCATATCATCTTTTTTGTTTCTCTGTGTGCATTTCATATTTGGTTGGAAAAAAATTAGAGATTGTAAACAATCACAATTTTTTTTAAATCATGTAACTTTGAATTTTGAAGATTGTGGTATCATAGCATTACCTCTAAAAAAGTGAGCCTAACTCACTTGATTAGGCAGTGGATGTACAATCCAGCAACACATGTTTAAGTCTCTAGGGATCCATATTTAGGTTCTTAGGGCATGTGCAATGGTTGCCGTCTTATCTTAACACGCCACGTAATCTAGATATGATAATAAACATGATGTACAATGGAATATTTTTAGTCTTACATTTCTACTAATCATATATCCTAAATTTGTGGTGAGAGAAATTATGCTAAGAGTCATTTTTTCATTAAGAGAAGACACGCTCTTTTATCCTACGGTGCCACTGCTAAGATATCACCATTGTACATGCCTTTTTTTTTTCAAAAGCCACTGTAGGGCATTCCCCTACCGTATTCCTTTCAAAATGAAAAATAGTAGGAGTACTTATAGTATTTTAAACAATTTAAAGTTTGAGCATTTTTTACAAAAGGTTATTAACATGCAAAATATGAAATCAATACTATTAGTACATCATACAATATACGGAATTGCTAGCTCCGTGCTCCGCAGAGTCAATAAATGTCCTATCTCTAGCTTAAAGATTCGTTCAGTCCTTTGTACTCGCAAATGGACGTGAGCTTGGGCATGTTTTCTCCCTTTCTTTCTATCTTACGTGGGCTTTAATTTTCTTTTTATTTCCTTTTTTCAGTCTATACTTTCTCCTGCCTATTTTATGTTGCGCATAATTTTTCGTGTAAGTTAGACTGTGCAAACTTTAACTAAGAATATAGATAGTAATACAAAGATCTATCATGCCAAATGCATGTAATATGAAAATATATTTCATAAAAAATCTAGAAATATTATTCTTTTATTGTATATGTTTATATTTTTTTATCAATATAGATGATTAAACTTTACGAAATTTGACTTGACCAAATCTAATATGCAACATATTTTAAGCAGGAGAGAGTACATCTAATTCCTTTTTTACATTGATGGTTTCCAAAGCTTTGCTGGGAACTTTCTTGTCTCACTCTAAGTTTTTTTTTTCTACATGGAAGTAGAGTTGCAATAAATATATTTTTAGTTGTAAGTAAGGCTATAACTTTTTTCAGTTACAAATTTAGTTGCAACTGAGTTCTTTTATAACTGAGACTTTTTCTAGTTGCAAGTGTGGTTGCAACCAGGATTTATTTCATCTGCAAATGTGGATCCAAATGAAACTTTTTATAGTTGCAAGCGCCCCAAGGCTCAATACAATCAAGTCCGTAGCGTCTACTGATTTTGCCATATCCCCATTTTCCTCTTCTTTGAGACAAAGATTCCTTGTGTAATTTCCTCCATCTTTTAGTTTTCTTTTGAATCATTGAATTCATCACTGGATGTAGTCTAGCAGTTTGACTCTATTTTAGAGACACCGCTTGCTTATTGCAATTTAGAATTGAATTGATTGTATCATTAACTAAGATTTTCTTCAGTTGCAACTGAGTCTTTTTAGTTGTAAGTGTGGATGGAACTGAGATTTTCCAATTACAAGTGAGGTTGCAACTAATTTTTTTTTGCTGCGCACTAAGTGCAAACAAAATTCGTCGTATGATTTTGTTTTACCAATTATGAAGGAGAGGACAATTAACTTATGTGTTTTTGAAAAAAAAATAGATTGTAAAGAACCAAAAAATAAAAGAAGGAACTGTAAAAAGACGCTAACAATATTTTACTGAGAACTAAGCTAGTTCTGGGTAGAGCGAGCTCTAGAGAGTATTTCATATGATACTTTAGAATATCATATTTATTAATGTTTTTTAAAAAAATTGGTAAAACTTTGTTCAGATTAATTTAAAAAAAAACTTTCTTCATCAAAACGAAGGTAGGAGTATCAGCTTAAAATCATGTGCTATTTTTGCAGAAATGACAACACTAGACGATTTGAGTAGTGATACGGTGGAGTACTGGTTCTGTCTACCACCAACAGTATCGCTACTCGAGCTCCACCCTCCAGGAAATCTCGGAAGCCGTGCACTGAGCTATGAATGAAACGCCGTCCGTCGTGGGTCGTCAGTGCGATGTGAGAGAACATGCAGCCGCAAAGCATAGAATACGTTCCATCCACCTGAACGCGTCGCATCCATCGCTAGACAATCACACATGATCCGTCGCTTGACACGCGACACGCATGGGCATACCGCATACCGGCATACGCATACTCTTCGTTCTCAGCTAATCTCACGTCTCCAACTGGTCGTCGATCGGAGCCCTGTATTCTGGCGTTGGGGCACGGGCAGGCCGCAGGTCAACCAAGGCGGAGCCCTGCTCCTGGAAGAGCGAGACGGTGGCTACACGGATTTACGCACCCACGCAATCCGGTCGAGCCGCGACGCCTAGTTTAGTGGTGCGGTACAAGTATATGCGCGCGCGTCCGTCCGGCTGCACGTGAAGCCCCATGCGGCGTTTGGGGATTCCAACAAAATATTTCCTGGGAATGCCGCTCCGATCCGCTCATTTATGCCGGGGCGACGGAAAGGCGAAAAGCCGCTTTGATTTCCATCGGATGCCGGGCTCCGCTGGCCTGCCTTCCTGGCGATGGAACGGGTGGGGGTGCCCCGGCACGACGGGACGTTTTCGCAGCACCACCAGCTCGCTGATTTACTTCCCGTCCGGTCAGGGCTAAAAGCATCTGCACTTATTATCGCTGCAATCCAGGTTCTTGGAGGTGACCACGTCGGGGTGAGCTGCAAGGGGGAGTTGGGTGGTACTACTATCCGGTGCACGCACTTGCGCCACATTTGCATTGGAGGTTTGATTCGGGATCGCTTCACGTTGGGCTCGTGTCTTTACATCTCAGTGGCACGATCTATTTCTTTTTTTTCTTTTTTCGAGAGTGTGTCAAAGGCACACCATACCTTTATACGACAGCAAAACAATTTACAAGAATCGGATAAGGTTGCAAACAACCAAGCCGAAAGACACCCACACACACCTAAGCCTACTCACGCGGCACTATCTCTCTCCCTCCTACTCTCGCTGCCTCCCAGAGTTTGAATTCGTCAAGGAAGCTCATCTGTATAGAATTCAGATGTCCGCTTATGTTGCCAAAGGCCTTGGCGTTTCTTTGCTTCCAGAGGGTCCAGGAAACTAGAATGACCAGGGTGTCGAACCTCTTCCGGTCGCGCTTCCTAACCATGCCTCTTGGCAGTGGACCACCAAGCTTCCAGGGTTTCGTCCCGCTGTGGCGCTAGCATCTGTAGCCCGAACAACTGGAAACATCCATGCCAGACTATCCTGGAATATGGGCAATGCATCATAATGTGATCAATCGTATCTTCCTCTTGTAGACAGGTGTAGCAGGGCCCGGTGTTCGCAGCCAGACCATGTCTAAATCTCATGTCCGCTGTCCACAGTCGGTGTTTGAGTGCTAGCCATGTAAAGATTTTGCATTTGAGAGGGGCAAAGGTTTTCAAAATCTGCTTATGGTTGCCATCCAGCGTCCTCCCCTGGCATAACAACCTGTACGTACTCTTCGCTGTATAAGCGCCTGAATTTGTGCTTTCCAAACCAACTGATCGGGAGCATTCTCGTTTATGTCGACGTTGTCCAAAACCTCCCAGAGCTGGACGCATTGGATGCAAATCTCAACTGTCACCATGTCCGCCGGAATATCTGAGATCCAAGCGTTGCCATTTAAGGCCTCTGACGCTTTCCTACAATTCATCCGTCTCGTCCCCACCGTCGTAAACACCGCGGGGGCGAATTCGCTAATTGAGTGACCATGGAGCCATCTATCCTTCCCAAACAGGATGCTTCTTCCATCTCCAATTATAAGCTGCACGCAGCTCTGGAACACCTCGGTCGCCAAATTCTTAGGTTAAGCCCCTGCCATGGTCTTTGTGGATCTGTACGCCTTAGCCACTCCCACCTCACACACAGCACCAACCCCTGCAGCCTTAGATCCTTTACCCCTAGTCCTCCATGGCAAATAGGCTGACAGATTGAGTCACATGCCACCAAACATTGTCCGCCATGGACTTCCTTCTTTTCGGCCCAAAAGAATGCTCGGAGCCATTTGTTGGTCTCCTCGAGTAGCCACGCTGGGGTATCCTCCACCAATAGCTGATGGATTGGCCGAGCCTCCACAACTTATTTAATGAGCGTCAATCTCCCGGCCCTAGTGATCATCCCCTTTTGCCACGCCGGGACACAATGTAGCACACCATCCAGCAAGGGCTGCCATTCCAACTTGGTTAGCGATCGGAGGGCGAGTTGCAGCCCGAGGTATTTGATAGGGAACTTCGCTAATTCGCAGCCTAGCCTCTCCTTGACAGTCGTCCCAACTTCCAAATCTCCTCTGATCATGGTGGCAGTGGTCTTGTTGTAATTTACTTTTAGCCCGGATGCCTCACCAAAAATTCCGAGGATTTCCTTAACCTCCGTTATTTCTTGTGGCTCCGGTTTGAAGAAAAGAACCACATCATCAGCGTCAACCGAGATGCGTTGGATCGCTGAGATGCCCGCTAGGTCACTAAAAATATGCTTCTCCACTGCTCGCGCTATTATCTTACTAAGAGCCTCCATCCCAAGCACGAACAGCATAGGGGAGGTGGGATCCCCCTGCCTCAGCCCTCTCGCATGTTGGATCCTAGCCCCTGGCTCGCCATTAACCACAACCTTCGTGTTTGCAGCGTAGAGCAACATAGCGATCCATTTGAGGATAACTCTCCAAAACCCATACGACGCAACACCTCAAACAAAAAGCCCTAGAAGATAGAATCAAACGCCCTCGCAAGGTCGAGTTTCAACAAAACCCCAGCCTTTTTTCTCTAGTTGATGCATCTTACAACTTGTCTAACCAAAACAAAATTGTCGTGCAGGGACCGGCCTCTCACAAAGGCAGATTGGTTGACACTCACCAATCCCCCAAGTCTTCCCTTCAGACGATTTGCAATGAGCTTGAAGCTTGGAGAAGTTGTACACCAAACTTATAGGCCAAAAATCGCCCACTTCCTGTGCTTCCTGGCGTTTGGGGATTAGCGTGATCAGGGCGCGGTTAAGCCTAGCGAATCCCATGACGTCCCCCACCGCAAGTTTGAGAAGGGCGGCCATAATGTCCCGCTTAATCACACTCCAGGCCTGCTGATAAAACATTCCGATAAATCCATCCGGCCATGGTGCTCTGTCGGCAGGCATCTCCTTTATCACTTGCCATACCTCCTCCTCTGTAAACAGGTTCTCTAGGACTTGCAGATTCCTTGGATTCGGGCGCTACAATGGAGAGTAGCACTCGAAAGAGTGTGAGGATGTAGGGATTCGTAGCATAGAAAACAAAAAATTTCTACCGCAAGAACGAATAACAAGCCAAGATCAAATCTAGTAGATAGTAGCAACGAGGTGAAGATCAACATACCCTCGAAGATCGCTAAGCGTTAACGAGATAAATCTCGTGGTGGATGTAGTCGATCACTTGCTGCTTTCAAGCGCGTAGAAGATCTTAACGGTGCCAATCGGGCAGCACCTCCGCACTCGGTCACACGTACGGTGTTGATGACGATGTCCTTCTCCCCGTTCCAGTGGGCAGCGGATGTAGAAGATCCTCCTCGGAATCCCGCCAGCACGACGGCGTGGTGACAGTGGTGGTGGAGATCTCGACAGGGCTTCGCCGTAAGCGCTGCGGGAGAAGAAGGAGGAGGGAGTAGCTAGGGTTTAGGAGAGGGGGTGCTCTTGGGCGCCGGCCTTGGTGCCCCTTGGGTTGTGCGGCCAAGTGTAGGCAGACCCCTCCCTCTCCCCCTCATTATATAGGTGGAACCCTCTAGGGTTTTCCCAAAATCCGAATAAGAGTCCAACTCAAAAACTTCCATATTGGTGAAACCTAGGGGAAGTGGGACTCCTCCCTTTCCTTCCCCTATGGCCGGCCATGGTGGTGGAGTCCATGGACCTTTTGTCGGCCTAGGGTTGGTGGATTCCATCCGGGACTCCACCTTCCATGGTGATTTCTTACGGAAGGTTCTAGAATATTCTAGCGCCTTCCATAAATGCACCGGATCATTTCCAAACTTGGAAAGTGACTTCCTATATATGAATCTTATTCTCCGGACCATTCCGGAACTCCTCGTGATGTCCTGGATCCCATCCGAGACTCCGAACAACATTTGAACTCCACTCCATATTCCATATCTACTTAAAACGACATCAAACCTTAAGTGTGTCACCCTACGGTTCGAGAACTATGTGGACATGATCAAGACTCCTCTCCGATCAATAACTAATAGTGGGACCTGGAGATCCATAATAGCTCCCACATATTCAACGATGACTTCATGATCGAAAGAACCATTTACATACGATACTGATTCCCATTGTCACGCGATACTTTACTTGTCCGAGGTTCGATCATCGGTATCTCCATACCTTGTTCAACCTCGTTACCGACAAGTACTCTTTACTCGTTCTATGGTATGTCATCTCTTGTGACCTAGTCACATGCTTGCAAACTAATTAGACGACATTCCACCGAGAGGGCCCAGAGTATATCTATCCGTCATCGGGATGGACAAATCCCACTCTTGATCCATATGCCTCAACTCATACTTTCCGAATACTTAATCCCATCTTTATAACCACCCATTTACGCAATGGCGTTTGATGTAATCAAAGTACCCTTCCGGTGTAAGTGGTTTACATGATCTCATGGTCGAAGGACTAGGTAACTATGTATTGAAAGCTTATAGCAAGTTGAACTTAATGACTTGATCTTATGCTACGCTTATTTGGGTGTATGTCCATTATATCATTCACCCAATGACATAACCTTGTTATTAACAACATCCAATGTTCATGATCACGAAACCATGATCATCTATTAATCAACAAGCTAGTTATACAAGAGGCTTACTAGGGACTCCTTGTTGTTTACATAACACACACGTATCAATGTTTCGGTTAATACAATTATAGCATGGGATGTAGACATTTATCATGAACACTAAGATATAACAATAACTAATTTATTATTGCCTCTTGGGCATATCTCCAATAGAGGATACATCGTCGTTTCCGCATCACCTCGGTTATTCCTATACCCGAGCTCTTTACTTATGCACCTTACTTTGTGATACCCTTCGTGCTTGAATTTATATATCTTGATATCACATAGTTGTTTGTATTGCTTAGCATAAGTTATTGGTGCACATAGGTGAACCCTAGTTATATAGGTCTTGTGCTTGACAAATTAAACACTAGTTTTATTCCACGTTTGTTAAGCCATATTCGTAAAAAAAATTAAACTGCCTATTCACCACCCCCTCTAGGCGGCATCTGTGTCCTTTCACTATCCGGTTGGATATTCCCTTGTCAAGTCACCCACCATTGTATTATCTTTTCTCAAAGGGGCAATCGGTTACAAAGTGAAATTTCTCAACACAATTATATCATGTCCTCACTCTTTGACTACTTTGACTTTGGCCACTTGAGTTTTCCTTGGATTGAAGTCCCTTCCCTTGTTGCCCCAAAGGTCTTGGAGGCAAAAGCCATGTGCTCACGATAATCATACTTGACATCTTCGGGACCCGACTCGATAGCATCATCATCATCATCCCTTCCATCACCTTGGCCTTCAAAGCAAGACTACCCTTGCGAGCACCATGAGCACGAGCAACAATCTCATATGCGTTCTTCTTGGAGATATCCATGGCGATGATCTTACTTAGGACTTCATTGGAGGTCATGACGTGGATTTTTGAGTTGGATCGAATGGAGTTCAACCTTGTTTCTTCATAATGCAAGAGGGCGTTGTATAACTTCCTCTTAACCCATTTGTCATTTGCATGAGAAGCTCCAAGTTCTCTCATAGTCAAAGCGAGAGCGGTGAGTCGGTGATACATGCCCTATGCAATTTCTCTCTCATTCATGATGAAGCCATCGTCCGCGGTGTTGACCTCATCAAACTTTGAGATTTGAATGTTTCCATTCCCCAATAAGAGATTTGGGAGATGATCACAAGCTTCTTTGGTTGTTTTGAAGGAGAGGACGTGAGTGCGGTCCTTAGGATTCACCGACATGTGAATCATGTGAAGAGCGGTGGCATTGAGTTGATCATCCACCACTTCTTGGTGAGTGATATAATTGGGGTCGTGGGGCTTGTATGCTTCCTTGATGATCCTCCACAACTCGGTCGAAGATATGTGGATATGATATTTCATTAGGAATTTCCATTTGGCAAAATTTGATGCATCTAACATGGGTGGGGGGCCTTGCGGAGCTATATGAGGCATATGAATGGGTGGATTCGGAGTATAATTATTTGGTAGTGGCACCGGATGATTATCCTTCGGATCACCCCCATCCTTGGGAGTAGATGTGCTGGTGATTTCCAGATCCTCCTTAATAGGTATGTTCATTTCTGAGACAAACTTAATGAGGGGTTACACAGTGGGAGCTACATTTTGCGAGACTCCGACACTTGGAATTGACTGTTCTTTTGAAGCAAGAAACCCCGCAAGCATAGATTGCATTTGGGCCATGATGGATGACCCCAATTTCTTTAGGTCATCAAAAGTGACCGAAATGTGCTCCAATGCTAAGGTACTTCCTTGCCCGTGGCGGTAGGTTCCCTACCCTTAGCCTCTACGTCCTCCATACTCTTAGGCGTTAAAGCCCAAATAAGAGCTTATGCTCGGATAAAAAATGAAAGGTGTGTATATGCAACTAGAGGGGGGGTGAATAGGAGATAGCAAAAAAAATTAAGCCTTTTCAAGTTTTAGGGTTATGCAACAAGGTAAAGTTCAATAGTGCAAAGTGGACAACCTAAATTAAATAAGCACAAAGATAAATAAGAAGAACAAGTAACAAACAAAGGGGCAAGCTAACGGAACGGTAGCCATCGAGGAGACACGAGACGCGAGATTTGTTTCCCGTAGTTCCTTCCTTTTTAGGGGAAATATGTCTACGTTGGAGACGTATGGTACCACAAAGATAACGAACACCACAAAGGCCTCACCTTATTCTCCAGCGAACCCACCACAAAGGAGAATCCACTTTTCCACTAAGCGGTGTTGGTGGAGGTGGCCACTAAACCTTCACACAAGGTTGTGGAACAACTCCACGACTCAATTGGAGGCTCTCAACACCATCTTCATGCTATTACAAACACAAATCAAGCATATATATAGTCTATCAACAAGGGTCTTCACTATGAAGACCTAGGGTCACAAGTTCTAGAGCAGAATCAAGAGGATTTTTGAATTCCTTTGGTCAAAGGGTTGGTCGAACTCTCCTCCTTCGATTTCCCAAAGATGGGGTTGATTGATTCGCTAGGGAGGGAGATCCACCAACTTGAAGCTATGAAGTAATGGAGGAGAGAGGGAAAAGCGAGCTGTCTCCTTGGATTCCCGACCGTTGCACAGCAGGAATGCACGGGAATAGTGTAGCCCGAAAGTTCGAGGGAGGGGGCGAGGTGGAATGTGGGGGGCAAAAGGCACCCCAAAGGGACGGAAACTCCCCTATTTTTGGTCTCATGTCTGGTTGGTGGCACTCGGTCAAAAACTAGTCTGGAGGGCGGCAAAAATTGGGGCCGAAAGTTCAGGCCCTATTCCGCCCTGCAAAACCTGTTGCAATCAAAATTGTGAGGCTCTTTTTTCTCCATTACCTTGAGAGACACACATGAGACACCAAAAAACCTAAACCATAAGACCTAGCGTATACTACGACCGTGAACTTCGGTCTTCTCGTGTTTGAATAAATTTCTTCTTGTGCTTCTTTGAATAAACCTACACACTTAGCACACAATAAATTTCTTCTCGTGTTGTCAACAAACACACAAAACATGTAGAGTATATACTTTGCTCGTTCATGCGATCACAAAACAAATCGTTATAAAAACAGAAAAGAATGGTATGGTTGCAAGTACAAAACCGATGAAAATCGCTAGGAATAAATATTTGGATAGAACACGAGAAATGTGCCTCAATGCTACACGAATGAGTTTAAAAAGATGTTACAGTAAATGTTAAAACTCTTATGAGAGTCGGATGTAGGAATGCAAGCCATATGAAACGTTGGAGGTGTCATTCCTTTGATCCAAACAGCTTCATAAGGAAAAAAGACCATATGGATTAAATTCATCGAAAATAAATCTTTCAATCGAAAAGTGCCTTTAAAACATTGGTCCTGACCTAAGCCTAATATGCCTAGGCAATAGGTTGATTTAAGGGCATAATGCATCTGGTTTCATTTTCCTTTCAGTGGCGTACAGCGTACAAGCACTCATTGATCGGAGCTATCAGCCGACATCTTCCCATTCAACAGTAAACATTTACGGTGGAGGTTGATCGCGAGAACAGAGAACAGGCCGTACTTTTAGGCCTTGTTTACTTCTCCCGTATTTTTTTCCCAATGGATATAGAGATGGGAGAGGATTTGGTGTTCACCCAATCCCCTCAAATACCCTTCCCCAAAAACACTAGTATGATGGAGAGTTTTTGATTTAGACAACAAATGTGGGGATGGGAGGGGATATCTCGAGATTATGTCGTTCAATATCGGAGAAGTAAACGGACTAGTGGGGATTTTTCGGGATACGAAATAATCTCCTCCCATCCCCATAAATACCTTAGAAGTAAACAAGGCCTTACATGGGTGAAGTGTTCACGATTGGGGAATGGGGATGGACAGGATGACAGGTTTGTTTCGCAAAAAGTCAATAGTATGGAGGGTGTTATAGCGAAATCACCAAAGGCAAACCCCACCCACCTGGATCTGAACGGCACAGAAGAGATCGGACGGTAAGCGATGGCCACGGTGCAGAGCACCTCGAGCCGGCTGAGTTCTTATAAGATGCAGCCCTCGTGCCCGCTCCCTTCCACAGTTCAGTTCCTCTCCTCCTCCTACACAAAGCTCCAATGGGTTCCGAGTCCATGCGGCTCTGAGATCTCCTCTACATACTCCACCACCGCTGCATCGCGGAGCTGCTGCCCTTGCCGTAGCTCAGCGCCACCGCGCTACCTCCCGCTTGCGCCGCCGGCGGCCATCGCCCATCGCCGTTCTCCTGCCTCATGGCGTCCCTGCTGCCTCCTTCCCGTCCACGACCGTGGACACTGGTTTTTGAGGTACGAACTTCTGGTCATCCAGTGTCCTAGTGATTGCCATCTTAATCGCAAAGTAACTTCCCTGAGTTTTTGCCCTTGACTTACAGTACTCTTCTTGTTGATTCTGTCTTCTACCAGATGGAGAGGACGAACTCTGCGGCAGCCGAGCCTTGCGGGCAGGAGGAGGCCGAGCACCATGAAGAGTTCATGCCGAGAGGATTCTGTTCTCTACGAGCATCTGCATCTATGATCCATACATAACAATACTCCGGTGTTATCCTGATTGAGCTTTTCTTCTAGCCACCATCCTCCTCTTCCGCTTCTTCACACCGCGTTGCGATGCTGGCGTCTTCTTGACCTTGCAAGACCTTTTCTTGACCTTGTAAGACCCAACATTGCTAAAACTTCTCCCACCGCCTTCTTCTTCACTCTCCATCCTTAAATCCGGCCCCCGTTCCTTCTAACCCTCCACCCTTCCTCCTCCCTTCGATCTATCCCTCCTGAGCTATTTTCGTAGTGTTGCCTTTTTTTCTTCTTATTATTCAAAGTACTAGAAAGCAAGAGGATACACGGAGTGACAAGTGTGGGAGATTCTATCTCCCCTGTCGATGCTATGTGTAGATTCAATCATTCTTAGATTGTATTTTCCTTTTTTGTTTTGGTTGTAGAGAGTACAGCTTGATGAGACACGAAAGCACGTTTGCTGTTTGCCATCATGCTCTTGCATGTGGAGCACGGAGTCTTCCATTACATGTAACCGAGCATGTTTATGAATGCATGGTTGTAATAAGTTTGCTATTCCTACTTGAATGGAAACAATTTGATGCTGCGGTACACTGTTGAGAAACTGCTCATTTTTGGCACTGCGGATGCATTGCAGTGTTTGTGAATTGTGAGTTGTCAATTCGGTTTGTTATGCCGGTAGCTATGCAAGTTCAGTTCTGTCTCATCTTTGTTGCATCCTAACATTCGACCCTACTCCAAGGACGGAGCTCCTTCACATGGGCTGGGCTGGTGTCAGCTGACACCCATGCAAAACACAAAAATCTTCACTAGTCAGCACTAGCTAATGATTATTTATAGAAGATGATCCCAGTAAAATAGCAAGAATATAGACATGGTCCCATTAACATTTTTTCCTAGCCTCGTCCCTGCTACTTGACGCACTACAAGTTCTAACCGCTACTAGCGACTATTTTACCCTTTCATCGTCCACTGGTAGTATGAGACCAATAAGTTAGAGCTGAAGTATATATACATTTTACAGTAGTAGAATCTTGACCAGGCTAGCAGGATAGTTTCAGTTAAATAGTCTTGAAAGTAAAAGAGAACTGTAACAACTGTTCCAGCTAAGAGTGTAAGCAGAGAGGAACAGTTTATGTCAGATTCAGGTTGGTATAGCGCTAGTATGAAAATCATTACGATAGTCAATTCATAGCACTCAATGTATGGAAATTTATGGAGCTGCCAGAGTATTGAATCAACTAGTGCATCACTACCTCTCTCTTTCTGTGCACCTAAAAACTCATGACTTGAGATCTTGTCAACTGTACATACAATGCTGATGGATTTATCTCCAAAATTAGTGAATTTTAAGAATCATGCGGAGTATACTAAATTACTGCAGTAGGGATGAGTGGGGAATAATCTCACACGGGCAAACAAGAACTAAAAGCATTAGGATAAGCCAACAGATGACAATAGCGATATGAACAAAATGTGGATAGCTTAAGCAATGACAACTGACAAAGAACATAAAAAGGTCAGCAATTAGGGGATACACACTCACATCACTTTAGGAAAAGAAGGAAAAGGCAGTGACAGAGGTTGCTCCACGAGCGCCGCTTGAGTCAATTCACAAATCATTGACACCACTGACGGCTACAGGTAATGGGAACGTAGAGCAAAATGCCAAAAAGCAGCTCTTACATGCATGCTGAATTGCTCATGCTTTCTAGTAACACTTCAGCTAACCATCATTTGGTTATTACCACTGTCACCAGGTTAGCATGCCAAATAACACAACCACAACTACTGCTCCATTGAAGCATCGTATCATAGTGGCAGATCAGATATGTACATCCAATTGGTAGGGGCACTTACGCACGAGTCTCTGCGTACAGTAAATGAGCCATTGAAATGCATCAAATGGATCAACCTACCATTCCTGCAGGACACAACATACTTCTCCATGTACATGCATGCCTGCATCTCCTGCGAGCATGAATGTGACACTATACAAGTTAGAGGGCAGAGTGCTCTAACACTAACATATGCTTTATTCCATGGATGGCGTTACTGCATTGCATGCATCGATCAAGCTGCTTCAGCTGGTGGTGCTCTTCACATGGGTAGGCTTTCTAGTGTAAGGGACTAGAAGGGCACCAGAGCTGAAAGGCTAAGGCTACTGCAAGTATCATTGCATCGAAGACTTTTCTCTCCGAGAACTAAAATAATGAAATGGGAAAAATGAAGAACATTTTTTCCCTAGGCAACAAACGAGACAGACAATGTGCCAATGCATAACTAGGGCCGAACCAGAGTGTGCTGCTAGGTATTGACCTCAATGATCAAATATTAGTTTTTGACATCTTTCGCCTCAAAAGCAAGACTAGTTTGGAATGCTAGTAGTACAAGAGAATGCTCATCACGTGCCTCCCTCGTCTAGTTACAAAAGGGCTGAGCACTGAACATTCCAGGCTGGCGCTTTTATCAGTTAACGTAGATAGGTGATAGGCGTTGATTAGTTGAAGAGTCTGGTGCTCAGAGAACTCCAAATTACTGACAAATTATCCTAGAGCACCTATGGAAAAATCAACAAATTGTATACTATGTTAGTATGTTTCTCAGTGAAACAAAATCAGGAGATCATGGAGATGCATCTAGTTCATACTATCCAATTTTTAACTGAATCCTGTTGTGACCCAGCCCCTGAGATCAGATATCACTATCAGGCTATGAAAATTTTGTTCTGCTAAGGTGTGTGTGGATGGAGAGCAACAGGTCTACATGATAACCACGCAGCTATAGTCCCATGTTTCCTCTACCCTTTGATATCGACAATTGGACATTTATGAGGTGCCCACCACTTTCATCTGTCCCTCCAAAGAGAAAAGAAAAGAAAAAATACTCACAATCTGCACCTATGTACCCTGGCGCAATTGGACAGCTGCTTGACGCAGGGGGTATAGTTTTGTCCTTAAATGCTTTTTTGCGCTCTCCTCTCCCCCACCCTGCCTGCCGCACACATTTGAAAGCGCAGCGGCATTTACGCCTCACAGAACGTTTGAAGGCTTGTCATGCATGCATGCTTGCTAAGGGCGCAAAGCCTCAGTTTTCTCAGCTGAGAAGTTAGTGGTAAGTGGACAAAACGGATTGAATTTCAAACAGTAAAGCGAGCAGCGCCTGTGGGCAATCAAACAGATGGGCAGGAATCCACGCCACGTCCAGAAACAGTTGCAAGAACAGGAGCAGCGATCGACGAGCGTAGAACTAGCAAATGGTAAAAAAAATGCTGCCGAATCGTCGTGATACTACTCGTACTCCTCCTACAAACTAAACTTTGCCCAACAGGGAAGTCTCAGAGCAGGGCATTGAAAGCATGCATGGCTGGGGTGGGTAACCTGACTAGTCAAAACCTAAATGCATGCATGCACGCGCATGCATGGCAAAGGATCCGGTTGTAATGGCTCCCATATCTTTTGCATCTTTCTTGAGAAGGAACTGGTGCCACACCGGTTCTTCCAAGGGATACTAGCTAGTCTTTCGATCTCCTGGCAGATGAAAATCAATGAGGTAGGTATAGAGGCACAGCCACGAACTACTCTACCATAGTAATACTCGATGGTCATCAAGAATAGAATTCCAAGTAGTATTGGAAAATGCGATTAACATTGCCACAGCTGCTCAATATTCCAATAATTCATGTCTGAATACTGAATAGTCCTAGTAATTCCAAGGGAATACAATGTGTATCTTGTATGTTCATGTTTGCTCTAAAAAAGGTTTGCTCGATCTTCTCAGTTCATGGCACTGGACATATACTTCTACACGGATGACATATTTTCTACTCCCACTTTGTCTCTTTTTTGTTCTGAAATCTGCCAGGTTTTGTTCAATGACCTCTGCCCTGGACCACTACTGATACCTGAACTCTACAGAGCAGCCCAGTGATACATCATAAAATGACCATAAATGGGTAGCGTATGACCGTAAGATTGCAACATAAATATTGCAGATCCTAGAGCCCCTACGATCCATTCAAAATAAACCGGTTGCCAAGCTAAAGATCTCTCCCGGATCTCTTCCCTGCCTGCAACTGCAAGGGGAGTGCCAGGAACCGCCTGGCTCCTAGGAGCGATGTGTACAAGACCCAAAATGGCAGACTAGATGAGCAGGGTGGTGGCGTCTGTGCCCCCCGGTGCAGGTTGAAAGACAAGGCAGCGAAGACCCTATCGCTACTAGGCAAAGCCCACGCATGATTGTGTTCTGATCAACGAACAGTAACAAAACGCCTACATGATAAGTAAAACTGTGCAACTGAAGCGCATTAAAAAAAGTGGTCAGGTAGACTGTGGTCACCATTGTCAAGTCAGTTCGTCCAGTACCAGAAAGTTAAATGCTCTAAATTTACAGCAGGCTAGAGCAAAAAGACTAAAACCTGAGCATGTTCAAAGCCACAAGAAAGTTACAGTGGAAATTAGAATCAGGTACTCCTACTCCAGATATGAAATTTTACCTGCTCCTTTTGGCGCCAGGGGATGCATGCATGGACCAATCAGCAGCGTGTTAAAGAGGGTGCAGTTAAAATCAATTTCAGATCTTGACTGATCGAGTCTTGGCTACTCAGTGCTGCACAGCCACAGTGCAAGACATATTAGTTGGCCGGGAACATAATGAAAATCAATGGTATAAAATGTAAAATTACAGAGCTGGCAGTTTGACTCAGAGTTCTTGATCCTGAACATTGGTGGATGCAGGCAGAAATATAGTATATCGGGGCAATAGGAACACAACTGTCAAGAGTGTATGCATTTCTCAGAATAAATTGATTACAAGTGGTAATATTTACATGCTATCTGTTAATAAAACTGCCAATCAACTTGAGTTAACTGGCTTCGTGTACACAACCTTGTTTACATGAAACCTATACAACAGAGTATACTCTCGTATCAATAGATTAAGGGGCCACAAACTCGCCAAAATAGCCGGCACAGGAGGTGGTCACCCTGGTGAGATAACAAGTGCCAACTTCTCTGACTCAAAAATCCAGCAAATTAGAAGGAGCACTTCAGGTGTTGGCTTTCAAGCAAAAGTATGGAACTACACAAGGACTTGAGACCTGGCTGCACGACGAGAGCATTTGACGCGAGCACTCTTGTTCACGCCACAAGCACACCCTTCTAGTAGATCAAGATCTTCGTCACATATTAATATTGATGCCATCTCTGGGCAGTCCAAAAGCATTTTTGAGCTAAGAAACCCTGCAATTGTCCAGGTTTGGTATAGCCTCGACTGTTTTCCAATAAACCTTCCATTCCTGGTGTCATAATATTCTGGCCACTTGTCATCCGAGAGCTTCTTCTCCACGGCCTCAACAGCCCTCCTTGCCAAGTCAGGCCTACCCATCTTTATACAGGCTAGAGTGAACTGAATTTAACAAAGATAATTAATCGACCTTAAAATCGTAAAAGAAGAAACAATAAACAAAAAGAAGAAGTTAATACTTAATAGAGAATCTGTACCTGCCACAGCAATGTAGGCCAAGATCCACCATTATGATACGACCAGGGCCTGCATGCAGCAAAGAAGATTTCACACGACATAATCAATCCCAAAACAGCAATTTTTTGCGAGAAAATATCAAAACAATAAATTTGGTCAATATCCATAATGATATTTGATTATCATAGGTAAAGACTTCACATCACGGGGACAAAAGAATTCTATTTAGAATGATAGAAGCAAGTGATGCATATTTGTAGATTTAGGAAGATCAAGTTCTCATGCAAAGCAATAATAAGATGTACCAAGTTCTCAAATTCCACAAACTAAATACATACAGCATAGAGAAGTTTCAGTTGCTCACGTGTTTTTGGGGTCACAACCAGTGATAATACGCCATTCCTCATACTCCAGAGCAGGGTAACATATTTTGAGAGGCATATTTGCAACTATATCATCCCATTTGGTTTCAATGAGGTTCAAGATACCCTCTGCTTGCTTTGGAGTGGCTAAAGAGGAAACAATCGCCCAGAGATTTCCTAGAGAAAAGAACCTGAAATCCATGTGAGCTGGCTGTAGGTTTCCTATAAGATAACCACCTTTCTCAGGAATCCAATCTGCAAGCCAAGATGGGATTTGCTCTGGGTAGATGTTGAACTTATTGATAGCATCATGTGAGTACTCCTCAGTCTTGTAGCGGTAAATCTCATTTATCTTCTTCATGTCCACCCAATAGTACTCTCTTATGTGAAATGACAGAGCACTGAGCCTGTTGTTGATAACACGGATCAAGTTCTTAGACCCATCATCTATATTGACCATTTCACGGGCACAGCGCAAAGCAGAATAAAACAGAGCCTGCGAAAAGAAATCCTGTTAGGCAGCTGACGAAAAGACTCTACAGTTCATTTCTCTTTGTCTGTGAGCCTTGCATATGCAAAGTTAAGGATCAAAATCCACTGGCCATTCCGTGTGAGTTGCCAGTTCAGATTTTGTTATTAGAAAAGAACATCCTCCTTAATCCCCATCAGGCCATAACTATACTATACAATACTTGAATACATCAAGATCAAGTGTCCAAGATTAGCTTACCTGGATCTCGAGAGGATGCCCATGGATTCCCATCCTCCGATCAATCATGCATGATCCATCAGTGACTAGCAAAGTAGGAAACATGTCAAATCCATCAGACAAGCACAAATTGAGGATTAGTCTGATGCCTGTCTGCACATCAACTCTTTCTTGTAGTGCGTAGTCTCCAGTAATTTTACCATATGCCCTCAATAGAATTATCCACCAAAGCCCTAAGAAAATAGAGCTTCGCATGAAAATCCATGAAAACAAAATTTATGTCTGAAGTTATAACACAACCCCACTCAACACTCACCAGAGTCAACAGGTGCTACACGCCCAATGGCCGATTCCCCAAAGTCAGGGTCAAGAACCTCCTCAAATGCTTCATTGTTTCCATCTAAAGGCACAGATCTGACTTTAAAACTAGCAGGCATCAACCCCTGACCAGGACTGTAGCAATCCACTGTCTTCTCCCAACTCTGAAAGGTACAAGAAATAGGGATGAGCAGACACTTCAAAACACATCGCTCACAACTTGGAAATTCAAAGAATGATATCCTGGACAAACAGAGAATCGGTACTTCAGCTACAATCATTCTGATGATTTTAGAAGATGCTACCCAAGGCAAAAAAAAAAAAAAAAAAAAAAAAAATTGGCGCTGTTTTCAGGGGTTTGGTGGATGGGAACTGTTTTATAAAGCACACAACCATGTTTCCAGCATAGTATAACTATGTTTCTAATTTTGAAGAGACAGCACTCAATCTCAGAACACATATATCACTAAAGTATTATGATGAACCCTAATTCACATTTTACTCCAATTGTTCTAGTGTTTGAAATTGAATGACTGACATGAGCAATTTGATTGAACTGGTACACAAACTTGAACATAGACTTTCCTCAACATCTGTTAGTCATCGTGCAAGTGGAAGTTGCGGGGTTGCGAAAGCTAATGACAAGGAAAGAAAGACTTAATAGCACCTGAAAGCTGTAATCATAGGGACCGCATGAATATTATTGTTTTCATGGATCATATAAGGTGAAGTGGCAAGTTCTTGTACTGTTATGTTTGCAAAGACATTGTAATCACAAAATTGGATTTTTTTGGCAAATTACCTAAGATGTTAAACTATATCATTACTAGACAAAATATGGGTTGTCACTAGCACTGGTTACTAAATGGTAACACAATCTCTTGCTTGCTTACTCTAGCCTACATTATGGCTGTAGACAACCATGTCGCACCACATTTGGTAGGTCATAACAGCCGACAATGCTGCTGCTTTGTGTCTAGGTAATCCAATTGCCTTGCAAAATTCAAACTATAAACGCTTACACTTCTGGTGAGTGTAGGTCCATAACTTTGCAGACTGGACATCTATGTCTGCGAAGTTGTATAAGAGCTCCAAACATGTAACCACGGATTATTTTTTTGCAAGTCCTTTACCTAGTTGACATGTCATTTATGTGGGACAAGGTGGTGGCATGGCATGGGAATTCCTTCTCCGCCTATCCCCCTCACTGTGTATCTCATGCCCCTTTTTGTCTCTCTGATCTGGCAGGGAGAGAGAGAGAGAGAGCCTTCGCGGGTGTTGCTAATTGAGCTACTAACTTGTGTGGTTGGCTATTGCTCCTGGACTCATGCAGAAGTGGAGCAGCCTGCTAGTGTGAGGAAGACCACCCAGCCCGTTCCTCTTCACCGAAGGATGCAAGATCAATGAGCTATGACACGCTATTCAACGGGTGGCTGCTTTTCTCTGTCTTAGGACAGGTACCGACCTCTACACGGTTTTCTACAAGAGCTACAGCAAACCAGACCTTCCCTGGTGGGATACTGCCTCTACCTTCATTTCAATCTCCTTCAAGAGTTCAGTCCCCCTCCTCCAAATTTTACAAGGCTTATTCATTGTTACCTTTACCCTCCGACTCCATGTTCAACCTCTTGCAGTGCTGCTGCGAGCTCTCACTCCAACTGCATCGCATGTGCCTACCATGTCATGTCCTCCTCTGAAAATCTACAGGTCAAGGCAGCTCGAGGGAAAGCCTCAAAGCAATTGTGAGTTTGTCGCTACCACAATTAGGTGTATACGCCATGTCACAGTGGTGAAAAAGTTTCTCGCTACCAGCCTCAAACCTATTGAGGAATGCAGTAAGTGTGTCACCCAGGCCGTGTGGCACATTAATGTTAAGTGTGTCGCTGTCACCTCCAGCCAACTTCTAACTCCATGGAGGATAAGCCAACATCGGTTCTTGGCTTGCTAGTGCACTTCTAACAAATTTGTGCCTCTGCCTGCAGATTTTAGTATATTCCGTACACTGATATATCAGTACTGGGTAGTTATCCAACTGACTAATTGGCTGTCGATAAATTTTCAACAGGTCGATAGATTCTTCTTACAACTCAGTGCCCACTGCCTAGTCCTCTTACTCCCACACATATTATATTAGAGCGGGGAAGAAACAAAATGTTACTCCCTCCGTTCCATATTAGTTGTCGCTGATGTAGTACACAGTTGCAATAAATCAGTGACAACTAATGTGCAACGGAGGGAGTACCGTCTAATACTCATGCGTTTGAAACATGTCCCCAGTGCAATCACAAACAACACCAAAACAACGGAGGGAGCTCTGCCGCTAAACGACGGGAAACTACCGTGTCATGCCCGGATAGCCCAAGGCGTCCACGCCTGGCCCGGCCGTAAGGTTGGCGCTCTGGCCCTAGAACACCCCTGGCGCTGCTTTTGTGTCGCCATGAAACCCGCCTCCTAGCGCGTTCTCGCTGCCGTGCATAATGAACGATGGGAGAAGGAGTTAATCCAACAACGGTGCGTACGAGAAACGAGGAGTCCTCCTACCAAATGGGAAAGAGATTCGCCAAAAAACGGGAGAGAGATTTAAGGGGATGAGCGTTTAATTAGGGGCAAAGCTAGAAAGTTTTACAGATGGAAAAGCTCCCCTTAATCGACGAGCCCACGTTTTTACGCCTTAAGCATAGGAACGGAGGGAGTATTAATTTGTAAGCTCATGGACCTATTTGCTCCTACATACTTTTTTCCTATTTAAATGCAGCATAGCTAGAATATCTAACTTTTGCCAAAGCCCAAAGAAGCCATCCACATTGCCAGATCCAAGAAATTGTGCCACATAAACTTACCACACACTAGAGTGGTATTCCTAAAATGGCCGGTTTGGATTGTGTGCATGCAATACGTTGATTACAGCTTAAGATGTATGCGCCGTCTAAAATAGCCTGTAGCCAATTTTTTGTTACCAGGATGCTTGTTTGCTTTCGAGATTGTACTGAACACATGTAATGAGTAGGCTATATTCCTGAGCAATGTAGCCAATCCCACAGCGTAACTAACTATGTACTCAAACTAGCTGCTTGTAAATGAACCACATGGTGAACTTCCAAATTCGGCACAGAAGAAAGTGTGATACTCAATGTAAGTTGAGGGTCAAATTATTAAGTGCAGGAGGAAAACATACATCGGTAACAAACTACCGAAGATGTCAAAGTATAATAGATTCAAATCCTACAGAATAATTACACTCGTTATTGAATGCCTGCAGAGCAACACCGCCAACAGATTTGTACTGGAAAAGTGCTACTCCTTCCGTTCCATATTAGTTGTTACTGATTTAGTACAAGACAACTGACGTGGAACGGAGGGTGTACCGTCTAATACTCATGTGTTAAAAACATGCCCCCAATGCAATGCTAATCAATACCAAAGCAAGAGGCCTAAAATTGACAATACATGGAGGGTTTATTCGAAGAATTGCTGGTGCTATCTTGGAATGCCTATGTGAGATACACTATATTGCATACATTTCATCTGCTCGGAAATGACATTGTAATTCCACAATAACCACCACTTTATGGCACATTTACAACATTGCTGCTACTGCATTTCAACTGAACGTGCTTAGTAGAAGGGCGTGTATAGCAGCAGTAACCATTTTAAGGCGACGGGAGGACTCACCTGGAGCTGCAAGGTGTGCAGCAAGAAGTTCTTGACGATGTCGCTCTCACCCCTGAGGAGGAAGGCGATGGCAGAGGGCACGAAGTCCCGGATGAACACCTGGTCGTAATTGAGCATGTGGTTGGCGGTGGACGGGTCGTTGGCGGCCACCGTCCCCACGGCGCTGCCGCAGTAGTTGACGACCGCGCGGTTGAGCAGCCACCACGCCTCCTTCTCCTGCGGCGACTCCTCCCTGCTCCTGACGGCCTGCACCCCGGCCTTGAGGCCGTCCAGCTCCTCGTGCTGCAAATCCACCGGATCCTGCTCGGGCGCCGCCGCGGAGTGCGCCGGGGCGGTGGGGAGCTCGTCGAGGGGCGGCGCGAGCGCGGCGCGGAAGGGGTCGAGGGGTGGGGGCTTGTAGCTCCCCGCCGCCGCCGACGTGGCGGGTTCGACTGTCGTGGAGAGGAGGCGGCGCGCGGCGGCGGCGGCGAGGGGGGCCGCGGCGGTCAGGGGGGAGTCGGAGAAGTGGCGGCGCGAGAGGTGGAGGAGCGCGTGCCGCTGCGCGCCCCGGCGGAGGTGCAGGGAGATGGCGGCGGCCGCCATTGCAGCGCGTGTCTCGCGAGATTTGGATTGCGGAGGAAGAAAAGGGTTCGATCGGATTCGGGGAATTGAGAGATTTCGTGTTGGGTTTGAATCGAAAGGGGAGTAACTAGCGAGATGGTTAAGTAAGTAGCGGTAGTTTAGTTTTGGAAAGTGTAAAATATAGGCGCTGTTGGGACCGAGCGGTGAAGAAGGCGGCACGTACGTGACGGTTGTCCGGGAGCGAAAGTAACACGGGCCACGCACCCAATTCGTGGGTCACGTGGAACAGGAGGGCAAGGGAATTTGCCTTGTTTCTGCTCACATTTTCAATTTTTTTGCGAGGTTGCGAGCAGGGCTCACTTGTCGCACCTACATTTGCTTGTCAATCAGACGGGGACACGAGTAGTATTTCTTTTATCAACTTTTTCAAAACTTGCCTAAATTTCTTCATGATCATTTGAGGTTCTTCTTTTTTTTTTTTTTTGCGAGAGAAGTAACAGCATTACATCGGAAACATTACAGAAAGGACCCCAAGAAACACAAAAATACAGAACCGCCCTCCTGCACGTTGACCGCGGCTTCGAACCGTCGATGCCGTCGGTGGCGCGCCGCCGCCGCTGCCTCCCTTGAAGCCTTGGATCGGAGGCAGTCCCCAGGCGAGCGGGAAGTCGCCGAGCGCCGGTCCCGGAAGACCTACACCGCCGAACGTCGTCGTGGACGATCCGATGCGCCGCTGCAACACCTTCTTCATGAACTCGATTTGGAGGCTCCGCCGCCCTCGGAGGCGGCCACGGGGAAGACGCCCACGGCACCTCCGCAGAGATGCGAGGGCGTTGATGGCGGTGGATCGAAGACGACGCCCCGCAGAGCGCCGACGCCGGAGAGGAGATCCACCGCCCGCAAACTTCAGCCGCCACGCCTCCACCTCCAAGACGCCGACGACCTGCAACCACAGAGCTCCTACACTATGTACAGGACACGAGACGGGGATCCCCCGGCCTCCCGCCGCCGAGGCGGCCGGCGGAGACCGAGGGATCCGACGAATCACGCCGGCGAGGTGGAGTTCTTCGGTGGGATCCAAGAAATCGCCTCCGCTACAGTAGACGGGGAGGGGAACGTCCAAGGTCGTGTGGATATTTGAGGTTCTTCTTTGGCATTGAGGTTCTTCTTTGGCATTGGTTGTGAATGCAATTGTTGGGAAACATGGTCACATAGGATGAACTTGTCCATTCCCTCCTAGGGCCACATGACAAACAAACATGATTGGTTCAAAAAACCCTTCGGACATTGATGTCACGGCCACCTGTTCGGCCATTTGCGCGGCAAAGGTACACAACTGGAAACATTTTTTCGGCCATTTTGCTCCAGTAATATTGGTCTTTGACCCAATATTGTTGCACGCAAATGGACCTCAACAAGATAATCAAGTTGTTCTACTCGAAGGAGATTATTGGGAATTCCTGTTTTGCAGAGTTATAAACTAAATAAAGGGGATCATTGGTAAAATTCTCATAAATCAATGTAAAACATGATATTATCATCATATATGTTGCAAATATGTGGGAATTCATTATAATAAAGGACAAAGTTCATGTATGCATTTTACATGCATCAGCATCCCAAGCTTATGATATTGGTACTTGTTGTACTCTACTTCTTTCTCATCATATCATATCATGTTACTCATCTCAAACAAAGAAATATTCCCATCTCCATGATTCTCCAATGCCTACAAAATAGTTAGTTCTCCAAAATAGATAATATGATAATTTCTACCAAAATGAAGAATATATTACTTATTGGAAAACCATTTTATTCAAAAAGAAAATATTAATAAAAAGGAAACGCTCTTTTTTATTTTATTTTTATTATGGAAAAAGTTTTAATGATATAGGCTTTGCAATGGTTCCATTGGTATGAACAACACATGCTCAAGGTCGATCCCAACTTCTTCATTGCTCATCCTTCTCATTTACTATTCCATAGTTTATTTTTATTGTTATTAAAACTTATAAACTAATTATTTATGTAAAGTTATTTTACAATTTAACAAGGACATAAAGGTGTGCTCAAACTAAGTTTTACCAAGGACATAAAGGTGTGCTCAAACTAAGTTTTACTTGAAAGCATATGGAGCACACCACAAAATTTGAATCCATTAACTTTTAACTCTCTTCCTATACGTTGGCATTTTATATATGAATAAATAACAACAATTTAGTGGTATCAAATGCATATAATTATCAGTAGCTTGCATTTTAAATAACATGGAAACATAAAGAGGGCTCTTATCTCTTTCTCTTTCACAATATTTGCAAGCATCAAAATTAAACTCAACAACATAGTTGTGAGCAGAATCACCACATAAAGATAAATTGTTGGGAAACATGGTCACAAAGGATGAACTTGTCGATCCCTCCCAGGGCCACATGACAAACAAACGTGATAAGTTCAAATACCCTTTCGAGCATTATGTCACGGCTACTACCTGTTTGGTTATTTGTGCGGTATAGTTTGAGGTACACAATTGGAATCATTTTTTCAGCCATTTTGCTCTGATAATATTGGTCTTTGACCTAATTTTGTACATCAACAAGATGATCTGGTTGTTCTACTTGAATACGGTTGATAGCCCGTCGGACGAAGAGGACTCGAACTCATCGTTCGACCTCGTGATTGCCACGGCCTCCCTCTGTTGGGATTCGTAGCATAGAAAACAAAAAATTTCCTACCGCAAGAACGAATAACAAGCCAAGATCTAATCTAGTAGATGGTAGCAACGAGGTGAAGATCAACATACCCTCGAAGATCGCTAAGCGTTAACGAGATAAATCTCGTGGTGGATGTAGGCGATCACTTGCCGCTTTCAAAAGCGCGTAGAAGATCTTGACGGTGCCACAATCGGGCAGCACCTCCGCACTCGGTCACACGTTCGGTGTTGATGGCGACGTCCTTCTCCCCGTTCTAGCGGGCAGCGGATATAGTAGATCCTCCTCGGAATCCCGCCAGCACGACGACGTGGTGACGGTGATGGTGGAGATCTCCAGCAGGGCTTCAGCGTAAGCGTTGCGGGAGAAGAGGAGGAGGGAGTAGCTAGGGTTTGGGAGAGAGGGGATTTGGGGCGCCGGCCAGGGAGCCCCTTTGTGGTGCGGCCAAGTAGTGGCCGGCTCCCTCCCTCTCCTCCTCATTATATAGGTGGAACCCCTAGGGTTTGCCCAAAGATTTGAATTAGAGTCCAACTAAAAAACTTACCATATGGTGAAACCTAGGGGAAGTGGGACTCCTCCCTTTCCTTCCCCTATGGACGGCCATGGTGGTGGAGTCCGGCTAGGGTTGGTGGAGTCTATCCGGGACTCCACCTTCCATGGTGATTTCTTCCGGAAGGTTCTAGAACATTCTAGCGCCTTCCATAAATGCACCGGATCATTTTCAAACTTGGAAAGTGACTTCCTATATATGAATCTTATTATCCGAACCATTCCGGAACTCCTCGTGATGTCCTGGATCCCATCCGAGACTCCGAACAACATTCGAACTCCATTCCATATTCCATATCTACTTAAAACAACATCAAACCTTAAGTGTGTCACCCTACGGTTCGAGAACTATGCGGACATGATCGAGACTCCTCTCCGATCAATAACTAATAGCGGGACCTGGAGATCCATAATAGCTCCCACATATTCAACAATGACTTCGTGATCAAAAAAACCATTTACATACGATACCGATTCCCTTTGTCACGCGATACTTTACTTATCCGAGGTTCGATCATTGGTATCTCCATACCTTGTTCAACCTCGTTACCGACAAGTACTCTTTACTCGTATTGTGGTATGTCATCTCTTGTGACCTAGTCACATGCTTGCAAGCTAATCAGACGACATTCCACCGAGAGGGCCAAGAGTATATCTATCCGTCATTAGGATGGACAAATCCCACTCTTGATCCATATGCCTCAACTCATACTTTCCGAATACTTAATCCCATCTTTATAACCACTCATTTACGCAATGGCGTTTGATGTAATCAAAGTACCCTTCCGGTGTAAGTGATTTACATGATCTCATGGTCGAAGGACTAGGTAACTATGTATCGATAGCTTATAGCAAGTTGAAATAAATGGCTTGATCTTATGCTACGCTTAATTGGGTGTATGTCCATTATATCATTCACCTAATGACATAACCTTGTTATTAACAACATCCAATGTTCATGATCACGAAACCATGATCATCTATTAATCAACAAGCTAGTTATTCAAGAGGCTTACTAGGGACTCCTTGTTGTTTACATAACACACATGTATCAATGTTTCGGTTAATACAATTATAGCATGGGATGTAAACATTTATCATGAACACTAAGATATAACAATAACTAATTTATTATTGCCTCTTGGGCATATCTCCAACACCCTCATCCATGCACACACCAAGAGTTAGAGGCATGTGCACAGGGGCTCGACATGCCACACATTCCCAACATCAAGTGCAATTGCGAAACTGGCCACCGGAGGCTCTTCAAGGACTACTTCCACCCTACCAATCTGGTCTTTTCGGAGAACCTATTCCAGCGCCGCTATCATATGTCAAGAGACGTGTTCTTGACTATTCATCGACATGTGGGGGACTCCTACTTCATATGCAAGCCCGATGCCACCGGTAAGCTAGGCTTTACCTCTTACCAAAAGTGTTCAACAACTATTTGCATGCTTGCATATGGAGGGCTTGGAATGAATGGAAGGCTTCGGCCTGGACCGTCTTAGCGTGGTGTCCACCTTTGTTCTATCTTCCTCCTCTGTTTTGATGTATTCTCCTCCTCTGAATCCCTTGATTTCCATGGATGTAGCCGGATTGCTCAGTAAATCTATTGATTGAGGACCAGGTTGTTAACAATGAAGGACTGATTAAGCTCAAATAACTTGAGTTGAATAACTATCGTTGAAGGTCTCGATGTCCCTTCCCTCTACATCGCTCCGAGGGGGCGACTCGGACGAACCCTAGCCCGGCCGTGTGCCCAACTCCCTCCCGCTCCGACACATGCGTCGCCACCCGGCAAAGCCCATGCGGTAGTCAGCGGCCGTGGGCCTTCCTCCCTCGCGCGCGAGGATCTCCAACGGCAGCGGCGCGACGCCCCAGTCGATGTGCCGTAGGCGATGGAGCAAGGGTGTTGGGCGGTGGCCTCAGTTTTCTACGGTGCAATGGGCGGCCGCGGTGGCTCCAAAGGAAGCGTTTCGGCCGGAGATTTGCGGGGTTATGGCTGCGAAATACACCATATTTTCTCGCGTTTAAACCCTTAGCTAAGTCAAGAAATTGACTAAGTTTTTCTCTCAATTTGTTATTAATGACTATTAAATGCAAATATGTGCAATCTCTCCTATATTTGAATGGTGTGCAGGAAATCACGTCATAATGACAAATGGACCTGCAATTACTGAAGAAAATCGCGTCAGGAGCATCGCAAAGTTGACTACACTCTTACAGGCAGTTCCAGGGGCTTTAACGGGCATCGGTACGGGCAAGCCCCGCCTGTACCATGCGCCCGTACCATGTGCCGCTGGATTCCCGAGGTTCAACCCTATAAATTTCGTGAAGGGACCGTCACTGAAAGGAGAGCCATTCGTCGCCAAACAGAGCCGATATCCACCAGATCCATCTACACCACACCGAAAGAGATGCACCACCATAGTTCATCCATCCCATCTCACATATCCTCCATAGCCATAGCCATCACCATTGTAATAGAGATCTCCTTGAGAATTGGCGACCGTTGTAAAAATATTGTGATATCAATCTAAGTATTTTACACAATGATTTCTATCTTTGTATTTCATCTTGATATTATGTGTGAGTAGTCCTCACGGGCTGCGGGTTGGGGTGAATCCTCGTAGCATTTATGTGCATCTAATCTTATTATATGTGTAAGGATTGAATAGGAGTTTTGCAATCTTGTATCCTTGTCTCTTTGCCATGTCTCAGTGATCTGCAGGTACCCATATCATTCGATTCGATCAAGGGAGGAGGTGGGATGAGTGGAGAATGGTGTGCTACCGCGAAACCTCAGTGACAGAAAGGGGAAAGTAACGGTACACATTTATTGATTCATTCGGGGTCATGGCACAATCATCTAGCTTAAGGCTTTGGTTTGTATTCATTTACTTAATAACTATTGTTGCTTGCGGCTGTAAGGACAGTGGTTGGACCATTAGGCTCTTGTCACCTCTGGCTTTAGGGGCAAGAGTATTTACGGATGTGCTACTCACAAATCTCTTATCTCTATTTTATTTGTTACACATATGTGCTTCAATTATATATATGTATGCATAGCTGCAGGTGAAACCTTAACCCTGGCCTATTTTCATCATTGAACACAACCCCCTTAAAAGTAAACTAGATAGGTTCGGTAAACTAAAGATATACTATACTAGCAAGGTCTTGTAGACGTTTCCTTTACACCATTTAGCAGTGTTTCCCAAGGTTCGATTAAACCTAGGTCTTCTAGAAAAAAAAAGCTTATCATAATACAATCCGTAGTCCGGATCGAAGGTATCAACCTTTTTACTGGCGCCGTTGCTGGGGAAGCAATTTTGCTATTTCGGTAAGGTTACTAGAGACCTTGTTAGTTACTTTATTTTATTTTTAAGTTTTTATTTACTGTTATTAGTTTACTGTTTATTTATTTACTTGAAAACACACACAAAATTAGTTACTTGTTCTTTCATAATCATAGAAGAAAATACGATAATCACTATGGCAGAAAAGAAGCTTGGGGAATATGCTATCCCCAATGATGATTTTATTCGTGCACCCATAACTCAGACCGCTGTTGCAGCGGAGAACTATGAAATTAAGCCTATACTTTTAAGTTTGGTTCAACAAAACCAATTTGGAGGCTCAGCCGCTAAGGACTCAGGTATGCACTTAAATTCATTCATTGAAATATGTGATATGATGCGCATTAAAGATGTTGACCCAAATGCGATGAAATTACGCTTGTTTCCCTTTTCATTAGGAGGAAAAAGAAAAGAACTAGTTGCTAGCTTTGCCTAAGGGCACTATAACTTCATGGGATGAATGTACTAATATATTTATGACTAAGTTTTTCCCACCAGCAAAGACTATGCAACTGTGTTCTAACATTACATGTTTTAGACAAGAAGACCGCGAGCCACTAGCGCTTGCATGGGAAAGGATGAAAGAAGCCACCATGAACTGTCCAAGTCATGGAATGGAGGGTTGGTTAATTCTAAACTTATTTTATAATGCCCTTAACCCAATGTCAAAGTTTATGCCTGATACTACAGGTGGAGGAACATTCATGAGCAAGCCAGTTGAACTGGCGAGGAGGCTTCTAGATGATATGCAAAGCAACCATGCCCAATGGCATGTAGACAGATCCTCCTCAAGAAAGGTTAATGCAATCACCGAAGGTAACAATGAAGAGCTTAATTACTTCAAAGGTACATGAGCTTATACATATTCTTAAGGGTAAAGAAAGTACCCAAGTTAATGCCATCACCAACTCTAATGTTGAGGAAGTAGACTTCACAGCTAGAAATCCTTATAACCATGCATGGAAGAGTCAAAATTATGGCTCTAATTTTCCTAGACTATAATAGCAATGCAGGAGTTCCAAATAATAACTACACCAACGGTAATGGAGCAAGCAATGATAATACTTCAACTCAAAGTACTTTCAAAAAATGTATGCATGCTCAAGCTGAACAAAATAGTACCCTTACAAAGCTTACTGAAAATCATAGCACTATGTTAGGGAATTTATCTAATCAAACCGTTTCTCTTAAGAAGGATGTTCAAGTTCTACAGGAAAGGACGAAGACCGTCGAGACACAACTGGGAAAGATAGATGAAAAACAAACTATAATACTTGCAAGATTTGTAGGTAAACCAGAAACAAATCCCGTTGAAGACCTCAAGATGATGAGGATTGAAAGAAAAGGAGAAGCACTTGAAGAACTGGACTATAGCAGTGCTCCAACACCAGATTACTCCGTAGAAGATATCATAAAAATGGTCACGGTAAGACATCCCAGAGTCGATGAAGGTAATGATGAAAGGTACCGTCAATTTATTTATGAAGTAGCATGCAAAGTCCGTGATTTAGAACAACAATACAAGAAGCTAGCTGAAAACTTCCAGCTAAGCTTGATGATATATTTGAGCCCACCATTAAGATTCATTTTGAAACAAATGAGGTGGCTGCACTTTGTGATCTTGGTGTAAGCGTCTCCACAATTCCAAAGAGTTTATTTGATAAGTTAGGAATGGGGTTGTTTAGAACTACCGAGCTAAGACTTCACTTAGCTAATTCAACCTATAGAAAAGCTATAGGCATAAAAGATAATATTGTAGTAGATATTAAAGGATGTCCTGCTCTTATTGATCTTATTATATATTGTGGACATGCCTGAAGGCCATTTCTTAGAACTATTAAAGCTCTAATAAATTTGCATGAAGGTAATGTGAGAATTGGACTACCATCCAAAGACCCATTTGTAGTACACTTCCCTAGAAAGAAGAAGGCCAAACATGATGATGATGGGATCATTACTCTGAAAGCTAACTACTTTGGAGTGGGTCTTCCACTTGCAACACTTAAGTGATTACCATCTTGGTCAAGCTAATTGACCTTAACTAGAAGCGCTTCATGGGAGGCAACTGCTGGCGTGTAGGGACAGCTCCTTGTGACGGTAAAGCACACGTCCGTTGGGAACCCCAAGAGGAAGGTATGATGAGTACAACAACGAGTTTTCCCTCAGTAAGAAACCAAGGTTTATCGAACCAGTAGGAGATGAAGGCCACGTGAAGGTTGTTGGTGAAGGAGTGTAGGGCGGCGCAACACCAGTGATTCCGGCGCCAACGTGGAACCTACACAACACAATCAAGCTACTTTGCCCCAACTTAACAGTGAGGTTGTCAATCTCACCGCTTGCTGAAAACAAAGGATTAAACGTATGGTGTGGAGAATTATGTTTAATCGCAGAAAACAAAAGAGAACAATGATTGCAGTAGGTTGTATTTCAGATGTAAAAGAATGGACCGGTGTCCACAGTTCACTAGTGGTGTCTCTCCAATAAGATAAATAGCATGTTGGGTGAACAAATTACAGTTGGGAAATTGACAAATAGAGAAGCATATACATATCATGATGACTACTATGAGATTTACTTAGGGCATTACGACAAAGAACATAGACCGCCATCCAGCATGCATCTATGCCTAAAAATTCCACCTTCAAGTTAGCATCCGCACCCCCTCCAGTATTAAGTTGCAAACAACAGACAATTGCATTAAGTATGCGTAATGTAAACAATACAAATATCCTTAGACAAAGCATTGATGTTTTATCCCTAGTGGCAACAGCACATCCACAACCTTAGGGGTTGTTGTCACCCCAGATTCAATGGAGACATGAACCCACTATCTAGCATAAATACTCCCTCTTGGAGTTACAAGTATCAACTTGGCCAGAGCCTCTACTAGCAACGGAGAGCATGCAAGATCATAAATAACACATATATGATAGATCAATAATCAACTTGACATAGTATTCCATATTCATCGGATCCCAACAAACACAACATGTAGCATTACAAATAGATGATCTTGATCATGATAGGCAGCTCACAAGATCTAAACATGATAGCACAAGAGGAGAAGACAACCATCTAGCTACTCCTATGGACCCGTAGTCCAAGGATGAACTACTCACGCATAAGTCCGGAGGCGGGCATGGTGATGTAGATCCCTCCGGTGATGATTCTCCGGCAGGGTGCCGGAGGCGATCTTCCTGAACCCCCGAAATGGGGTTGACGGCGGCGGTGTCTCTGGAAATTTTCTCGTATCGTGGCTCTCGGTCCTAGGGTGTTCGCGACCGAAGGAATAAATAGGCGAAGGGGCAGCGTCGGGGGGCGCGCGGCCAGAGGTGGGGCCGCGCCGCCCTATGGTGTGGCCGCCTCGTGTCCCCTCTTCGTCTCCTCTTCGGTGTTCTGGAAGGCTCCGTGAAAAATAGGACCGTGGGATTTTGTTTCGTCTAATTCCGAGAATATTCGTAAACTAACTTTCCTAAAATAAAAAACAGCAGAAAACAGGAACTGGCACTGCGACATCTTGTTAATAGGTTAGTCTCGGAAAATGCATAAACACATTATAAAGTATGACTAAAACATGTTGGTATTGTCATAAAACTAGCATGGAACATAAGAAATTATAGATACGTTGGAGACGTATCAAGCATCCCCAAGCTTAGTTCCTACCTCGAGTAGGTAAACGATAAAAACAATAATTTCTGAAGTGACATGCTACCAACATAATCTTGATCAATACTATTGTAAAGCATATGAGATGAATGAAGTGATTCAAAGCAATGGTATATAGTTTGCTAACAAAAAGATAATGACTAAACAACTGAATCATATAGCAAAAACTTTTCATGAATAGTACTTTCAAGACAAGCATCAAAAAGTCTTGCATAAAAGTTAACTCATAAAGCAATAGATTCTTAATAAGAGGTTTTGAAGCAACACAAAGGAAGATTTTAGTTTCAGCAATTGCTTTCAACTTTCAACATGTATATCTCATGGATAATTGTCAACACAAAGTAATATAATAAGTGCAATAAGTAAGCATGTAAGAATCAACGCACACAGTTGACACAAGTGTTTGCTTCTAAGATAGAAAGAAGTAGGTAAACTGACTCAACATAAAGTAAAACAAGGGCCCTTCGCAGAGGGAAGCAGGATTACTCATGTGCTAGAGCTTTTTATTTTGAAAACATGGAAACAATTGTGTCAACGGTAGTAATAATTCATATGGGTTATGCATAAAACTTCCTATAAGTTGCAAACCTCATGCATCGAATACTAATAGTGCCCGCACCTTGTCCTAATTAGCTCGGATTTCCATGGATTATCATCGCATTACATATGTTTCAACCAAGTGTCACAAAGGGTACCTCTATGCCACATGTACAAAGGTCCAAGGAGATAAATCGCATTTGATTTCTCGATTTTGATAGATCTCAACTTGAGGACATCCATACCGGGACAACATAGAAAACAGATAATGGACTCCTCTTTTATGCTTTAAGCATTCAACAACAAATAATATTCTCATAAGGGATTCTGAGGATTAATGTCCAAACTGAAACTTCCACCATGATACATGGCTTTAGTTGGCGGCCCAATGTTCTTCTCTAACAACATGCATACTCAAACCATTTCAACTCATGGCAAATCTCCCTTACTTCAGACAAGACGAACATGCATAGCAACTCACATGATATTCAACAAAGGTGTGAGTTGATGGCGTCCCCAGAAACATGGTTACCGCTCAACAAGCAACTTATAAGAACTAAGATACATAAGCGACATATTCATTACCACAATAGTTTTTTAGGCTACTTTCCCATGAGCTATGTATTGCAAAGACAAGGAATGAATTTTTAAAGGTAGCACGCAAGCAATTTACTTTGGAATGGCAGAAAAATACCACATATAGGTAGTTATGGTGGACACAAATGGCATAGGTTTTGACTCAAGGTTTTTGGATGCACGAGAATCATTCCCTCTCAGTAGAAGGCTTTGGCTAGCAAGGTTGTTTGAAGCAAACACAAGTATGAATCGGTACACCAAAAACTTACACGAGAACATATTGCAAGCATTATAAGACTCTACATTGTCTTCCTTGTTGTTCAAACACTTTTACCAGAAAATATCTAGACTTCAGAGAGACCAATCATGCAAACCAAATTTCAACAAGCTCTACGGTAACTTACTTAAACTACATGATGCAAGAGCTTAAACATGATCTACTTGAGAGCTCAAAACAATTGCCAAGTATCAAATTATTCAAGACAATATGAGGCATTTTCTGTTTCCAACCAAATAACAATAAGTAGGAAACAGAAAATGCCTCATATTGTCTTGAATAATTTGATACTTGGCAATTGTTTTGAGCTCTCAAGTAGATCATGTTTAACAATAAGTATAAGTGCTGCAGCTTTCAACTTTCACCATGAATATTAAAGTTAAAACGAAGAACACAAGTGTTCAAATGAAAAAGTGGAGTGTGTCTCTCTCCAACACAAGGATTGCTAGGATCCAAATTTATTCAAACATAAACAAAAATAAAAACAAACAGACGCTCCAACTAAAGCACATAAGATGTGATGGAATTAAAATATAGTTTCACTAGAGGTGACCTGATAAGTGTTGATGAAGGGGATGCCTTGGGCATCCCCAAGCTTAGACGCTTGAGTCTTCTTGAAATATGCAGGGATGAACCACGGGGGCATCCCCAAGCTTAGACTTTTCACTCTTCTTGATCATATCATATCATCCTCCTCTCTTGATCCTTGAAAACTTTCTCCACACCAAACTCAAAACAATCTCATTAGAGGATTAGTGCATAATCAAAAATTCACATGTTCAGCAAGAACATAATCATTGCCAACACTTCTGGACATTACCCAAGGCTACTGAAATTTAATGGAGCAAAGAAATCCACTCAAACACAGTAAAAGAGGCAATGCGAAATAAAAGGCAGAATCTATCAAAACAGAATAGTCCATAAAGACGAATTTTTTCGAGGCACTTAACTTGCTCAAATCAGAAAACTCAAAACTAATGAAAGTTGCGTACATATCTGAGGATCACGCATGAATTTTTCCAGAATTTTTAGATTCTTCTACAGAGAGAAAAACACGAATTCGTGACAGCTAAGAAATTTGTTTTTGCGCAGAAATCCAAATCTAGTATCAACTTTCTATTATGCTGTGTTTGGATGCATAGAAACTGGGCATGGAATTGGAATTTGGGTTGATTCCATAAATTTCACCGTTTGGTCTGCGCTCGGAATTGATATGTGGAAAGCCAACTAAATTCCGAGCCCCCTCACCTGACAAAGGATTAATTTGTCAATGCCTACAGATTGTAGACTAGGGTTTTGCTGGAAGTAGAAGGCAAGTAGATCTCGAAGGTTTCAGCCGAAAAGTACTCACTGATTATGAAAACTAGGGTTCTATTGGCAATAGATTCGATTCTTTCTTTGTCCCTCGACTCCCCCTTATATAGGAGGTGGAGCCGAGGTTTTTCGTAATACACAAGTTACAGAGTTCGGGAGGGTTTCGTATCCGTCCCATAAGATTACAAGTCTCTATATTTCCCAATACAATATATCCTTCCTTAACACTAAATGGGCTTCCGAATCTTCTTATTCTTCGAGTCCTGGGCCTTCAGCAAACCCCGGGTATCATCTTCGGCAGGCCCATTGGGGATGCCTATGTCATTAGCCCCCGAGATTTTTCTTGAATCGAATAATCAAGGAAAATATCCAACTTTAATCATTCAATAATCTTGTAGAATTTTGATGCATAACTTTTCGATATGCAAATATTATTTTGTACAGGGATAACGGTAGTTGGGGCTAGTTCATCTGACGGATCAGGTACTAGTTAACTGCTCTAGTGGCAATCCGCAAAAACCTACTTCAAGATCACGTCCCTGGACATGACCTCGGGATATGGTGTAAACTTCCGCCGCTAAGGTCTTACCATTCGTCGAGTCCAGTCATATTTTATCGGGTACCTAACGCGTCCGTTAGGATTTTTCTTCGTATCCGTTGATACGGGAAAAAGTAGCAATCCGCCGTCAGAGACGGTGCCACGCTGCTCGAACGGATCTGGGTCTTACCTTCGCAAAGTTTTGCGGCATTCAGAGATTTATTCGCGACTTCTAGCGCTCTGAGAATATATTGTCGAGTGCTTTTCGGCTGTTGGAATAGCATATTTTATTGAGTCATATTTGATGACTTATTTTGTCTTCCCGATGGGAGTATATGTAGAGTTATCTGTATAACTCGACAAGGACTTGTGCTTGGTTGTAGGCTCCAGCCAAGGACTTGTGCTTGGTTGTAGGCTTGGTTGCCACTATATTGGTTGTAGGCTTGGTTGCCACTATATCTGTATAACTCGACAAGGACTTGTGCTTGGTTGCCCCCGAGGCTACAGCCAAGGACTTGTGCTTGGTTGTAGGCTCCACAGATTAATATCTTCTGCCACTATATTGGTAATCCTTCCCGAGCTTTTTCATATCTATCGGGTGCGCGACCAGCTCCGATGGGAGTAGCCCCCGAGGCTATGAACAAATGCTTGCATTTGGTCATAGGCTCTCGCCATTTCTATTTTGTCATACTCGAAGTTTTTTTTTCTAAAGTAGCCCCCGAGCATTTGGGCAAAAACTTGTATTTGATCAAAGGCTCTCGAAATAATCTTATGTTGTCGATATTCTCACTAGGCTTCACAGTCGAGTTTTCTTTTGGCCAAAGTGACATCATTGCTGATGATAGCCATGATTTGTATTGGGAACATGCAAACGTTTATTTGCCTCGTGGGTCCAGATTCCCTATCCGATGGACACGTCGTGCAAGTGGGGGACACACGTCCTCCACTTTTCCGGCGCACGCATTGTGCCGCCCGTCTCTTCTTTTCTCAGTGAAAATCCGTTTTTACCCTTTGTCCACGTGTACACCATCTGCTCCATAACATTTCCATCCAACGGTTGCGTCGATTCACCGCACCTCTATTTAAGTCAATCGTCTTCTTCCTCTATCACTTTCGCTCGCGCCGCCCATCTGCTCTTCCTCTGCAAAAGCTCTCCATTGCGCCCTAAAGTTCCCTGTGCTCCACCGCTCGTGCGCTCTTCGCCTCCACTCTTGTTGATGCCACCGCGCAAGCTCACCAAGCACGCGCTCCTGAAGCAAAGATGGCAACCGAAGATCTGGGGAACTTGGAGTGGGAGAGATCCAAGATCTCCCAACAAGATGTCAACATGCTGAAGAACTTGGCATCAGCGGGAAGCCAGACGCACTGCGCTTCCCTAAGGAAGAAAGCTACCCAGCCCCGCCGATGCAATATCGGGTTAGTTTCGTCGACCACCTCATGCGTGGTCTTTCCACCCCCATCCATGATTTCCTTCGTGGGTTGCTGTTCATGTATGGACTGCAACGTCACCATCTTACCCCCAATTCCATCCTCCACATTTCTATTTTTATTACATTGTGTGAATCTTTCCTTGGGGTCCAGCCTAATTGGTCCCTATGGAAACGCATCTTCCTTGTCGCCGTAATGGCTCTTCCCACGCCTTAAGGCATTGTAATCTGCGTCCGCCCTGACGTCAAATACTTCGACGTCAAATTCCCTGATTCAGTTCAAGGGTGGCGCAAGAAATGGTTATACATCCGTGAGGAGAACCATGGCTCTGTTGAAGACAACATTCCTCCTTTTGACGGTGCCGAGAAAATTTGTCGCCGCCGATCCTGGGATGCAGAGGCTACCAACGCAGAAAAGCGGCGACAGAGGCCCTGATGACTCGCATCCATGAGCTCCAGAATACTCGTGGACAAGAATTATCGGGTATCCAAATCACGGCGTATTTCCTTAGGATTAGGGTGCAGCCTCTTCAAGCTCGCAAAAACCCCCTTTGGATGTACGCTGGCGATAAAGATGTGGATCGCTTGTCAGTTGTTGGGGGGATGACCCCCGGTATGCAAAAGGCATGCCAAACCGGATGGTCTTATCCATCAAGATACCGGTTTAATATTTATACCGGAGCTCAAAGATGAGAGTTTGGCTAAGTAAGGCTAAGCCGGTATCCCCAAGAGGGGTATACCGGGACCGGATAGAAAGGATGCCGGAGACCGGAAGGAAGAGCATGTCGGCAGGACCAGTCAAAGATTCTCTTCAGAGCTAGAAGACAAGGATGAGCTAAGCAAAGCGGCTTTAAACGAAGGCCTGAAGATAAAGAGGAGGATGACGGTCAAAGAAGCCGGAGGACGTCAGCCTCCCTGTTTAAAGAAGACCCCGACGTCATCTATGATTAAAGTAGCTTTGTAAAGTATCTTTGTAAAGTAGTTTGTCTAGTCAAAGATGCCATTAGGGTTTCTTGCCCTGTAAGCCACCCTCTCCCCTATATAGAGGAGAGGAGGAGCATCCTTCGTACACGCGGAACATAGAGGGAGCAACCTTGTAAGCTCAAACCTGTAACCTGTGGAGATCAATGAAGATAATGATCTAGAGCGAGTTCTTCCTTGTGTCTTTCTTCTTCAACCTCTGGCCTTGGCCAAGTTCTTGAGGAAACCATCCGGAAGTTCATCCCATCTAGTCACAAACCCTCCCCCGAATCCTCTAGCGTCCATTCGGCCCCAACATAAGCCATCCTATGGCATCTGTTTGTTCACCACGACGACAGTTGGCGCCCACCGTGGGGCATGAAGTGGCGCTTGCTGGAGTTCATATTCGGGCGGGCATCCTCGACATCAACGGCGAGCGCACGGTGTCCGCGCTCGTGCAACGCATCTACAACATGGACTTCATCAACGACAACGCAGGCTGCTTCGCCAACGGCGGCAAGTTCCCGCAGACGGCCGCACCATCGAGTTCGGCAGCCTCCGCGTCTATTTCGGCACCGTTTCTGTGCGCGGCCTCTCGGCCGTGTGGTGGCGCCGGATCCGCCAAGGTGGCTATGTGCTGGCCGCGCCGCCGGCAGCGTGGAGGTCGTGATGGCTGGTGCGGTCAACACCGGCAAAGGAGCGGTGGAGGAAGGAGCTGAACGTGCGGCATCGACCCGCCGGCAAAACCGCCGCTGGAGCGTGACGCAGCGTCGCGGGAGCATCTTCAGCGCCACCGGCAACCCCTCTTCGGCGGCGATGCACACGCTGGCCACGCCCATCGCGCAGAACATCGACCCGGCAAAGGCTCAGGAGGAGCTGGAGGCCACGCGCAAGGCGTTGCTTACCGGTGGCGCCGACATCATCCGGGCGCAGCGCGAGCTGAACCTAACCCTACGTGAGTACAACGCAGCCCATGGCTTTGCTTCGTTAGTGCTCATGCTGCTAGGATACCGGAAAACCGGCTTAAGGCTCGTAATCTAGATGGGATTTGCGCAAAGAAGTTCTTGCCGGCAAAAGTGCATTTGTATCTGTGAGCATTGTAGAAAAGCCTAAGTACAGTAGCCCGGATAAAACTATAAAAGCCGCTAAAGCTGCAGTAGAACTATGTGAATCGCTTTCCGGAGACGAGTTGGCAAAACAGCAAGAGCGTGTTAAAGAGCTGCTGAAAACTATCGAGCAGCAGAATGCTGAGCAGCTAGCTAAGCTGAACGAGGCAGTGGCCTCAAAATCCGCGTTCAACAAAGAATGCCGGAAGTAAGTCCCATGGGCAGGCTTCGTCCCCCCATCCGGACAAAAGAAGGGAAAGAGAAAAGAACGCACGGCAGATGATGTGTATGATCCGGTCCTTGCCGGAAAGCAAAAAGCCGGGCAACAAGATGCCGGTAGAAAAAGCCAAGGGGCAGATCGGGGCTACGCCAAGGGAGGCTATGCCGGAAACAATCATGCCGGTAGATATGAAACCGGGCAAAATTATCGAGCTGCAAGGGCGGCGTGTGTCGATGAAGAAATGCCACCACCAGGGTACCGGCAGGCAAGAGCCGCGGAACCGGAAGGATATGGCGAATCGATTCCGAGGTGGAACGAACCAAAGCCCGCCGGAACCCTTTGGGGGAACGCTGGGGGAAAGATACTTACCAAGCCAGGATGCGAGGCACAGGTTGGACAGTGTATCTTTCGAGATGATTGAATCTGAGGGTCCTCCTGGCCCAAAGTGCTTTGGCCCACGAATCATGAGAGAAGAGCCACCGTACGCAATTTCCAGTTGCCCCGGGATACAAAAACATATGACGGCACAACTAAGCCGGAAGATTGGTTGGCGGACTATGTCACTGCTTATGTAGCGGTGGTGGAGTAAACCGGCGTTGGGCGGTAAGAATCATACCGTCCTACTGGTAGGACCTGCGAGGATCTGGCTAAACAACTTGCCGGCAGGAAGCATTAATGGATGGTTGGACTTTGAGGAAGCTTTCGTGAGCAACTTTAGCGCTTACAAGAGGCCAAACCGCCCCAACGCTCTGTGCCAGCGTGCAGGAGAAACAGACCGGGATTATCTCACCCGGTGGAACTCAATGAGAAACACGTGTGAAGGAGTGATTGAAGCACAAGCGATCGCTTGGTTCAGTCAAGGATGCCGGAGGGGATCACCACTGTGGCAAAGGCTGCAGAGGAATATGCCAAGCACATTGGCGAAATGATGCGAGTGGCGGAAAATTATGCGTTGGGAGACCCAATGCAACCGGCGATACAAGCTGAGCCGAGAGTCGAATCCGCCTCAGCGCCGACAAGAGCAATACCGGACAACCGGAACAACAAAAGAAGGAAGATTTCCCGGATCGAAGGTATGCACCACAGCAAGTTGCTCTGTGCAAGAAAATTATGATGCGGGCAGCCGAGATTAAAACCGGATCGCAGCCATGGGCGGGTCCTAAGAAGGTCGAGAAGAAACCCGGGGCCAGAAAAAAATTGGCAAGAACCTGTGAAATACACCATGGAAGCCGCCATGGATCAACCTTGCCGGTGGCACACGCCAACCCGATCACCCGTCAAACCATCTCACGAAGGATTGTTCTTGGACTAAGTACTTAATGCAAAAGGGGGCAGTGGGATGCGCAAGGACAAGGGTGCTCCACAATGTTGCCGCCGCAAGATATGCTGCGCCAACAACAACTACCACCACCACCACCGCTATCGAGCAAATGCTTTACCTCGGCCTCGGCCAAACAGGCAACAATACCACAAGTTAACCGGGTGGAGGAGAATCGTGATCAACCACCTCCACCGGCACCTTTGGGCCGGAATGTTTACGAAGACCCACATTTGTGCATGGTTGTCTTTGTCACCGAACCAACCGACAGGCAGAGCGTGCATCGCCGTTCCATGGAAGTGAACGCGGTGATGCCGGCAGTACCAAAATACATGCTATGGTCAGATCAGGAAATCACCTGGTCGTTCAAGGATCACCCCAAAATCATGCCGAACCCGGGTGGATACGCTCTTGTGGTGGACCCAATCATGAAGGGGCCGGAAACTCGGGTAAAGTTCAGCAAGGTGCTGATAGACAACGGCAGCAGCATAAACATCATGTACAAGCATACCATGCGTACACTGGGCATAACAGAGAATATGTTGCAGCCAACTCGTACAACTTTCCATGGGATCGTGCCGGGTTTGTCTTGTGCTCCAATAGGAAAAGTTCGGGTGGATGTATCGTTTGGAGGACGTGACAATTGTCGTGTTGAAAACATTGAGTTCGAGGTGGTGGACTTAGATAGTCCTTACCATGCATTGCTGGGGAGGCCGGCATTGGCAGCTTTCATGGCCTCAACCCATACGGCTTACCTCAAGATGAAGATGCCGGCACCTCGTGGACCCTTGACCGTGGTGGGAAACTATAAAGTCTCGATGGAAACCTCTTCCGCCGGATCAAACCTGGCAGAATCGCTGGTGATAGCGGAGGAAAAGAAAAGAATGCAAACTGTGTTTACTGCTCACTCAAAGTTGAGCTTAGCGGCAATGAGTGGAAACTTGGCCTCACCGGCGTTCAAGCCGACAAACGAGACAAAGGACATTGTGCTGGATCCGGCTTACCCAGAGCGCATCGTTCGTATCGGTGCCGGCCTCAGGGAAAGCGCGCTCGTCAGCTTCCTCCGTGAGAATCGGAACATTTTTGCCTGGTCACTCGATGACTTGGTAGGAGTTCCGAGGGAGCTGGCTGAGCACTCTCTAAACGTCCGGAAGGATGCCAAGCCGGTGAGACAACCTTTGCGCGGTTCGCAGAAGATAGGAGGAAAATCATCGGAGAAGAAGTAACAAAGTGTTGGTTGCCGGTTTCATCGTGGAGGTCACGCACACAGAGTGGCTGGCTAATCCGGTGATGGTCGAGAAGAAAAAAGATGAGAACCTGGAGGCACAAGCTCCGAAGGTGTGGCGCATGTGCATCGACTACACCAACCTCAACAAAGCTTGCCCAAGAGATCCTTTCCCTTTGCCCCGAATCGATCAAGTGATTGATTCTACTGCTGGGTGTGAGTTGTTGTCTTTCCTGGATGCATATTCCGGTTTCCACCAAATCCCTCTGAAAAAGGAAGATCAAATAAAAACTGCGTTCATTACCCCGCACGGGGCTTATTGCTATGTTACAATGCCTTTTGGTTTGCGCAACGCTGGTGCAACGTACCAGCGCTGTATGCAAAAATGCTTGTTTGATCAAATCGGAAAGAATGTGCAAGTCTATGTGGACGATATCGTGATAAAAACTAAGGTAAAAGACACCTTAATCGATGACATCCGGCAAACATTTGACAACCTAAGACGGTTCCGGATGAAACTCAATCCGGCAAAATGCACTTTCGGTGTTCCTGCCGGTAAGCTACTCGGTTTCCTTGTGTCAAGCCGGGGAATTGAGGTGAATCCGGTAAAAATTCGGGCAATAGAAAGAATGACAATACCGCGAGAACTCAAAGATGTGCAAAAGTTTACCGGAAGCTTAACATCGCTAAGCCGGTTCATAAACAGGCTGGGAGAAAAGGCCCTGCCGCTTTATGCCCTAATGAAAAATCCGATACTTTCGTCTGGACCCCTCAGGCAGACGCAGCATTTAAAGAGCTAAAAACAATGCTAGTTACCGCACCAATAGTGGCCTCACCTTTAGAAAGGGAACCTATGCTGCTCTATATAGCGGCAACAAACCGGGTGGTTAGTGTTGTGGTTGTGGTAAAACGAGAAGAGGAAGGAAAAACCGTGCAAAGACCGGTATATTACCTGAGCGAGGTGCTCTCCTCCTCAAAACAAAATTACCCGCACTTCCAAAAGATGACTTATGGCGTGTTCATGGCCGCCACGAAGCTCAAGCATTAATTTGAGGAGCACCCCATGAAAGTGGTGAGTGAGGCACCCATTTCCGATATCATGGGTAACAAGGACGCCAGCGGCCGGATTGCAAAATGGGCAATTCAGCTATCACCATATGTACCGGTGTATGAAAGAAGAGATACCATAAAATCGCAAGCCTTAGCTGATTTCTTGGTCGATTGGGCGGAGATACAATACAAGCCAGAGCACAAGATAGAATACTGGAAGATGCACTTTGACGGATCCAAACTCAAGGAGGGTCTGGGTGCCGGTGTGGTACTCACCTCACCTAAGGGAGATCACCTCCGGTATGTTCTACAAGTGCACTTCAGGGCATCAAACAATGTCGCTGAGTACGAAGCTCCGATACATGGGCTTAAGGTCGCAAAAGAAATCGGAGCGCTCCGGATCATTTGCTACGGCGATTCAGATCTGGTGGTACAGCAGTGTTCCGGAGATTGGGATGCAAAAGATGCCAACATGGCTTCATACCGGTTTCATGTGCAAAAGATTGCCGGCTTCTTCGAAGGATGTGAGTTTCACCATGTGCCGCGGGCTGAAAATGAAGCCGCGGATGCTTTATCCAAGCTAGGCTCATCGAGGCAAGAAATTCCCCCCGGAATAGCCTTGGCACACTTAAGAGTTCCATCAATCAAACCAAGTCCGGAATCGGAATCAATTTTTGTACCGGAATCGCATGTAGTGCCAATGGATATCGATGAAGGAAACTCGGGACTGTTCCGACACACTGGGACTGCTCCAAGAAGCCCGAGGACTCCACCGGTAAGCTCGGGGACTGCGGCACCCATACCGGCAGAGGTAACGCTCGTGGACAACATGGACATAGACATGCGGTGTTTGTGGTTAGAGAAGCGCCATCTTGGGTTAAACCTATTAAGGAATTCCTGATCAACGGAACCTTGCCGGTTGACGAAAATGAATCCAGAAGGATACAGAGGAGGTCCAAAGCTTACACCATCATCAATGGCGAGGTATACAAGAGAAGTGTTACCGGTGTCCTCCAAAGATGTGTGGAGCCGGAAGAGGGAAAAGAAATGCTCGAGGAAATTCACCGAGGAGAATGCGGGCACCACGCCTCGTCAAGGGCACTGGTGGCAAAGCGTTCTATTGGCCAACGGCTTTGGAGAACGCGGAGGACATGGTAAGAAAATGCAATGGGTGCCAGAGGTACGCCAAGCAAAACCATACCCCAGCATCCGGTTTAAAGACCATACCGCTAACTTGGCCATTCGCTGTCTGGTGCCTGGACATGGTTGGACCATTTAAAACCGCAAGGGGAAACATGACCCACATCTTGGTAATGGTGGATAAGTTCACCAAATGGCTGGAAGTGAAGCCTATCGCAAAGTGTGATGGCCACACAGCGGTGAAGTTCCTAAAAGATGTAATCCTGCGGTATGGATACCCACACAGTATCATAACCGACAATGGCTCAAACTTTGCTCAAGGAGAATTCAAGCGATTTTGTGAAGACAAAAACATCCGGCTGGATTTGTGCTCAGTGGCGCATCCGCAAGGCAATGGCCAAGTTGAAAGAACAAACGCTTTAGTACTTTCCGGTATCAAACCAAGACTCATTGATGAAATGGAAAAATCGCCGGGATGTTGGATCGATGAGCTACCATCAGTGCTGTGGAGTCTAAGAACAACTCCGAACCGGTCTACCGGATACACGCCATTCTTCATGGTTTATGGAGCGAAGCGGTCATACCAACCGACATTCTCCATGATTCACCAAGGGTGCAGCTCTATACCGAAGAAGAAGTAAAGGAGGCCCGAGCAAATGATGTGGACTTGCTAGAAGAAGCAAGAGAATTAGCTCGGCAAGAACAGCCATTTACCAAGAAACTCAGACGCTATCACAGCCGGAAGGTTAACTCGAGGTATTCCGAGAAGGAGACCTAGTGTTACGCCTGGTGCAGCGCACTGAAGGTCGGCACAAGCTTTCCCCCCGTGGGAAGGACCTTTCATTGTGAGCAAGGCTCTCCACAATGATGCCTATTACCTGATTGATGCACAGGAATGGAAGAAAGGAAAGGCGGACAAGTCAGGAGAGGAGACCAAACGCCCATGGAATGTAGCTTTGTTGCGTCCTTTCTACTCTTGAAGTGGTGCTGTAAGAAGTTCCTTTTTGTACCTTATTTGCTATGAATAAAAAGATGTTGGAACCTCGAATGAATCTCGGGGACTACCCTTACTAAGTTGCATGAAACATGTCTATTTTTTCTGTTGCCGGTTGCCTATTGAATGTTTTTTCTTTCCGGTTTAGTAGTGTGCTAGACCATACCGGAGTCTTCGACTCTGCTGTTGTCCATAACTTGGCTTCATGGCAAGCAAGATAAACCGGTAGGGGATAAGCACATGAACTGCGGAAAGGGAGAGCAGGAAAGAACAATCCGGAAAAGTTTAACTAACCCCGGTTATACCGGTTTTTTGCAAAAATTTCAAGTTATTTCTAAGTTCAAGAAAATGCTTGCTTGGTAAAAGAACTTTGTGCTCATACGCCAAAAATGCCCAGAGAAGGTAGGCAGAGCCAAGGCAAAAGAGCCAAGTATGCATCAATTGGATGCGGAAACAATTTCGAAATCATAAGAAAAAGCAACTCAACAAGCAAATATGTTAAGACAAACATAACTTAATAAGTTACCGGTGTGCAAAACACCGGCATAGATTGTTGTACCACCAAACCAAAAGGATAAGTTTTATCTTACATCATAAACCCCGGCATACCGGGGTAGAATTTAACAAGTTTTGTTGCAAAGCAGGAGCAGGTAACATCTTTTCACAACAAATAGTCAAGCAGCAGGGGCTTCGGGGGAGCAGCGCCGGCATCAGGAGCTTCCGGTGGCACATCCTCGGCACCCTCATCCTCACCTTCATCTTCCTCCTCCTCGCTCAGATAGTCCTTGACGTCTGGAGGAGGGGGAATGCGCATTTCAGCGTACTCCGCGATATGGTACGCGCGATCCTGCCGCTTAGCGGTGAGGACCGGGTCCAGATCGGTGGGGCCTTCGCGCACGCCGAGAAGGGCGTCCAGGTCCAGCTCCCACCAGGAGCAGGCAACGCGAAGCGCTGAATCTGCTCCGGCACGGGCAGCAGCACTGCCACTCCCGGATCCTTCGACCGGCAACCTTTAGGCGCTCGGAAGGGGAGGTGTCGTGGCACCACTTCTCCGGGCCAGAGGGTCTTGAAGAGCTGGGAGGCCACCTCGGGGATGTCGGAAAGATTCCGGTCCACCGAGCGCATGTGGGAGACCCGCACGTTTAGAGCAACCGGTGGTCATAGGGATCCAGGCGCACCCATTCTCGCCTGCTGCGCCCGGTGCTCGCAACCTTCCTTATAGCATGTGCCTGGGAGTCTGGAAAGAGCCCCGCAAGACAAAGGAAAGCTAAGTATATGATCCGGAATAAATAAGCTTATAAGGAAACCGAAAAGAGAAAAGAAAACGCACGAAGGGCAAGCGCATCATCCGCGTAACCGAAGGTCGTACTCCTGTTCGCCTTCAACCGCGCGACCTCCTCTGCTGCCGGCCTTGAGGCCTCCTCCGCGGCGGCTTTGTGCGCTTTCGCGGCCTTGCCCTCGGCTGTTTTCAGCGCCTTGGTGGCTTCTTCCAGCCCAGCCTACAACACCACATTGGCGTTGCCGGCATCCTCCAGCGCCTCGTTGAGCCTAGGCCTCCGCAGCAGATTCAGCAGCTTTCAGCTCTTCGACATGCCGGACTCCGGCCTGGATAGCCTGATCCTTGAGCTCCCTAGAGATCTCCTTCTGGGCATCCAAGGCCTTCTGGTGGTCCCGGATGAGCTGCTCCTTTTCAGCTAAAAGCCGAAAAAGAGAATGTTAGCGAAAACACAAAAACAGATGAGACACAAAGAAGCAAGTTAACCGGAAAAAGAGAAGCCGTACCTTGGAGTGCGGCAACCTGGACCTTGAGGGCCTCAACGGAGGCTTCCGGGATAGCTGTTATGCGGAAAACTTGTAAATAACAAGGAAAAGAAATCCTTCCGGTAAAAAAGATGCCGGAGGCGCAAGAAGTTACCTTGGCACTTGCTGTGTGCCTCAGCAAGGTTCCGGTGCTCCCAAAGAAGCTCCTCGAAGAGAGCCTTCCGGGCGTCAGCCGTGCTCTATTTAAGGAAGTGATGTTAGCAAAGAACAAAGGATCTTAACCCGAAACTCGGGGACTATGCCGGTTTCGCGCGTTTCTAGTAAGTTTCGCGCTAAGAGCAAGATCTCAACCCGAAACTCGGGGACTGGGAGTTTGCGATGTCTTTAAAAGAAAGTTTTGCGCTAAGACCTACGCTCTCAACACAAAGTCGGGGACTGGGAGTTTGTGGTATCCTATGAGAAAGATGCCGGTTTCGGAGATTCTTTAAAAGAAAGTTTTGCGCTAAGAGCTGCACTCTCAACCCAAAACTCGGGGACTGGGAGAATAGACAAGATCCGGAAAGAAGAAAACCGGCATCAAGAAAATTTACAAGAAGGTTGGCGGAACTTACCACCACGTTGCTGGTGGCGTCGTACCACGCGCTGTCGAACTCCTTCACGGCATGCTTGAGCCGCGTGAAGTGTTCTTCAGTGGACCGAGGGCCAGCAGGATCTGGCGCTGGAAGGCGGTCTTTCCCCAAGCCACGGGTAGCTGAGATGTCCGCATCATTCCATTTTTGGGCGTAGGGGAGAAGATGCCCCAAGTCCTTGCCTCGCGCTTCAGCTCAACAACCGGCCCAGGAGGCCGGAAGGTTTTTCCTGGACCACAGCGGCGGCAGGCCCGACGTGCGGCACTAGAGGCTGCTAGCCGCTTGAGGCGCTGCCATCCGCGGCCTTTCCGCGGGACGCCCCCGGCTTGAGGAAGTCCGTGATCTTGAGGGTCGCCGGCGGCGGCTTTGGCGTAGTCGCGGGAGGTCCTTGGCTTGGTGGAGGTGTTGGCGTGGCCCCGGTTGCCTCAGGGACAGAGGTTTCCGGCGGCGGCGCAGTGTAGAGGTTGCCGGCACGAAGTCTCCGGCACGGCCTTGGAGGGAGAAGAGCGCGAACTCTTCTTCTTCTTCTTTTCAAGGACGGGAGGAACCAAAGGTTCCGCCCGCCCGACAGGTTCTTTTCCGGCGCCCATGTTGCTGGCGCCGGCATCTTGGGTCTCAGGAGGGGAGGCAAGGTCCTCCTCCGCGCGGTGATCCGCGGTGTAGGGGCCGCGCGCCCGGACCTTGTTGTGCCTCCCAAAGGGGAGGCAGAGTAGCCGGCACCGGATGGTGCCGGCTTGAGTGAGGAGGAGGAGTTGAGGTCCTGGCTGATCCGGCTGAGCCCTCAGGCCTGGGCCCGAGCTTGAGCGCGGGGCTGAAAAAGAGAAAAGAAAAGATTGGGAAAAAAGCAACCGGAAAGGAACTTGGTAAAAACGAAACAAGCAGAAAAAAGTACCCGGTAGAGGTCGGTGACCGTTTGCCCTGTGGCGCCTCACAACTACGACCTTACCCGCGAGAGGTTCGGTACGGAAGCGTTTGGCTGGAGGAGCTTGGCTCGGGCCGGCATCAGAAGCCGGAGTCTTGTTTTTCTTGCCCTGGGCCATGAGTTTATCCACAAACTCTTGGCCTGCCTCTCGCCTGCAAGGGGACGACGTGCTCATGGACCTGTGGGTTGGTTGTTGAGGGAACATCTACAGAAGAACGATAACATAAGAATATGAGAGGTATAAAAGGAGAGCTACCTCTAGGATGGTCAATTCATCAGACGAACCGGTGGGTTCCGGCGGAGACTTGCCGAGACACGAGGCAGCAGTCCGGCCCATCTTCAGGTCCCGCCAATGAATGACGGGGTCGGGGTCGAATTTGTCGAGACCGCACTTCCGGCAACGGCCTCGCCGGTCAGATTCGATGCCGGGGAAACGGTCCTTGGCCTGAAAGAACAAAAGAGAAAAAGGGGTTAATCGCAATGAAAGCTTCCGGTGAACCGACCCGAGTTGCGTAATTTCTTACTTCTTGGTTCGGAGGGTTAGTAGAGCTAAGAGGCCGGAGGCCCCATTCCCAATCTTCCGGCATGGCAGTCTGGCAGATCTGCCTGGCCTTAAGGACAACATCCTTCTTGCTGAGAGGAAGTCCGGTGATCTTGGTAACCATACATCTCGCACATCTTGTGGGCGCGGCGCTTAAGAGGAAGCACCCGGCGCGAGATGAAGGTGCGGATGATATCATCGGAGCAGATGTTGGTGTCCTTCATCCGCTGTTTCATGAAGCGTATAATCCGGTTAGTCTCATTGTGAGACTCCTTCGGATTGTAGCTCCAATTGGTCTTTGTGGGCGGCGCCGGATCAAAAGGAGGCAGATCAATAAGATCTGCGGCGCCGTTGTTCTTCACATAAAAGAAGGTCCCTTGCCATAACCGGCATGACTCGAGACCGGAAAACTTGAAGAAGGGGCTCCCTTGACGAGAGCCAATGATGCAAGACCCGCATTGTACGGGGGGTTTGGGTTTAGGAATGTCTAAGCCCTGAACGGAATTAATCCGAAGAGCGAAGAAACGAGCAAACGTCTCGCGAGTGGGACGAATGCCGATGTAAGCCTCCATGAAGGTGGCATAGCAGGAGAGGTAGAAAACGGCGTTGCCGGGAAGATGGTGAGGTTGGAGTTTGTAAAAATCAAGAAAACTCCGGAAAAAAGAGGAGACAGAAGCCGCGCTCGAAGTGAGCAAGGAAGACGACGCGTTCACCGGGTTTAGGCACCGGTTCGATCTCATCGCCAGGAAGCCGGCAGGTTACTCCTTCCGGAATCCTCCTGGACCGGTAAAGCCAGTCAATCTCGTATTCACTAACGTTGGAGCCCATCCAGGCTCCGCGAGTGATATCGGAAGGTCACACCTAAGCTTGGCTAGAGCTACCGGCATCTTGCTCTTGGCCGCCGTCGGTTTCCATCTGGGCTAGATCTGCGCTAACCCCGTCGGAGGCGCGACTTTCCTGATTACTGGAGGAGGAAGTGGAAAGGTACTCTCGAAGACATGCGGATCTGAGGAGCCCCGGTATCTACTCGAAAAACAGATTTCCCAAGAACTACCCCCGCGCGAAGATCTACGAAAGAGAGAAAAAGCAGCAGAAAAGAGGAAGTAAATACGCAAACAACTCAAGATCTGAAGAGCAAGAAAAAGAGGAGTAAACCCAGATTAAACCTAACCTGGGGCGGCGGAGTCGCAGAGGAGCAAGTGCGCCGGTGGTCTGGCAAGCTTGCTGTTGGCGAGGAGGACCGTCGACGATGAGGTGGAAAGGAGCTCGAAAGCACCAATGTCGCAGCCGCGAGAAGAGCACGCAGAAGCTCTTCGCGCGGTGAAGTCCGGCGGCGTCCGGCGGAGCAGTAGCAAAGGTTTGCTGTGCGGCGGAGCTCAAGTGGCGAACGGAGCGGCGGAGACGCGAGAACAAGGAACACTTGTGCGTGAGGAACTAGGGAGTGCAAGAAGAGGAAGGAGAAGGGGCGGTTTTGCCTTATAAAGGAAGAGAGAAGTGGGCCAAAAACCGCTGAACCGCGGCGGTTCGGGCCATGGGCCGCGACGGTTCGGTCCACGGGCTGCCACGTGGTGCGGCAATACACGCGAAAGAGCGAGAAGCCACAGGGAGGGACACACGGATCCAGAGAGGTGGTTGGGATCCACTGTGAAGCAATTAATACCCGCGCGGAAGCCGAAGGGAAGTGACCCCTGACACTGGCGCGTCACAGTGCGCATGTCACTGGGTGCGGGACCCGATATATTCTCGACTTCGCCGAGGAAGTATTTAATGACTAAGATGCCGGAGGATAAGCTGCCGGAAAATGCCTTGCAAAGAGAGGGCTTGAGTCCGGGCAAAGATGCGGGAGCTGTGAGCCGGAAAAATTAAACCGGTATGCAGACATGGGAACCGGCATGGTCTGTTGGATAGAATCCGACTATACCAGCTTCGGGGACTAATGTTGGGGGATGCCCCCGGTATGCCAAAGGCATGCCAAACCGGATGGTCTTATCCATCAAGATACCGGTTTAATATTTATACCGGAGCTCAAAGATGAGAGTTTGGCTAAGTAAGGCTAAGCCGGTATCCCCAAGAGGGGTATACCGAGACCGGATAGAAAGGATGCCGGAGACCGGAAGGAAGAGCATGTCGCAGGACCTACCAAAGATTCTCTTCAGAGCTAGAAGACAGGATGAGCTAAGCAAAGGCTTTAAACGAAGGCCTGAAGATAAAGAGGAGAATGACGGTCAAAGAAGCCGGAGGACGTCAGCCTCCCTGTTTAAAGAAGACCCCGGCCATCTATGATTAAAGTAGCTTTGTAAAGTATCTTTGTAAAGTAGTTTGTCTAGTCAAAGATGCCATTAGGGTTTCTTGCCCTGTAAGCCACCCTCTCCCCTATATGAGGAGAGGGAGGAGCATCCTTCGTACACGCGGAACATAGAGGGAGCAACCTTGTAAGCTCAAACCTGTAACCTGTGGAGATCAATGAAGATAATGATCTAGAGCGAGTTCTTCCTTGTGTCTTTCTTCTTCAACCTCTGGCCTTGGCCAAGTTCTTGAGGAAACCATCCGGAAGTTCATCCCATCTAGTCACAAACCCTCCCCCGAATCCTCTAGCGTCCATTCGGCCCCAACATAAGCCATCCTATGGCATCTGTTTGTTCACCACGACGACATCAGTTGACTTGTCCGTCAATGACTTGGCGAAACTTGTCCGGAAGATCTCGTCGCTGAACAAGAAAGACAGCGTCCCGACATCTTGCGGTGTGACGCCATATAGCGCCACCAACGCACTCCCGCGGGTAATTTTTTTGTTCATGTCTTTATTTTCCTTCTATCTTTTACCTTCAAACACTTCATGCCGATATTTTTCCTGTCTTTGAATAGAACCACACAACTGTCACCTCTTCCTCCCCTTCCCGAAGGTGGAGAAGTTGAAGAAAGGGCCGTTGTCACCGACGACAACCAGGGCGTCTCGCCTGAGAGTGGCGCGGGTTCTCAAAAATCTGCGGCATCCTCTGAAAAGGACGCCGAGGCCGAGGCAACTTCTTCGACACGCTCACCTCCTTCAGCTGCTTCTCCTAGGAGCAAAAGGAAAAGAGACGAGGCTGTTGACACCGGTACCTCCAATGCCGGTGCTGCCCGTGCCGAAGAAACTGTGCCTGATGCTAAGAAGGAAGCTTTGGATCTGTACGAAGCTGCTCTCATTAGCTCATAAGTTTTTAATGCATTATATTTGTCTCTTTGTCGATACTTTTGGAAATTGCTTTTTATCCTGTCGCTGTATTTGTTGTAGTGGCGATGAAGAGGATGATGCACCTATTGACGAGACTGCTCGAATGAGCACGTCTCGTACTTTAGTTGTCTCAGAAGCTCGTCCTGATGGCGACGAAACTTCACCTCCTCAACAAAACCCGGAACATCCAACGCCAGCTGTGAGCCCCCAGGCTCCTTCCCCGAAGAGAGCCAGGGTGGAATCAACCAAGGAACCAACCATATTAGCTGGTTGTTCCTCGACTCCTTTAATGGAAGAGGTAAGTTATCTTCTATGCCCTGTATTGGCTTCATTTTTCTGAACTTCCCTCTGATTCTGTTACCCTCCAAAACCCCCCGACGGGCGTTGGTTAAGCAACACGAAGAGCCGGGAAGCTCCCAGGGCCGCTTAGTGGATCCTGGCACCTCGCGTCGTCCCGCAAATCTTCTGCCAAACGTCCTGGCGGTTGCTAGGGCGTGCCACCCGACCTAGACCCGATCAGGAAGGTGTTAGTGCTTCGATTGTTCCTGCATGGTAGACACGTAAACATTAAATACGAGCCCTATCGGCTCTCGGGTTTCCCTGTGGATCGGCTCAAGGAGCCGATCGCCCCTTCACGTTGGATTTACAATGGCATGGGGATCCTGCTTGATCAGGACAAAGCTAAAGCGATCCACGACAGTTTAGGGTTTTCACCGCATAATCGGAACGTCCTACGTGCGATCGGGCCTAGCAGCTACGAGAGACGATGCAAACTACCCCTGCGAGAGGCCTAAAAACCAACATAACGTTGATCCCCGGAACATCCCTCGCAGGGACGGTAAACAACACCTAACGCACCACCGGATCATCCGACCCCAGCATAAGGCCTAACTATGCGGATATTAAACTAATCCTTGCGTAGCAAGGAGCAACTATAACGGATCGGATCTACTAAGTAAGAACAAGCAAGATGCTGCCCTTACGTCTAGATCGACGTAAGGGCAGCTAGGTGTCTAGGGACGGCATTGCCACGCAGATATGCACGTGAAAGCACCAATGCAAGCCCCTAAACACCTAAGGATAAATAGTACTGCTCGCCATCAACAAGGCTTCAGCACGAGCAGTACAAGGATAACGAATAAACGTATACTGCCTAGATCGCTAGATGCGATCTAGGCAGCATGGTGCTTACCCGGGAGAAACCCTCGAAGAGAAGGGGTGGCGATGCGCCTGATTTGTGTTGGTTGAACGATGATTGTCCTCCTTTTCCGATAACCCTAGATATATTTATAGTCCAAGGGACTTTCTAATTGAGGCGTGCAACCGTGCACGGGCCGGACTCTATCTCTTTAATCTAAATTACAATACGATCTACTATATTACAGATACATGGGCAACTTAGCCCAAACTTTCAGCGCAAGGCCGCTCAAGATGCTCCACGTGTACGTCCTTCAAGCCCATCTTCACTTACGGCCCAACTCCTGATTTGGCCAAATCGGGTGGTAACACATGCCCCCCTGGTTTTGATAATGGTAATTGCAAAACCATCTGCTCCTTCGAAGGGTCATGTCGTGGCAGAACCGTCGCAGTTTTCTTCATGATGACGTCTTGCCTCCTCGCTTCTCTGCACGACTTGACGGTTCTGGCACCACGTCCTCGGGAACTGCTTAGGCATTAAACCATATATTCCCCTTTTATTCGGCCACACCGAACAGTCTCTTCCTCCCTCTGCATCAACTTCCAAAAACCCTCCTCGCCGCCATGTCTTCCTCTTCTTCTTCCTCCACCTCATCGGGTCTTTCCTACGTGTCTTCCCCATCCGGGAATCAACAGAGTGGGGTACGCAGGCGGCGTACGATATCCTTGCCCCAACAGCGTGGGACAAGGATGACCATGACTTCTCCGTCTGGTCCGAGGATGACAGGTCCTCAACTGACGGGGAGAGTGACCTCCGCTTCCTCGCCAATGAGGAAGCGGTGGAGGCAAGCGACGACGACCGTTTTTCCTGGGACGGGGCCACTTCTTCCGAGGAGGTGAAGGAGGAGGAGGAAGACGACAGCTCCTCCGAGAACCGCCGGCCAAACGCCATTGCCCCTGGCCCGGGCACCTCAGGACCGACAGCGAGGACGATGATGCTGACGAGGAGGATGAGGACAACGAGGGCCCTGCCGGGGGCCGCCACAGCAGCGACGACGAGCCGGTCGGGAGCAGCGCCGACGGCGGTGATGGTGACGACGGCGACGATGAGGGCAGCAATGGCCCTTAAATAGGAGCTTAGCTTGGGGCCATCAGTAGATAGGGCCTGTATCCCAACTCCTTCTTTTGAGAGCAATCTCTCTATGTAAGAAATCTTGTTTGTCAATGAAGAGTTTCCCCAACTTGATTTTGCCGATTTCTCGCCCAGTGATTTAGCCGATTCTCCCTTATATGGATTGTGCCGATTGTTGGCCTGATCGACGCTCGATGAACCAATGGCAACATATTGGTCTCTTATGACAAATTTTGAGATAGATCAGTTCAGATCCTCAAATTCCAGTCGAACAGGACCAAGCCGGAATCGTGCACACCTTGAATCTTGAAAATCCGAGTCCCTTGCGCTTAATGCCAGCTTTGATCGGCAAGACTCCAGCACCGATGCCTTCGTAAGGACTCTAGGACCATCGCTGAAACTCTCGATCGCCTGCCATTTTCGCAGCGATGCTTTGTCTCTTTGCGGCAACAAACTGGCCTAAAGCCTACCGATTATGATGGCTCCTTCTTCAACCCCTCCTGCCAACCTGGTAATTCTCCTCTCAAAAGTCCTCCACCCTTCAACGTGGTTACGATGTGGGGACAGCCGATTCCAACACCATCGGCTTCTCGTAGCGAAAAATCTTCAGAGCTTGCTGCCCCCCGAGCCTTGGTCAAGGCGAGAATGACAGTGCACCAGCGGCATTGGGCCACTATCAGCTTCTCAACTGTGGTGCAGCACCAGCCGATTCTGACCACATTGGCTTTTTTTCAAAAGCAGAGAACCTTCGACTTGAACTGCCCCCCGAGCTTCTTCAGTCCAATGAGGCAACCTCTGGTGAGAATGCAGTTCAGTCCAACTGGACAATCGTCGGTTGTTCTCATGATCCTAGCCTGATCTGCACGTCCATGCTGTTCTTGCCTGTTGGCCAGGGCTGTGATCCTCAAACTTGCCGGCAAATATCAACATCTTAATGAGAAAAAAGGCCGTCTTGGACGCCCAAACTGATGTTTCTGCTGATGCTGCCGAGCTTGAAGTCTTGCAGAAGGAGTTGGAAGTCCTTGAAGAGAGGGCCTGAGTCGCCAAGCAATCTCAATGAGGGGCCTGCTCTTGTTAGGCTTCCGCTTATATCCCTTGAGTCGATGGCCGTGCATCGGCTTTTAATCCTTAAGTCGATGTCTACGCATCGGCTTTGCTCAAAAATTTCTATATTTTCGATTTTTTGTGGCCGATTTGTTTATGTATCGGCCCCCATGCTTGAGCTGCTCACGGACGTTTGACATCCGTTCCCAGCCGTATCCTCGTATCTCATCCTCTATGTGCCCCCCGAGCCGATTCTGTCAAGTAATTGATGGCATCGGCTCTTCAGGCATCTGTTGGATCAATGCTGAACGCAGACAAGGTATGTTGAGGATAATTTTGGCCGATTGCGGGAATCGGCCTCCTTTTCCGTTGCAAGGCTTTGGCGATGATTTGCAACTTCTTGGATTTTCATTGTAGCTACGTGGCATGCTGGAGATAAGATCCTTTGCTTTTCATTTTTTGAGGGCCGATCTCAGGGATCGGCCTTGCCACGTATGTCCAATGTCTTGGACTTGCTACTCCGTCCGGTCATGGATATCATGTTCGTATCAGCCGATGCCTCTGCATCGGCATCGCCGATGCCTGTGCATCGGCTTTCGCCTGTTTTGGCGCCATACTTTCTTTGGCGGGCGCGCCTTTGTCTCCAACGTTTGCTGGATTTTCGCGGCCAGATCGGGCCGTGCTCTTCTCAACGTATGTGTACCGTGCCTCGGCTTCTTCCAAGTTTCGCAGCCGCTGCACCCTACGCTTCGAGAATGGCTGAGTCCATCAGGGCACCACCTTGGTCGGTGATACCTATCTTCTCTCCATCCGACTCCTCAAAGTCTTCTTCTTGAGATGACTCAGCCATTACTCGATGTGGGAGAGGTCCTAGACGCTCGAACACCGAAACTTCTTCTTCCTTCTCCTTTGCTGTGTGCATTCTGGGCGTTCTCGATTGTTGGCAATCGGCTCATTCCTGAGTCCCAGCAATGTTTGAAGAAGGGACAGCCCAGTGCTCATCCACGTTGTCTTGTTCCCCTGACCTCCCACGCGCGACGCGTACACGTCGTTGTTGCCGCTGTTCTGACGATACCTCCTGTTCTCCGCATCAGACCGACAATATCTTTCATCGTCTTCGTCGTAGCGCCGACGCCGGTCGTATCGCTGCTCATATTTGTTGAGGAGATGCACGGATAATGGGCGCTGATACCGTATGCTTCTCACGGTTAGGTACCGTCTATCGTCGTCTTGGGGCCGGTCGCGTGGAACGGCCTCCTCTTTATCCCGCCACGAGAGTGGCTGCTCTCGCTTTGTCCACGCCATGGCGGATCACAAACCCTGCCATATTGACATCGAAAGAGAACCCTGGCTCTCTTATGGAGTGGCTTAGGTCCACCATGTTGACGTCCGGAAACGGACGCATGTCTACCTTCATGGCAAACTGTCCGAAAGTTAATCGGCCTGATTCTATCGCCATCTGAATTTGTGCGCGTAACACTTTTGCGTCATTGGTGGCGTGCGTGAACGTATGATGCCATTTGCAGTATGGCCTCTTGTTCATCTCCTGTGCCGTAGGGATCTTGTGGCCTTCGGGTAGCTTCAACTGTTTTCTTTCAGTAGCAGATCGAAGATCTGTTCAGTCTTGGTCACGTCAAAGTCCAACCCTCTTGAGGCCCTGGCGGGTTCACCCATTTGCAGGACACAGGTACTGGCGTCCGAGTCCACTCGGCTACCGCAAACTTCCTGATCTTCCGCAGAGTCTTCATCCTCATCAGCATTGACCAGGGTTATCGCGCGCTTGAACTTGTCCTGGTACAGTTCTGGATGGCGATGTTCATATAAGGTCAGTCTATTGACCAGGTGCGTCAACGAGTTGTACTCAACCTGGAACGTCAGGTCTTTGAACGACGCGCAAGCCTGCCACGGCCAGCTCGACTCCTCTTTCTCAGTTAAGTGAGCCGAATAGCAGGTTCTTGACAAATCAAACGTTGATGTATTCGAGATCGTCCTCCTCGCTTCGCCGAACCTGAGCTAGTTCGGTACCAGCTTCAGCTTCGAATGGTACTGGGTGTGGAACAGTTCCTCCAAGCTGCTTCCATGATTGCACTGAATTTGGTGGCAACGAGGTATACCATCCAAACGCTGGACCGGTGAGGGATCGAGAAGAACCTCACCCGTAGCTGATCCGATCGAAACCATGCCCACTGGGCCAGTATCGGCTCACGTGCTCAATGGAGCTTGACCCCTCTGACCCACTGAATTTGTTGAAGTCCGGAAGCCGGTACTTAGGCGGTAGTGGGATCAGGTCGAACTCATTGGGGTACGGCTTGGAATAGCCGATTATCTTCTTCTTCGGCAAGATGCCGAACTGATCTCTCAGGACTGCGCTGATTTGATCTGCGGTGGAGGTGTGGCGGCTGAGCTTTCCTGGACTGGTGCAGTGGTGTACTTGGCTAGCCACGCTTGTTTCTCAGCTTCCGCTCCTAGACTCCCCGCTGCTGCAGTCGTTCTTCCTGCCGGAACAATCGCTCCTGCTCCGGCAATCCCTCCTGGTGGGGCCTGGATCGCTTGCGTCCAGCTGTTGCAATCCGGCACATACGCGCACACGTATCCGTGTGGGATTTCCTTGGGCGGGTCATGGAAGAACTGATAGTCGCCCGGGTCACCCCCAACTTTGTAGACGACGTATGCCGGTGAGCCTTGTTGTTGTGGAGCCGCCGTTGCGTACGGCAGAGGTGGCCTGGTGTGGAGTTGTCTCCCTGGTGAGTCCCTAGAACAGGTCCTGAAGGGGAGTATCGACGCTCCATGATCTCTTGCACCACACGGAGCGCAACGCGCTCCAAAGTGTTCACCAGGCTCTCAGAGTGCCGATGCAGTGAATGGGCCACCATGTAGTTGACCTCTTTGCGCAGGCTCTGGTACGTTCATCCGAAGGGAGAGCGATCTACCCCGTCGAGGACGCCTTGTGGAGTGAAATCCTTTGAATCTGATACCGTGCGCACGGGTCTTCTCAAAGGAGCCGATGAGTTCGGCTTCAATGATGGCCTTCGCTCATCGTATTTCTTCTTATGATCAGGAGGAAGGTCCTCGTACGTGACTGTTCCTCCGCCATCTCGGATGCCGATGTTGATGTGGATGTTGACATGGGTGTCGCAGAAGATGTCGACGTGGATGTCGACGTGGATGTCCCACCGGGCGTGCCAGAATGTGTTACCCTCCAAAACCCCCCGACGGGCGTTGGTTAAGCAACACGAAGAGCCGGGAAGCCCTGGGCCGCTTAGTGGATCCCTGGCACCTCGCGTCGTCCCGCAAATCTTCTGGCCAAACGTCTGGCGGTTGCTAGGCGTGCCACCTGACCTAGACCCGATCAGGAAGGTGTTAGTGCTTCGATTGTTCCGCATGGTAGACACGTAAACATTAAATACGAGCCCTATCGGCTCTCAGGTTTCCCAAGGAGCCGATCGCCCCATGCTTCACGTTGGATTTACAATGGCATGGGGATCCTGCTTGATCAGGACAAAGCTAAAGCGATCCACGACAGTTTAGGGTTTTCACCGCATAATCGAACGTCCTACGTGCGATCGGGCCTAGCAGCTACGAGAGACGATAAACTACCCCTGCGAGAGGCCTAAAAACCAACATAACGTTGATCCCCGGAACATCCCTCGCAGGGACGGTAAACAACACCTAACGCACCACCGGATCATCCGACCCCAGCATAAGGCCTAACTATGCAGATATTAAACTAATCCTTGCGTAGCAAGGAGCAACTATAACGGATCGGATCTACTAAGTAAGAACAAGCAAGATGCTGCCCTTACGTCTAGATCGACGTAAGGGCAGCTAGGTGTCTAGGGACGCCACGCAGATATGCACGTGAAAGCACCAATGCAAGCCCCTAAACACCTAAGGATAAATAGTACTGCTCGCCATCAACAAGGCTTCAGCACGAGCAGTACAAGGATAACGAATAAACGTATACTGCCTAGATCGCTAGATGCGATCTAGGCAGCATGGTGCTTACCCGGGAGAAACCCTCGAAGAGAAGGGGTGGCGATGCGCCTGATTTGTGTTGGTTGAACGATGATTGTCCTCCTTTTCCGATAACCCTAGATACACATTTATAGTCCAAGGGACTTTCTAATTGAGGCGTGCACCTAACCGTGCACGGGCCAGACTCTATCTCTTTAATCTAAATTACAATACGATCTACTATATTACAGATACACGGGCAACTTAGCCCAAACTTTCAGCGCAAGGCCGCTTCGAAGATGCTCCACGTGTACGTCCTTCAAGCCCATCTTCACTTACGGCCCAACTCCTGATTTGGCCAGAATCGGGTGGTAACAGATTCTTCATGATGCCGGATTTTTCACTTCTTATATTGATCCTCTTTTTTATGATCTTTCTTTAGCCTTTCATGAAGGAGCTTATCCGTTTCGGGACCCAATTTATCGGGTACCGCGAATATGCCGCCAAACTTGAAGGTACTCTCCCTTTTCCTTGTCAAATATATTCTGTCGCTATTTTTTTGCTGCAGTACTTTACTCGCCTGTTTTATACTGGCAGAAAAACTTGCGGAAGCCAACAAACATGCTGACGCTCTTGCTGCTGAGTTAGAGCAAAGCGAAACGACACGCATGAAAGCTGAAGCGCTGCTACCGTCGAAGATCTTCAAAAAAGACTCTACGATGCAAAAAATGCTCTGAGTGAAAATGTAGCTCAGCATTCTGCTCGTGAAGAAGAAATCCTTAGTCGACTGGATTCGTAGAGTCGACGTTTTGTTAGTAAGTGTTCACACCCTTGCTGCTTTCTTGCGTCATGTTTTGGTCCCTTTTTTCCCTTTGAGTAACTTTTTTTATGCTTTAAGCAGGGAGAACACACCAAGAGTATGAGCTGGAGAATCCTGAAGGTGATCAGCTCCTTGATGTGCTCTCCTTGAAATCCATGGTACTGAAGCTCGTGACGGCCTTGCTGAAGCTGAGATTGGCCTCGTCACGGCTTTTCCCCTATTTTTTCAAGAAGAAGGAGGAACCCGCAATTTTTATTGATCTCGCCAAGTGCTTCACTTCCCAAGAAGACCTTGGACTCCAACTTCGCCAAGAAGGGTTAAAAGTTGGAGTCGAAGGTACAATTGCCTTGGTTGCTAATAGCCAACAAAACGTCGACAAGGGTTGGCGACGCAGAGGATATCGAGACGAAGAAATGGCAGTCGCTGATTAAAGCGGCGAAACCCAACTCGAAGAAGATCCTTGCCACCCTTGGATATAAGCCCGCCTGCTCCGAGTTCTTCAAAGCCGTAGGTCAAGTAGACCACTTTGCTTTTTTCTTTTAGTTTTTCCCCTCTTCTGGCAATGTCGCCGTAGTGTTCTTGGCGGTGGCTGCTTCAGTAGTTGTCTAGAGGTCCTTCTTTTGTAATAGACATGTACATACTTTAAGAATGAATGGAAAACTATCTTTGCTTAATGATTGATGTCGAAAATTTTGTTTTCAGTTGATTTTTGACAACTATACTGCAACTCCTGGTCCTTCCGAAGTTTTTCCTTCATCCCGTTTGAAGAAAACGCCTGTCGCTGTCGAATTTTCTGAGGATTCTTCGAGTAAAAACTCAGCACAAGATTTGGAAGAACTTCGCCAACAACTCCAATCCACAAAGAGGCAGTCACTTATGCTGATGGAACAATCTCGAAAATCCCTGCAAAGGGAAAAGGTTGCGCTCCCAAAGCTCAAGATGTCATAAAGGGGATACCGCGATTGCTGAGGCTGCTGCAGCTTCTTCTCGAGAGAATTTTATGCTTCAGCTGCTGACGGATGCTAGCTTGGATATGGCAGGTGTGCTTCATTAACTTTGTCCTGCTTTATTTTTCTTTTTTTGCTTGTCTCCTTGTTTCCTGCTGATTCTTTCAAAAAATAGGTTCCTTCTTGGACGCTACTACCGAAGATGAACGTGTTGAAGCTCGATCCAATGCACTTCTCAAGCTTGCGCGTGATCATGGTTCAAATTTTTGGGGCACGCCTGAACGGACTCGCCAGATCGTCAGGTTTCAGGATCGCGCGCTTCAGGTTCGCGATTATCTCGACTTTTGTACAAGGACCTTGTCTCTGGTCTATGGCACCATGTTTCCTCGTAATAAGATGCCAGAGACTCTTCCTGCTTTAATGGACAAATTTCGGGATGCTCCTCGAATCCACGGCTTTGTGCGGGCCCAATTAGCTGCTGGCGCAAGGTTTGCTATGATCATGATAAAAATCTGCTACCCGAAGTTAGACGTGGGTCAAGTTGTTCCAAAGTGCCTGGCCAAGATGGCGAAGAGGAGGAAGAACTTCAGCAAGTATGACGACGTTGTGACCCCTGTTGCCGAAGATATGATGGATGAACTTCTTCGGATGGACGCGAATTCTTCGTGAAGGGCAGCTATGCTGAACATAGCACTCGCGCTATAAATAATGAACGGTTGACGATAGATAATATACTTGGCAACCCTTGAAGTTTTGTTGCTCCAAGGATTGTGTCTTGTATGTAGTAAACATAATCTATATTGTAAGGTCACTATATTTTTGTTTTTCAATGCCAAGCCCCCGGGCGTTTTGATGGCGTGATGTCTACGGGTGCTTCTATTCTTGTAGACAGTGTTGGGCCTCCAAGAGCAGAGGTTTGTAGAACAGCAGCAAGTTTCCCTTAAGTGGATTACCCAAGGTTTATCGAACTCAGGGAGGAAGAGGTCAAAGATATCCCTCTCATGCAACCCTGCAACCACAAAGCAAGAAGTCTCTTGTGTCCCCAACACACCTAATAGGTGCACTAGTTCGGCGAAGAGATAGTGAAATACAAGTGGTGGAATGAATAATATGATAGTAGTACGCGCAGAAAATAGCTTGCTGGCGTGCAGTTGATGGTAGTAATATTGCAGGAAGTAAACATGCAGTAGTAACGCAGCAGTAGTAATCAGTAAAAAAGTAACAAAAGCGATAGCGTATTTAGGAACAAGGACTAGGGATTAGACTTTCACTAGTGGACACTCTCAACTTTGATCACATAACAGAATAGATAAATGCATACTCTACACTCTCTTGTTGGATGATGAACACATTGCGTAGGATTACACGAACCCTCAATGCCGGAGTTAACAAGCTCCACAATTAAATGTTCATATTTAAATAACCTTAGAGTGCATGAAAGATCGACACGACTAAACCAAGTACTAACATAGCATGCACACTGTCACCTTCATGCTTATGTAGGAGGAATAATACACATCAATACTATCATAGCAATAGTTAACTTCGCAATCTACAAGAGATCATGATCATAGCATAAACCAAGTACTAACACGGATGCACACACTGTCACCATTACATCGTGTAGGAGGAATAAAACTACTTTAATAACATCACTAGAGTAGCACATAGATAAATTGTGATACAAAACACATTGCAATCATAAAGAGATATAAATAAGCACTTCACTATGCCATTCATAACAGTGAATAAGTATTCTGTGAAATATAGCCTAAGAGACCCACACGGTGCACACACTGTCACCTTTACACACGTGGGACAAGGAGTCTCCGGAGATCACATAAGTAAAACTCACTTGACTAGCATAATGACATCTAGATTACAAGCATCATCATATGAATCTCAATCATGTAAGGCAGCTCATGAGATTATTGTATTGAGGTACATAGGAGAGAGATGAACCACATAGCTACCGGTACAGCCCCGAGCCTCGATGGAGAACTACTCCCTCCTCATGGGAGCAGCAGCGGTGATGAAGATGGCGGTGGAGATGGCAGCGGTGTCGATGGAGAAGCCTTCCGGGGGCACTTCCCCGTCCGGCGGTGCCGGAACAGAGACTCCTGTCCCCCAGATCTTGGCTTCGCAATGGCGGCGGCTCTGGAAGGTTTCGCGTACCGTGGCTTCCTCCGTAAGGGTTTTTAGGCCAGGACCTTTAAATAGGCGAAAGGGGAGCCTCGGAGGGGGGGCCCACCACACCATAGGGCGGCGCGGCCCCCTCCCGGCCGCGCCAGGTGGGTGGTGGGCCCCTGGCCCCTCCGGCGGCTCTCGGGTGTTCTGGATGGTTCCGGGAAAAATAGGAACCTGGGTGTTGATTTCATCCGATTCCGAGAATATTTCGTTACTAGGATTTCTGAAACCAAAAAACAGAAAAGGAACTGGCACTTCGGCATCTTGTTAATAGGTTAGTTCCAGAAAATGCACGAATATGACATAAAGTATGCATAAAACATGTAGGTATCATCAATAAAGTAGCATGGAACATAAGAAATTATCGATACGTTGGAGACGTATCAGCATCCAAGCTTAGTTCTGCTCGTCCCGAGCAGGTAAAACGATAACAAAGATAATTTCTGAAGTGACATGCCATCATAATCTTGATCATACTATTTGTAAACATATGTAATGAATGCAGCGATCAAAACAATGGTAAATGACATGAGTAAACAACTGAATCATAAAGCAAAGACTTTTCATGAATAGTACTTCAAGACAAGCATCAATAAGTCTTGCATAAGAGTTAACTCATAAAGCAATAAATCAAAGTAAAGGTATTGAAGCAACACAAAGGAAGATTAAGTTTCAGCGGTTGCTTTCAACTTGTAACATGTATATCTCATGGATAATTGTCAACATAGAGTAATATAACAAGTGCAATATGCAAATATGTAGGAATCAATGCACAGTTCACACAAGTGTTTGCTTCTTGAGGTGGAGAGAGATAGGTGAACTGACTCAACATAAAAGTAAAAGAAAGGTCCTTCAAAGAGGAAAGCATTGATTGCTATATTTGTGCTAGAGCTTTGATTTTGAAAACATCAAGAGAGTATAAAAGTAAAGTTTTGAGAGGTGTTTGTTGTTGTCAACGAATGGTAGTGGGTACTCTAACCCCCTTGCCAGACAAACCTTCAAAGAGCGGCTCCCATTTTATTTTATTTTTGGGTGGCACTCCTTCCAACCTTTCTTTCACAAACCATGGCTAACCGAATCCTCGGGTGCCTGCCAACAATCTCATACCATGAAGGAGTGCCTTTTTATTTTAGTTTTATTATGTTGACACTCCTCCCCACCTTTGCTTTCTCAAGCCATGGCTAACCGAATCCTTCGGGTGCCGTCCAACAATCACATACCATGGAGGAGTGTCTATTTTTGTTAATTAATTTGGGACTGGGAATCCCATTGCCAGCTCTTTTTGCAAAGTTATTGGATAAGCGGATGAAGCCACTAGTCCATTAGTGAAAGTTGCCCAACAAGATTGAAAGATAAACACCACATACTTCTTCATGAGCTATTAAACATTGACACAAATCAGAGGTGATAACTTTTGAAATGTTTAAAGGTAGCACTCAAGCAATTTACTTTGGAATGGCGGAGAAATACCATGTAGTAGGTAGGTATGGTGGACACAAATGGCATAGTGGTTGGCTCAAGGATTTTGGATGCATGAGAAGTAATCCCTCTCGATACAAGGCTTAGGCTAGCAAGGTTTATTTGAAACAAACTCAAGGATGAACCGTTGCAGCAAAACTCACATAAAAGACATATTGTAAACATTATAAGACTTCTACACCATCTTCCTTGTTGTTCAAACTCAATACTAGAAATTATCTAGACCTTAGAGAGACCAAATATGCAAACCAAATTTTAGCAAGCTCTATGTATTTCTTCATTAATGGGTGCAAAGTATATGATGCAAGAGCTTAAACATGAGCACAACAATTGCCAAGTATCACATTATCCAAGACATTTTAGAATTACTACATGTAGCATTTTCCAATTCCAACCATATAACAATTTAACGAAGAAGAAACTTCGCCTTGAACATTATGAGTAAAGCCTAAGGACATATTTGTCCATATGCAACAGCGGAGCGTGTCTCTCTCCCACAAAGTGAATGCTAGGATCCATTTTATTCAAACAAAAACAAAAACAAAAACAAACCGACGCTCCAAGTAAAGAACACAAGATGTGATTGAATAAAAATATAGTTTCAGGGGAGGAACCTGATGATGTTGTCGATGAAGAAGGGGATGCCTTGGGCATCCCCAAGCTTAGACGCTTGAGTCTTCTTAAAATATGCAGTGAACGGGGCATCCAAGCTTAGAGCTTTCACTCCTCTTGATCATAGTATATCATACTCCTCTCTTGACCCTTGAAAACTTCCTTCACACCAAACTTCAAGCAAACTCATTAGAGGGTTAGTGCATAATCAAAAATTCACATGTTCAGAGGTGACACAATCATTCTTTACACTTCTGGACATTGCATAAAGCTACTGGACATTAATGGATCAAAGAAATTCATCCAACATAGCAAAAGAGGCAATGCGAAATAAAAGGCAGAATCTGTCAAAAACAGAACAGTCCGTAAAGACGAATTTTAAGATGGCACCAGACTTGCTCAAATGAAAAACTCAATGCATATTCGAGGATCACGTCAAATTGGTAGATTTTTTCAATTTTCTACAGAGACTTGTGCCAGAATTCGTGACAGACAGCAATGCTGTTTCTGCGCAGCGATCCCAAATATAACATCAACTTTAACATAGAAACTTTACTTGGCACAACAATGCAACAAAACTAAGATAAGGAGAGGTTGCTACAGTAGTAAACAACTTCCAAGACACAAATATAAAACAAAGTACTGTAGTAAAAACACATGGGTTATCTCCCAAGAAGTTCTTTCTTTATAGCCATTAAGATGGGCTCAGCAGTTTTAATGATGCTCTCATGAAAATAGACAATGAAGCAAAAGAGAACATCAAGAAGCAATTTCAAAACACATTTAAGCCTAACATGCTTCCTATGAAAAGGAATCTTGTAAATAAACAAGTTCATGAGGAGCAAAGTAACAAGCATAGGAAGATAGAACAAGTGTAGCTTCAAAAATTTCAGCACATAGAGAGGTGTTTTAGTAACATGAAAATTTTTACAACCATATTTTCCTCTCTCATAATAACTTTCAGTAGCAACATGAGCAAACTCAACAATATAACTATCACATAAAGCATTCTTATCATGAGTCTCATGCATAAAATAATTACTACTCCCAACATAAGCATAGTCATTCTTATTAATTGTAGTGGGAGCAAATTCAACAAAGTAGCTATCAAATATAGGAGGTATATTGTAATCATAATCAAATTTATCCTCCATAACAGGTGGTAACAAAAGACTACTATCATTATAATCATCATAAATGGGAGGCAAAGTATCATCAAAGTAAATTTTCTCCTCAATGCTTGGGGGACTAAAAATATCATGCTCATCAAAGCCAGCTTCCCCAAGCTTAGAATTTTCCATAGCATTAGCAACAATAGTGTTCAAAGCATTCATATTAATATGTTCCATGGGTTTTTTAATTTTCGCATCAAACCATCCATGTCTTAAATCAGGAAATAGAATAAAAAGGTCATTGTTGTCCATTATGCCTAACTAGTGTAAACAAGAAACCAAATGTCGCAATTGCAGAGTCTAAAGGAAATAGCTTCGAGTACTTACAACGGCGCCAGAAAAGTACTGTTACCTGGAACCGAAGTATGAGTGCCTTTTACCTTTCGTCCCCGGCAACCACTACAAGAAAAGTTCTGATAGACAACGTCCCAAAATCGTCAACTAAGGGGCATTTTTCGTCGCCTATGGGCCTAACCCGACGATATGGGTTCTGTTGTCGAAACTGCGTCAGGCAAAGTCCAACGACGATTTTTTCGGTCCGTCGCGCTTGGGCGCCCTTCCGCCACGGAAAATCGGACTGCGGGAAGTGTTTTCAGAGCCCGTTGACTGCTGACGTCATGCAAACTGACACGTGCAGACGCCGTTAATGCCAGTTAACGGCGTTAACCGGCTGAAACCCCGTGGTAGATGGTAGGCCCACACGAGGCCTGCCACGTCTTAAGCGGGCCGGGCAGATGACATAGTTTGACCGGTCAACTATAGCTGGGCTGGTCCATTAGTTACGTGGGCCGGGCCTAACCTCTAAGGTTGACTGGTCAAAACTTAAATGGGCCGCCGACAACATGTGGGGTCCACTTGACAGAACCGGGCTGCCCAAGAAGCAAGTGGGCCGGGCCAAAACACAGTGGGTCCCACTTTCCTGTTAAAAGGCTTCGCCATTTAGTGTGTGGGTCCACCGTATAGTGGGCCGCCAAAGCTAGCGGGTGGCCAAAACACAGTGGGTCCACTTTCCAGCTTAAAGGTCGGCCCATTTAGTTTGTGGGGTCCACCATAGTAAGTGGGCCGCCCAACAAAATAGTGGGCGGGCCAAAAACACGGGTCCCACTTTCCTTAAAGGGCCGACCCATTTAGTATGTGGGGCCCACCATATAGTTAGGCCGCCCACCAAGATAGCGGGCGGAAAAACACAGTGGGTCCCACATTCCCGTTAATGGGCCGCCCATTTGGTATGTGGTCCACCATATAGGGGGCCGGCCCAACAAGACAGTGGGTCTGCCAAAACACAAAGTGGTCCCACCTTCCAATTAAAGGGCTACCATTTACCATGTGGGACCACCATAGAGCAAGTTGGCCGCCTAACAAGATAGCGGGTCCCAATAAGCAGGGCCCCACTTTCCGTTAAAGGGCCGGCCCAACTAGTATGTGGGTCCACCATATAGCAAGTGGGCCGGCTAACAAGATAGCGGGCCAAAACACATGTGGGTCCCACTTTCTCTTAAAGGGCGGCCCATTTATTATGTGGGGTCCTAAAAAGCAAATGGGCTGGCCCAACTAATTAGTGGGTGCCCAAAGAGTTGGCGGGGTCCACTAAAGCAAGTGGGCCAGCCCAATTAGTGTGGGGTCCACCGTAAATCAAATGGGCTGGCCCAAGAAGTAAGTGGGCCAGCCCGTTTAGTTGATGTTTATATGCCGGCATAATATGCGCTTTAGGATTTTGCGGGCAGGCACATATGTGATTTCGCTTAATTGGGCCGTTTAAGGGATGGGAATTCGTGATTTAGATACTGAGAATATTTACGCAGCATTGATTTCTGTCGGATAGCCTCACTTACCACAAGCACCAAAGAAAAAATGCGCGAAAGAACTATAAAAACTAACTAAATATTACATCAGCTGCAAGGCATTGAAAAAATATTACAGAACCCAGAGAAATTGAATGGTAATTAAACCTAGCAATACAATGAAGCGATCCGGCAATCTTTTAAGTTGTCCATGCAGCACCTATATCTGAAACAAAGACATTACAAGTTAAGACAACAACAATGGAAAGGCAAAGACACTACAATATTGTTTGGCAAAGAATTTGGAACTCATCATTTCGTCGTTATAACAAGATCATTGTAATGCGCACAATAAGCAAACAAAGAGTGCATGCCGCATACCAACAGCCAATATAACAGAGCATGTTAGAATGAAACAACAGACTTACTACTGTCGAGTCCCATGCAAACCAACATGTTCAGGGAGTACAAAATTGGCATGAACAACATAGTAGCAGGCTATAAATTTTGTAACAACGACTGAGCAAGATGAAGTTATGATGGCTACATCTACAGAGCAGGGAATGTAAACCAAAAATAGAAGTTACGATGGCAAAAGCTAAAGAGGAGGGAATGTGAACCAACATGTGCCAAGTGCAATTACTTCATTTTGGCCGTGAACTAAATAATACTCCTGAACTTATAGTGAAGGGGATGCAAATCAAGATGTTTCGGGATATAAACTTGTAATGAGCAACACATGGAGGATAGTTAATGCTGGAGCTTAGGATGGACCAGATACAGAATATAGTGGGATCACCTGTGAACTTGTATAAGAGGGAATGCAAACCAATATGTTCAGCTTTCCATATGTGAGCGTCATGCCAAGTCAGAGAAACAAGTCAATAATGCAGCTTTTGAAGAACAAGATGGCACGCAAAATTATTATCTAGTAGTATGACAAGTTTATTTGTACTACAGGCTAGATAGCAGAGTGATAGCATGCCAAACTAAGTCCTTACTTTGTTAGCTTACAATGAACTAGATACAAAACAATGGCATCACCTGTAGTACAGGGAATGCAAGCCAACATGTTCATGGAGTAAAAAATTGGCACAAACAACATAGTAGCAGGCCATAATTTTTGTAACAACGACTGAGCAAGATAAAGTTATGATGGCTAGATCTACAGAGCAGGGAATGTAAACCAAATATAGAAGTTACGATGCCAAAAGCTATAGAGCAGGGAATGCGAACCAACATGTGCAATTACTTAAAATTGGCCATGAACTAAATAATAGCAGGATGTTACTATAATACCTATAATTTTTGTAACAACGACTGAGCAAGATAGAAGTTATGATGGCTACATCTACAGAGCAGGGAATGCAAACCAAAATGTTCAATCGCTTAAAGTTAGCAATGAAGTAGAAAATAGCAACGTGTTACGGTCATAGCTAGGAATGAACTAAAAGAGCTTCAGACAAACAAGAATCTGAACCCAGAACATGGCGCTAAAACAAGGGACTTACATTAGGAGAAGCACTCTGTGGGAGTCACAGCAGATCTTCCTGGGGTTGATAGATCCGGTGATGAAGTACGCTACATGTGCTACTTGGGGTTGGAGAGACGGCCATTACACTTCATGATTACTCATCTCATCTGCAAAAACGTAACGGCGCGTCGTTAGCACAAACAGGTTCCCCCAAGATTAAACAAGAACTTGCAGGCAAGCAATAGAAAAGCGACAGTAGAAGAGTTTAGATCATGCAAGGCGCCGGTGAAGCAGATCCGGTTCATGCACAGCGGTGTCGGTGAGCAAGATCCGATGCGGTGGACGACGGACGAAGCGGCTCCGGTATGGACGATACCGCAGCTGAAGCGACTGCGGTAGACTGCTGGATGAGCACATAGTTTCGAGGTTCGGCGGGGATGATCCGGTCCGGTTGATGACGGCGTCGATGAAGCGGCTCCGGCAGGCAGCCGGATGACGAGGATCGCGAGGGCTCGGGTAGGCCAGGGAAGTCCGGCGGGGATGTTCCGGTGCGGTGGTCGTGGAGGTGGTAGAGAGAGGGACTTGAGAAGTTCCGGTGGGTGATCTCAGAGGAGAGACTGAAGGAAATGTATTTTTTTGGGAGGGTTTCCGGGCTAGGGAGGTGGTGATCGAAAAAATGACGGGCAAACCCCTCACCAACCGACTTTGCTGTCATCTCCACAGGGGTAGAATGGGAATTTGGAAGCGTGTGAAATATTTGTATTTTGTGGGCGGGAAGTTTTGCCGCTATGAGATTTTGAATTTGGCTACTGTCCAAGTATAATGATAAAAAATTGTGACACCGTACTAGTACCTCTGTTCATGGCCGAGTGCAAAATCAAATCATCATCACGTTGAATATAGGTCACTACCATGATCATGATCTATCTTCTTAATCCCATTCAAAAATGCGTTTGAAATATTTCAGGATTGGTGGGAGATTTTGCCGCCCGACAGAGATTAAATTAAACCACACGTTTGACACGTCCAATTTGCATCACTATTTTGTATCATAATTTGCTGTTATTCATTGATATATTTCATATTGGGATACAATACTTATGTTATTTCATCTATTTTGCATGTTTCATCATCATTGGAGGATCAAGCACCGGAGCCAGGATTCTGCTGGAAAAAGCACCGTCAGAACGCAATATTTCGGAAGATCAACTGTGGAAGGGAATTTCACGAAAATTCCTATTTTTCCAGATGACGGAGGGAGCCTGGGAAGAAGAGAGGGGCCACTGTGGGCCCAGACCATAGGCGCGGCCCAGGCCTGGCCGCGCCACCCTATGCTCTGGGGGGCCCACGACCCTTTTCGCCTCCTTTTCTTCGCGTACTCCTTCGTCCCGAAAACCTAAGCCACAGAGGGATCCTCACGAAGGGTTACAGCCGCCTCTGCGGGGCGGAGAACACCAGAGAGAAAAGAGCTCTCCGGCGGGCAGGAATCCGCCGGGGAAATTCCCTCCCGGAGGGGGAAATCGACGCCATCGCCATCGTCATCGAGCGGGACATCATCTCCATCATCATCATCATCATCTCCACCATCTACACCGCCATCACCACCGCTGCACCTCGTCATCGCTGTAGCAATTCGGGTTAAATCTTGATTGTTTGATAGGGGAAACTCTCCCGGTGTTATTCTATACTTGTTGTAGATGCTATTGAGTGAAACCATTGAACCAAGATTTATGTTCAGATTGTTATTCATCATCATATCACCTCTGATTGTATTCCATATGATGTCTCGTGAGTAGTTCGTTTAGTTCTTGAGGACATGGGTGAAGTCTAAATGCTAGTAGTGAATTATGGTTGAGTAATATTCAATGTTATGATATTTAAGTTGTGGTGTCATTCTTCTAGTGGTGTCGTGTGAACGTCGACTACACGACACTTCACCATTTATGGGCCTAGGGGAGTGCATCTTGTATTCGGTTGCTAATTGCGGGGTTGGAGTGACAGAAACCTGAGCCCCCGTTAGTATATCGATGCAGGAGGGATAGCAGGATCTCAGAGTTTAAGGCTGTGGTTAGATTTATCTTAATTACTTTCTTGTAGTTGCGGATGCTTGCAAGGGGTATAATCACAAGTATGTATTAGTCCTAGGAAGGGCGGTGCATTAGCATAGGTTCACCCACACAACACTTATCAAAACAATGAAGATTATTTAGCCACATGAAGCGAAAGTACTAGACTAAAATCCCCATGTGTCCTCAGGAACGTTTGGTCATTATAAGTAAACAAACCAGCTTGTCCTTTGTGCTAAAAAGGATTGGGCCACTCGCTGCAATTATTTCTCTCGTATTTTATTTACTTGTACTTTATTTATCTGCAATATCAAAACCCCCTGAATACTTGTCTGTGAGCATTTACAGTGAATCCTTCATCGAAACTGCTTGTCAACACCTTCTGCTCCTCGTTGGGATCGACATTCTTACTTATCGAAGATACTACGATACACCCCCTATACTTGTGGGTCATCAAGACTATTTTCTGGCGCCGTTGCCGGGGAGTGAAGCGCTATTGGTAAGTGGAATTGGTAAGGAAATTTACTGTTTGTGCTGATTTTATTTCTGCCTGCTGCTATAAATCATTATGGAGAGATCCTCTCTTCAATTTCTATTTGGGAAATCTACTACTACTGCAACGGTAGTGGATGAAGCGCCAGGTGAGGAAGTAGTACCATATAAAATACCTATGAAAATTATTGAACGTGTTATGGATAACCGCTATGAAGGGGATGGAACTGTCCATCCTGGTGATCATTTATTGTTTTTGCATGAATTATGCGGGTTATTCAAATGTGCAGGTATTTCTATGAATGAAGTTAGAAAGAAACTATTCACTATATCGCTGTCTGGTAAAGCGGCGCACTGGTATAAATTGCTGAAGAATGGTGATTCTATTGATTGGGAGGACATTGTGCCTTTATTTTATTCCAAATTTTATCCTCCAAGTGAAATTCACAAAGATCGGAACCGCATATATAATTTTTGGCCTCATGATGGAGAAAGTATTGCCCAAGCTTGGGGGAGATTGAAGTCTTTAATGCTCAAATGCCCCATTCATGAGCTTCCTGGTAATGTTATTATTGATAATTTCTATGCAAGACTTTCTTTTCAAGACAAGACCTTGCTGGATACTTCTTGTTCTGGATCATTTACACGCAACAAAGAAGAGTTTAAAAGGGACCTTCTTGATCGGATCCAAGAAAATACTGAAGGATGGGAGAATGATAAAGATAGAGAATCAGGTATAATTTATGATTATAAATGCATTGAAGCTTTTATGGATACTGATAAATTTCGTAATATGAGTGCTACATATGGTCTTGATTCCCAAGTTGTTGCAAATCTTTATAGAGCTTTTGCCTCTCATTATGAACTGCCTAAGAAGAATTTTGATAAGTATCATGAACCGTATAAAGATAAAATTGATTCATCTGTAAACAAATGTGTAGTGATTGAAACTGTTGATAATGTTATTCCTGAAGCTTATATTGAAAAAACTCCTTTCCCTGCTAAAATGAAGGAGTACTCTGTCATATCTAGTGCAGTTAATAAAAGTGAAAAGAAACCTAAAGAACCTGAAGAACAAATTAAAATTGAACCTGCTGTTGCTATAGTTAAAGATCTTGTGACTGAAAATGTGGAGGATGGTCATATTATTTTCTGTGAAGATGCTTCTAATATTGTTTCACATCCTAATAAATCCAAACAAGTTAGTGTTCCTATGCTATCTGTTAGAATTGGTGATCATTGCTATTATGGTTTATGTGATATTGGTGCAAGTGTTAGTGCTATTCCTTATGAACTTTATACGGAGATTATGCACGAAATTGGTTCTTGTGAACTTGAAGATATTGATGTGGTTATTCATCTGGCTAATAGAGAAACTATTTCTCCAATTGGTATTGTTCGAGATGTGGAAGTTCTATGTGGTAAGATTAAATATCCTGCTGACTTTTTGGTACTTGGTTCTGCTGCTAGTGATCATTGTCCTATCATTTTTGGTAGACCTTTTCTAAATACTTGTGGAGCTATTATAGATTGTAAGAAAGAGAAAATTTTGACTAGATTTGCTGGTGAACCTTATGAATTTAACTTTTCTAAATTTACCAAAACTCCTTATAAAATTGACTTGCCTAGTAATGATTTTAAAATGGAGCAGTGTGCATCTATTGTTCTTGTTCCTAATAACCCTTTGCAGCAACATTTGGAGAATAGTGAAAGTGAAGCTTTTAGGAAAGAAAGAGATGAGCTTGAGGAAATTTTTCGTCGCCAACCTATTCTCAAGCATGATTTACCGGTGGAAGATTTGGGTACAACACCGCCACCAAAGGAAGATCCTGTTTTTGATCTAAAGCCTTTACCTGATAATCTTAAATATGCTCATATTGATGATAAGAAAATATATCCTGTTATTATTAGTTCTAAGCTTTCAGAAATTGAGGAAGAAAGGTTATTGGAAATATTGAAGAAACACCGAGGAGCTATTGGCTATACTCTTGATGATTTGAAAGGGATTTCTCCTTCTATTTGCCAACATGCTATTAATATGGAAGAAGATGCAAAGCCTGTTGTTGAACATCAACGTCGTCTAATTCCGAAGATGAAGGAAGTGGTAAGAAACGAGGTATTAAAACTCCTTGAAGCTGGTATTATATATCCTATTGCTGATAGTAGATGGGTTAGTCCTGTTCATTGTGTTCCTAAGAAAGGAGGAATGACTGTTGTGCCTAATGATAATGATGAGCTTATTCCTCAAAGAATAGTTGTAGGTTATAGAATGTGCATTGATTTTCGAAAAGTTAATAAAGTTACTAAGAAAGATCATTACCCTTTACCCTTTATTGATCAAATGTTAGAGAGGTTGTCTAAAAATACTCATTTTTGCTTTCTTGATGGTTATTCTGGGTTTTCACAAATTGCTGTTAAAGCTAAAGATCAAGAGAAAACCACTTTTACTTGTCCTTATGGAACTTATGCTTACAGGCGTATGCCTTTTGGTTTATGTAATGCTCCTGCTACTTTTCAAAGATGCATGTCTGCTATTTTTCATGGTTTTTGCGAAAGTATTGTAGAGGTGTTCATGGATGATTTTTCTGTTTATGGGAATTCTTTTGATAATTGCCTGCGAAACCTCGATAAAGTTTTGCAGAGATGTGAAGAAACTAACCTTGTTCTTAATTGGGAGAAATGCCATTTTATGGTTAATGAAGGAATTGTATTGGGACATAAAATTTCCGAGAGAGGTATTGAAGTTGATAGAGCTAAAGTTGAAGCAATTGAGAAGATGCCCTATCCGAGGGATGTTAAAGGTATTCGTAGTGTTCTTGGTCATGCTGGGTTTTATAGGAGATTTATTAAAGATTTCTCTAAAATTTCAAAGCCTCTTACTAATCTTCTTCAAAAAGATGTACCTTTTGTTTTTGATGATGATTGTAAGGAAGCTTTTGAAACTCTAAAGAAAGCCTTAACAACTGCTCCTGTAGTTGAACCTCCTGATTGGAATTTGCCTTTTGAAATTATGTGTGATGCTAGTGATTTTGCTGTAGGCGCTGTTCTTGGACAGCGGGTAGATAAAAAGTTAAATGTTATTCATTATGCTAGTAAGACTCTTGATGCTGCTCAAAGAAATTATGCTACAACTGAAAAGGAATTGTTAGCTGTAGTCTTTGCTTGTGATAAGTTTAGACCTTATATTGTTGATTCAAAAGTTACAATTCATACTGATCATGCTGCAATTAGATACCTTATGACAAAGAAAGATGCTAAGCCAAGGCTTATTAGATGGGTACTTCTGTTGCAAGAATTTGATTTACATATTATAGATAGGAAAGGTGCTGATAATCCTGTTGCTGATAATTTGTCTAGATTGGAAAATATTGCTTATGATCCTGTTCCTGTTAATGATAGTTTTCCAAATGAACAATTGGCTGTAATAAAGGTGAGCTCGCGAGAGAGCCCTTGGTATGCAGATTATGCTAACTTTATTGTTTCGAAGTATTTGCCTCCAACCTTTTCAGCTCAGCAACGGAGGAAATTCTTTTATGACTTGAGGCATTATTTTTGGGATGACCCACACTTATATAAAGAAGGAGTAGATGGTATTATGCGAAGATGTGTTCCTGAATATGAACAACAGGAGATATTGAATAAATGTCATGGAAGTGTTTATGGAGGACATCACGCTGGAGATAGAACCGCGCAAAAGGTTCTACAATCAGGTTTTTATTGGCCAACACTCTTCAAAGATGCAAGGAAATTTATTTTATCTTGTGATGAATGTCAAAGAGTTGGTAATATCTCCAGACGCAATGAGATGCCTATGAATTATACTCTTGTTATTGAACCATTCGATTGTTGGGGATTCGACTTCATGGGACCTTTCCCTTCTTCAGACGGTAACACTCATATACTTGTCGCTGTTGATTATGTTACTAAATGGGTAGAAGCTATACCTACAAAAAGTGCTGATGGTGAGACCTCTATAAAAATGCTTGTAGATATTATATTTCCTAGATTTGGAGTACCTAGATATATTATGACTGATGGAGGTTCTCATTTTATTCATGGAGGTTTTAGAAAAACTCTTGCTAAGTATGGTATTAATCATAGAATTGCTTCTGCTTATCACCCTCAAACTAGCGGTCAAGTAGAATTATCAAATAGAGAGATTAAAGCTATCTTGGGTAAGACCTTAATAAATCTAGAAAGAATTGGCCTAGCAAATTGAAAGAAGCATTATGGGCTTATAGAACTGCTTATAAAAATCCTATGGGAATGTCACCTTATAAAATGGTTTATGGAAAAGCTTGTCATTTACCTTTAGAACTAGAGCACAAAGCTTATTGGGCTGTTAGAGAATTAAATAAAGATCCTAAATTAGCCGGTAATAAGAGGTTGTTGCAATTAAGTTCTCTAGATGAATGGAGAAGTGAAGCTTATGAAAATGCTAAACTCTTTAAAGAAAAAGTTAAGAAATGGCATGATAGAAGGATCATCAAAAGAGAATTTAATGTTGGAGATCAAGTTCTATTGTATCGGTCTCGTCTCAGATTCTTTGCAGGGAAATTACTCTCAAAGTGGGAAGGACCATATGTTGTTGAGGAGGTGTATCGTTCAGGAGCAATTAAAATTAGCTCTCTCCAAGGCAATGCCACACAAGTGGTGAATGGACAAAGACTCAAGCATTATATCTCGGGCGATTCTTATAATGTTGATGTTGATATTATTCAAGTGGAAACACCGGAGGCTTTCATCAAAGGACAAATTGACAGTCCGCCAGAACTGGACTTTGAATAGGTAACAGTATAGGTAATAAAAAGTCCGCGTTTACTTTTTGCTGTTTTTGGAAAATATGAAAAATTACGGAATCGAAACGGAGTGGAAAAGACGCGCGAGGGCGTGCCACCATAGGCCGGCGCGGGCCCCACCCTGGCCGCGCCGACCTATGGTCTGGCCGCCTCGTTGCCCCTTTCCGACTCGTTTTCGACCTGGAACCTTCCTTTTGTCGTAAAAATATTTGCTATATAATCCCCCGGACCCCTGGAGGTCCGTAATATCGTTTTCTCGTCGTGTTTTGTTTCGAGCTGTTTTCTGCCAGGATCTGCTTCGGATCTAGATCCATCATGTCTTCGTCGGGAACTCAGAAGGACAGCTTCTTTGAGGACGTCGTCAACCCGTACATGAACGAGCTGAAGATGCACCCCAAAGAGTTGCAGCTCGTGGATGGAGAGTTGCAGATCAAAGATGTCCAGGGTCCTAAGGGAGAAGGGAGCTTGGAAGACAGGATGGAGAAGCTGGAACAAGAGGTTTTCAACTACAAGAAGATGGCTGAGCGTGAAGTGGATATCTTTCACAAGATTGTGTCTGAACTCATTGATGGACACAAGAAGGAGACTGCGAAGCTGTGGGACGATATCTTCTCACTTCACGACACCACCAACAAACTCCAAGCTCAACTCTATGATGTCCATAATCAGAACTGTGAGTATGAAAACAGGTTTAAGCGCATAAGTCATGCTGCTAGTTTCAGGTTTCCGGAAACCAAGATGTCTTTTGTTGATGGAGGGCCTCTTCCATGGAAGTCTGATGACGACAAAGATTCACCATCATCGCCGAAGGAGTAATTCATCATCGGTATTGGCATCCCCTTGGTTTGTTCCAAGCTTGGGGGAGTGCCGCGGTATCACATCACCACCACCTTTATCTTTTACTATCAAGTAGTGTCATATCATGAGTAGGGAAGTTATTATATGGAATAGTATGCAATGTGGAAGTATCTCTCTTAGTTAGTTATCTATGTATCCGTTGGTGTGAGTTATCGTTATGGAATATTAATGAGAAGTCTTATCATTTACTTTTTGCACACCTTATTTTAGTTTGCAATCTCCATTATATGATTACTCTTGACATGAGTATTGATATCACTTTGGGAGCATCAAGTAAATCTATTTGGTTTTGGCAAACTTAGCATTGGTCAATAGCAACAACACCCTGATGTTTAATGAAGGAGAGAAATACACTTAGATACATTATTCTATTATCTCTATGCTTAGTATTCTAGAGTTAAAATTGCTTGTGCTTATGAGAAAGATGCATGATTGTTTCTATCATATGTATATTTGTTTGTTTCCCTCAACCTTTATGCTTGCTATCAAACCTTGCTAGCCAAAGACCTGTATCGAGAGGGAATGCTTCTCATACATCCATAACCTTAGACCAAACCTATGCCATTTGCGTCCACCATACCTACCTACTACATGGTATTTTCTGCCATTCCAAGTAAATACTTCATGTGCTACCTTTAAATTATTCAAACTATATTACTCCTTATTTGTGTCAATGTTTTATAGCTCATGAGGAAGTATGTGGTGTTTTATCTTTCAATCTTGTTGGGCGGACTTTCACCAATGGACTAGCGGCACATCCGCTTATCCAATAACTTTGCAATAAGAGCTGGCAACGGGGTTCCCAGCCCCAATTAATAACTTTCATTAATAATTCTCTTCACATGTTTTGCTCTGACTTATCAGCAAGCAACTTAATTTTGCAATAGACACTCCTCCATGGTATGTGAATGTTGGAAGGCACCCGAGGATTCGGTTAGCCATGGATTGAGAAAGCCAAGGTTGGGGGGAGTGTCACCCATAATAAAACTAAAATACATGTGTAAACAAAAGAGAAGGGGGATGATCTACCTTGCTGGTAGAGATGCCGTCCCTCATGGGAGCCGCTCTTTGAAGGTTCGTTTGGCAAGGGGGTTAGAGTACCCGCTACCATTCGTTGACAACAACAAACACCGCTCAAAATCTTACTTTTATGCTCTTTATATGATTTCAAAACTTGAAAAGCTCTAGCACATGATTTAATCCCTGCTTCCCTCTGCGAAGGGCCTATCTTTTACTTTTATGTTGAGTCAGTAAACCTATTTCCCTCTATCTCAAGCAAGCAATTGAGTTGTTGTGAACCAATCATTTATGCTGTGATCCAGTTAATCATGTCTTTTATACTTTCTTGTTTAGTACCAATTTTATCTGAATGAATATGACTTTGAAGTTATCAATGATTATGAAGAGATTGTTATGCTTAAATATGAAGGCTCAGCTATAAAATCTAATATGAAAGCTTTGCTTAGAAGTACAATCCGTTAGTAGTTCTCTGACCAAGAACAAAGTTTGCCATCACCAATTATGATTTCTTATGCACCTTTACTTGTGATTTCTCTTTACTTATTTCAAGATGAGTTATATGAGGAAGTTGTTTACTAGAATGTCTTGTGTGAATGAATATGATGCTTCTTGTCCGTATTTTATTTATCGACTCTTCACTCCATAAACATGTGGTCTTGTTTATCGAGCTCAGTTTCGCTTGGGGACAAGCGAGGTCTAAGCTTGGGGGAGTTGATACGTCCAATTTGCATCACTATTTTGTATCATAATTTGTTGTTATTCATTGATATATTTCATATTGGGGATACAATACTTATGTTATTTCATCTATTTTGCATGTTTCATCATCATTGGAGGATCAAGCACCGGAGCCAGGATTCTGCTGGAAAAAGCACCGTCAGAACGCAATATTTCGGAAGATCAACTGTGGAAGGGAATTTCACGAAAATTCCTATTTTTCCAGATGACGGAGGGAGCCAGAAGGGGAAGAAGAGAGGGGCCACTGTGGGCCCAGACCATAGGGCGGCGCGGCCCAGGCCCTGGCCGCGCCACCCTATGCTCTGGGGGGCCCACGACCCTTTTCGCCTCCTTTTCTTCGCGTACTCCTTCGTCCCGAAAACCTAAGCCACAGAGGGATCCTCACGAAGGGTTACAGCCGCCTCTGCGGGGCGGAGAACACCAGAGAGAAAAGAGCTCTCCGGCGGGCAGGAATCCGCCGGGGAAATTCCCTCCCGGAGGGGGAAATCGACGCCATCGCCATCGTCATCGAGCGGGACATCATCTCCATCATCATCATCATCATCTCCACCATCTACACCGCCATCACCACCGCTGCACCTCGTCACCGCTGTAGCAATTTGGGTTAAATCTTGATTGTTTGATAGGGGAAACTCTCCCGGTGTTATTCTATACTTGTTGTAGATGCTATTGAGTGAAACCATTGAACCAAGATTTATGTTCAGATTGTTATTCATCATCATATCACCTCTGATTGTATTCCATATGATGTCTCGTGAGTAGTTCGTTTAGTTCTTGAGGACATGGGTGAAGTCTAAATGCTAGTAGTGAATTATGGTTGAGTAATATTCAATGTTATGATATTTAAGTTGTGGTGTCATTCTTCTAGTGGTGTCGTGTGAACGTCGACTACACGACACTTCACCATTTATGGGCCTAGGGGAGTGCATCTTGTATTCGGTTGCTAATTGCGGGGTTGCCGGAGTGACAGAAACCTGAGCCCCCGTTAGTATATCGATGCAGGAGGGATAGCAGGATCTCAGAGTTTAAGGCTGTGGTTAGATTTATCTTAATTACTTTCTTGTAGTTGCGGATGCTTGCAAGGGGTATAATCACAAGTATGTATTAGTCCTAGGAAGGGCGGTGCATTAGCATAGGTTCACCCACACAACACTTATCAAAACAATGAAGATTATTTAGCCACATGAAGCGAAAGTACTAGACTAAAATCCCCATGTGTCCTCAGGAACGTTTGGTCATTATAAGTAAACAAACCGGCTTGTCCTTTGTGCTAAAAAGGATTGGGCCACTCGCTGCAATTATTTCTCTCGTATTTTATTTACTTGTACTTTATTTATCTGCAATATCAAAACCCCCTGAATACTTGTCTGTGAGCATTTACAGTGAATCCTTCATCGAAACTGCTTGTCAACACCTTCTGCTCCTCGTTGGGATCGACATTCTTACTTATCGAAGATATTACAATATACCACACGTTCGACAATTCAAACTTGAGACCTTGGCTATGATACCATTTAAGTTCGAACTGATTCAAAAAAGGCTAGGCAATTAATTTATATAACATCCACAGGAACAACTACCAAGTTGATCCCAACCGCAGATAAATGCATCCACCAACAAAAGTCTGAACGGTGCCTTAATCTAAGGAAACATTTCACAAGACCAATGTACTCACTATGTTAGTGTTCATCTCCAATTATCTATGGCATTTTCTTAGTCTTTGGGAGATTATAACGAACTTGATTGGCCTCGTGCAGTAGGGCATCACATGCTTCTAATCTCGATCTCAACATGTCAACTTTTGTTCTTAGCATAGCTGTTGCAACTCGTTCTACTTGGAGTTGTTCCTCCAAAACTTGAGCAGAGAAAGACTTGGACTTGGGCTTCAAAACCCAGCATTTCGCAGGAAAGAGTTTTTGGTGATATCTTTATCTTTCCCGGGTTTTGCCATCTCAAATTTCATATTAGCCAGACAAGTTTTGAGTTGTGTAAAAAGAAAAGTTATTACAGAGAAAAATGCAGATGGTAGATTTAATGTGTACGAACTACTTTTAATCATACAAGTTGACATGCCTGACTATAATAAGGACCATCTATCTTGCTAGCAGGCATAATTATTAATGGGCTACCATGTACGGGAACCGTATCCTCTAACGTGAAGGAGCTAAGTCAGGAAAAATAAAGAAGCAAAGTCAGGCTTCTGTAGCATAAGTACAAGGTTATGCACTGTCTTTAACTAATAAAGGTGATTACTGTAGATGTTTAAAAACTAAACTAAATTTTATTACACCATAATTTTCTCTGCATGTAATTACTTCAAATGCAAGACACAAGTTTGTATTGTGCAAATTAATTTAAATTATTTGGATTTTAGACATATGGTTTGGGGGAAGGAAAGTTAGAGTACTGTAGCTTCTCTAACTTTTCACCTTCAAGTTAGAGGATCCCGTTCCCCATGTACGTAGTCCTTCCAAGAAACAGCCGTTATTGCATTACGAGCAGAAAACAGTTCACACGTGCGCTCAGATTCAAATTTTCAGCATGCAGTCGATTTATGGTTTAATTGAAGTACACATCAGGATATTATTTCACACAAAATACAGCAGCCACATGGAACATATCTAATTTTAGTACAACAACAAAATTTGCAATTATTACAGACCACGAAATTTTGAACGAAATTTTGAGCAGTAATTAGTTACAGCATTGGCATCAGCAGTCCACTTGACTGAACAACAGAATCAAAGTTTATTTAGACACCTTCAATTCCCAGACACATCACAACTGGCTTACCATGACAAGTGCATAGGAGATTCTTTAGAACATTTTCTGTCAAAGTTTGCCTATTTTTCAATTCATGTATCTCTTGGCGTGTCTTGGCAATTAATTCATCAGCATCTTTGTTTTCCCGCCCAAATATATCAACTGCCTCTTGGAGTGCATCCCCGAAATCTCTTTGTGCCGGATTAAGTTGACCAATAGATACCATGGGCCTATGCGAGCAATATGCACTCTCACTGCTGCTTTGTGAAACATCAATACTTGAGGCATTGGCCCTTGCTTCTGGCATTGTAGCTTTATTTGAAGCCTGAAATTTAGATAAAACAAGTTACAACATCATATGATGCAATAAAAGACCTCCAATTTCAAGAACATCATTGAGCTGATATAACACAACAAGCAATCAAAAATAGAGCCTCGTACATCTATTTCTTCTGGAATGGTTGGTGTACTGGACTCAGTGGACCAATGAGAGCACGTGCCACTGTCACTGTTGCTCTGTGAAATGACCGCAACACTTGATAAATGGGTTGTCCCTACTGACATTACAGCTTTGTTTGCAGGCTGAAACTAAGACAAAACAAGTTAAAATGCAATACAATACAAGGCAAACAAACAGCATTGTTGACATAATTTTGAAAGAACCATGGGCAGATACAACAAAGAAACCAGTTAAGCCACATGCCTCTTAGAACAAACCAAACTAGATCATGGCGATGATGTATACAATGAACCAAGCAACTAGACATCATGTGCCCAATAACGAAGCCAGGTCACTGCACAGAAGAAATCTAGCAAATAGCCAAATACAGTCAAAAGATGTGCATGTTGGATTTGATACTATTAGGAAAATAATGTATGATTGATTTAAGCATGACTCAGATAGTGCCTTCGACATCGCAGAAGGTCAATGCAACAATTAATTGTATGGCTTGTATGAAGTGCCATAACATTTAAATTAAGCATAACGAGGCATTGCTTAATCTGAGAACTGAGTGCTAGCTCAGTGGCAAGGCTTGCGAGTGTGCAGCCAGCTGATACGTCTCCAACGTATCGATAATTTCTTATGTTCCATGCTACTTTATTGATGATACCTACATGTTTTATGCACATTATATGTCATATTTATGCATTTTCGGAACTAACCTATTAACAAGATGCCGAAGAGCCAATTGCTGTTCCTGTTTTTGGTTTCAGAAATCCTAGTAAGGAAATATTCTCGGAATTGGACGAAACTTTCGCCCAGGGTCCTATTTTTGCATGAAGCTTCCAAGACCGAAGAGATAACGAGTGGGGCCACGAGGCAGCTAGGGACAGGCGGCGCGCCTGGCCCCGCGCGCGGCCCTACCCCCTGGGCACCTCGTGTGGCCCCCGCGTTGACCTTCCGCTACTTAAAGTCTCCGTCGCGAAACCCCAGTACCGAGAGCCACGATACGGAAAACCTTCCAGAGACGCCGCCGCGAATCCCATCTCGGGGATTCAGGAGATCGCCTCCGGCACCCTGCCGGAGAGGGGATTCATCTCCCGGAGGACTCTTCATCGCCATGGTCGCCTCCGGAGTGATGAGTGAGTAGTTCACCCCTGGACCATGGGTCCATAGCAGTAGCTAGATGGTCGTCTTCTCCTTGTTGTGCTTCATTGTTGGATCTTGTGAGCTGCCTAACATGATCAAGATCATCTATATGTAATACTATATGTTGTGTTTGTCGGGATCCGATGGATAGAGAGTACTATGATTATGGTGATTATCAATCTATTGTTTATGTGTTGTTTATGATCTTGCATGCTCTCCGTTATTAGTAGAGGCTCTGGCCAAGTTTGTACTCTTAACTCCAAGAGGGAGTATTTATGCTCGATAGTGGGTTCATGCCTCCATTAAATCTGGGACAGTGACAGAAAGTTCTAAGGTTGTGGATGTGTTGTTGCCACTAGGGATAAAACATTGATTCTATGTCTAAGGATGTAGTTGTTGATTACATTACGCACAATACTTAATGCAATTGTCTGTTGCTTAGCAACTTAATACTGAATGGGGTTCGGATGATAACCTGAAGGTGGACTTTTTAGGCATAGATGCAGTTGGATGGCGGTCTATGTACTTTGTCGTAATGCCCAATTAAATCTCACTATATTTATCATATCATGTATATGCATTGTTATGCCTTTCTCTATTTGTCAATTGCCCGACTGTAATTTGTTTACCCAACATGCTTTTATCTTATGGGAGAGACACCTCTAGTGAACTGTGGACCCCGGTCCTATTCTTTACATAGCATACAATCTACTGCAATTGTTTTACTGTTCTTTGCAAACATCTTCCACTCGATACGTTTAATCCTTTGTTACAGCAAGCCGGTGAGATTGACAACCTCACTGTTTCGTTGGGGCAAAGTACTTTGGTTTTGTTGTGCAGATTCCACGTTGGCGCGAATCCCTGGTGTTGCGCCGCATCACATTTCGCGACCATCAACCTTCAACGTGCTTCTTGGCTCCTCCTGGTTCGATTAAACCTTGGTTTCTTTCTGAGGGAAAACTTGCCACTGTGCGCATCATACCTTCCTCTTGGGGTTCCCAACGGACGTGTACATTTACGCGCATCAAGCCTGTTTTCTGGCGCCGTTGCCGGGGAGATCAAGACACGCTGCAAGGGGAGTCTCCACTTCTCAATCTCTTTACTTTGTTTTTGTCTTGCTTTATTTTATTTACTACTTTGTTTGCTGCACCTAAATAAAACACAAAAAAATTAGTTGCTAGTTTTACTTTATTTATTGTCTTGCTCTCTATATCAAAAACACAAAAAAATTAGTTACTTGTCTTTACTTTATTTGCCTAGTTTACTTTATTGCTACTAAAATGAGTAATCCTGAAGTTGAAGTTCGTTCTTTTAAGCAACAAGGTGGAGAAAGTTTTAAAGATGCTTGGTATAGAATTAGTAATGCTCATCATAGGTGCATTAAGAAACACTCCACCACTATCCTTCTTAGGAACTTTTATGTTGGTTTATCTAGTTGGAATAGGTATGTTCTTGATGCTCTTTCGGGAGGTAATTTCCTAGGTACTCCCGCTTTAGAAGCTAGTTGCATCATTGAGAGTCTAGTTGGAATACCACCTGTTAATGAAGTTAAAATTGAAATCTCTCTTGAGGATGTTATGAAAAAATTGGAAACCATAGAGAAATTTTTTCCAAGTATTGAAACTAAATTGGAAATGTTATTGGATAAAACTGATGAACTTGATAAATCCCTAGGAGGAATTGATGAAAGAATTAGTGTCCTAGGAACTTGTGTTGTCCATGATAATCAAACCAATAGGATTGATGAACTTGAAAAAGCTATGGGAACCTTGGGTTCAACCTTTTCTTCTCTCAAGTATAATGAGAAAGCTTATGTGGGTAAAGAGCAAAAATTTATGTATGTCTCTAAAGTGCCTAAACAAAAGAATTATTATAGGCCTAAAATTGCTAAAACCCCTAGCACCACCATAGAAAATTTAGATAATGGAGCACCTAAAGTACCCTCTGCAACAAGTTGTGTTTGCATGAAAAATAATGATGTTGATGCTTCTACTCTCGATAATACTTGATTTGCACTTTCTGCGCCTAGCTGAAAGGCGTTAAAGAAAAGCGCTTATGGGAGACAACCCATGTTTTTACTACAGTACTTTATTTTATATTTGAGTCTTGGAAGTTGTTTACTACTGTAGCAACCTCTCCTTATCATGTTTTTGTGCCAAGTAAAGTTTCTATGTCAAAGTTGATGTTATATTTGGGATCGCTGCGCAGAAACAGCATTGCTGTCTGTCACGAATCTGGGCACAAGTCTCTGTAGAAAATTCGAAAAAATCTGCCAATTTACGAGCGTGATCCTCAGATATGTACGCAACTTTCATTAGTTTTGAGTTTTTCCATTTGAGCAAGTCTGGTGCCATTTTAAAATTCGTCTTTACGGACTGTTCTGTTTTTGACAGATTCTGCCTTTTATTTCGCATTGCCTCTTTTGCTATGTTGGATTTATTTCTTTGATCCATTAATGTCCAGTAGCTTTATGCAATGTCCAGAAGTGAAAATAATGATTGTGTCACCTCTGAATGAGTGAATTATTAATTGTGCACTAACCCTCTAATGAGTTTGCTTGAAGTTTGGTGTGAAGGAAGTTTTCAAGGGTCAAGAGAGGAGAATGATATACTATGATCAAGAGGAGTGAAAGCTCTAAGCTTGGGGATGCCCCCGTGGTTCACCCCTGCATATTCTAAGAAGACTCAAGCGTCTAAGCTTGGGGATGCCCAAGGCATCCCCTTCTTCATCGACAACATCATCAGGTTCCTCCCCTGAAACTATATTTTTATTCAATCACATCTTGTGTTCTTTACTTGGAGCGTCGGTTTGTTTTTGTTTTTGTTTTTGTTTGAATAAAATGGATCCTAGCATTCACTTTGTGGGAGAGAGACACGCTCCGCTGTTGCATATGGACACATGTGTCCTTAGGCTTTACTCATAATGTTCAAGGCGAAGTTTCTTCTTCGTTAAATTGTTATATGGTTGGAATTGGAAAATGCTACATGTAGTAATTCTAAAATGTCTTGGATAATGTGATACTTGGCAATTGTTGTGCTCATGTTTAAGCTCTTGCATCATATGCTTTGCACCCATTAATGAAGAAATACATAGAGCTTGCTAAAATTTGATTTGCATATTTGGTTTCTCTAAGGTCTAGATAATATCTAGTATCGAGTTTTGAACAACAAGGAAGACGGTGTAGAGTCTTATAATGTTTACAATATGTCTTTTATGTGAGTTTTGCTGCACCTGTTCATCCTTGAGTTTGCTTCAAATAACCTTGCTAGCCTAAACCTTGTATCGAGAGGGAATACTTCTCATGCATCCAAAATCCTTGAGCCAACTACTATGCCATTTGTGTCCACCATATCTACCTACTACATGGTATTTCTCCGCCATTCCAAAGTAAATTGCTTGAGTGCTACCTTTAAAATTCCATCATTCACCTTTGCAATATATAGCTCATGGGACAAAATAGCCTTAAAAACTATCGTAGTATTGAATATGTACTTATGCACTTTATCTTTTATTAAGTTGCTTGTTGTGCGATAACCATGCTTCTGGGGAACGCCATCAACTATTGTTGAATATCATGTGAGTTGCTATGCATGTCCGTCTTGTCTGAAGGATCTATCATTTTAGTGGTTGGAGCATGCAAAATTGTTAGAGAAGAACATTGGGCCGCTAACTAAAGCCATGAACCATGGTTGAAGTTTCAGTTTTGGACATATATCCTCAATCTCATATGAGAATAATAATCATTGCTACATGCTTATGCATTTAAGAGGAGTCCATTATCTGTTGTCCATGTTGTCCCGGTATGGATGTCTAAGTTGAGAATAATCAAAAGCGAGAAATCCAAAATGCGAGCATTCTCCTTAGACCTTTGTACAGGCGGCATGGAGGTACCCCTTTGTGACACTTGGTTGAAACATGGCATGCAAAGATCCGGTAGTCCAAGCTAAGTAGGACGAGGTGCGGACACTATTAGTATACTATGCATGAGGCTTGCAACTTGTAAGATATAATTTACATAACTCATATGCTTTATTACTACCGTTGACAAAATTGTTTCATGTTTCCAAAATAAAAGCTCTAGCACAAATACAGCAATCGATGCTTTCCTCTTTGAAGGACCTTTCTTTTACTTTTATTGTTGAGTCAGTTTACCTATCTCCTTCCACCTTAAGAAGCAAACACTTGTGTGAACTGTGCATTGATTCCTACATACTTGCATATTGCACTTATTATATTACTTTATGTTGACAATATCCATGAGATATACATGTTATAAGTTGAAAGCAACCGCTGAAACTTAATCTTCCTATGTGTTGCTTCAACACCTTTACTTTGATTTATTGCTTTATGAGTTAACTCTTATGCAAGACTTATTGATGCTTGTCTTGAAGTACTATTCATGAAAAGTCTTTGTCATATGATTCACTTGTTTACTCATGTCATTACCTTTGTTTTGATCGCTGCATTCATTACATATGTTTACAAATAGTATGATCAAGATTATGATGGCATGTCACTTCAGAAATTATCTTTGTTATCGTTTTACCTGCTCGGGACGAGCAGAACTAAGCTTGGGGATGCTGATACGTCTCCAACGTATCGATAATTTCTTATGTTCCATGCTACTTTATTGATGATACCTACATGTTTTATGCACATTATATGTCATATTTATGCATTTTCTGGAACTAACCTATTAACAAGATGCCGAAGAGCCAATTGTTGTTTTCTGCTGTTTTTGGTTTCAGAAATCCTAGTAAGGAAATATTCTCGAATTGGACGAAACTTTCGCCCAGGGTCCTATTTTTGCACGAAGCTTCCGAAGACCGAAGAGATAACGAAGTGGGGCCACGAGGCAGCCAGGGGCTAGGGCGGCGCGGCCCTACCCCCTGGGCACCTCGTGTGGCCCCCCGCGTTGACCTTCCGCCTACTTAAAGTCTCCGTCGCGAAAACCCCAGTACCGAGAGCCACGATACGGAAAACCTTCCAGAGACGCCGCCGCGAATCCCGTCTCGGGGATTCAGAGATCGCCTCCGGCACCTGCCGGAGAGGGGATTCATCTCCCGGAGGACTCTTCATCGCCATGGTCGCCTCCGGAGTGATGAGTGAGTTCACCCCTGGACCATGGGTCCATAGCAGTAGCTAGATGGTCGTCTTCTCCTTGTTGTGCTTCATTGTTGGATCTTGTGAGCTGCCTAACATGATCAAGATCATCTATATGTAATACTATATGTTGTGTTTGTCGGGATCCGATGGATAGAGAGTACTATGATTATGGTGATTATCAATCTATTGTTTATGTGTTGTTTATGATCTTGCATGCTCTCCGTTATTAGTAGAGGCTCTGGCCAAGTTTGTACTCTTAACTCCAAGAGGGAGTATTTATGCTCGATAGTGGGTTCATGCCTCCATTAAATCTGGGACAGTGACAGAAAGTTCTAAGGTTGTGGATGTGTTGTTGCCACTAGGGATAAAACATTGATTCTATGTCTAAGGATGTAGTTGTTGATTACATTACGCACAATACTTAATGCAATTGTCTGTTGCTTAGCAACTTAATACTGAATGGGGTTCGGATGATAACTGAAGGTGGACTTTTTAGGCATAGATGCAGTTGGATGGCGGTCTATGTACTTTGTCGTAATGCCCAATTAAATCTCACTATATTTATCATATCATGTATATGCATTGTTATGCCTTTCTCTATTTGTCAATTGCCCGACTGTAATTTGTTTACCCAACATGCTTTTATCTTATGGGAGAGACACCTCTAGTGAACTGTGGACCCCGGTCCTATTCTTTACATAGCATACAATCTACTGCAATTGTGTTTTACTGTTTTCTTTGCAAACATCTTCCACTCGATACGTTTAATCCTTTGTTACAGCAAGCCGGTGAGATTGACAACCTCACTGTTTCGTTGGGGCAAAGTACTTTGTTTGATTCCACGTTGGCCCAGATCCCTGTGTTCGACATCGCATTTATCCATCAACCTTCAATTGCTTTGGCTCCTTGGTTCGATTAAACCTTGGTTTCTTTCGAGGCACTTGCTTAATCTGAGCACTGAGTGCTACCTCAGTGGCAAGGCTTGCGAGTGCGCAGCCAGCCCACCCGGGTTCGAGTCCCAACAGGACCGAATTAAACGGGGTGTTATCTAGCGCGTATAAATTCGCTGCTAGAGAGGTCTCATCATCTATCTCACAACGTATAGACAAGGGAGGGAATCTTCCTACGTTGGTCAACGTTTAGGCAATGCTTAATCTTGAATTCATGATCAAACTCAAACAAAAAAGGGCATATAACAAGTAGCACCATGTGCATCATGTATAATAGATTACTAGAAACTGAATGAAGCAATTGAACATGGAGCGTATTATATAAACAGCCAGATCATTTGAATATGGATATACCACATCATGTCAATGGGACTCAGAAAAACAAAGCTAGACATTTAAACAAGTAATATAACTATTTTTTCACCATGTTTCAAGTAGAATAGGAAGCTAGGTTAGGAATAAAGCAATCATGTTTCAAGTAGAATAGGAAGCTAGGTTAGGAATAAAGCAATAAAAAAACACAAAGTGCATCATTTCAGCTAGGATCATTTCTATCAAACTTCATGCACTAGCCATGGAACAACAGGCAAACTCAATGAAGCAACAGGCAAAAAATTAACATAATAGAATTTCAGGACTTGTATTAACATAGCCAAATCATGTAACTTATACCCAGGCATGCCGGATGCCAGATGGGTCAAAGGCAGTGTGCAATGTTCCATATGGTCATTGTTTATATTTTATTAGATTCCATTAGGCAACTTAGGTAGTGCAACATACAGAAAATGATGCAATTGAACTATGCACAGGAGGTAAATTAACATTCCAAAAAAAACAGGGAACTTACGTGAGCTTTTTTTTGAGTCACACGGACCTCATCGGGTACTTGGACAGAAGAACCTGGTGCCTCACTGTTTCTCCTCTGCATGAAGGAGAGGCCAATTGTAAACAGAAACAGGTCCAAGATATAGAAGTTTGCATTAAGCAATATACAAAAAACAGCAGGTACTTACATGATTATAGGCGAGCTTTACTCTACGTTTATGAGTGTAAGATGTGCCTGCTGCACGTGTAATAACAACAAACAGTTACGAGTCACGGCTTTGCTATAATTAAATTGACACCAAATAGTAGTAGAAGCATTATGACGTGCATAAACATGTAATACAGGATCGCAGAAAGATATCAAACATGATGTAACTAGAGCAGTAGCCTACGGCCAAATAGTGAGAAATTGTAATCGTGTCAATTGTGGACTTGTATAGCCTACCCCAACTTGTTTGGGAATAAAGGCTTTGTTGTTGTTGTTGTCAATCGTGGACATGTAGAGCATTCAACGGCTCATGATTGGTGGCTCATATTTTGTAGAGTTTCAGCGAATGGGTGGGTTAGGTTACTCAGACCACCACACTGTGTATTTATATCATCTGAGTTAGGGTTACAATACTACTGGACATGGGCCTCTATGGGCCTCACACTGGATACAATATTACTACAGCGCTACTACTAAACTCACTCATGGTCCAACACACCCCCTCAAGATGATCATGGGTAAACAACCATGGCCATCTTGCAACAACAACATGACACATATGACAACTACCAGTAATGAACATTCAGCATAACTCCTAGGATACATGACAGCATTGCACTTTCCATCATCTTGTCATCTCGATTCATCTCTTCATCAGCAGCGAAGATATCCAGCTTCAACCATCTGGGATACGCACAACTCCTAACCATACACGTCCTCAACAACCCCGGCTGCCTCACCACACAAGTTCCGCAGAACCATCCACACTCGCCTCAATGTCCTCAGCCTCTCTTCTCCACTCTGCCCGGCCACCTCTTCCGTCTCTCCCACAAACCCCCAGCCAACTCCTGCCTCAACCATCCACTCCTCAAGCACCCATGCCTATCCCCCGGTCAGGCCTCAACCAGTCTCACCTCAGGCACGCATGCCTTTCCCCTGGACATATCCACAACCATCACCATCACCACTAAACCGCAGCCTCATCAACTCCATCACGACTCAACCGCAGCCTCATCAACTCCATCACCACATATCCTCACAGCCTCACATCTCCATTTTCTCCTCACTTCCACTCGGATGGCGCCTCGTCTGCGCGCCCTGGCCAACCTGGCGGACCGCACCTGGCCACATCGACCGGCTCGCGCTGGTCAACGTCCAGCACCAACCTCCGGCTCCGCCCTGCGCTCAAAGGCTCGCCCCACTCCGCACGCCTCCAACTTCTGCCCCTCACACGGATCCAGATCTCTCTGCCACGGATTCACTTCCTCTTCTCTCCTTTCTAAACCAAAACGATCTTCACCCTCTTCTTTCTCCCCGCGCGAGCAGCCGCCGATCTCACACAGCTCACATCGCTGTGTGTGATAGCCGCAACCCACGCAGAGCACCTGATGCGGCCTCCCGCCGCCTGGATTTCTACATCTCAACGGTGGGTTTTGTGATCAAAGGAAGAACTTGTTTGGTACTGTTTGTGGCGGCTAGCAGGAAGGAAACCTAGGCTCTGATACCATGTAGAGTTTCAGCGAATGGGTGGGTTTGGTCACGGAAAAACATACTTATGCGTCGTGTTTAAACCTAAAGGATGAGGTGGTTATCAACGAAAGCACTTGTAAGTTAGAAATATAGCACGAATTCAGAAATACAGTCAGCTGCAATACTCCTAACAGAACAAAACGCGCAGGGATGTCTGGTTACCTATTTCTGGGCGGCGTTTAGACGTGTTCCGCGTTCTTACGGGTGACGTGGAGGTCGGCGAGGGGACTGCTGTTGCGGTGGGTGCCGGGGAAGCAGATCTTGGGGGGTCGGAGAAGGACATGCTGGGCGGTCGATGAAGTGTTCAGCGCGCCGGCCGAACTAGAAGGTCGGTGAAGCAGATGATGTGCAGTGCACGGGGGCGTCGGTGTCGGCGAAGCTGGTCAGGTGCGGTGGTCGATAGAGTCGGCGAACGAGATACGGTGCGGTGGACGCCGGAGTAGGTGCGGATCAAGCGGATAGGGCAGCCTCGGGGTTTGAAGCCGTGGCAGCTTGAACGGCGAAGTGCGGCGGCCGGGAAGGTCTGGAGGTAGGCAAGAGGGGCGGTTTCTCTGAGGGCTTGCGGGCGAAACTAGGGCGAAGCTGGGCGAAGCTGGGCGATAGAGGAGTAGAAGGGAATTTCGCAGTCCTTCTTTTGAGGAAAAAAATATTCGCAGATCTGAAACTTTGCGGCGCGAGATATTTGGGCGTTGGCGGGGAATTTTACCGCTCGATGATATTAAATTTTGGCTGCAGTAGGTTTTTTTTTAGAGTATGTAATAATAATAAATAGTAGGCCCTACTAGTACTGTACGTCTGTTCAGGAATCCAAGGGGGTAGAGGTAGAGGTATAGATATATAGACAATATAGAGATATAAGAAATGGCGGGGGCTAGCGGAAATGCACTTTGCCTCATAGGAGCATATGCTCCCATTATGTGAATCCATATTTGACAAAAAAATTTACATGTACATCTCCATAATATATGTGTATTCGTCAAGTTTCACGAAAAAATGATATTTTTTGTAGTCTAAGCGAAAAAGAGAAAATTTATCTTGTGACAAGTCTTTGTTTCAGCACCGAATTTTGTCTTTTTTACACACGCCACATGACATGTCGATTTTTCATGAAACGACTTTGTGAGCGCGTAGCACATGAAGATGTACGTGCGAAATTTTTGTTTCAATTTTTTTGACATTTTTGTGTCTGTTCAGGAATACAAGGAGGTAGAGGTATAGATATATAGACAATATAGAGATATAAGAAATGGCGGGGGCTAGCGGAAATGCACTTTGCCTCATAGGAGCATATGCTCCCATTATGTGAATCCATATTTCAAAGTGTCAAAAAATTCTAAACTAAAATTTTACATGTATATCTAGACATTTTATGTTGGTACACAAGTTTTCTCACAAAAAAATTATGTGGCTCCTATAAAAAAGACAAATTTTGATGTTGTAACACGACTACGTACAGTATATTTTTTGCCTTTTTTTACACGCCACACAAAATGTCGTTTTTCCACGAAAACTTGTGAACGAACATATGATGTCACAATGTATACCAAAAAAATTAACATTTATATAATTTTTTTAATCATTTTCTATAATTGGTGCATATGCACGCGTGTGCCAAAACGCCACCTCCGCAGGCTAGGAGTTTCTAAACTTCTTATGGCACATCAAATAAAATGTTGTTCAAACAATAATAATAATGTGCTTATGATTGTTACTCCCTTCCACCATGAATAAAGTCCACATCGGTTTCGTGTCAAACTTTGACTCGAGATTTAGGTACCCACATGATAGTGCTAGTATCATAGCTAGTATCATACACATTGGTCCCACAAAAATGTTGATGTGGCAGCTAATTAAGTAGGAGAGAGGAGATTAGTGTAACATAGGTAGATACTGTATCATAGCGCAAACAACGAGAAAACTTAATGCTAAACAAATCTTGTACACAAATTTGCATTGAGATTCTAAAAAATAATAAATGTAGCATTACTATGATACTACTCCATGATACTACCCACTATAGAAATAGTATGACCAGCCTAATTTTATGACATCCGCAAAATATACCATTGGAAAGTTCATCGAAACAAGCATCCGATGATATAGTTTTGAATGACATGCAACTCATAATTGGCGGGCCCAAGTATTAGTCTAAGTTTGCCTCTGAAAACAAATTGGCATTGTACTCTAGGACAAAGGGAGACTACTCGCAATGGCAATATCATAAGTAGTATCATGCACTACATGCATGCAAAATGTTGATGCGTCATATCAGTTAATGATGAAAGAGACGATAGTGGTATCATAGGTAGATATCGTATCATATCATGTAGAACTAGAAAAATTACTGCCAAACAAATCTTGTACACACTTTTGTATTGAGATTCTACAAATCACTAAATACATGTAACATATTATACTACTACATGATGATACTATGGACTGTGAAAATAATATCGTACATTAGTATCATATGCATGATACTATTATATGATACTCCCCATTGTGACTAGTCTAATAATAACAATAGTACTCAAATTTGTCTTGTCCCTCGGGTGTTTAGAAGTATATGTTCGGTCCCTCACGTATTTAAGAATTATGTTTGGCCCCTCAACTCTAATGTGGTCAAAATTGAGCACTTGAACACTTAGTTAGGTCTAGCAATGATAAAAACTTGATTGGTCTGTTTATTATTTGTTATGTGGCACGGCGGCAAAGCATTTTGCTAAATCTCAAGCACACATAGTTGGGGTCCATTAGAGGGACTAATTAAATCAAAGTACAATGGATTATAAAAGCAGGTTTTATCATTGATTAGCTTTGCAACGGCCTATCAACTGTAAGTGTTGCATGTGTTCTAAAGAACTATGTTCATCGTCACAGATCAAGAGGAGTACGCAGTGGAGGACGCACAAAACAACCGTAGGCCAGGTGGGCACACCTTACTAATTTTCTTTTTTCCACTTTATATGTGATAATTTTTTACATAATTAATTAACTAAAACATTTTAAAATAGGGTGGGCCATTCAACCCAAACACCATGTTGCGTACGTCGCTGAGGGTAAGGGGTTTCATCTTCGTTCTATGGTATGAGTATGTAATGCGCGTGATACTCATCGAAGACAATATATATAGCAGACATCACATCAGATGAGCCTATGGATAAAAATGGGCCAAATCATATCTACTAGTGCACAAATGAAGTTAAAAATAGGTCAACCTTCATTAAACCGATACTACTTAAAAGACCATTGTTTGACCTAAGTAAGCGTATATATGAGGTCAGTAATACTAGTCACAATGCATAGTATCATATATAAAAGTATGGTGTGTATGATACAATTAATACTACATGTTACTATGTCAACGATGCATGGTATCATGTACTAGTATCATAATCTTCTTATATTAATTGATTTGTAGAATCTCAATGCAGATCTATGTACAAGATTATTTAACATTAAATTTTCTAGTACTACGTGCTATGATACGGTATCTACCTATGATATTATAATCCTCTCTCTCATCTTTAATTGCAGTGCCACATCAGCTTTTTTGCAAGCATGAGATGCATGATAGTGTACTACCTATGATACTCCCATTGTGGGTAGTCTAAGGGGGCAATGTTAGACCTAATTAAGTGTTTGAGGTTAGTTATGGACCGCTGTTATACCTAATTGTGTTTGAGGTCAGTTAGGGACCTTATTATACATAATTAAGTGTTAGAGGTGAGTTCAAATAATAATATATAGTTGGGGTCTAAAGTTCACCAACGTATGCAACACACGAGCTGCCAAATGTGTACTTAATTAACCCTATTAGGAAAACACAAGATTATCTCATTCAACAAAATATTAGGAAAGTGTATCACAATTGTATTTATCCCTTATCTCTCTCATGTTAACCGAGACAAGAGTTCGTTCTAGGTCAGCTCTACGACAATTAGCGTCGCAAGGGTGGTAACATAGGTGTGCAGTTGCGAAAGTTTTTTCCCAAGTTGTCGACTTCCTCAATCCACACTTAATATTTGTGCATGTGGGCCTAAGTATATGGTACTACTTAGTTCTATTCCTAGTATATATGTTGGGTGACTTAGAAAAATCATACTTCGTACATGATTCCTTCGAAAATCCTTTAGGGCTTCTTTGATTCATATTAGGTTGGTATAAGATAATAGGATTTAGATCTTATAGGAATATTTCCTACACTAGTAGTTTGATTCATATGAACATATCCAATAGGAAATAATCCTATAGGAATCATCAAGTAGTGCAAATCCTAGTATAGGATTAAATATTTGGTCCTACCTCATGGAAAAATTCATTTGGCGCAATCAAACGCAACTCATCTTATTATAGGATTTAACTACACATGTCATCCCAAATCCCAATCCTACATTCCTACTCCTATGATTTCCCTATCCTGTGAATGAAAGGAGCCCTTAAAATCAAACTATCCCGCACCTCGTCGATTCGTATAAAACCGACTCTAGCCAACAACTCTTCGCCCGACCTTTCTTCTTCACCATCAGGCCACCACACACTGTCATTTTCCATTGCAACGCATTTAGGGTGTGTTCGGTTCCAGAACCAAGTGGAATGGAATGGAACCGTTCCGCACCTAGAGCCCATTCTTGTGTTCGGTTGTGGAATGGAACGGAACCGAGTGGTTCCTCGAAAGGGAATATTCTCCCCATATGCAGAATGCACCCATTCCACCGAATCGGTGGAATGTGGTGGAACGGCTGTTACTTAGCCGCTATTAATTACAAAGCACTTCACTAATCCAACCAAAAAAATTATTAGTTGTTGTTAATTATGATTTTGAGATTAAAAAGGCCACTATTAATTACGATATTTAGACAAAAGATTAAACTTTAACTTCATTCCGTTCTACTCTCCAAATTCCCCGACCATACAAAAAATAACATTAATTACGATTTTAAGATTAAAAAGGCCATTAGGCGTTGTTAATTACGATTTTAAGATTTAAAAGGCTATTTGCCATTGTTAATTACGATTCTTAGACAAAAGTTTAGTTTAACCACATTCCGTTCTGCTCTCCAATTCCTCCAACCGAACAAAAAACAGTACCATTCTGTACCTCCTTTTTGTCCAAACCGAACGCGGGGATGGAACCATTCCATTCCTCTGGAAAGGAACCATTCCTTACTAAAATCTTCTTGTGCCACCTCCCAGTTTAAAGGCCTACTCGCATAACCCTACAGCTCTGCACTCGCGTGGGCAACCGAACACACCTACATCATCAATGCCCCGCGTACTTATCCGCACCGCCTACAGCTCTGCACTCCTATGACCTATCCATGGCTGGGCAGTCAAAAAAAGCTGCGTCACCTGGGAAATCAACAAGCCACGCAAGCAAGTCGCAAGCATCATAAATTCCGAATCAATGCCTAGCTACAGTCTACCTGGCCTCCTCCCAACTCATTGTCCTTGAGGCCTTAACAAAGCCTTCTAAAAGGGTTTTATCAAAATATTCCATATGGATTAGTAAAAAAACGCACCTGCTAAAGATTCATATATGCCCCTAGGTTAAAAATATGCATCTCAAATTTGTATGGATACATATGTATCTCTGACTAAAATGCATGTATCAAGACATAAGTGAGACACCTATATATTTTCAAACGGGGATGTAGTAGTAGATTTTTTGGGTCATGTGTTGGCAATAAAAAATGGATTCCCCATTTCATCTGTGCACAAGGAGGGCAAAACGAGTGGTCTTTTGTGAAGTGTCTCTACCAATCTACAACCACTTCAATTTTCACATGTACGCTAGACCCTGAAAGATGTCCAAATCAAGTTGCAGTGTTTTATCTCGATCCACATCTACATATGGTTTTATAATTGAGCTTTATCCTAATGAATTCAAAATTAAACTGTATGAGTTTGCTTGTTTTTGTACCCACTTGGGAAGGGTTCATGCAGGATCTGTAGCGAACTTTCTTGTGAAGACATATTTTGGCACATACTGTATGTGAATCTTCTCACGGCCATCAACTTTGAATACTCAAGTTTTTTACTCCTATATATGCAAAATGATATCAGTGTACCATTTTACTTATTCACAATGTTGGCAAAAAATGTATTTTTATGCCCATCTATTTCCATTTTTTGATTTCTTTTTTGAATTTTCATGCCCATTTGTAGATTTGACCAAGATTTAAACAAGTTTAACACATGAAAAATGAAAAGGTAAGCATGGATCCTTCTTAGACACTCTAAAATGAAGCTTTTGGGAGGTTCTTGAAATTTCCAAGTTTGAAACCCAAAACCACTTCTTCTCTTCATGTTTGACTACATAAGATAGAGTTTAGGGTTAGGGGTAGATACATGATTTTTCTTGTTTGAATATGTCTAGACCTTGTTTATCAACTTTAATGCTTACTATATGACATAAGAAGACTATGTGCTTTGGTTTTTCATTTTCTGTTTTTTTATATTTTATGCCCATTTGAATCTTGGTCAAATCCTAGGTTTGACCAGGATTTAAGCAAGTTTAAAACATGAAAACGACTTCTCTTCGTGCTTGACTTCTTATTCACTCCAAAATGAAGCTTTTGGAAGGGTTTTTGAAATTTCCATGTTTGAAACCCAAAACGACATCTCTTCGTGCTTGACTTCATAAGATAGAGTTTAGGGTTAGGGGGTAGATACATGAATTTTCTGGTTTGAATATGTCTAGACCTAGCTTGTTTATCAACTTGAATGCTTGCTATATGACATCAGAAGACTATGTGTTTGGTTTTTATTTTTTTGAATTTGTTATGCCCATTTGAATCCTGGTCAAATCCTAGGTTTGACCAAGATTTAAACAAGTATAAAACATGAAAATGAAAAGTAAGCCTGGATCCTTCTTATTCACTCCAAAATGAAGCTTTTGGGAGGGTTTTTGAAATTTCCATGTTTGAAACCCAAAACGACTTCTCTTCGTGATTGACTTCATAAGACAGAGTTTAGGGTTAGGGGTAGATACCGGATTTTTCTGGTTTGAATATGTCTAGACCTTGTTTATCAACTTGAATGCTTGCTATATGACATCAGAAGACTATGTGTTTGGTTTTTGTTTTTTGAATTTGTTATGCCCATTTGAATCTTAGTCAAATCCTAGGTTTGAATATATATGTCTAGACCTTGTATATCAACTTGAATGCCTTACTATACATATGACATAAGAATGTTATGTGCTTTGGTTTTTCATTCTTTTCATTTTTTTCTGAATTTTTAGGGCCATTTGAATCTTGGTCAAATCCTTGGTTTGACCAAGATTTAAACAAATTTAAAACATGAAAATGAAAAGGGAAGTCTGTATCCTTCTTAGTCACTCTAAAATGAAGCTTTTGGGATGTTCTTTAAATTTCAATGTTTGAAACCCAAAACGACTTCCCTTCATGCTAGACTTCATAAGATCGACAGGGGGTAGATACATGATTTGTCTGGTTTGGATATATCTAGACCTTGTTTATCAACTTGATTGCTTACGATATGACATAAGAAGACTATGTGATTTGGTTTTTCATTTTTCTGATTTTTTTGAATTTTGTGCCCACCCATTTGTATCTTCGTCAAATCCTAGGTTTGACCAAGATAATTTAAACAAGTTTAAAACATGAAAATGTAAAGGGAAGCATGTATCCTTCTTAGTCACTCTAAAATGAAGCTTTTGGGAGGTTTTTGAAATTTCGATGTTTGAAACCCAAAACCACTCTTCACATGCTTGACTTCATAAGACAGAGTTTAGGGGTTAGGGGTATAGATACATGATTTGTCTGGTTTGAATATGTCTAGACCTTGTTTATCAACTTGAATGCTTACTATATGACATAAGAAGACTATGTGATTTGGTTTTTCATTTTTCTGTTTTTTATTTATTTTTCTGCCCATTTGAATCTTGGTCAAATCCTAGGTTTGAACAAGATTTAGACAAGTTTAACACGTGAAATTAAACGAATAAGTAAGCATTGATCCTTCTTAGTCACTCCAAAATGTACCAATTGATAGTGTTAACTTTGCTTCATGGAAAAAATAATGTCATGTAAATGAGTTAACTTGGATTTCCTACCCTTGAATCCATAGGAAACTTTGTTCTAATGCACTATTATAATCAACCGAGTTTTTACACCAACAGGTCTGTCACTTACGTGTGGTGCCCACGCGTGAGGTCCCACACTTCAGTGAGCACAAGTCACGTGCAATAGGTACGCCAACTCCCAGCCATCTTCTTTGTCAAGAGAAGACGCATCAGGATGCGTATTGGAAGTCCGTGGGTCCTTCTGGATCCTTCGGTTGTCCCTCTCACAAAAAAAAACAAATCTATCTCATTCTCGGCCTCGCTCGACTCGCTCTCGCTCGCTCGCTCGCACGTCCTGCGCACTGACAAACCCTGCACAACAGTCAACATCATCATCATCACCCGAAAAAGGGGAGACACCATAATGCTCTGCCTTTTTTCTCTCCTTCCGAGTGATCCCTCTTCCTCCGAGTTTCACTCGACGGGCAAACGCACATCTGCAGCATAGTAATAATAAAAAGGTAGAAAAATCGATATACGAATCTATAATTAAATAGGTTAAACTAGGGTTTTGCCCTGTACTACAGATCAAGGTTCAAAAAAATCCAACTACGGGGTTCGAACAACACGATTCTAATCCAAGAACTTTTTCGACCTCATCCAAGTGGCCTCAAACTATAGGGTTAGCATCTAGTGCAGTATGTGTGAAAATGTATGCACTATGTGTGCTATAACTTGTATGTCTTTCAAATTTGAACCAACTTTGAATAAGTTTGAAATATTTGAAATGGGGCTTTTGGCTTAAACGTTTGAAACTCAAAACGATTCTCTTCATGCTAGACTTCATAAGACCGAGTTTAGGGTTAGGGGTAGATACATGATTTGTCTGGTTTGAATATGTCTAAACCTTGTTTATCAACTTTAATGCTAACTTCTCAGTCACTCTAAAATGAAGTTTTTGGAGGTTTTTGAAATTTCCATCTTTGAAACCCAAAACCACTTCTCTTCATGCTTGACTTCATAAGAAAAAGTTTAGGGTTAGGGGGTATAGATACATGATTTGTATGGTTTGAATATGTCCAAACCTTGTTTATTAACTTGAATATGCTTACTATATGACATAAGAAGACTATGTACTTTGGTTTTTAATTTTTCTGATTTTTTTAATTTTCTGCGCATTTGAATCATATGTTGGTCAAATCCTAGGTTTCACCAAGATTTAGACAAGTTTAACACGTGAAAACGAGTAAGTAAGCATGGATCCTTCTTAGTCACTCTAAAATGAAGCTTTTGGGATGTTCTTGAAATTTCCATGTTTGAAACCCAAAACCACTTCTCTTCATGATTGACTTCCATAAGATCGACAGATCAGTTTAGGGTTAGGGGTAGATATATACATGATTTTTTGGTTTGAATATGTCTAGACCTTGTTTATCAACTTGAATGCTTACTATACATATGACATAAGAATGCTATGTGCTTTGGTTTTTCATTCTCTTTTTGAATTTTTTCTAAATTTTTAGGCCCATTTGAATCTTGGTCAAATCCTTGGTTTGACCAAGATTTAAACAAGTTTAAAACATGAAAATGAAAAGGGAAGTCAGTATCCTTCGTAGTCACTCTAAAATGGAGAAGCTTTTGGGATGTTCTTGTAATTTCTATGTTTGAAACCGAAAACGAGTTCCCTTCATGCTAGTAGACTAGCTTCATAAGATCGACAGGCCGGGGGTAGATACATGATTTGTCTGGTTTGGATATATCTAGACCTTGTTTATCAACTTTAATGCTTACTATATGACATATATAAGAAAACTATTGCTTTGGTTTTTCCTTTTTCTGTTTTTTTTTAATTTTGATGCCCATTTGAATCATGTCGAATCCTAGGTTTGACCAAGATAATTTAAACAAGTTTAAAACATGAAAATGAAAAGGGAAGCATGTATCCTTCTTAGTCACTCTAAAATGAAGCTTTTGGGAGGTTTTTGAAATTTCCATGTTTGAAACCCAAAACCACTTCTCTTCACATGCTTGACTTCATAAGACAGAGTTTAGGGGTTAGGGGTATAGATACATGATTTGTCTGGTTGAATATGTCTAGACCTTGTTTATCAACTTTAATGCTTACTATATGACATAAGAAAACTATTGCTTTGGTTTTTCTTTTTCTGATTTTTTTGAATTTTGATGCCCATTTGAATCTTGTCAAATTCTAGGTTTGACCAAGATTTAAACAAGTTTAAAACATGAAAATGAAAAGGGAAGCATGTAACCTTCTCAGTCACTCTAAAATGAAGTTTTTGGGAGGTTTTTGATATTTCCATGTTTGAAACCCGAAACCACTTCTCTTCATGCTTGACTTCATAAGACAGAGTTTAGGGTTAGGGGTAGATACATGATTTGTATGGTTTGAATATGTCCAAACCTTGTTTATCAACTTGAATATGCTTATGTGCTTTGGTTTTTTATTTTTCTGATTTTTTTGAATTTTATGCCCATAAATCTTGGTCAAATCCTAGGTTTGACCAGGATTTAAACAAGTTTAAAACATGAAATGAAAAGATAAGCCTGGATCCTTCTTAGTCACTCTAAAATGAAGCTTTTGGGAGGTTCTTGAAATTTCCATATTTGAAACCCAAAACCACTTCTCTACATGATTGACTTCATAAGACATAGTTTAATTAGAGTTTTAGGGGTAGATATATACATGATTTTTCTGGTTTGAATATATATGTCTAGACCTTGTTTATCAACTTGAATGCTTACTATACATATGACATAAGAATGCTATATATGTGCTTTGGTTTTTCATTCTTTTGATTTTTTTCTGAATTTTTAGGGCCATTTGAATCTTGCATGGTTAAACTTGGGTTTTGCCCAGTTCTAAAGATCAAGGGTTCAAAAAAATCCAACTACGGGGTTCGAACAACACGATTCTAATCCAAGAATTTTTTCGACCTCATCCAAATGGCCTCAAACTATAGGGTTAGCATCTAGTGCAGTATGTGTGAAAATGTATGCACTATGTGTGCTATAACTTGTATGTCTTTCAAATTAAGTTGATAAACAAGGTCTAGACATATTCAAACCAGAATATTATACTGCATTAGTACAAAAAGTTTCCTATGGATTCATCAAGGGTAGTAAAGCCAAGTTAACTCATTGTCATGACTAAGAAGGATCCATGCTTACTTTTTCATTTTCATGTTTTAAACTTGTTTAAATCTTGGTCAAACCTAGGATTTGACCAAGATTCAAATGGTCATAAAAAATCAAACAAAATCAAGAAAATCAAAAACCAAACCACATAGTCTTCTTATGTAATATACTAAGCATTCAAGTTGATCAACGAAGTCTAGACATATTCAAACCAGAAAAATCATGTATCTACCCCCTAACCCTAAACGTTGTCTTATGAAGTCAAGCATGAAGAGAAGAAGTGGTTTTGGGTTTCAAACATGGAAATTTCAAAAACCCACCCAAAAGCTTCATTTTGGAGTGACTAAGAAGGATCCAAGCTTACTTTTTCATTTTCATGTTTCAAACTTGTTTAAATCTTTGTCAAACCTAGGATTTGACCAAGATTCAAATGGGCATAAAAATTCAAAAAAGAAATCAAAAAAATGAAACACCAAAGCACATAAACTTCTTATGTCATATAGTAATTAAGCATTCATGTTGATCAACAAAGTCTATATATATTTAAACAATAAAAATCATGTATATATACCCCCAAACCCAAAACCACTTCTCTTCACATGCTTGACTTCATAAGACAGAGTTTAGGGGTTAGGGGTATAGATACATGATTTGTCTGGTTTGAATATGTCTAGACCTTGTTTATCAACTTGAATGCTTACTATGTGATTTGGTTTTTCATTTTTCTGTTTTTTAATTATTTTTCTGCCCATTTGAATCTTGGTCAAATCCTAGGTTTGAACAAGATTTAGACAAGTTTAACACGTGAAATTAAACGAATAAGTAAGCATTGATCCTTCTTAGTCACTCCAAAATGTACCAATTGATAGTGTTAACTTTGCTTCATGGAAAAAATAATGTCATGTAAATGAGTTAACTTGGATTTCCTACCCTTGAATCCATAGGAAACTTTGTTCTAATGCACTATAATAATCAACCGAGTTTTTACACCAACAGGTCTGTCACTTACGTGTGGTGCCCACGCGTGTGGTCCCACACTTGAGTGAGCACAAGTCACGTGCAATAGGTACGCCAACTCCCAGCCATCTTCTTTGTCAAGAGAAGACGCATCAGGATGCGTATTGGAAGTCTGTGGGTCCTTCTGGATCCTTCGGTTGTCCCTCTCACAAAAAAACAAATCTCTCTCATTCTCGGCCTCGCTCGACTCGCTCGCTCGCTCGCACCTCCTGCGCACTGACAAACCCTGCACAACAGTCAACATCACCAGAAAAAGAATATACACCATCAATAAGAGGGGCCCCGTGACTGCTCTCCCTTCTTCTCCTTCCGAGTGATTCCTCTTCCTCCGAGTTTCACTCGACGGGCAAACACACATGTGCTGCATAGTAATAATAAAAAAGTAAAAGAATCGACTACGAATCTATTATTAAATAGGTTAAACTAGGGTTTTCCCCAGTACTACAGATCAAGTTGAAAAAAAAATCCAACTACGGGGTTTGATTTTGGCCTACAAATAAAAAATTAAATAAGTTGAACTAGTATTCCTCTAAAAAATCATTTTGGTTTGCATTGTTTGATAATTTTCATAGCTAGAGTGCATCACAATTTTTTGATTTCATGCTTTGCTTTGCCAATTTTGATTTTTTCTAACCACCTTCTCTTTGATTTCAAATTTAGGTCAAACTATCGGTGCCTACTATGTGTTCTACTTGAATTGGATGCAGCATGCGCACATGATATGTTTTGCCATTGTTTTGGGCTTCCACACATCTTGGGGCATCCAAGTATTTAAGTTACCTTGTTTTTTAATTGTAATTCATGTACCCTTTCCTCCCAATTAAATTTTGGTTTTACATTTTTAAATTTTTTAAATTTTTATGCCCATTCTGATGTCATATAGTTAGCATTTAAGTTGATAAACAAGGTCTAGACATATTCAAACCGGAAAAATCATGTATCTACCCCTAACCCAAAACTCTGTCTTATCAAGTCAAGCACGAAGAGAAGTCGTTTTGGGTTTCAAACATGGAATTTTCAAAAACCCTCCAAAAAGCTTCATTTTGGAGTGACTAAGAAGGATGGAGGCTTACCTTTTTCATTTTCATGTTTTAAACATGTTTAAATCTTGGTCAAACCTATTATTTGACAAAGAATCAGATGGGCTTAAAATTTCAAAAAAATCAAAAAATGAAAAACCAAAGCATGCAGTCTTCTTATGTCATATATATATTACACATTCAAGTTGATAAACAAGGTTTGGACATATTCAAACCAAAAAATCATGTATCTACCCCCTAACGCTAAACTCTGTCATATGAAGTCAAGCATATGAAGAGAAGTGGTTTTGGGTTTCAAACATGGAAATTTCCATGCTTGAAACCAAAAACCACTTCTCTTCATGCATGCTTGACTTCATAAGACAGAGTTTAGGGTTAGGTGGTAGATACATGATTTTCCTGGTTTGAATATGTGTAGACCTTGTTTATCAAATTAATTGAATGCTTACTATATAACATAAGAGAAGACCTTGTTTTTTTTGAATTTTTATACCCATTTGAATCTTTGTCAAATCCTTGGTTCCACCAAGATTTGAATAAGTTAAAAACATGAATATGAAAAAGTAAGCATGTATGCTTCTTAGTCACTTCAAAATGAAGCTCTTGGGAGGGTTTTTGAATTTCCATGTTCGAAACCAAAAACCACATATCTTCATGCTTGACTTCATGAAACAAAGTTTAGGGTTATGGGTAGATACATGCATGATTTTTCTTGTTTGAATATGTCTAGAACTTGTTTATCAACTTAATTGAATGCCTACTATATAACATAAGAAGACCTTTTTTGTTTTTTTTTAAATTTTTATACCCATTTGAATCTTGGTCAAATCCTAGGTTTCACCAAGATTTGAATAAGTTTAAAACATGAATATGAAAAAGTAAGCATGCATGTATGCTTCTTAATTAATCACTTCGAAATGAAGCTCTTGGGAGGGTTTTTGAAATTTCCATGTTTGAAACCAAAAACCACATATCTTCATGCATGCGCTTGACTTCATGAGACAGAGTTTAGTGTTAGGGGGTAGATACATGATTTCTCTCGTTTGAATATGTTTGAAACCAAAAACCACATATCTCTGGTTTGCCCGCACTTAGAAATGATATTTGCATCACTTATCATATGTTTGCCCATTTGAATCTTGTCAAATCCTAGATTTGACCAAGATAATTTAAACAAGTTTAAAACATGAAAATGAAAAGGCAAGCTTGTATCCTTCTTAGTCACTCTAAAATGAAGTTTGGGGAGGTTTTTGAAATTTCCATGCTTGAAACCAAAAACCACTTCTCTTCATGCTTGACTTCATAAGACAGAGTTTGGGGATATATAGGGGTAGATACATGATTTTTCTGGTTTGATATGTCTAGACCTTGTTTATCAACTTAATTGAATGCTTACTATATGACATAAGAAGACTATGTGCCTTGATTTTACATTTTTTTAAATTATGCCCATTTGAATCTTGGTCAAATCCTAGGTTTGACCATGATTTAAACAAGTTTAAAACATGAATATGAAAATTAAGCATGTATCCTTCGTAGTCACTCCAAAATGAAGCTCTTGAGAGGGTTTTTGAAATTTCCATGTTTGAAACCAAAAAACCACGTACTTCTCTTCATGCTTGACTTCATAAGACAGAGTTTGGGGTTAGGGGTAGCTTGATACATGATTTTTCTCGTTTGAATATGTCTAGACCTTGTTATCAACTTAATTGAATGCTTACTATATATATGACATAAGAAGACTATGTGCATTGGTTTTTCATTTTATTGTTTTTTTAATTTTATGCCCATTTGAATCTTGGTCAAATCCTAAGTTTGACCATGATTTAAACAAGTTGAAAACATGAATATGAAAAATTAAGCATATATCCTTCTTAGTCACTCCAAAATGAAGCTCTTGGGAGGGTTTTTGAAATTTCCATGTTTTAAACCAAAAACCACATATCTTCATGCTTGACTTCATGAGATAGAGTTTAGGGTTAGGGGGTAGATACATGATTTCTCTGGTTTGAATATATCTAGACCTTGTTTATCAACTTAATTGAATGCTTACTAATGTGACATAAGAAGACTATGTGCCTTGATTTTCCATTTTTTGTTTTTTCTGAATTTTTATGCCCATTTGAATCTTGGTCAAATCCTAGGTTTGACCATGATTTAAACAAGTTTAATAAAACATGAATAGGAAAAATTAAGCATATATCCTTCTTAGTCACTCCAAAATGTAGATCTTGGTAGGGTTTTTAAAATTTCCATGTTTGAAACCAAAAACCACGACTTCTCTTCATGCATGCTTGACTTCATAAGACAGAGTTTAGGGCTAGGGTAGCTAGATACATGATGTTTCTGGTTTGAATATGTCTAGACCTTGTTTATCAACTTAATTGAATGCTTACTATATGACATAAGAAGACTACGTGCCTTGGTTTTTCATTTATTTTCATTTATTTTGAATTTTTATGCCCATTTGAATCTTGGTCAAATCCTAGGTTTGACCATGATTTAAACTAGTTTAAAACATAAATATGAAAAATTAAGTATCTATCCTTCTTAGCCACTCCAAAATGAAGCTCTTGGGAGGGTTTTTGAAATTTCCATGATTGAAACCAAAAACCACTTCTCTTCATGCTTGACTTCATAAGTCAGGGTTTAGGGATATATATATAGGGGGTACATACATGATTTTTCTGGTTGGAATATGTCTAGAACTTGTTTTTCAACTTGAGCTTATCTAGAGCTTGTTTTTAAATTTTTTATACCCATTTGATTCTTCGTCAAATCCTAGGTTTGTTGACCTAGATTTGAACAAGTTTAAAACATGAATATGAAAAGGTAAGCATGTATGCTTCTTAATTAGTCACTCCAAAATGAAGCTCTTGGGAGGGTTTTTGAAATTTCCATGATTTAAACCAAAAACCACTTCTCTTCATGCTTGACTTCATAAGTTAGGGTTTAGGGATATATAGGGGGTAGATACATCATGATTTTTCTGGTTTGAATATGTCTAGAGCTTGTTTATCAACTTAATTGAATGCTTACTATATGACATAAGAAGACTATGTGCCTTGATATTTCATTTTTTTTAAATTATGCCCTTTTGAATATTGGTCAAAACCTAGGTTTGACAAAGATTTAAAAAAGATTAAAACATGAAAATGAAAAAGTAAGCCTTGATCCTTCTTATTAACTCCAAAATGAAGGTTTTTGGGAGGGTTTTTGAAATATCCATGTTTGAAACCCAAAACCACTTCTCTTCGTGCAGAGTTTAGGGTTAGGGGTAGCTAGACACATGAATTTTTTGGTATTTCATTTTTTTTGAATTTTCATGCCCATTTCAATCTTGGTGAAATCCTAGGTTTGAGCAAGACTTAAACAAATTTAACACGTGAAAACGAATAAGCATGGATCCTTCTTAGTCACTCCAAAATGTACCAATTGATAGATGTGTTAACTTTGCTTCATGGAAAAATAATGTCATGTAAATGAGTTAACTTGGATTTCCTACCCTTGAATCCATAGGAAACTTTGTTCTAATGCACTATAATAATCAACCGAGTTTTTACACCAACAGGTCTGTCACTTACGTGTGGTGCCCACGCGTGAGGTCCCACACTTCAGTGAGCACAAGTCACGTGCAGTAGGTACGCAAACTCCCAGCCATTTTCTTTGTCAAGAGAAGACGCATCAGGATGCGTATTGGAAGTCTCTGGGTCATTCAGGATCCTTCGGTTGTCCCTCTCACAAAAAAAAAACAAATCTCTCGTTCTCGGCCTCGCTCGACTCGCTCGCTCGCTCGCACCTCCTGCTCACTGACAAACCCTGCACAAAAGTCAACATCATCACCCGAAAAAGGGGAGACACCATAATTCTCTCCCTTCTTCTCTCCTTCCGAGTGATCCCTCTTCCTCCGAGTTTCACTCGACGGGCAAACACATATGTGCTGCATAGTAATAATAAAAAAAGGTAGAAAAATCAACCTACGAATCTATAATTAAATACGTTAAACTAGGGTTTTTCCCAGTACTACAGATCAAGTTCATAAAAAATCCAACTACGGGGTTCGAACAACCCCATTTCTAATCAAAGAATTTTTTCGACGTCATCCAAATGGCCTCAAACTATAGCATGGGCGGATCCAGACTATAGCCAAGGGGGGCAGCCGCCCCCACTCAATTTTCTGAAACCTTGTACTTAGAAATATGTTAAGCTAAAGGCTGGTTTGCCCGCACTTAGAAATGATATTTGCATCACTTATCATATGTTTGCCCATTTGAATCTTGTCAAATCCTAGATTTGACCAAGATAATTTAAACAAGTTTAAAACATGAAAATGAAAAGGCAAGCTTGTATCCTTCTTAGTCACTCTAAAATGAAGTTTGGGGAGGTTTTTGAAATTTCCATGCTTGAAACCAAAAACCACTTCTCTTCATGCTTGACTTCATAAGACAAAGTTTGGGGATATATAGGGGTAGATACATGATTTTTCTGGTTTGATATGTCTAGACCTTGTTTATCAACTTAATTGAATGCTTACTATATGACATAAGAAGACTATGTGCCTTGATTTTACATTTTTTTAAATTATGCCCATTTGAATCTTGGTCAAATCCTAGGTTTGACCATGATTTAAACAAGTTTGTTTATCAACTTGAATGCTTGCTATATGACATCAGAAGACTATGTGTTTGGTTTTTGTTTTTTGAATTTGTTATGCCCATTTGAATCTTAGTCAAATCCTAGGTTTGAATATATATGTCTAGACCTTGTATATCAACTTGAATGCTTACTATACATATGACATAAGAATGTTATGTGCTTTGGTTTTTCATTCTTTTCATTTTTTCTGAATTTTTAGGGCCATTTGAATCTTGGTCAAATCCTTGGTTTGACCAAGATTTAAACAAATTTAAAACATGAAAATGAAAAGGGAAGTCTGTATCCTTCTTAGTCACTCTAAAATGAAGCTTTTGGGATGTTCTTTAAATTTCAATGTTTGAAACCCAAAACGACTTCCCTTCATGCTAGACTTCATAAGATCGACAGGGGGTAGATACATGATTTGTCTGGTTTGGATATATCTAGACCTTGTTTATCAACTTGATTGCTTACGATATGACATAAGAAGACTATGTGATTTGGTTTTTCATTTTTCTGATTTTTTTGAATTTTGTGCCCACCCATTTGTATCTTCGTCAAATCCTAGGTTTGACCAAGATAATTTAAACAAGTTTAAAACATGAAAATGTAAAGGGAAGCATGTATCCTTCTTAGTCACTCTAAAATGAAGCTTTTGGGAGGTTTTTGAAATTTCGATGTTTGAAACCCAAAACCACTTCTCTTCACATGCTTGACTTCATAAGACAGAGTTTAGGGGTTAGGGGTATAGATACATGATTTGTCTGGTTTGAATATGTCTAGACCTTGTTTATCAACTTGAATGCTTACTATATGACATAAGAAGACTATGTGATTTGGTTTTTCATTTTTCTGTTTTTTATTTATTTTTCTGCCCATTTGAATCTTGGTCAAATCCTAGGTTTGAACAAGATTTAGACAAGTTTAACACGTGAAATTAAACGAATAAGTAAGCATTGATCCTTCTTAGTCACTCCAAAATGTACCAATTGATAGTGTTAACTTTGCTTCATGGAAAAAATAATGTCATGTAAATGAGTTAACTTGGATTTCCTACCCTTGAATCCATAGGAAACTTTGTTCTAATGCACTATTATAATCAACCGAGTTTTTACACCAACAGGTCTGTCACTTACGTGTGGTGCCCACGTGAGGTCCCACACTTCAGTGAGCACAAGTCACGTGCAATAGGTACGCCAACTCCCAGCCATCTTCTTTGTCAAGAGAAGACGCATCAGGATGCGTATTGGAAGTCCGTGGGTCCTTCTGGATCCTTCGGTTGTCCCTCTCACAAAAAAAACAAATCTATCTCATTCTCGGCCTCGCTCGACTCGCTCGCTCGCTCGCTCTCCTGCGCACTGACAAACCCTGCACAACAGTCAACATCATCATCATCACCCGAAAAAGGGGAGACACCATAATGCTCTGCCTTTTTTCTCTCCTTCCGAGTGATCCCTCTTCCTCCGAGTTTCACTCGACGGGCAAACGCACATCTGCAGCATAGTAATAATAAAAAGGTAGAAAAATCGATATACGAATCTATAATTAAATAGGTTAAACTAGGGTTTTGCCCAGTACTACAGATCAAGGTTCAAAAAATCCAACTACGGGGTTCGAACAACACGATTCTAATCCAAGAACTTTTTCGACCTCATCCAAGTGGCCTCAAACTATAGGGTTAGCATCTAGTGCAGTATGTGTGAAAATGTATGCACTATGTGTGCTATAACTTGTATGTCTTTCAAATTTGAACCAACTTTGAATAAGTTTGAAATATTTGAAATGGGGCTTTTGGCTTAAACGTTTGAAACTCAAAACGATTCTCTTCATGCTAGACTTCATAAGACCGAGTTTAGGGTTAGGGGTAGATACATGATTTGTCTGGTTTGAATATGTCTAAACCTTGTTTATCAACTTTAATGCTAACTTCTCAGTCACTCTAAAATGAAGTTTTTGGAGGTTTTTGAAATTTCCATCTTTGAAACCCAAAACCACTTCTCTTCATGCTTGACTTCATAAGAAAAAGTTTAGGGTTAGGGGGTATAGATACATGATTTGTATGGTTTGAATATGTCCAAACCTTGTTTATCAACTTGAATATGCTTACTATATGACATAAGAAGACTATGTACTTTGGTTTTTAATTTTTCTGATTTTTTTAATTTTCTGCGCATTTGAATCATATCTTGGTCAAATCCTAGGTTTCACCAAGATTTAGACAAGTTTAACACGTGAAAACGAGTAAGTAAGCATGGATCCTTCTTAGTCACTCTAAAATGAAGCTTTTGGGATGTTCTTGAAATTTCCATGTTTGAAACCCAAAACCACTTCTCTTCATGATTGACTTCGATCGACAGATCAGTTTAGGGTTAGGGGTAGATATATACATGATTTTTTGGTTTGAATATGTCTAGACCTTGTTTATCAACTTGAATGCTTACTATACATATGACATAAGAATGCTATGTGCTTTGGTTTTTCATTCTCTTTTTGAATTTTTTCTAAATTTTTAGGCCCATTTGAATCTTGGTCAAATCCTTGGTTTGACCAAGATTTAAACAAGTTTAAAACATGAAAATGAAAAGGGAAGTCAGTATCCTTCGTAGTCACTCTAAAATGGAGAAGCTTTTGGGATGTTCTTGTAATTTCTATGTTTGAAACCGAAAACGAGTTCCCTTCATGCTAGTAGACTAGCTTCATAAGATCGACAGGCCGGGGGTAGATACATGATTTGTCTGGTTTGGATATATCTAGACCTTGTTTATCAACTTTAATGCTTACTATATGACATATATAAGAAAACTATTGCTTTGGTTTTTCCTTTTTCTGTTTTTTTTAATTTTGATGCCCATTTGAATCATGTCAAATCCTAGGTTTGACCAAGATAATTTAAACAAGTTTAAAACATGAAAATGAAAAGGGAAGCATGTATCCTTCTTAGTCACTCTAAAATGAAGCTTTTGGGAGGTTTTTGAAATTTCCATGTTTGAAACCCAAAACCACTTCTCTTCACATGCTTGACTTCATAAGACAGAGTTTAGGGGTTAGGGGTATAGATACATGATTTGTCTGGTTGAATATGTCTAGACCTTGTTTATCAACTTTAATGCTTACTATATGACATAAGAAAACTATTGCTTTGGTTTTTCTTTTTCTGATTTTTTTGAATTTTGATGCCCATTTGAATCTTGTCAAATTCTAGGTTTGACCAAGATTTAAACAAGTTTAAAACATGAAAATGAAAAGGGAAGTCAGTATCCTTCGTAGTCACTCTAAAATGGAGAAGCTTTTGGGATGTTCTTGTAATTTCTATGTTTGAAACCGAAAACGAGTTCCCTTCATGCTAGTAGACTAGCTTCATAAGATCGACAGGCCGGGGGTAGATACATGATTTGTCTGGTTTGGATATATCTAGACCTTGTTTATCAACTTTAATGCTTACTATATGACATATATAAGAAAACTATTGCTTTGGTTTTTCCTTTCTTCTTTTTTTTTAATTTTGATGCCCATTTGAATCATGTCAAATCCTAGGTTTGACCAAGATAATTTAAACAAGTTTAAAACATGAAAATGAAAAGGGAAGCATGTATCCTTCTTAGTCACTCTAAAATGAAGCTTTTGGGAGGTTTTTGAAATTTCCATGTTTGAAACCCAAAACCACTTCTCTTCACATGCTTGACTTCATAAGACAGAGTTTAGGGGGTTAGGGGTATAGATACATGATTTGTCTGGTTGAATATGTCTAGACCTTGTTTATCAACTTTAATGCTTACTATATGACATAAGAAAACTATTGCTTTGGTTTTTCTTTTTCTGATTTTTTTGAATTTTGATGCCCATTTGAATCTTGTCAAATTCTAGGTTTGACCAAGATTTAAACAAGTTTAAAACATGAAAATGAAAAGGGAAGCATGTAACCTTCTCAGTCACTCTAAAATGAAGTTTTTGGGAGGTTTTTGATATTTCCATGTTTGAAACCCGAAACCACTTCTCTTCATGCTTGACTTCATAAGACAGAGTTTAGGGTTAGGGGTAGATACATGATTTGTATGGTTTGAATATGTCCAAACCTTGTTTATCAACTTGAATATGCTTATGTGCTTTGGTTTTTTATTTTTCTGATTTTTTTGAATTTTATGCCCATAAATCTTGGTCAAATCCTAGGTTTGACCAGGATTTAAACAAGTTTAAAACATGAAATGAAAAGATAAGCCTGGATCCTTCTTAGTCACTCTAAAATGAAGCTTTTGGGAGGTTCTTGAAATTTCCATATTTGAAACCCAAAACCACTTCTCTACATGATTGACTTCATAAGACATAGTTTAATTAGAGTTTTAGGGGTAGATATATACATGATTTTTCTGGTTTGAATATATATGTCTAGACCTTGTTTATCAACTTGAATGCTTACTATACATATGACATAAGAATGCTATATATGTGCTTTGGTTTTTCATTCTTTTGATTTTTTTCTGAATTTTTAGGGCCATTTGAATCTTGCATGGTTAAACTTGGGTTTTGCCCAGTTCTAAAGATCAAGGGTTCAAAAAAATCCAACTACGGGGTTCGAACAACACGATTCTAATCCAAGAATTTTTTCGACCTCATCCAAATGGCCTCAAACTATAGGGTTAGCATCTAGTGCAGTATGTGTGAAAATGTATGCACTATGTGTGCTATAACTTGTATGTCTTTCAAATTAAGTTGATAAACAAGGTCTAGACATATTCAAACCAGAATATTATACTGCATTAGTACAAAAAGTTTCCTATGGATTCATCAAGGGTAGTAAAGCCAAGTTAACTCATTGTCATGACTAAGAAGGATCCATGCTTACTTTTTCATTTTCATGTTTTAAACTTGTTTAAATCTTGGTCAAACCTAGGATTTGACCAAGATTCAAATGGTCATAAAAAATCAAACAAAATCAAGAAAATCAAAAACCAAACCACATAGTCTTCTTATGTAATATACTAAGCATTCAAGTTGATCAACGAAGTCTAGACATATTCAAACCAGAAAAATCATGTATCTACCCCCTAACCCTAAACGTTGTCTTATGAAGTCAAGCATGAAGAGAAGAAGTGGTTTTGGGTTTCAAACATGGAAATTTCAAAAACCCACCCAAAAGCTTCATTTTGGAGTGACTAAGAAGGATCCAAGCTTACTTTTTCATTTTCATGTTTCAAACTTGTTTAAATCTTTGTCAAACCTAGGATTTGACCAAGATTCAAATGGGCATAAAAATTCAAAAAAGAAATCAAAAAAATGAAACACCAAAGCACATAAACTTCTTATGTCATATAGTAATTAAGCATTCATGTTGATCAACAAAGTCTATATATATTTAAACAATAAAAATCATGTATATATACCCCCAAACCCAAAACCACTTCTCTTCACATGCTTGACTTCATAAGACAGAGTTTAGGGGTTAGGGGTATAGATACATGATTTGTCTGGTTTGAATATGTCTAGACCTTGTTTATCAACTTGAATGCTTACTATGTGATTTGGTTTTTCATTTTTCTGTTTTTTAATTATTTTTCTGCCCATTTGAATCTTGGTCAAATCCTAGGTTTGAACAAGATTTAGACAAGTTTAACACGTGAAATTAAACGAATAAGTAAGCATTGATCCTTCTTAGTCACTCCAAAATGTACCAATTGATAGTGTTAACTTTGCTTCATGGAAAAAATAATGTCATGTAAATGAGTTAACTTGGATTTCCTACCCTTGAATCCATAGGAAACTTTGTTCTAATGCACTCTAATAATCAACCGAGTTTTTACACCAACAGGTCTGTCACTTACGTGTGGTGCCCACGCGTGTGGTCCCACACTTGAGTGAGCACAAGTCACGTGCAATAGGTACGCCAACTCCCAGCCATCTTCTTTGTCAAGAGAAGACGCATCAGGATGCGTATTGGAAGTCTGTGGGTCCTTCTGGATCCTTCGGTTGTCCCTCTCAAAAAAAACAAATCTCTCTCATTCTCGGCCTCGCTCGACTCGCTCGCTCGCTCGCTCGCACCTCCTGCGCACTGACAAACCCTGCACAACAGTCAACATCACCAGAAAAAGAATATACACCATCAATAAGAGGGGCCCCGTGACTGCTCTCCCTTCTTCTCCTTCCGAGTGATTCCTCTTCCTCCGAGTTTCACTCGACGGGCAAACACACATGTGCTGCATAGTAATAATAAAAAAGTAAAAGAATCGACTACGAATCTATTATTAAATAGGTTATAAACTAGGGTTTTCCCCAGTACTACAGATCAAGTTGAAAAAAAAATCCAACTACGGGGTTTGATTTTGGCCTACAAATAAAAAATTAAATAAGTTGAACTAGTATTCCTCTAAAAAATCATTTTGGTTTGCATTGTTTGATAATTTTCATAGCTAGAGTGCATCACAATTTTTTGATTTCATGCTTTGCTTTGCCAATTTTGATTTTTTCTAACCACCTTCTCTTTGATTTCAAATTTAGGTCAAACTATCGGTGCCTACTATGTGTTCTACTTGAATTGGATGCAGCATGCGCACATGATATGTTTTGCCATTGTTTTGGGCTTCCACACATCTTGGGGCATCCAAGTATTTAAGTTACCTTGTTTTTTAATTGTAATTCATGTACCCTTTCCTCCCAATTAAATTTTGGTTTTACATTTTTAAATTTTTTAAATTTTTATGCCCATTCTGATGTCATATAGTTAGCATTTAAGTTGATAAACAAGGTCTAGACATATTCAAACCGGAAAAATCATGTATCTACCCCTAACCCAAAACTCTGTCTTATCAAGTCAAGCACGAAGAGAAGTCGTTTTGGGTTTCAAACATGGAATTTTCAAAAACCCTCCAAAAAGCTTCATTTTGGAGTGACTAAGAAGGATGGAGGCTTACCTTTTTCATTTTCATGTTTTAAACATGTTTAAATCTTGGTCAAACCTATTATTTGACAAAGAATCAGATGGGCTTAAAATTTCAAAAAAATCAAAAAATGAAAAACCAAAGCATGCAGTCTTCTTATGTCATATATATATTACACATTCAAGTTGATAAACAAGGTTTGGACATATTCAAACCAAAAAATCATGTATCTACCCCCTAACGCTAAACTCTGTCATATGAAGTCAAGCATATGAAGAGAAGTGGTTTTGGGTTTCAAGCATGGAATTTCCATGCTTGAAACCAAAAACCACTTCTTCCATGCTTGAAACCAAAAACCACTTCTCTTCATGCATGCTTGACTTCATAAGACAGAGTTTAGGGTTAGGTGGTAGATACATGATTTTCCTGGTTTGAATATGTGTAGACCTTGTTTATCAAATTAATTGAATGCTTACTATATAACATAAGAGAAGACCTTGTTTTTTTTGAATTTTTATACCCATTTGAATCTTTGTCAAATCCTTGGTTCCACCAAGATTTGAATAAGTTAAAAACATGAATATGAAAAAGTAAGCATGTATGCTTCTTAGTCACTTCAAAATGAAGCTCTTGGGAGGGTTTTTGAATTTCCATGTTCGAAACCAAAAACCACATATCTTCATGCTTGACTTCATGAAACAAAGTTTAGGGTTAGGGGTAGATACATGCATGATTTTTCTTGTTTGAATATGTCTAGAACTTGTTTATCAACTTAATTGAATGCCTACTATATAACATAAGAAGACCTTTTTTGTTTTTTTTAAATTTTTATACCCATTTGAATCTTGGTCAAATCCTAGGTTTCACCAAGATTTGAATAAGTTTAAAACATGAATATGAAAAAGTAAGCATGCATGTATGCTTCTTAATTAATCACTTCGAAATGAAGCTCTTGGGAGGGTTTTTGAAATTTCCATGTTTGAAACCAAAAACCACATATCTTCATGCATGCGCTTGACTTCATGAGACAGAGTTTAGTGTTAGGGGGTAGATACATGATTTCTCTCGTTTGAATATGTTTGAAACCAAAAACCACATATCTCTGGTTTGCCCGCACTTAGAAATGATATTTGCATCACTTATCATATGTTTGCCCATTTGAATCTTGTCAAATCCTAGATTTGACCAAGATAATTTAAACAAGTTTAAAACATGAAAATGAAAAGGCAAGCTTGTATCCTTCTTAGTCACTCTAAAATGAAGTTTGGGGAGGTTTTTGAAATTTCCATGCTTGAAACCAAAAACCACTTCTCTTCATGCTTGACTTCATAAGACAGAGTTTGGGGATATATAGGGGTAGATACATGATTTTTCTGGTTTGATATGTCTAGACCTTGTTTATCAACTTAATTGAATGCTTACTATATGACATAAGAAGACTATATGCCTTGATTTTACATTTTTTTAAATTATGCCCATTTGAATCTTGGTCAAATCCTAGGTTTGACCATGATTTAAACAAGTTTAAAACATGAATATGAAAATTAAGCATGTATCCTTCGTAGTCACTCCAAAATAAAGCTCTTGAGAGGGTTTTTGAAATTTCCATGTTTGAAACCAAAAAACCACGTACTTCTCTTCATGCTTGACTTCATAAGACAGAGTTTGGGGTTAGGGGTAGCTTGATACATGATTTTTCTCGTTTGAATATGTCTAGACCTTGTTATCAACTTAATTGAATGCTTACTATATATATGACATAAGAAGACTATGTGCCTTGATTTTCCATTTTTTGTTTTTTCTGAATATTTATGCCCATTTGAATCTTGGTCAAATCCTAGGTTTGACCATGATTTAAACAAGTTTAATAAACATGAATATGAAATTTCCATGATTTATACCAAAAACCACTTCTCTTCATGCTTGACTTCATAAGTTAGGGTTTAGGGATATATAGGGGGTAGATTCATCATGATTTTTCTGGTTTGAATATGTCCAGAGCTTGTTTATCAACTTAATTGAATGCTTACTATATGACATAAGAAGACTATGTGCCTTGATTTTTCATTTTTTTAAATTATGCCCATTTGAATCTTGGTCAAATCCTAGGTTTGACCAAGATTTAAACAAGATTAAAACATGAAAATGAAAAATTAAGCCTTGATCCTTCTTATTCACTCCAAAATGAAGCTTTTGGGAGGGTTTTTGAAATATCCAGGTTTGAAACCCAAAACCACTTCTCTTCATGCATAGTTTAGGGTTAGGTGTAGATACATGAATTTTTGGTTTATAGTAAGCATTCAAGTTGATAAACAAGGTTTAGACATATTCAAACTAGAAAAATCATGTATATACCCCCTAAGGCTAAACTCTGTGATATATATGAAGTCAAGCATATAAGAGGAATGGTTTTGGGTTTCAAACATGGAAAATTCAAAAACCCTCCCAAAAGCTTCATTTTTTGAGTGAATAAGAAGGATCCAGGCTTACTTTTTCATTTTCATGTTACTGACTTGTTTAATTCTTGGTCAAACCTAGGATTTGACCAAGATTCAAATAGGCATAAAAATTCAATAAAGAATTCAAAAAATGAAAAACCAAAGCACATAATTAAGCTTCTTAAGTTATAGTAAGCATTCATGTTGATCAACGGAGTCTATACATATTTAAACATTAAAAATCATGTATATACCCCAACCCTAAACTCTGTCTAATGAAGTCAAGGACGAAGAGAAGTGGTTTTCGTTTTTTTTTTGAATTTTTATGCCCATTTGAATCTTGGTCAAATCCTTGCAGGTTTGACCAATATTTAAACAAGTTTAAAACATGAAAATGAAAAGTAAGTGTGGATCCTTCTTATTCACTCCAAAATGAAGCTTTTGGGAGGTTTTTTTAAATTTTCCATGTTCGAAACCCAAAATGATATCTCTCCGTGCTTTACTTCATAAGACAAAGTTTAGGGGTAGGGGGTAGATACATGATTTTTCTGGTTTGAATATGTCTAGACCTTGTTTATCAACTTGAATGCTTATTATGTGACATCAAAAGACTATGTGTTTAGTTTTTTTTTGAATTTGTTATGCCCATTTGAATCTTGGTCAAATCCTAGGTTTGACCAAGATTTAAACCAGTTTAAAACATGAAAATGAAAAGTAAGCCTGGATTCTTCTTAGTCACTCCAAAATGAAGCTTTTGGGAGGTTTTTTAAATTTCCATGTTTGAAACCCAAAACCACTCCTCTTAATGCTTGACTTCATAAGACAGAGTTTAGGGTTAGGGGCCAAGTATATACATGATTTTTCTTGTTTAAATATGTCTAGACTTTGTTTATCAACTTGAATGCTTACTATATGACATCAAAAGACTATGTGTTTGGTTTTGATTTTTTTGAATTTGTTATGTCCATTTGAATCTTGGTCAAATCCTAGGTTTGACCAAGATTTAAACCAATTTAAAACATGAAAATGAAAATGAAAGCCTGGATTCTTCTTAGTCACTCCAAAATGAAGCTTTTGGGAGTTTTTTCAATTTCCAATGTTTGAAACCCAAAACCACTTTTCTTCATGCTTGACTTCATAAGACAGAGTTTAGGGTTAGGGGGTATATACAATATTTTTCTGGTTTGAATATGTCTAGACTTCGTTGATCAACTGTAATGCTTACTATATGACATAAGAAGCTTATGTGCTTTGGTTTTTTTTTGATTTCTTTTTTGAATTTTTATGCCCACTTGAATCCTGGTCAAATCCTTTGTTTGACCAAGATTTAAACAAGTTAAAACATGAAAATGAAAAAGTAAGCCTGGCTCCTTCTTAGTCATGAAAATGAGTTAACTTGGCTTTCCAACCCTTGAATCCATAGGAAACTTTGTACTAATGCAGTATAATAATCACCCGAGTTTTTACACCAACAGGTCTGTCACTTACGTGTGGTGCCCATGCGTGAGGTCCCAAACTTCAGTGAGCACAAGTCACATGCGGTAGGCAGGCAAAATACCCGATCAATCCGGGCGGTGGCTGTTAAGGACCCGATCGCATTTCTTGCTTTCAGACTGGGGTCTACCATGTAAAAGTTTGTTCCTTTTGGATGCATCACTCGTATTTGCAAGTTTTTTGGGGGTCCCGCAAATTCAGGGTAGCATCATGCCCCCCTTCCCACGCCAACACAAACAGAGTTCAACACAACCTAATTAAGCAAGGTTCAACACAGACATAGTTCAACAACCCCTAATTAAGCTAATAGGTTCACCACAAACGCTGCTGAGCAGCAAACATAAACAGAGTTCAACAAAAGATGCTGCTTTTGAAGCAGTGATACGTCTCCAACGTATCGATAATTTCTTATGTTCCATGCTACTTTATTGATGATACCTACATGTTTTATGCACATTATATGTCATATTTATGCATTTTCTGGAACTAACCTATTAACAAGATGCCGAAGAGCCATTGCTGTTTTCTGCTGTTTTTGGTTTCAGAAATCCTAGTAAAGAAATATTCTCGGAATTGGACGAAACTTTCGCCCAGGGTCCTATTTTTGCACGAAGCTTCCAGAAGACCGAAGAGATAACGAAGTGGGGCCACGAGGCGGCCAGAAGGTGGCCGGGCGGCCCAAGCCCCGGCCGCGCCGACCTACCCCCTGGGCCCCTCGTGTGGCCCCCGCGTTGACCCTCCGCCTACTTAAAGCTTCCGTCGCGAAACCCCCACCGAGAGCCACGATACGGAAAACCCCGAGACGCGCCGCCGCGAATCCCATCTCGGGGATTCGGAGATCGCCTCCGGCACCTGCGGAGAGGGGATTCATCTCCGGAGGACTCTACACCGCCATGGTCGCCTCCGGAGTGATGAGTGAGTAGTCCACCCCTGGACCATGGGTCCATAGCAGTAGCTAGATGGTCGTCTTCTCCTTGTTGTGCTTAATTGTTGGATCTTGTGAGCTGCCTAACATGATCAAGATCATCTATATGTAATTCTATATGTTGTGTTTGTCGGGATCCGATGGATAGAGAGTACTATGATTATGGTGATTATCAATCTATTGTTCATGTGTTGTTTATGATCTTGCATGCTCTCCGTTATTAGTAGAGGCTCTGGCCAAGTTTTTACTCTTAACTCCAAGAGGGAGTATTTATGCTCGATAGTGGGTTCATGCCTCCATTGAATCTGGGACAGTGACAGAAAGTTCTAAGGTTGTGGATGTGCTGTTGCCACTAGGGATAAAACATTGATGCTATGTCTAAGGATGTAGTTGTTGATTACATTACGCACCATACTTAATGCAATTGTCTGTTGCTTTGCAACTTAATACTGGAGGGGGTTCGGATGATAACCTGAAGGTGGACTTTTTAGGCATAGATGCAGTTGGATGGCGGTCTATGTACTTTGTCGTAATGCCCAATTAAATCTCACTATATTTATCATATCATGTATATGCATTGTTATGCCTTTCTCTATTTGTCAATTGCCCGACTGTAATTTGTTCACCCAACATGCTTTTATCTTATGGGAGAGACACCTCTAGTGAACTGTGGACCCCGGTCCTATTCTTTACATAGCATACAATCTACTGCAATTGTGTTTACTGTTTTCTTTGCAAACATCTTCCACTCGATACGTTTAATCCTTTGTTACAGCAAGCCGGTGAGATTGACAACCTCACTGTTTCGTTGGGGCAAAGTACTTTGGTTGTGTTGTGCAGGTTCCGCGTTGGCGCCGGAATCCCTGGTGTTGCGCCGCATCACATTTCGCGACCATCAACCTTCAACGTGCTTCTTGGCTCCTACTGGTTCGATTAAACCTTGGTTTCTTTCTGAGGGAAAACTTGCTACTGTGCGCATCATACCTTCCTCTTGGGGTTCCCAACGAACGTGTGAGTTACACGCCATCAAGCTCTTTTTCTGGCGCCGTTGCCGGGGAGATCAAGACACGCTGCAAGGGGAGTCTCCACTTCTCAATCTCTTTACTTTGTTTTTGTCTTGCTTTATTTTATTTACTACTTTGTTTGCTGCACTAAATCAAAATACAAAAAAATTAGTTGCTAGTTTTACTTTATTTACTGTCTTGCTCTCTATATCGAAAACACAAAAAAATTAGTTACTTGCATTTACTTTATCTAGTTTGTTTTATTTACCTTTGCTAAAATGAATACCCCTGAAAATACTAAATTGTGTGACTTCACAAATGCAAATAATAATGATTTCCTATGCACACCTATTGCTCCACCTGCTACTACAGCAGAATTCTTTGAAATTAAACCTGCTTTACTAAATCTTGTCATGAGAGATCAATTTTCTGGTACTAGTTCTGATGATGCTGCTGCCCATCTCAATAATTTTGTTGAACTTTGTGAAATGCAAAAGTATAAGGATGTAGATGGTGATATTATTAAATTGAAAGTGTTTCCTTTCTCATTAAGAGGAAGAGCTAAAGATTGGTTGCTATCTTTGCCTAAGAATAGTATTGATTCATGGACTAAATGCAAGGATGCTTTTATTGGTAGATATTATCCTCCCGCTAAAATTATATCTTTGAGAAGTAGCATAATGAATTTTAAGCAATTAGATACTGAACATGTTGCTCAAGCTTGGGAGAGAATGAAAACTTTGGTAAAGAATTGCCCAACCCATGGACTGACTACTTGGATGATCATCCAAACCTTCTATGCAGGACTAAATTTTTCTTCGCGGAATTTATTGGATTCAGCTGCTGGAGGTACCTTTATGTCCATCACATTGGGGGCGGCTACAAAACTTCTTGATGATATGATGATAAATTACTCTGAATGGCACACGGAAAGAGCTCCACAAGGTAAGAAGGTAAATTCTGTTGAGGAAACCTCTTCCTTGAGTGATAAGATTGATGTGATTATGTCTATGCTTGTTAATGGTAGATCTAATGTTGATCCTAATAATGTTCCTTTAGCTTCATTGGTTGCTCAAGAAGAAAATGTTGATGTGAATTTCATTAAAAATAATAATTTCAACAACAATGCTTATAGGAACAACTCTGGTAATAACTATAGGCCATATCCTTCTGCTAATGGTAATGGTTATGGTAATTCTTATGGGAATTCTTACAACAATAATAGGAATGTACCCTCTGGTCTTGAAGTCATGCTTAAAGAATTTATTAGTACACAAACTGCTTTTAACAAATCTGTTGAGGAAAAGCTTGATAAAATTGATACTATTGCTTCTAGAGTTGATAGACTTGCCTCTGATGTTAATCTTTTAAAATTGAAAGTTATGCCTAATAATGATATTGATAATAAGATTACTACTACAGCAAATGCCATCCAAGTTAGAATTAATGAGAATATAAGATTAATGGCTGAACTGCGTGCTAGGTGGGATAGAGAAGAAAATGAAAAACTAGCTAAAGAGAATAATGTAGCTAAAGTTTGGACTATTACCACCACTAGTAATGCTAATTCTTCACATGTTGCTGCACCTCCTACTATCAATGGTAAAATAATTGGTGTTGGCAATGTTTCTACTCCTAGTGCAAAGCGAACAAAACTGCCTGAAATTGCTAAAACTGCTGAAACTGATAAAACTGCTGAAATTTTTTCCAACCTTGGGAATAATGATCCCATTGCTGTAGCTCATAATGATTTAGATTTTGATGATTGCCACATCTCTGAAGTTATAAAGTTCTTACAAAAACTTGCTAAAAGTCCTAATGCTAGTGCTATAAATTTAGCCTTTACAAAACATATTACAAATGCTCTCATAAAAGCTAGAGAAGAGAAACTAAAACTTGAAACTTCTATTCCTAGAAAGTTAGAAGATGGTTGGGAGCCCATCATTAAAATGAAATTCAATGACTTTGAATGTAATGCCTTATGTGATCTTGGTGCAAGTATTTCTGTTATGCCTAAAAAGATTTATGATATGCTTGACTTGCCACCATTGAAGAATTGTTATTTGGATGTTAATCTTGCCGATAATGTTAAAAAGAAACCTTTGGGGAGGATTGATAATGTGCACATTACGGTTAACAATAACCTTGTCCCCGTTGATTTTGTTGTCTTGGATATCGAATGCAATGCATCTTGTCCAATTGTGTTGGGAAGACCTTTTCTTCGAACTGTTGGTGCTGTTATTGATATGAGGGAAGGTAATATTAAATATCAATTTCCTCTCAAGAAAGGTATGGAACACTTCCCTAGAAAGAGAATGAAGTTGCCTTTTGATTCTATTATTAGAACAAGCTATGATGTTGATGCTTCTACTCTCGATGTTACTTGATTTGCACTTTCTGCGCCTAGCTGAAAGGCGTTAAAGAAAAGCGCTTATGGGAGACAACCCATGTTTTTACCTACAGCAATTTTTTGTTTTGTTGAGTCTTGGAAGTTGTTTACTACTGTAGAAACCTCTCCTTATCATGTTTTTGTGCCAAGTAAAGTTTCTATGTCAAAGTTGATGTTATATTTGGGATTGCTGCGCAGAAACAGCATTGCTGTCTGTCACGAATCTGGGCACAATTCTCTGTAGAAAATTCGAAAAAATCTGCCAATTTACGAGCGTGATCCTCAGATATGTACGCAACTTTCATTAGTTTTGAGTTTTTCCATTTGAGCAAGTCTGGTGCCATTTCTAAATTCGTCTTTACGGACTGTTCTGTTTTTGACAGATTCTGCCTTTTATTTCGCATTGCCTCTTTTGCTATGTTGGATTTATTTCTTTGATCCACTAATGTCCAGTAGCATTATGCAATGTCCAGAAGTGAAAATAATGATTGTGTCACCTCTGAATGTGTGAATTATTAATGATGCACTAACCCTCTAATGAGTTTGCTTGAAGTTTGGTGTGAAGGAAGTTTTCAAGGGTCAAGAGAGGAGTATGATATACTATGATCAAGAGGAGTGAAAGCTCTAAGCTTGGGGATGCCCCCGTGGTTCACCCCTGCATATTTTAAGAAGACTCAAGCGTCTAAGCTTGGGGATGCCCAAGGCATCCCCTTCTTCATCGACAACATCATCAGGTTCCTCCCCTGAAACTATATTTTTATTCAATCACATCTTTTGTTCTTTGCTTGGAGCGTCGGTTTGTTTTCGTTTTTGTTTTTGTTTGAATAAGATGGATCCTAGCATTCACTTTGTGGGAGAGAGACACGCTCCGCTGTTGCATATGGACACATGTGTCCTTAGGCTTTACTCATAATGTTCAAGGCGAAGTTTCTTCTTCGTTAAATTGTTATATGGTTGGAATTGGAAAATGCTACATGTAGTAATTCTAAACTGTCTTGGATAATGTGATACTTGGCAATTGTTGTGCTCATGTTTAAGCTCTTGCATCATATGCTTTGCACCCATTAATGAAGAAATACATAGAGCTTGCTAAAATTTGATTTGCATATTTGGTTTCTCTAAGGTCTAGATAATATCTAGTATTGAGTTTTGAACAACAAGGAAGACAGTGTAGAGTCTTATAATGTTTACAATATGTCTTTTATGTGAGTTTTGCTGCACTTGTTCATCCTTGAGTTTGCTTCAAATAACCTTGCTAGCCTAAACCTTGTATCGAGAGGGAATACTTCTCATGCATCCAAAATCCTTGAGCCAACTACTATGCCATTTGTGTCCACCATACCTACCTACTACATGGTATTTCTCCGCCATTCCAAAGTAAATTGCTTGAGTGCTACCTTTAAAATTCCATCATCCACCTATGCAATATATAGCTCATGGGACAAAATAGCCTTAAAAACTATCGTAGTATTGAATATGTACTTATGCACTTTATATTTTATTAAGTTGCTTGTTGTGCGATAACCATGCTTCTGGGGAACGCCATCAACTATTGTTGAATATCATGTGAGTTGCTATGCATGTCCGTCTTGTCTGAAGGTCTATCATTTTAGTGGTTGGAGCATGCAAAATTGTTAGAGAAGAACATTGGGCCGCTAACTAAAGCCATGAATCATGGTGGAAGTTTCAGTTTTGGACATATATCCTCAATCTCATATGAGAATAATAACTTTGCTACATGCTTATGCATTTAAGAGGAGTCCATTATCTGTTGTCCATGTTGTCCCGGTATGGATGTCTAAGTTGAGAATAATCAAAAGCGAGAAATCCGAAATGCGAGCATTCTCCTTAGACCTTTGTACAGGCGGCATGGAGGTACCCCTTTGTGACACTTGGTTGAAACATGGCATGCGAAGATCCGGTAGTCCAAGTTAAGTAGGACGAGGTGCGGGCACTATTAGTATACTATGCGTGAGGCTTGCAACTTGTAAGATATAATTTTCATAACTCATATGCTTTATTACTACCGTTGACAAAATTGTTTCATGTTTTCAAAATAAAAGCTCTAGCACAAATACAGCAATCGATGCTTTCCTCATTGAAGGACCATTCTTTTACTTTTATTGTTGAGTCAGTTTACCTATCTCCTTCCACCTTAAGAAGCAAACACTTGTGTGAACTGTGCATTGATTCCTACATACTTGCATATTGCACTTGTTATATTACTTTATGTTGACAATATCCATGAGATATACATGTTATAAGTTGAAAGCAACCGCTGAAACTTAATCTTCCTATGTGTTGTTTCAACACCTTTACTTTGATTTATTGCTTTATGAGTTAACTCTTATGCAAGACTTATTGATGCTTGTCTTGAAGTACTATTCATGAAAAGTCTTTGTCATATGATTCAGTTGTTTACTCATGTCATTACCTTTGCTTTGATCGCTGCATTCATTACATATGTTTACAAATAGTATGATCAAGATTATGATGGCATGTCACTTCAGAAATTATCTTTGTTATCGTTTTACCTGCTCGGGACGAGCAGAACTAAGCTTGGGGATGCTGATACGTCTCCAACGTATCGATAATTTCTTATGTTCCATGCTACTTTATTGATGATACCTACATGTTTTATGCACATTATATGTCATATTTATGCATTTTTGGAACTAACCTATTAACAAGATGCCAGAGCCATTGCTTTCTTTTTTGGTTTCAGAAATCCTAGTAAAGAAATATTCTCGGAATTGGACGAAACTTTCGCCAGGGTCCTATTTTTGCACGAAGCTTCCAAGACCGAAGAGATAACGAAGTGGGGCCACGAGGCGGGAAGGGTGGCGGCGCGGCCCAAGCCCCGGTCGCGCCGACCTACCCCGCCCCTCGTGGCCCCCGCGTTGACCCTCCGCCTACTTAGAGCTTCCGTCGCGAAACCCCCAACCGAGAGCCACGATACGGAAAACCTTAGAGACGCCCGCCGCGAATCCCATCTCGGGGGATTCAGGAGATCGCCTCCGGCACCCTGCCGGAGAGGGGATTCATCTCCCGGAGGACTCTACACCGCCATGGTCGCCTCCGGAGTGATGAGTGAGTAGTCCACCCCTGGACCATGGGTCCATAGCAGTAGCTAGATGGTCGTCTTCTCCTTGTTGTGCTTAATTGTTGGATCTTGTGAGCTGCCTAACATGATCAAGATCATCTATATGTAATTCTATATGTTGTGTTTGTCGGGATCCGATGGATAGAGAGTACTATGATTATGGTGATTATCAATCTATTGTTCATGTGTTGTTTATGATCTTGCATGCTCTCCGTTATTAGTAGAGGCTCTGGCCAAGTTTTTACTCTTAACTCCAAGAGGGAGTATTTATGCTCGATAGTGGGTTCATGCCTCCATTGAATCTGGGACAGTGACAGAAAGTTCTAAGGTTGTGGATGTGCTGTTGCCACTAGGGATAAAACATTGATGCTATGTCTAAGGATGTAGTTGTTGATTACATTACGCACCATACTTAATGCAATTGTCTGTTGCTTTGCAACTTAATACTGGAGGGGGTTCGGATGATAACCTGAAGGTGGACTTTTTAGGCATAGATGCAGTTGGATGGCGGTCTATGTACTTTGTCGTAATGCCCAATTAAATCTCACTATATTTATCATATCATGTATATGCATTGTTATGCCTTTCTCTATTTGTCAATTGCCCGACTGTAATTTGTTCACCCAACATGCTTTTATCTTATGGGAGAGACACCTCTAGTGAACTGTGGACCCCGGTCCTATTCTTTACATAGCATACAATCTACTGCAATTGTGTTTACTGTTTTCTTTGCAAACATCTTCCACTCGATACGTTTAATCCTTTGTTACAGAAGCCGGTGAGATTGACAACCTCACTGTTTCGTTGGGGCACTTTGGTTGTGTTGTGCAGGTTCCGCGTTGGCGCCGGAATCCCTGGTGTTGCGCCGCATCACATTTCGCGACCATCAACCTTCAACGTGCTTCTTGGCTCCTACTGGTTCGATTAAACCTTGGTTTCTTTCTGAGGGAAAACTTGCTACTGTGCGCATCATACCTTCCTCTTGGGGTTCCCAACGAAAGATGCTGCTTTTGAAGCAGTAGGAGAGACAAACATGCACAACAGTTACGGAGTATATTTACCATCTTCTTCCTGTCGCCTCCTCCCGGTCCCGCTTCTTCTGCTTCTTGCTGCCCATACCTTTAATCTTTGGTGGCTTGGGCTTGGGAGGAGGCACACGACCGGTCTCGATAGCTTGGTTCAATTTCTTCCTTAGGAATAGCCCATAGGCCATGTGGTTGGCTATGAAGCCGGATCGGTTAACAGTTTCCCCAACTTTGAGACAGCCGGACCCACCGGCTTCGGCATGCTGCAGGACGCTTCGAAAGTCAACCTTTATGCTCTTTGTGCAGAAGGGGCAGCTGTTCCTGGCACCAGTCCAGGGTTCACTCCAATACTTGTCGAACTTCCCCGCCTTAAGCTTGTTGAGAGTGGCCCTGGCCTTCCTATGACGCGACTCGACATCGCTGTCAACCTCATCAGTAGCAACCTGATACATGCCAAATAAACAGGTGAAGCAAATATGTAGCAGTTGCAACTAATAATGAATATGAATCTAAAAAGATTCTGACGCTAATTCAAAACCCTATAGCGCAAAAAAAAGAGGGAGAGACCATAGAGCAAATCGATACAGGGCTATGTTAAATAAGGGAGAGAGGTGAATCGGATGTGAAGCAAATATGTAGCAGTTGCAACTAATACTGAATATGAATCTAAAAAGATTCTGACGCTAATTCAAAACGCTATAGCGCAAAAAAAAGAGGGAGAGACCATAGCGCAAATCGATACAGGGCTATGTTGAATAAGGGAGAGAGGTGAATCGGAACATACTTCCTCCCCCTCGTCGACGATATTCTCGTCGAAGGTCGGCGGCGGCGGTTCAAAGATGAGTTCAACCTCGTCCTCGTCATCTAGGGGATGCTTCCCAAGAGAGTGGACCCATCTACCAACAGCATCAGATGCCGATGAGCGACCGATGGCCCGACCTTCGGCAATGGCCTCCGCTTCGTCTTTGGCATCCGCTGCGGCAATGATCGCCGCCGTTGCGGCCATGCGTGCTGCGGTCGCGGCTCTGGACGCCTCCTCTGCGGCTAAGGCCAGCCGCGCGGCTTTCGCTTTCGCTGCGTTGACGGCGTCGGTTGGGCTCTCCATCGGTGGAATGGGAAGGGGAAGTGAAGAGAGGGTTTTTTCCTAGTCCGTGGAGAGAGGGAGAAGTGTGGACGTGAAATGGATAACTGACGATATTTCAAGATTTGGGAGACATAGCACGAACCGGCAGATGACAGCGCGTGGGTGCATTACCTCATACTGCCTCTGTCCTAGAAAGAGCGTACGTGTGGGTTTTCAAGGCATATTAAGGATTTTATTATTACATTGGGAAACTGTCATCGACCATCACTTTCCTCTTCAACTTTTCCACCTCCAATGATCTAAATGCATGTAGTAAATAAGAAAACCATATTATGCTAAATACTACTACCTCCATCCCAAAGCGTAAGGCTTATATTATTTTTAGAAGCTCAAACTATGTCAAGGTAAACTAAGATTTTACCAAAAATCATTATCATGCAAAATACAAAATTAATATCAATACATAGACAACGATTTTTTTTGGTATGGTATCTACAAAATATTATATTAGTTGATAGATTGTTCTAAATTTTCGTCAACCTTTACTTGCTTTGACTCTTAAAAAAAGACTTAAGCTTTGTGATGGAGGTAGTACGTACTAGTCGTGAAGAAACTATATCCCTCGTGATGAGAAAGAAATATTTTTTACTACCACTCTTTTGTGGACAAATTTTGAAGTGCATTGCAAAACGAGAAGTACACTCTTTTATGGACAAATTTTAACTCTACACCCATTATTTCAGGATGGAGGGAGTATAACCCAACTTGTTTTTTTCTTCTGGGCACTACACTGCTTTTTCCCTGTGCAATGCTTGGTTCTACCCTTTTTCTCAATGTAATGGTCACTTTAAGTCATTTTTTCCCACACACATTTATTTTGTACTTCTCTACAGTGTTGACCGTGCTACTACTATTTGTGTTAGTGCGCCAAAAACAAAATGTTATTTTTTAAGTGCCAAATTAATCTAGGGCGTTGGTTGTGAATCGGTGAACAAAAAAGAGATAGCCCAAAAGAGGAACACACCAAGGTACAAAAACTAGCATATATGCATGTTTCTATGTACATATATATGACCCTGGGTTTGTAGATAAAAAACATTCATATATGCGCTTACTATTAATATACATAAGTTTATGCTGATTCTCTTGGTTTAGGTATATATATGGTTAGGCATCACTACTAATTCAGAAAAAAACAAAAATGTAACTCTTCAAGTGAAGTCATTTTAAGTGACCTAACAACTAAAATTCATATATAGGATTTGTATAGGAATTATGTAGGATTTAGATCACATGTGAATTTTCCCCACACTAGTTGTTTGATTCATAGGAACATATCCTATAGGAATCTTGCAGTGCAAATCCTATAAGAATAAAACATTAGGTCATACCTCATGGAAAATTTCCTTTGGCACAATCAAACACAACTCATCTTCCTATATGATTCAACTAGCCATTAAATCTCAATCCTATGTTTTCCATATTTCTATGGTTTTCCCATCCTATGAATCAAAGGAGCCTTAGGGCTTATATCTTTTTTTAGAAAGGCAAACTATGTTAAGATTGGCCAAGTTTTACGAAAAACCTTTAACATGCAAAATACAAAGTTGAGTCATTTCGTTTGAATCGGAGGGAGTACATTTGACGTTATGGTACTATTTGACAGCTGCTTGGCACTGTATTTTTTTTCGAACCAAACTTCCCCCTTCATGAAGCTTTTATTTTAGCTTCAGTGACTTGATACATCCATATATCTAGACAAAGTTGAGTCAATTCATTTGAATCAGAGGGAGTACATTTGACTATATGGGTATTGTTTGACAACTGCTTGGCACTGTCTTCTTTTTTGAACCAAACTGCCCCCTTCACGAAGCTTTTATTTTGGGATAGAGCTTCACTGACTTGATACTTCCAAGTTTCACAGTGACTTGGTGCCACCATCCACCATCCATCTCAGATCCAATGTATGCGATCGACTTAGAATTTAAACTAAATAATTATTATAATTGCTCAGAAATATTTCAAGAACTTCCAGTTAATCGTGCATATTTCGATTTATATTTTGGTGAAGTTTCATTCGATTTGAATCAAAGGTTTGTGAGCAAATATATACTCCCTCCGGTTCATATTAATTGACTCTAATATGGATGTACTAGACACATTTTAGTTCTAGATACATCCATATTGAAGTCAATTAATATGAATCAGAGGGAGTATTTAGTTTAAACTAGTGCTCGTATACGTAAAAAGCTCTTTAATCACAAGCTAATCGTCCGAGTGGGATGAAATATTCACAGATTTTAGAACAAGGCATCTACATTTTACTGGATTTTTTTCATAATTTTTGTTTTTAGGTTCGAAATAAGAGATAGTTTGGAACGTTGGATCTCAAATGGTTGGTAGATGGTGGCACCAAGTCACAATGAGATTTGGAGACTTCAAGTCACTGCAGCTCTGTCCTTTTATTTTGACAAACTGCAGAGCCGCTGGTGCATCTATGCTTGCGTACGGCCGACGCCGATTCTTAGCAAGGAAGTTCTTCCTATAAGTAGTAGTATCCATACTCCACTCCAAGGCATGTATAAAAAAAAGAACCCATCCCGTTCTCGTTTTCCCGATCACTCTTCTCTGAAGATGGAGGAGGCCCTCTTCTTGTGCCCCCTCTGCCTGCTGCCCTTCAAACCCCCCATATCCAAGGTCGCTCCCTTCCGATTTCATTCTTAGGTTCACCTGTGAGAAATGTCAATGACAACTGATGCCACGTACGTTGTTCCGTGCAGTGCAAGGGCGGTCATATGGGCTGTCGGCGCTGCGTCGGCGAGCTTGCGCCGAACCCGTGCAAGAAGTGCGAGCAGCCGGCGTGGTTGCCGCCGTCGAATCGATCTGGGCCAAGATTGCCGCCGTCGAATCGATCTGGGGCAATGGTCAAGTGCGTCGGCTGCCAGAGCTTGGTCGCCTCCACGGAGTCCTACAAGCACTATATCGCGTGCCCGCATGGTCCGTGCGGCTGCACAGAGGCCATCAATACCGGCTGCAGCTTCACCGGCCCGCCGCGGGAGCTCCTGGTACACCTCCAAGCATCCCACTCCATCCCAGTGTTTACGTTCCAGTATGGCATACCCGCCTGGTGCATAGTTCGTGTTCCGGTACAACCGCGGGGACACCTGTTCATCGGCAGTGGGGAAGAAGACGGTAGCGTGTTCGCCATCACCGTTGGAGCGCTCGGCCCGACCACCATTGTGTCCTGTGTGTGCATCAGGTCGGCCGCGTGCTTGTTTCCGATGTACAAGGCGCAGCTGTTGGTGATTGGTCCGCCGGCGCCGGCGACGGCTGGGACCAGTGACCTCTCGACGGACACCTTGATGGCGGTAATCGAGCCGACGAGCTCCCCGACGCCTAGCTCGATCATGTTGCAGCAGCTCACTTCTTTCCTGGCGGTGCCGCCCCGTTACGCGAAGCAGAATGGAGGGCAGCGTGTGTTGCCTATCTGCGTTTGCATCAACAAGAAGGTTATACAATAATCTTCGTTTAGTCATACTGCAATGTAGTTACTCGAAGATCGGAGGGAGTAGTTTAGTTCGAAGTAGGGTTCGTTCGGATGTATTTTGGACTTGTATAGTAGTACTACTACTCCAGAACTATTAGCTAGCTAGTTGGAGTGCTAGAATGCAGCTCGGAGTATTATAGTATTTTGGCAGTACTACTAGTTATGTATGTGACTGCAAATTCAAACTAAAATGGAGTATTTCTTGCTAATGTTGTTCTTTTGGAGTCATCATTTTTTTCTGAACGTGTTAACTATGCTATTGTCTAAGGATTCGTTTAGATTTCTTTGGTTGAATTCATATTTCGTCTCTTCCTAATTTGGCAAAACTGCACTGTCATGGGCATTCTTACAAGGTCGCTGAAGTTTCAAAGTTTCTTAATGTATATTGCGTAGGGTGTACCCCCTTAACATGGATCTGTTGCATTTTTGGGTTGTATTTTTTTTTGGCAATTTTCAGGACCATAAAATAGCACGCCTTCAGTTGAAATTTGAATTAGTGGCCGATACTAGCATGGAGTAGTGAAGTTTTTTTGTACTCCCTCGGTCCCACCAAAAGTGTCTCACCTTTGTTAAAATTTAGATGGATAGATGTATTTTTTTTACAAAGTTGAGACAACTTTGGTGGGACGGAGCCACGGAGTCGTAGTTGATGGCGAGAAGGTTGATGCCTTGCTAGGTTGGTGTACGTTGCAAAAAGAACAAGGTTGGTGTGTATTTGTTTTATTTGTTCACCATAATACTGACATGGCCATCGATTTGATTAGACAACACAAGCCTGGGATGTTTCACTTATTTATTGTAGGAAGCACGATTAATGTTCTGTAATGATGGGGCTACTCCTATAGTCCGTCTGCTCGGCTCCTACTCGGGTGTCGGGTCACATTCACACTCTCCTCTTTTTTTGAACACATTCACACTCTCCTCTTTTTTTGAACACATTCACACTCTCCTCGAAACTGCAGTAGGCAGTATATGCATAAGAGGAGGAGCGTCTCGGTTCACCTCCGTCGTCTATCCCCACTCCGCCCATCTTCCATAGCACGCGCCTGCGTCTCCGCCATGGCGCTTTCGCATCCTATCCAGCAGTGCCCAGTTTGAGAGCCTCTGTTCTCCAACTCAAACCCCCACCTGCCGCCATTGATCGCCATCTCTCTCCCAAAGTTCGAATCAGTAGATCTCCCAAGAAAATACCAACCCCATTGTACCACCTGCCTCATTGCGATGGCGAAATCGAGCAGGGTCTGTGGATCTGGGCTGTTTCACAAGGTGTTTACGGAAGGCCCCCTTGAAGTGCTCATCAGCCAGTGCGACGCCATCACCGCCGCGTCCCTAGTCGGTTCCTCCAAAAGTATTCTTCAGTCAGCCAAATACAGTGCCACTCTGCCTGCTTCTCAGCCGTTTGGCCTTCCGTGTGTTCTCTGTTGTGACCCGGCGGATAAACCATGGGCGGTGTTCAAGGAGGATTTGCCGGTGCACAGCAAGTGCAAACTACTGCCGCTGGACAGGTTCTCCTATGATGGCCTAATGCCACACGGTAAGGATGAGGAGCGGGCAGGCGCCAATGGAGATTGGATCGCCATGGTTGGCCCCGAAGGCAAGTGGAACCTCCTCAATGTCTACACTCATCGCAAGATTAAGCTTCCATCTTTGAGGAACAAGTTGGAAACCACACGCAATCCACTTATATTCGAGTATCAGCGTTCTGCTATTCAACTGCAGAAGATAGCTATTTGCCAAGTTCCTACAGCTGCTAGGGGGTATCAAGATTTCTCCCTTGTCGCAATCTTCGACTTTGCAATTGCCTACCTCCATGGCGAATATCCTCGTACATGGATATTTCTTGAAAACCAGTTTCAGTACGGCGCCATATACTGCGATGCAATTATACATAACGGACTTGTGTTCGCCGTTACTGAGCTTGGAAATGTTTATGCATGGGATCCTAATCAATTTGGTAACATTTCCTCCCTATCTTTTTTATATACGTAACTTATATAGTATTTCACCTCTTATTTGTTGAACTGTCTTGGCATCTTTTGGCTTAAAGGAATTCCATAGGCGCACACCATAACCCTCTTGTGGTATGGACATATATAGAATTTAACATCTATAGGAATTTTAGTATGGTCTAATGTGCATGTTGTTCCTTAGGAAAAAGGCCCCCTAGTAATTAAGTTTCTTTATTATTACTCCCTAGAAAATTTAAGGTAGAGTAGAAATAGAATCAATAAAGGTGCCATGCAATATTGATAAAGACTTTCATTTGTTTATATTCCCCCGGTTCTAGAGAATAAGGAGTACTATATTCAAACCATCTAAAATTTGGACCAATATTTTCGGGAACATGTTTTAAATCCATATGAAGTTTTACCAAGATGTTCGAAATATATTTCAAACCATCTTATGTTCGACCATGATTTTATAAAGTACTAGTATTGGCATCCCAATATCAAATCAATATCACTAGTAGATAAATCATGAAATATATTTTCATGTGACGTGTTCTTTCCTTTTTCAAGGTCCTATAGTGCTCCCTGCTCCATTCATTCCGTGGACGGCTGGATTTGATGGCGATGATGATTTTGACTCTAATAGTCGTACGTGGTGGCTGGCAAGATCTCAAGATCGTTCTAGACTTCTCCTGGTCTATGCACGTGGCGTAATGGATTTTGACGCTGACGGTGCTCCAACTCATTATGATAGTACCCCTTCTGTCCATTGCGGTCGCGCTGTTCACAGCTATTCGGGGTATACCTGCATTGTATTCTCGAATGACACTAGTCGGTTACTTCCAGCCAACCCGTGGGAAAGGGTTACTAATCTTGGAGACTATTCTATGTTCCTTGGGTTGAACTATCCGATTTTCATGCCAGTGGGTGGTGCAACATTTCCCCCAGGATATTTGACAAGAAGAAACTGCATCTACACCACGCCTCAGGCCATTGGCTCTCACTTTGACACATCACATCAAGAAATTTTCCGCTTCAGTCTAAATGGCGAAGACCACCAAAGCATATCTTTCTCAAGCAGCGGTCCAGGGGCCAACTGGCATACGGGGTTTTGGTTCATCCCAAGCTACACCAACGCGCTGGACTGGAACAAAGACAATCAGAGTTAGGGATATTTATGTAATAGTAGGATCATACTACTAGCTAGCTCAGTTGGTCTTGACTCCTATTTAACTATTTATAGCTAATGTACTTAGGTGATAAATTTATGCTATTTGCATGAACCCAGGTGCTTCTTTTAATTTGATCAAATACGGTCTATACACATGCATGGTTGTTTGGCTGTTTCAGTGTCCCTAGAGGCATACATATATACTGTTATTTAGCAATCTTTATTACAGTACAAAGGTCTTAACCTCATGGTTCACAGAAAGTATAAACGTAGATCAACCATCTAAACATAGAAGACATTCTAGTGTATGATTCTTACATATACACATCAACATCCTATCAGAAAATCTTAATGTGAATTGTACTGGCTGTACAAACCCGTGCATCATTCTCTAGCCGGTTGCACCCAAAAACCAAATCGTGGTACTTCATAGTTGACTGTATGTAGGACAACATACAGATCCAATGCGAAGCCATGGGTATCACCTGCATGACAGAACCATATTTCACATGGTTGGAGGTACTCCATATGGCATTTAAAATCATTCCTTGTCCTTCATATGGCCCTAAAAATAGTACAGTTGGATTTGTGGGTTTTAATTTTTTATTAACACACTCAATTGATTGCCCAAACATTGATTAATAATATTATTAAGGGGTGTGATGTTGAAAGCCATAAGAACAATGTGCCAAACAATCTTTGCTAGCGGACGGTAAATGTATACCCATCAGAAATAATCAGCAGACGTGCATGTTTCTTTGGTCAGAATAACTGCTGCACCATCTTAAAAGTAAATGGCATGACCATTTATTTGATTTGATAGCGTGCAGCTAGATGGCGTACATTACTATCTCTACTTCCTTGGGTCGCCCAAATCTGGAGTACTAAAAGCAAATCCTGGTGATTCATTTGACAAGACAACACAGATGCGTCCAAATTTCTCCGTCCATATTATTATAGTAATATACGAAATCTGGAGTGCGTTGCCTCGTTGCCTTCCAAGAGAAGCTGCATTCCTTGCCAAAAAAGAGAGAGAGGCTGTATTTATAACTACCTCACCGGCCGCCACTAGTACAAACCATCACTCCCTCTCCACCTCCACCTCCATCTCTTCCCTAGTAGCTCCACCTCCATATCGGCGACGGACCACAATCGCGCGGCTTCGACTTCCTCTTCGACGGCGGCGGCGACAGAGGCGTGAGGCACCTTCTCCGCGGCGCATCACTCATCCTCGTCCCGCGGCAACAATGGCTGTATGTGAAATCACCATACCCTTTTGTATGGTAGAGATGATGATGTGCGGATAAAATTTTATTGGCGGTTGCTCATCCTTGTTTGAATATTTGGTGTAGATTCACATCTAGGGCAGGGTGTCAAGCGGGGTGGGTAGCGGGCTAGCTAGTTTCAGTGCGAGTGCTTTAAATCTGCTCTAATCTCAACCACTATTTGCTCTAATTTTCTGCTTTGCGGGACGATTCGCGGACGCCGCTTGCAACCCTAATCTAGGGTATTGATCCTAGTTTAGTAGACTACTAGGATTTACATGCCAATTTGTTTTTAGACTAATCCGGATATTTGTCAATACTACTAGAGTACGTACTTCTTCCGTTCGTATTTAATTGACTCTAGTTGAAAGCATCGACAGTTCATTTTCTTCTCTCCCTCGCGTCGACTAATTAAAACCGAACAGAGGGAGTATTAGGAATCCTTGTGCATCCGTACTACCAGTAAGGTATTGCGTTGTTGCAGAGGCTCAGTGTAATCAATATCTTTCGATATTAATATACGGAGTACTCACTTTATCAGAAAATAAATTAGTAATCCATGTTCAAACTTGCTAGTTTGATCGACGTTTGATGATGATTTGTGAGGCCATGTATGGGCCTAGTTTGTTTCCTTTGCTTGGTGGTCAGTAGGCTGATGATTTTTTTTTGCTTGGTCGATCTGTGGTCGTTCCATGGCCACTGCTGATTAATCATTACTAGAATCAACAATTTTTTGCTTGTCTGGTGATTGGAATTGTATGCGCTCTTCTGAAGAGCACCATCGCACGATGATTAGTCTTAATGGAGATGCAGATGTCGATCAAGAGGGAGAAACATATCTTGATCATGCATTTCTCACGAGATTACTTGGTGATTGGAAGTAGAATCCACAATTTGTTGTGCAAACTTCTCAACATATGCATATATTCGTTGAATTGGCTTTATGTGATCAATATTACTTCTTATTGCAGATGGATGGAGGGGAAAGAGCGAAAAAACCGATACTTAGTGAAATGACTTCTCATTCTGTGACTTCTGATATCCTAGATGACAAGGTAAATATATAGAACGATGATTCGTAGGTGATGAAAGCAGAATCCACAATTTGCCGTGCAAACTTCTCAACATATGCATTTATTTGATTAATTAGTTTTATGTGATCAATAGTATTACTTATTCCAGATGGACGTAGGGGAAGGAACGAAAAAGCGGATGCTATGTGAAATGACTTCTAAATCTGTGTGTTCTGATATCCCAGATGACAAGGTAAACATATGGACCGACGCTTGTTTTGCTGCTGCCCCCGTTAGATGGCTAGATGCTCTGGTCTAATTTCTGTTCATGTGCTTATTATTGCAGAAACATAGAGTTGAAGAAAACTCTATATTGTCTGATGACAAAGGTGAAATGGCATGCCAGTCTTTTAAACCTCCGACGCCACCTTGTTTACTGTCTATGGAGACTGATGCAGCTGGACCTGGTACTGATGAGCCTATACGTGGCATCATCGTGCCACATGAAGAAGGTTGTGGATTGGGTTTACCCCCTGCTGAAGAAACTGGTGGTGCAGCTGGAGCTGCTAGTGTAGAGCCTCTAGTGAACGGTGTCGTGCCACGGGAATTCTCTGAACTAGAGCAAGACGGTTTACCTATTGTCAAGACCGATGTAACTGGTGCTGATGCTGGAGTTGCTACTGATGATCCTGCACCCGAAGTTGCCACGCCACCCGAAGGAGGTTTTGTATTGGTAGAACCCGTCATGACTATGCCCACAGTACTGACTGGTGGTGGACCTGGAGCTGGTAGGGTAGAGCCTCTAGCGAAAGGTGTCGTGCCACGAGAATCCTCTGAAGTGGATATTGGTGGTTTACCCTCTGTAGATACTGGTGGTCTACCTGGAGCTGGTATTGTAGAGATTTCAGCAAACAGTGCTGTCCCACCCAACTCCTATGAACTGGAGCATGTACCTGATGTGCCTTCTGTAGAACCTGATGCACCTGTAAGTAGTGGTGATGATTCCGCTGAATCTGATCAAGAAGGATCTGCATCTCGAGGACAAGATGTCAGCTGTCATTCACCTGAACCCGAGCTGAAGTCAGCAACGGTAGCTTATATGGCACGGACTGTCCTTCAAGCTCTAAAGATCCAGTTGGGTGGTTCACAGGACCAGCTACTCCAAGCCATTGTCACTACAAAAGACCAGCCAGCATGCTTCGTTATCTCCTGCATACTGTTTGACAAGCTGAAGCACTGCAACTGGCGCATTGTTCAATCCCATCAGCATGGAGAGAGGAGCTATGTTTATGTCAAGATGATTCATGCTGATTTGGTAAGGTTCCATGATAAGATGTATGGGTGGGGTGAGGCAAGAGCCACATTTTGCAGCATTCACACAGTCTTCGCTCTTGAGCCAGACCCCATGGATGCTTACCCAGTGGTGCAGCTGTCCTGACTTGATATATGTTTTATGATCAGTATGCTGCTGTCGTGGAACTGTGATGTGGAGCTACCTTTCTTATGGTTTCTAGGCTTTTGGTTTCAACATGTATTATGGAGCTTACCTTAGGACTTTCGCATGCGTTTGGCTGTTGACCTGTAATGTTTGTGGTTGGTTGTCTAATCTACTTGGCACAATCACATTGCAAAGGCAAATGTTCCTTTTCTCTTTAATTGTTATTATGACTTATGTGTTATAACCAGGCAAGAATATGCAATCTTGGTTCTCTGACCGATATATATGTACATACAACTTTTGTTCACATAATAACACTTACACGGGAAAAGAGTAGCTTTCTCTGTTGGACAAACACCAAACCACAAAAGGGTAACAACACAATATCCAAACTAGGTACGGCACCTGTTGAGCATACATGACTTTTGTCGTAAAATCACGTTAACCAACACTAGCAGCATCTTGTTCTTTGCAAGGTGCTATGCTTATCAGTCTAATCCCAATACACAACCTACTTCAGGTGGCACGATGATGTCAGGTGCAGGTTCACCAGTACCAACTCTCTTGCATCAGTCTCCATTGAAGGTACGCCACTGCTGCAGTAGACACCATTAGCAATGCAACCTGAAGGTGTTCTTATCCTCATATCAGGATCACATAATACAGGTGTCAAGCTTCATGCACTAGCCAACACAATCAAAAGTCCGAACTAGGATCGCTAGGAAAAAAAACATGAAGATCCTTTTATCGAATCCCACGCTGAACATCTTTTTCACTAATTAGGTAAGCTCCTGCTGACAAACATATTACAGCAACTCCAGCAGTGGCTCTATATTTTGGCGCTGTGGGCTGATGCTGCGCATGGAGCCGGCAATAGCTTCACCGGAAGCTGCAAACTGTGGCGGCCAAATGCAGGGCTGAAACAGCGTATTTTCAGAGGCGCTATAATGCAGCGCCAAAAACAGAATATAATGAAAAATAGAGTGCAGTAAAACAGAAGATCAAATAAAGACTAGAAATAGACATAAAATAGGAGAAAATTAGCTTGATAGATACTCCGTAGTTCATATTTGTACAAAGTAGTGCGATAAAACTAAACTAAAACTCGACATCTGACGAGTCCGGTGTCGTGCCCGACACCGGATCCGACGAGAAGAGGTCAATCCAACGGGGGTCGTCCTCGCCAATGGTGGTCGGCCCGGCGAGCTGCGCTTCGATGAAGGCCCGCTTCGTCGCCTTCTCCGCCCTCCGTTGTGCGCGGTCCTCCTTCTTCGCAGCCCGCCTCGTAGCCTTCTCCGCCCTCCGTCTGCGGAAGTGCTCGTTCTCGGCGGCTACGTCCTCGGGGAAGCGGGCCGCCCACTCGCGCGCCGCGCGCTCGTCCCGCTCGGCAATGCGCAAACGGCGCTCCGTCTCGCGGCGGCGGCGCTGTTCCTCCTGTCTAACGATGTACGGCGGCGGCGCGAGATCCTCGGCCTGCTGGCGCGTCCACACGTCATGGAAATTCATCGACGATCGCGGGCGCCCGAGCCGCCACGCCACGGCGTCGTACGCGCGCGCGGCCTCGTGCGCGGTCTCGTAGGTGCCGAGGCCGATGCGCTCGCCGCCGTCACGTATCTCCGCGTAATACGTACCTTTGGGGCGCGCGCGGACGCCGCGGTACCCCGTGCCCGAGACGCGGCAGTACCGCGAGCTCGACGCGAGACGAGGCATGGCGGCGGCGGCGGAAGCGGAGCCGCGGCGGCGATATTAGGCGCAGATGGGCAAATTTCAGCAACCCGTGTCCATCTTTTTTTTTGGCAGGATTACGCCATGTACCACCTTCCAATTAGAAAATAGTACTGTTCAGCCTTCCCCTGTTGGGCCCAATATTTCACTTTGGGTTGCCAACGGCCATCTACATGGTAATTGCTCTCGGCCTACTTGCTCCGGCCGTCGAAGCCCAATAACTACAAATGGGCCTTTCTGCTCATGCAATTTCGGCCCTTTTCTAATGAAACACAGATCCTATGAATGGCAAAAGAAAAAAACGCGGAGATTCTACATAAAAGTTGTTTTTAGTTATTTTGAATTATTGGGTTCCAATTTTTGAAACTGCTCATGCCCAATATGAAAATCCTTGTTCGCTCCATACCCACATGGATAACGGTATTTTTAATAATTCATAAAGTGGATTTGAAATTTAAAACATATCCTAATAATTCCATGATTTAATCTATCAACTTGCAAGATCTTGGAGAGAAAAAGCTTGTATTAGTCTGCAGAATCCGCACCGTTTCAAAGGCGGCAGTGGATCAAAAGAAAAAAGGAAGTAGCCAGAAATTAGGGGTCAAAAATAACTCCAAGAAATGAAACTTTTATTGTTCGTAGAGGATGACATGCGGGACCCATGAGCCAGCAGCTTACTCAACGTTTCAAAGGCGGCATGAGATCGGAAGAAAAAGGCAAGTGACCAAATATCAGGTGCCAAAAATAATCCAAGAAATGAAACTTATTGTACATAGAGGATGACATGCGGGTCCCATTTTGCAGCAGCGGTTTCAGCGTTTCAAATGCGGTTTGAGATCAAAAGAAAAAGAAAGTAGCCAGAAATTAGGGGGTAAAAAAACTCCAAAAAAAGAAAGTTGATTGTACATAGAGGATGACATGCGGGTCCCATGAGTCAGCAGCTTACTCAACGTTTCCAAGGCGGCAGGGGATCAAAAGAAAAAGGAAATAGCCAAAAATCAGAGGTGAAAAAAAACCAAGAAAAGAAATTTTATAGTACATAGAGGATGACATGCGGGTCCCATGAGCCAGCAGGTTCCTCAACGTTTTCAAAGGCCGGTGGGGATCAAAAGAAAAAGGCAAATAGCCAGAAATTAGGGGTAAACAATAAATCCAACAAAGGAAAGGTTTATTGTTCATAGATGCTGACATGTGGGACCCATGAGCCAGCAGCGTCAAGGCAAGTGACCAAAAATCAGGGGTAAAAAAAATCCAAGAAAAGAAACTTTATTGTACATAGAGGATGACATGTGGGTCCCATGAGCCAGCACCTTACTCAACGTTTCAGAGGCGGCTTGAGATCGAAAGAAAAAGGAAAGTGACCGAATATCAGGAGCTAAAAATAATCCAAGAAAGGAAACTTTTATTGTACATAGAGGTTGACATATGGGTCCCACTAATACAAGCTCTTTCGCTCGAAGATCTTGCAAGTTGATTGTACATAGAGGATGACATGCGGGCCCCATGTGTCAGCAGCTTACTCAATGTTTCCAAGGCGGCAGTGGATCAAAAGAAAAAGGAAATAGCCAAAATCAGAGGGTGAAAAATAAATCCAACAAAGGAGAGGTTTATTGTCCATGGAGGCTGACATCTGGGACCCACGAGCCAGCAGCGTCCTCTACGTTTAGAAGGCGACTGGGGATCGAAAGAAAAAAGGCAAATAGCCAGAAATTAGGGGTACAAAATAACTCCAAGAAAGGAAGTGTTTATTGTTCATAGAGGCTGACATGTGGGACCCATGAGCCAGCAAAGTCTTCAACGTTTCAAAGGCGGCAGGGGATCAAAAGAAAAAGGAAGTAGCCAGAAATTAGGGGTAAAAAATAACTCCAAGAAAGGAAACTTTTATTGTTCATAGAGGATGACATGCGGGACCCATGCTCCAGCAGCTTCCTCAACGTTTCAAAGGCGGCATGAGATCGAAAGAAAAAGGCAAGTGACCAAATATCAGGACCCGAAAATAATCGAAGAAAGAAATTTTATTGTACATAGATGATGACATGCGGGACCCATTTAGCAGCAGCGGTCTCAACGTTTCCAAGGCGGCACGGGATCAAAAGAAAAAGGAAGTAGCCAGAAATTAGGGTTCAAAAATAACTCCAAGAAAGGAAACTTTTATTGTTCGTAGAGGATGACATGAGGGACCCATGAGCCAGCAGCTTACTCAACGTTTCAAAGGCGGCATGAGATCGAAAGAAAAAGGCAAGTGACAAAATATCAGGAGACAAAGATAATCCAAGAAAAGAAAACTTTATTGTACATAGAGGATGACATGCGGGTCCCATTTAGCAGCAGCGGTCTCAACGTTTCAAATGCGGCTTGAGATCAAAAGAAAAAGAAAGTAGCCAGAAATTAGGGGGTAAAAAAACTCCAATAAAGGAAAGTTTTATCGATGAGCCAGCAGAGTCCTCAACGTTTCAAAGGCGGCAGGGGATCAAAAGAAAAAGGAAATAGCCAAAAATCAGAGGGTGAAAAAAAACCAAGAAAATGAACTTTTATAGTACATAGAGGATGACATGCGGGTCCCATGAGCCAGCAGGTTTTTCAACGTTTCAAACGTGGCATGAGATCGAAAGAAAAAGGCAAATGACCAAATATCAGGATCCAAAAATAATTCAAGAAAAGAAACTTGATTGTACATAGAGTATGACATGCGGGTCCCATTTAGCAGCAGCGGTATCACCGTTTGAGAGGCGGCAGGGGATCGAAAGAAAAAAGCAAGTGACCAAATATGAGGTGCCAAAAAAAATCGAAGAAAAGAAAGTTTTATTGTACATAGAGGATGACATGCGGGTCCCATGAGCCAGCAGGTTTTTCAACGTTTCAAACGTGGCATGAGATCGAAAGAAAAAGGCAAGTGACCAAATATCAGGAGCCAAAAATAATTCAAGAAAAGAAACTTGATTGTACATAGAGGATGGCATGCGGGTCCCATTTAGCAGCGGTATCACCGTTTGAGAGGCTGCACGGGATCGAAAGAAAAAGCCAAGTGACCAAATATCAGGAGCCAAAAATAATCTAAGAAAAGAAATTTTACTGCATAGAGGATGACATGCGGGTCCCATTTTGCAGCAGCGGTCTCAACGTTTCCAAGGCGGCACAGGACCAAAAGAAAAATGAAGTAGCCAGAAATCAGGGGGTGAAAAAAATCCAAAAAAGAACGATTTCAATTGGGCTGCATGTGGACATCTGGGCATTCGAACTATCCTGCTGGCCCTTTTGACTCGTACAATTTCAGCCCACTCCAAAACAGGATAGTTCGGATTTTTCTAAAAAAACAGGAAAGTCCTATGCTTCGCAAAAACAAAAAACAAGGAGATTCAGCATATAAATTTGTTTATGTAAAAATAAAGATTTAATTTATCCGTTGAAATAGCTCAGAGCGCAATACACTGTTTATTGTCTGCAAAATAATCAAGATATCACATGTTTCTTGTACGGGGAGGCTGACATCGTGGACCCATGAGCCAGCAGCGTCGTTTTAAAGGCGGCAGGGGATGGAAAGAAAAAATAAACCAAAAATCTGTTGGTAAAAAATCCAAGAAAAGAAACATTTTCGTTCTGAGAGGATGACATGCGGGACCCATGAGGCAGCAGCGTCCTCAGCGCTTATTGTTCATAGAGGCTGACATGTGGGACCCGTGAGCCAGCAGCGTCCTCAACGTTTTAAAGGCGGCAGGATATCGAAAGAAAAAATAAGCCAAAAATCATTTGGTAAACAATATCCAAGAAAATAAACATTTACCGTTCTGAGAGGATGACATGCGGGACCCATGAGGCAGCAGCATCCTCAACGATTCCAAGGCGGCAGGGGATCAAAGAAAAAAAAAGGAAATATCCAGAAATTAATTAGGGGTTCAAAAAAATCCATCAAAGGAAACTTTTATTGTTCATAGAGGATGACTTGTGGGACCGACCTGCCAACAGCGTCCTCATCGTTTCAAAGGGGCAGGAGATCCAAAGAAAAAGGCAAATAGCCAGAAATTAGGGGTCAAAAATAACTCCAAGAAAGGAAACTTTTATTGTTCGTAGAGGATGACATGCGGGACCCATGAGCCAGCAGCTTACTCAACGTTTCAAAGGCGGCATGAGATCGAAAGAAAAAGGCAAGTGACAAAATATCAGGAGCAAAAGATAATCCAAGAAAAGAAACTTTATTGTACATAGAGGATGACATGTGGGTCCCATTTTGCAGCAGCGGTCTCAATGTTTGTAATGCGGCTTGAGATCAAAAGAAAAAGAAAGTAGCTAGTAATTAGGGGGTGAAAAAAATCCAAGAAAGGAAAGTTGATGGACATAGAGGATGACATGCGGGTCCCTTGAGCCAACAGCTTACTCAACGTTTCAAAGGGGGCAGGGGATCAAAAGAAAAAGGCAAGCCAAAAATCAGAGGGTGAAAAAAATCCAACAAAGGAAACTTTTATAGCACATAGAGGATGACATGCGGGTCCCATGAGCCAGCAGGTTCCTCAACGTTTCAAACGTGGCATGAGATCGAAAGAAAAAGGCAAGTGCCCAAATATGAGGTGCCAAAAAAACTCCAAGAAAATAAAGTTGATTGCTCATAGAGGATGACATGCGGGTCCCATGAGCCAGCAGGTTCCTCAACGTTTCAAACATGGCATGAGATCGAAAGAAAAGGCAAGTGACCAAATATGAGGAGACAAAAATAATTCAAGAAAAGAAAGTTTTATAGTACATAGAGGATGACATGCGGGTCCCATTTAGCAGCAGCGGTATCACCGTTTGAGAGGCGGCAGGATCAAAAGAAAAAGAAATTGCCAAAAATCGAGGGTGAAAAAAAACCAAGAAAATGAACTTTTATAGTACATAGAGGATGACATGCGGGGAGCAGCAGCGGTATCACCGTTTGAGAGGCGGTGGGATCGAAAGAAAAAGTCAAGTGACCAAATATGAGGTGCCAAATAATCCAAAAAAAGAAAGTTTTATAGTACATAGAGGATGACATGCGGGTCTCATTTAGCAGCAGCGGTATCACTGTTTGAGAGGCAGCAGGGGATCGAAAGAAAAAGTCAAGTTACCAAATATGAGGTGCCAAAAAAATCCAAGAAAAGAAAGTTTTATAGTACATAGAGGATGACATGCGGGTCCCATTTAGCAGCAGCGGTATCACGTTTGAGAGGGCAGGTGATCGAAAGAAAAAGTCAAGTGACCAAATATGAGGTGCCAAAAAATCCAAGAAAAGAAAGTTTTATAGTACATAGAGGATGACATGCGGGTCCCATTTAGCAGCAGCGGTATCACCGTTTGAGAGGCGGCAGGGATCGAAAGAAAAAGGTAAGTGACCAAATATGAGGTGCCAAAAATAATTCAAGAAAAGAAAGTTTTATAGTACATAGAGGATGACATGTGGTCCCAGTTAGCAGCAGCGATATCACCGTTTGAGAGGCGGCAGGGGATCGAAAGAAAAAGGCAAGTGACCAAATTTGAGGTGCCAAAAAAACTCCAAGAAAAGAAAGTTGATTGCACATAGAGGATGACATGCGGGTCCCATTTAGCAGCAGCGGTCTCAACGTTTCCAAGGCGGCAAGGGATCACAAGAAAAAGGAAGTAGCCAAATCAGGGGGTCAAAAAAATCCAAGAATAGAAAGAATTTTGGTTCATAGAGGATGACATGCGGGACCCATGATCCTGCATCGTAAACGGCTCGATCGGAGAACGTTGAACGAGATGGCGCGATCTAGAAAAAAACAATGCCAGAGAGGCTGCCATCTGGGCCCTACATCCCTCGGCGGTGCGGATTTGCGTTGACTCGGCCGGCGAACCCGAGATTTCGAGATGCACCACGTCCCGGGCCACCATACGCGACGTTTTGGCCGCTTTCGTCGGGCTAGGTGGCCTCAAAAACGAGAAAAAAAAGTTTTGACATGCACCACGGAGGGACCAAAATCGTCGGCCATGGTACACCAGCAACCACGGCGCGACTTCAACTTCGTCGGCCATGGCAACTTTTCTTGTAGTGAACGGCGCCAGAAAAGTGCTTGATGTCTACGGGTGCTTCTATTCTTGTAGACAGTGTTGGGCCTCCAAGAGCAGAGGTTTGTAGAACAGCAGCAAGTTTCCCTTAAGTGGATTACCCAAGGTTTATCGAACTCAGGGAGGAAGAGGTCAAAGATATCCCTCTCATGCAACCCTGCAACCACAAAGCAAGAAGTCTCTTGTGTCCCCAACACACCTAATAGGTGCACTAGTTCGGCGAAGAGATAGTGAAATACAAGTGGTATGAATGAATATGAGCAGAGTACGGCGCCAGAAAATAGCTTGCTGGCGTGCAGTTGATGGTAGTAATATTGCGGGAAGTAAACATGCAGTAGTAACGAGCAGTAGTAATCGGTAAAACAAGAACAAGCAGCGATAGCAGTATTTAGGAACAAGGCCTAGGGATTAGACTTTCACTAGTGGACACTCTCAACTTTGATCACATAACAGAATAGATAAATGCATACTCTACACTCTCTTGTTGGATGATGAACACATTGCGTAGGATTACACGAACCCTCAATGCCGGAGTTAACAAGCTCCACAATTAAATGTTCATATTTAAATAACCTTAGAGTGCATGAAAGATCGATACGACTAAACCAAGTACTAACATAGCATGCACACTGTCACCTTCATGCTTATGTAGGAGGAATAATACACATCAATACTATCATAGCAATAGTTAACTTCGCAATCTACAAGAGATCATGATCATAGCATAAACCAAGTACTAACACGGATGCACACACTGTCACCATTACATCGTGTAGGAGGAATAAAACTACTTTAATAACATCACTAGAGTAGCACATAGATAAATTGTGATACAAAACACATTGCAATCATAAAGAGATATAAATAAGCACTTCACTATGCCATTCATAACAGTGAATAAGTATTCTGTGAAATATAGCCTAAGAGACCCACACGGTGCACACACTGTCACCTTTACACACGTGGGACAAGGAGTCTCCGGAGATCACATAAGTAAAACTCACTTGACTAGCATAATGACATCTAGATTACAAGCATCATCATATGAATCTCAATCATGTAAGGCATCATGAGATTATTGTATTGAGGTACAGGAGAGAGATGAACCACATAGCTACGGTACAGCCCCGAGCCTCGATGGAGAACTACTCCCTCCTCATGGGAGCAGCAGCGGTGATGAAGATGGCGGTGGAGATGGCAGGTGTCGATGGAGAAGCCTTCCGGGCACTTCCCCGTCCGGCAGGTGCCGGAACAGACCCGTCCCCCAGATCTGGCTTCGCGATGGCGGCGGTTGGAAGGTTTCGTCCGTGGCTTCCTCCGTAAGGGTTTTGGTCAGGACCTTTAAATAGGCGAAAGGGGAGCCTCGGAGGCTGGGGCCACCACACCATAGGGCGGCGCGGCCCCCTCTGGCCGCGCGTGTGGTGTGGGGCCCCCGCCCTCCTCTGGCTCTTCGGGTGTTCTGACTTCCGGAAAATAGGAACCTCGTTGATTTCGTCCATTAGAATATTCGTTACTAGGATTTCTGAAACCAAAACAAAAAACAGAATGCACTTCGGCATCTTGTTAATAGGTTAGTTCAGTAAAATGCAGAATATGACATAAAGTATGCATAAAACATGTAGGTATCATCAATAAAGTAGCATGGAACATAAGAAATTATCGATACGTTGGAGACGTATCATGGCGATGTTTCCTTTTTATAATGCGAGGTTGTCCCAAAGCAATATAAATTATATTGTGTACTATTTTTGCGGGCGCGAGCCCCCGAGCTTTATGTTGACCGCTATTTGGCGACACCTTTTTATTTTGGCGAGATACCTTATACCAAGGCGAGATATTTTGCGTTGTATTTGTCGACATGTGTGTATATATATATTGTATCTTCTGGGTAGAAGCCCCCGAGCCTGTCGAAAAGATATATAATTCCACTATCTTTATTATATTGCAGCATCGCGAGCCCGCCTCATTAAAAACCTTTCCAGCCCCACTCGGTGCCCCGAAAAAGGAAAAGAGTGCGTCTGAAAACTCGCGGGCGTTTCAGTACATTGTATGTTTACAAAGGAGACTATATTTTGGCTTCTAAGCGTAAAAACGCCTGAGCTGCGCTACGTTCCAAGGATTTGGCTCAGCAATCCCCGTCTTCTTGTCCTTGATTTGTATGCTCCTCCTTCAATTACTTCTGTGACGATGTAAGGTCCAAGCCATGGTGACTCTAGTTTTTCATGGCTTTTTTGAGTCGTAAAACCAAGTCCCCAACTTGAAAAGATCTTGGCAATCGTCGACTGTGGTAGTTTTTCAGGTCCTGTTGGTATTTGGCGACTCGTGACAATACTTCATCTCGAGCCTCATCAAGTGCGTCGACATCATCCTCCAGAGCTCTTCTGGAAGTTTCTTCATCATATTCTGTAACTCTTGGAGAATCATGCTCTATTTCTATCGGCACTGCTTCAGCTCCATGGACCAGAAAAAATGGCGTCTCCTGTGTCGCTGTATTTGGTGTTGTTCGGATGCTCCACAACACGCTTGGCAACTCCTCTGGCCAAGTATGCCGAGTTTTTTCCAATGGTCCTAACATGCGCTTTTTGATACCATTGCAGATGATGCCATTGGCTTTTTCGACTTGACCGTTGGTCTGTGGATGTGCGGCAGACGCAAAACTCAATTTAATGCCCACTTCTGCGCAATACGCTTTGAACTCCTTGGATGTGAAGTTACTGCCATTGTCTGTGACGATGCTATGAGGGACCCCAAATCGAAAAACAATGCTTTTCACGAACTTTATTGTCGACGCGTCGTCCGGTGAATTTATCGGCTTTGCTTCTATCCACTTGGTAAATTTGTCGACAGCAACGAGCATATACTCATATCCTCCTGGCGAAGCTTTGTGCAATTTTCCCACCATATCGAGACCCCATTGAGCAAAGGGCCAAGACAAAGGGATTGGCATCAATTCCGCTGCCGGAGAGTGAGGTTTTGCGGCAAATCTCTGGCACGCGTCGCACGTTCGCACTATTTCTTTCGCGTCCTCAGTTGTTGTTAACCAATAAAATCCTGCTCTGAAAACTTTGGCCGCGATAGCTCGACTGCTTGCATGATGCCCACATATTCCTTCGTGTACATCTTTCAGGATTATCCTTCCTTCTTTGGGTGTGACGCACCTCGTAGCACACCCGAAATACTTCGCTTGTACAACTCCTTTGATCACCAGTAAAAGCTTTAGATCGTCTAATTATTCGCCTTGCTTCAACTGATCGTCGGGTATTGTTTTCCTTAAGATGTAAGATATATATGCCTGCATCCATGGAGTTTGCACCATCATGACTAGCTCATTGTCCTGTCTTCGTCCAAGAATTCTTTTGTAGCTCCGAGGGTTTTTCATCCTTCTCCTTCTTCTTAGGTTTCATTGGCTTTGTTGATCTCTCGCTTATTTCTTCCCAAAACACGCCTGGAGGAATCGCGAGACATTGCGACCCGATATTTGCAAGGACATCGGCTTCATCATTGCTCAATCTTCTGATGTGATTTACCTCGCATCCATCAAACAACTTTTCTAGCTCATTGTACATCTCCTTGTATGCCATCATGCTCTCGTTGATTGCATCACATTGATTCATCACCTGCTGTGCTACCAACTGTGAGTCACCGAAGATTTTCAATCGGGTTGCACCGCAAGCTTTCGCCATCTTCATCCCGTGTATGAGGGCTTCATATTCTGCTTCATTGTTAGACGCGTTTGGGAACGTCATCCGTAGGAAATACTTCAGTTTGTCGCCTTCACGTGATACCAATATCACGCCTGCTCCAGCGCCTTCTAACCTTTTGGACCCATCAAAGTTCATCGTCCAGGTTCTCGATAAATCTGGAGGCCCTATTTTGTAGCTCCATCCACTCTGCGATGAAATCTGGTAAATTGCGACTTTATTGCCTTTTTTTTCATACGTGATGTCCCGAGGGAAAGCTCATTCCCCAAAGGGAGCACGACCCGTAGCTTCCGGGTTGTTTAATATATTTGGATGAAGGAGCCTCATTAACCACTATTATCGGGTGTGCCGAAAAATAGTGTCGCAATTTTCTTGCCGTTGTAAACACTCCGTACGCCGTTTTTATCTGCGGGTACCGCTGTTTTGAAGTAGTACTTCACTTATGAAATATACTAGCCTCTGTACTCCATGGAGCTTTCCTTCTTCCTCTCTTTCGACTACCAGAGCCGTGCTGACCACCTGAGGTGTGGCTGCAATGTATAGCAGGAGGGGTTCCTTCTTTAGGCGCCACCAAGATTGGTGGTGTCGAGATTGTGCGCTTAAGATTTTCAAAGCTCTATCTGCTTCCTCGTTCCACCGAAATTTATCTCTTGTTTGATCAATGCATAGAATCTGGCGTTGCTTTTTCTCCCGGGGCGACGAACCGCTTAAAGCTGCGACTAGCCCCGCGCTGTTGTATTTCTTTCATCTTCGTCGGCTTCCTCATTGTTACGATGGCCTGGATTTTCTCTGGATTGGCCTCTATCCCTCTTGCTGATACCAAGAACCCGAGAAGTTCTCCCGCAGGAACGCCAAAGGAGCACTTTGTCGGGTTCAATTTGAGGAGAATTTATCGAGGTTGTCGAAGGTTTATTTGAAATCCTCGATCAGTGTTGTCCCCTTTTTGGATGTTATGACGACATCGTCGATGTAAACTTGTACGTTTTTCCCAATCTGTGTTGCAAGGCACTTCTGCATCATCCGCTGATATGTTGCTCCCGTTTTTCAAACCAAAGGGCATTGTTCTATAGCAGAACACACCGTAAGGTGTTATGAACGCTGTTTTGCTTCATCATCTTCTTTTTAATCTGATTTGGTATAACCAGAGTACGCGTCCAAGAAGGAAAGACGTTCACATCCTCGCCGTGGAGTCGATGATTTGATCGATCCCTGGGAGGGGAAAGTGATCCTTGGGACAATGTTTGTTGAGACACGTAAAGTCGACACACATGCGAAGGACTCGTGTTCTTCTTCGGCACCATCACCGAAGTACCCATGTGGCTTCTGTAGAGATCTCTTTGATAAAACCAACATCTTTGAGTCGATCTATTTCTGATAGCATAGCTTTGCGGTTTGGTTCCAAAAACGCCGCAAAGGTTGTTTGATTGGTCTCGCAATAGGATCCAAGTTTAGGTGGTGCTCGGCAAGTTCCCTGGGTACTCCTGGCATGTCAGCTGGACACCATGCGAAGATTTTCCAATGCTCACGGAGGAACTCGACGAGCGCGCTTTCCTATGCGAGGTCCATTTGTTGCGATGGACGTCGTTTTCTTTGGGTCCGTCGGGTGGATCTGCACCTCTTTTGAATCCTTAGCAGATTAAAAGTTGGCTCCCCGAGTGGCCTCCCCCGTGTCTCCAGAAAGATCATAATCGTTGATCCTTGGCGCCATATTTCTGCTTGCATCTAAAGTTTCTGACAGCCGATGAAAATCTTTGTCGCACTTATCAGCCATCGCGAAACTTCCCTTGATTGTGATTGGTCCCTTGGGTCCGGTAACCTCCACAATAGGTACGTGTAATGAGGTACCCATAAACCTGGCATATGCTGGTCGTCCCAACAAGGCATGATATTGCGACGGGAAATCACGACTCAACTCAGGTTCTCTATCCGTAGTTTCTCGGTCCCAAACTGAACGTGAGATTGATCTTGCTCATTGATAACTTGGCTTCTCTAGCGTGATCCCGTGGAAACGTGTATCGCTTGGTTTTAGATTTGCAGGGATATGTTCATCTTCCTCAATGTATATGCATACATAAGGTTTAAGCTGCTGCCACCATCTATAAAAACTCTCGACACATCAAAACCAGCGATTACTGCGGGTAAGATAAGTGCGATTGTCCTGGTAGGAACTTGCTGCGGATGATCCGCAATTGTGAAGCCAATGTCTTGCCCCGACCAATTTAGGTACTCGATCGTTGGTGGAGGCATCTTCTCTGCCATGAACACTTGCCGCGAGATTACTTTCTGCGCCCTGTTAGATGGCCTAGCTTTCTGAATCATCGAGACCGCACCATTGGAGTTGGGGTCAACATATGGAGGTGGATGTGGTGCTGCCGCTATTCTGAGCTGGTGCCGATTTTCGTCCGTAATTGCAGGAGGGGGAGGTGGATCTCACTCCTTGGCCCCTGGGGGTTTCTATTCATCGCTTGGGCATTGGCGATCCCTGCGGCTCGCAACATTGCTTGGAAATTGCGACAATCTTTCTGGAGATGTCCTGACTGCCTCTTTCCATTATTGTCGAGATAGAAGTGCATCTGACATGGCCCGTTCATCATTTCTTCGGGAGACACATAAGGTCTCTGAAACCTTGGTCCACTATTTTGCCTGTTACCACGGAAATCACCTCTATTGTCGCCTTGTTGCTCATTACCTTTTGGTAATCATCTCGACTATTTCCCCCAGGATTTCCTCGAAAACCAGCCGATATGTGGCCAGGGGCATCATTATTGTAAACTGGCGAAAATCGCCTTCTATTTTGAAAATTTCGACCACGATCCTCCTCTGGCGACCTATGTCGCTTGTTGTATATCGCGTCTTCTCCATCTGCCCACTTGTTTGCTATCTCCATCAGTGCTGATATTGTCTTAGGGTTGGTTCTCCTAAGTCCTCGACGAAATCTCCCCGTCGAATTCCTGCCACGAACGCGTCTATTGCTCTCTCGTCATCCTCTGCCGAGTTTTTAATAATGTTCCACCTCTGTATATATTTCCTCATCGATTCATCGTGTTTCTGCCTGCACGCCCTCAGCTCTTCCAATGACGCGGGTTTCTTGCAGGTGGACCGGAAGTTCTTCACGAAGATATCCTCGAAACTATCCCAGCTGTCGATGGAACCTGGGGAAAGTTTCTTTATCCAAGATCGCGCGGCACCGCTCAAGTGTACTTGGATGCTTTGCATGGCTGTTGCTCTGGTTCCGCCTGCCAACTTCACCATCTCGAGGTAATCAGTGAGCAAATCCTCGGGATCCTGCAGGCCGTCGAATTTCTTGAAATTTTCGGGTAACTTAAACCATTTCGGGACTCGAGTTTCTCGAACTCGTCTCGTAAAGCACGGTAACCCGCACATATCTTCATCGGCAACTTCTGGTGACTGCCGATGTTCTCTTCTTTCTTGTCGCGCTCTATCCACCCTTGCTTGTGCCGTCGTATCCCTTGCTCCACTTGTCCTGGTGGATCTTCCACTGCTGTCGTGGGTCGGGACTATTTTGCCTGAGTTCCTTCCCAGAGGTGTAGCTGCAAATGCTGTTCCCATGACTCCAACTCCAGCCATTGCCATATTAAACAATGCTTCTCTCGGGTCCCCAGGGGTGGTCTGGACGCGAGGATATAAGCTTGCGTTGCCATGTATCCAGCTTCTGGTGTTTTCGGGATGATATTTCCCCTTGTATCAATCGTCATGAAGGACATGTCGAGATTTTGAATTATGTTTCCTCTCTCTGCTTCGGGTATATTTTGTAGCCGAGATCTTGCCTCCTCCGAGCTTCTTTTGTGACTATCTCCCGAAGTTCCCTGATTGTCGACTGAGCTCGCTCGACGCCTGCTTGACGCGGAGGCTGCCTCTTTTCTTCTATTCAGGGATGCTGTCTGTTTTTCCAGCTCCCTACTCACACGAGCAAGTCTATATTGATAAGCTTGTAATTCTTCTGCAGTAGCAGTGGTGGTCATTGGTTCTGAACCATCCATGGCTCTTGCGGCCCTATCCCACGCTGCTTGCGGGAGTTGAACTCTTTCGCGAGGTGAAGACCCGACATATTTAGTGCCTAGGCCTCTTCTGAGATCAGCGGGAACGTATGGGTTTCCCAAATCATCGAAAGCCTCTGACGTTTCTGGTTCTGATCGGCCTGCCTCTTCGATTGCATAGACTTGATGATATTTTGAGTATTGATTTTTGTCGGGATTGGTGACACCATCATAGAGATTGGTGAAGACCTTTCCGATGGCAGCAGATTTGTCGATGAAGTTGAAGCTGTCGACGCTGTCGGAGTCGCTGCTTATAAAGGAGTCCGCAGACGACTCGAAGGATGTGTTGCTGAAGATCTTGGCGAGCTTTCCGCTTGCCTTGCTGTCGACGAAGCGTGGCGACGAAAACTCCTCGTCACTCGACGAAAAGTTAGAATCGACGCTGAAAATTCCGACGAGATCGGAACTTCGAGACGATAGGATCCTTCCTTGTTGACGCCAAATCGGAATTCTCCGAACGTCATGATGATGGGCTCCTCCAGATAGGCACATGCATCCAAACGGGAGGGCGGGTGAGGAATAAAATCGACTAGATCAGTTTTTTCCCGTTTACCTCGATCCATCGCATTGCTAGCCACCGACGAAGTCGATGATTCTGGACGTGCCATCGAGATCAGATCCTTGCAACCTCTAATTCCCACAGCCGGCGCCAATTGACAAAGGATTAATTTGTCAATGCCTACAGATTGTAGACTAGGGTTTTGCTGGAAGTAGAAGGCAAGTAGATCTCAAGGTTTCAAATCAAAAGTACTGGCTGATTAAGGAAACTAGGGTTCTATTGGCAATAGATTCGATCTTTATTTGTCCCTCGACTCCCCCTTATATAGGAGGTGGGCCGAGGGTTTTTAATACACACAGCAGAGTTCGGGAGGGTTTCGTATCCCGTCCCGTAAGATTACAAGTCTCTATATTTCCTAAACAATATAACCTTCCTTAACACTAAATGGGCATCCGAATCTTCTTATTCTTCGAGTCCTGGGCCTTCAGCAAACCCCGGGTATCATCTTCGGCAGGCCCATTGGGGATGCCTATGTCATCACCCGCGTGCAAACTCATTGGAAAACTTTCCGAGCTCTCTTCCTCGGAAAGTCTCGGAAACAGCCTCTATCCCGTCTTCCTCGCAATCTCCCGTTTCCCTCCCGTCTTCCTCACAGTCTTCCTCCCCGCCTTCATCCTCCGTGTGCCCCTGCCGGCGTGCGCCCCCGCCGCCGTGCGGCCTCGCCGGCGTGCACCCCCGCTGCCGCATGCCCATGCGCCCGCCCCCCACTCGCCGGTCCCGCGTCCGCCTCCCACTCGCCGCTCCCGCGCCGACTCCGGCCGCTCGCGTCTCCGATGCCCTTCTCCTCTGCGCGCCCTCATCCGGCCCTGCTCCGGCCGTTCTAGTAGCTTCCCCTGCGATCCCGCCGGCAGCTTCTCCTGCGAGCCCCGTCGTGCACTGCTCCGGCCGTTGTAGCAGCTCCACTCGCCGGCAGCTTCACCTGTGAGCCCGCTGCCCACGTCCACGCTCGGGCCGGCTCCTTTGTCGCTAGGTCGCACCTCCTCAAGGCTCTGCAAATGTCTCTCTCCTCCCAAGCAATCCCGTATTCCAGAGAAATACATGTTTTATTTTTTTATGTTTGTCCAAATTCAACAAATATCAAATTCAATTCTTTGTACATCCAAACAGGATTTGGAATTAGTTACACCTTTGATTTCGACACCAAATTCCAAACACATCCAAACAATAGAATTGAATTAAAAGCCAATTCATTTCCACCTTAGATTTGGAATCTTAGTCTAATTCAATTCCATGCCAACTTTCTACGCATCCAAACACAACATTAGAGACTTTACTTGGCAGAACAATGCAAGAAAATAAAGATACAAAGGTATTGCTACAGTATTAACAAGCACCTTGACTCAAATATAAAACAAAAATTGCAGAAGTAAAATAATGGGTTGTCTCCCATAAGCGCTTTTCTTTAACGCCTTTCAGCTAGGCGCAGAAAGTGCAAATCAAGTAATATCAAGAGATGAAGCATCAACAGATAGCTTGGAGTTTTCTCAACTATGCATTGTATCTTATCTATGTAAGAAGCTCCTTTTTCATTACTTTTAGGCTTACTATCCTCCTCAAATAAATTTTTAGGAACAATCCAATCAAAATTCTTTTCTAGTGCCTCATGCATTCCTATGAGTTTATAAGGTATTGGTATTTTAATCTCCCCCTCACAATTGGCTTCATTAGTGTACCTTAGCCTATCTTTTTCCATCCTTTCAAGGTTACTGCAATATTGGTATAGAAGCCAAGAATCTTATGTTGAATAAAGACTTTCCTAGCTTCTCTAGCTACATCACCAAATTCTTTAAGAAGGGTTTCTAAAACAAATCTTTCTTTCTTCTCCCTTCTTCCATATCACAGAGTGTAAGAAAGATATGTTGTATTATAGGATTAAGATTAACAAATCTAGCTTCCAACATGTGCACTAAAGAGGCAGTAGAAATTATAATTAGGAGCAAGTTCTACCAAGGATCTATCTTCAAAATCTTCAACCTTACTAACATGAGTGAAAAATTCTTCTATATTATCTCTTCCAATGATAAACCCACTTCCTACCGATATATCTTTCAAAGTGAACTTAGGGTGAAGCATGATGAAATAAACAAAAGTAAACATTTGTAATTTTTCTCAGCCTAAAAAACAATGAATTTTGGACTTTTTTTTTCTTGCGCACTAGTAGATTTCATCATTATTTACATCTAGGATTTTTTTCCAGATTTTTGAACCTGCAAATTTCATTTTTTATTTTGTTTCTAACGAGGTCCATGGACTCCCTCCTTCGTTTTGATTTTTTATTTTTGAATTTTGAAACCTGCAAAACGTGAGAGATTGATTGATGGTGCCCTCATTTTCGAGAAAAAAAGGTGCCTTTCTTTTACGCTACTGGGCTCCCTCCTTCTTGGGCCAAATGGGCTCCCTCCTTCTTGGGCTTATGGGTCCTCCTTCTGAGCCTCACCACGTTTTTCAGAGTCCAGGAGAATGGGGCAGGATCAAACTGCGTGGTACGAACCTTGGAGTCCGCTACGCTTCATCTATAAAAAAAAGAACTCTGGGACTCCGTTTCAACAGTACACTCTCCAACAGGAAGGGTCTTGGAAGTACAGGAGTGCTCTTTCTAATTTGTGCAGTGTTCACTAATCACTGCGCGATAGTCAGCAAAAAAAAGATCTGTCATCTCTCTGAAAAGGAACGAATTAAACCGTGTGGAATAATCGGTCCAAACTGAAATACTACTAACTTTTTTCTTCCTAGAGTGGAACTAATTACGGAGTAGCTAACCTTTGAAAAGAAACCTAGTGCGGCCTCTTCCACCTTCATCTCCATCTCCTTCATGATCGGTTGCTCTTCTTCCGTTGGCCTCGCCGGCTTTAGTAGGGGCATGAACCCGAGTTTTTTAAAATTAAAATTAGTGTCTCTAATAGATTAGGTTGGATCTTTGGCAGCCGTTTTCTTTTTAGTCTTCGCTGATATCTTCTACAATAAGTGATCTTTGGTCCTTAGTTCGACGGTGAGATCTTTTTCCCACATCAGTGGTGGTGTTGATAGATTAAAATTCTCTAGGTAAAGATCTTCAAAAGACAATTCATATATCTTTACCACGTACTATTTGGTACTATAAATAGATATGGTATTATTTATAAAAAACGGGAGTATTAAAGAAAAAGAGTAGCTACCTTTTTTTGTATAATATAACAATTGTTTAGTTGCTCACCCCCGTATGCCACATGGTAAAAAAAAAGAGTAGCGCTACCTAATGCATGCATATCGTGTTGAACGAACTCTATTGGGCGCTGTTCGTTGTTCCGGCCGATCGGGCGCACCATGACGAGCTTATGTCGGCATAATCACCTGAAAGGAAACATGCAGTATACAAACGGTGTATAAGCTAAAACTAAACGGAAGTACAGAAATTAACACTGAATTTTCCACGGCAGACACAGCTGAAGCGCATCTCTACCTCGCTAGTGCCAAAATCAGGCTGAGACCTCAGAGGAGGCAGGTAGGATTTCGCATGTATGGTGCATGCATGGGCAGGTTGACTTGCGAGCATGGCGCCCTGAACTGAAACGGCGAAAGAGCTAGTGGCTGAGGTTATCAGTTTCAAGACTTTCCGGGTGCAACGACTGCTGCATGGAAGTTGGAGCCCAGCCGAACGGAAACCTCTCATCGATCTGAAGAATGGTACTAACTAATACTCAAATCGCCAATGGTATGCGAGGGATCATGCACGAATACTAGGGCTGATCTCATGACATCAGTCAAGTATTGCATATTAGAATAGCTATTCCCTCTCTGTCTTTGCCAATAGAGTGATTAGCAGGAAATGTAATTAAACGACGTGGTTTAGATGAGCCAGCCAGAACAGTCAAGCAACTATCAGTTTACTCTTCACAGCCTCACAGGTGATCACTACAGCTGTAGTGCGTACCAATCATGCGTATGGAGATACTACCTGGAGCAGCTACACATGTATTCTCGAGATAAGGACATATATGTGGATTATTAGTGGATATAACACCATCCACAAGGAAAAGAAAAAGGAAGACTCGAGTATAACGTGTTTGTGCTTGGTCCCTACAGGGCAAAAAGAGAAAAAAGATCAATTTTGTGATGAGGAGATCCACGGCGCAATATGCAACTTGTTCCACGCATTGTCGATTTCACAACCTCACGGCGACTTTGCGCTGATTCGGCGTGGACAAGCGTTGGACCTTTCCTGCGCGCGCTTTCTCAGGTCTTTCAGTTTGAGGCCAAGGTCCTTTCCGTTGACAGGTATAAGGCACCTTTTTTGTTGGTGGCCGTAGTTGCTGCTTACGCAAAAAAAAGAGGAGCACAAAAAACTTCAGTCAGCGCTCTATCTAGCCCGCTGAGCGAAAATCGAATCGAGATGATTGTGAAATATGTAAGGTGCAAAAACACTGCCTGCCTGCCCCTATGCATTGACATGGAAGCGCGTAGATGCATATCGGCTGCTGGCCTAGGTCCTAGTTAATTAGCGACAGAAATAGCGCCGAGTGACAGTGTGATTAGATAGATAAGATCGTGGCATGCTGTTTGTTTAGTGCGCTTTACATGATTAGAACGGCTGAAACCGAGAGATCTCCCAGAGTTCTTTTATTCCGCGATCTGTAATATCCGCTGCGCTTTCGATCTGCTCTCTGATGTCATTAGCATTTGCATAGGTAACTCGCCTAGTGACCATGTAATGTGCACCACTAGTGTCACCCAGCCAATCAGTAGACGTGTTTAAGCAGCGGGTGCTTTTTAATTAGTTCTTTTTTCTGGCTCGAGCATGCCATATGTGCAAATCCTGTAATTGCCTCATCCATGTTAGAAGAACTGGTCTCGGTATTTCTGGTGGGGTTAGGAATACTTTCAGTTAGGAACACAATGACTGCGGTAAATCAACAGCGCTCGGTTCTCCAACCTTTTTTTTTTCCCGAGAATTCTCCAACCATATATCATTTCCACGAAAATAAAGGTATACTTATCAGAAATACTTTTATACTTAACCGCATAGGTGTGGGTGTTTCGGTCACCGTCCATTTTAGTTTGAGATTAGGATAAAAGGAGGAGAGAGAGAGAGAGAGAGCTATTTTTTTCCATCTTCCACGATTAGATGGAATCTCGAGGAATAAATCGATGGTTCAGAACACACCCACACCCATGCGCTTGTGTATAAATTCCATTCCTCTTTATTTATACGGTTATGGATGCTCAGTCAACTCCACCACCGTTGGATCATTGCTAAGATTTGCGCTAGTTGTTCCACCCTGTCTTATCTCTTCCCATCCATTCTCAACCGCACGATCTCTCATACCTAAGACCAAGAACATAAAACAGAGGGAGAGTGAGAGAGCCACCCACCCACCTCATCGTGCCTGGACCGAGCCAGAGGCAGGGCCAACATGGCAAGCCGTGGTGGGCCGGACTCCGGCAAGGTAGAAACTTAGCATTGGTTGGTGAAGGTTGCAGGGTTGTTTTTGGCGGGTGCATGGTTGTTGGCGCCAGAGAAGAAATGTGCATTAGGGGGATGATCAGGGGTGGCAGTGGACTGGTGGAGGAGGAGCTCGGGACAGTCCGAGGCGGACTCAGTGCGGCCACATGCGGGGTGGGGACTTTTCTAGCGGTGGCTACAACCTACAGGAACATGGCTCGCCTAAGAGGGAGAAGAAAGGCTCACCGGAGGAAGGACGCAATAGTGTCGTGAGTCGACTGAAAACTGTAGAGGGACCCATATTCATGACATACAAATAACAGTCGGTGATGGTAGTTCCTCCCACGCTTAACAAAAGAGAGTGAATTTGGTGATCAGGTGGATAGGTGTGCATGCCCTCGTCACCGTTGGATCTTCTGCATTACCGTTGGATCCTGCTGTCCCTGGACGACAACTACACGGTTCTACGAACTTTCCGATTGTGAGGCGACAGTACCATGTGCACATGGGGCCCGCTTCATGGTGATAGAGAAAAAGTAGGACTGAGATCCGGTGCCTCGCTGAAAGCAAGGTACGCAGCACCTTGAGGCATGCAATCCGCCGCTCGTTCACATCCAATGGACAGCAAGCTCCGAAAGGCGTGGTGAGAAACGAGTCAACCCCTTCTTGCCAAACCCCTTCTTTAGAGTGGAAATATTTGTTATGAATTAATTCTTGCCAAACCCCTTCTTTATTTAAAATATTAAACATTCACTTACAAATCAATTTTTTTAAAAAAAAACTCTAGCACTTCGATGCCTAACCCATCTTTATCCTTTAGCCGACAAATAATGTTTCATTTAGTTAGTCTATACTTTCTTTTGTGTCCATCGTTCTGCCAAAAAAAGAACAAGGTCTATAATAATCTAATCTCTTTCTTACCCCTTTAGGTTTCTCGACAAAAGAGAGCATGAACATTGGTAAACTCATGAAGACAAAATTAATGAAAATCAAACGGTCGTGACATGATAACAATTTTCCAATCCAAGTACTCAACTATCTTTGAATCTGTCCTCTATTAGTTTTCATTCACCATTTTTAAGCTTTCTGTAATGAATTGCTGTTCCAAGATACTTGAAATGAAATGACCTGGATTCACAACTGAAAATAAGTCTATATTGCTCTTCGACCTCCTTATAGCTCGTCAAAAACAAAAAGTAACTCTTGTGGAAAATTATTTTAAGACCCGATAATTATTCAAACATGTATAAGATTAGTTCCATATTTAGAGCTTTTTAAAAAAATCATGTTCCATGAAGGGGATTATGTCATCAGCTTATTGTAAGATCGAAACCCCTCCCTCAACAATATGAGGAATGCAACCATCTATTTGTCCACCCTCTTTAGCTCTATTGATTATAATAGCTAACATGTCCGCAAAAATATTGAACATAATTAGGCGAGAGGGGCCACATTGTCTAAGACCTTTTTTGCGTCTTAAAATAGTATCCAATATCATCGTTCGCTGTAATGCCTACATACACTCCCCCGACTAACATATTCTTGAATCCAGTTACATCATTTTAGGTCAAAACCATTCCTATACAATGTCTGTTGCATGAAAGCCCTATTTACTCCATCGTACGGAGTAAGTTTTTTTAAAATTAATTTTTTAAAGAAAAATGCTATCCATCTTATTCATACCAAGTTCGTGAATGTTTTCACCGCACCAACTGCACCCTAAGCGAAGTTATGTTCAAGATTTAACCCAAGAGTGAAGAACACTTGAATAGTGCAAGTAGTACTGTGAGACCAGACCCGTGGCCGTAGTTGAGCCGACGAGCGCGAGTAGGCCAATCCAGTGGGCGTACACGGCGGTGCAAGGGGGGCACTTGGGAACGGCCGGAGGCGCTGCGCCGGTGTGAAGGCGAGAGAGAAAAGGCGACTAAAATCGGCACGAGGGTCTTTCGCCGGTCCACCGGACGCGCGAGCGAGCTTTGACCCGTCCGAAACCGCGGCCTGGCATCATCACTGGCATGGCTCACACTCGCACGTGGCCCCACCCTGGCGCTTGACGGCCTGACGTGGATGACGGCCCGCAGCGCGTTGTCGTCGTCCTCCTTCGTTTGTGCTCGCCAGCGTATCCTATGCACCACACAGCGGCGGTGGTGGGCGTAGGATCTTCCGCTCCCGATCGTCGAATTGCCGCATACCGCATACTACCGAGTCTTCCTGCTAGCTGCTGCCTACTGCGTGTTTCTTCCTTAACGCCATCACAGGGAGGCAAGATAACTCACTCAAAGATGGATCTATGTTCTTTATTACTACCTCCATTTCAATGAATAAAAGTACGTACATATATTTTGAAAAACAAACTATATCCAAAAAACCAAGCAATAAAATCTTGGTTACACTATAACGAAATTAGCATCGTTGGATTCATACTAAAAACATTTTCTAATGAATGCTAATTTTACGTCAACAATATATATTTAAAGTATTTTTTTATCAAAGAAAAAACATGGAAAACAAAAACATTTTATTCTTTGAAATGGATGAAGTACCGTCTAGCCATGGGCATTTTACGGAAAATAAACTACTTCCCACAACCCTAAATACTTGTAGCAGGATTTAATAGCAAAAGTAAAAATGCCACGCCGACCCCAAATATTTCTCGAAGGATTAATGATTTTAGGCTGTTCTTTTTCTACTGCGATACGTATATTTAAGGCCAGAGAGAGCAGATATTTTCGTGGCATTAATATGCACTTCCATCGGTACTCCAATCATTAGTAACTACTTTAACCAATCCAAGCTATGTTAGAAATAACGAATCCAATAGAGAGGGCAAGACTGTTTCTACATCTTTTTGTTAACCAAGAGCTAAAATGTAGATGATTATATGAAACAAAAAATTGATTAGAAAATATATTAAACCAGAAGAAGGGAGTACTTCAGTGTGGAAGAATTAAAGGGGGTTGCACCGGCAGCTAGACCCGCATGTCGCTTCAAATTTCCGTGTTGGCTGGCCCCAAGAGTAGTGTATGTGTCTACACTGGTAGCTGAGTTGCTCGATGGCATGTGCCATGCGATGCTTACATGCTTGGATGTAGAACACACCTCGCTTTCTCGTACATTGGGCGCTGACAATTGGCAAACACTCGTAGTTCGTCTATGTGTATAGGGCGATCGACAATGGGAAATGCACTTTGGCTCATAGGAGCATTTGCTCCCATTGTGCGAATCCACATTTCGAAGTGCCAAAAAATTCTAAATTAAATTTTTACATGTACATCTAGACACTTTATGTTGGTACACAAATTTTCAAAAAAAAGAAAATAATTTATGTGGCTCCTGTAAAAAAGACAAATTTTGATGCTGTAACACGACTCACGCATTATTTTTGTCTTTTTAGACACCAATTATAAATGTTGTTTTTCCACAAAAACTTGTGCACGAATATAGAATGTCACGATTCACCCCAAAAAATTTATCTCAAATTTTATTGACATTTTTAAAATTAATTTTTAATTATTTTGTATAATGGGAGCATTTGCTCCTATGACCCAAAACGCCGACAATGTCTTTGATAGTATGGTGGAGTAGTCGTCGTTCCATATAGTCCACAACAAATTGGATGTCCTTGGCTATTCAATGTCGTCCAAAGTAAGTGTTGCAACTGGGAGAAACCACAAATGGATCCCGAGCTACATGGTGGCCAATCGAAAATGACATTTGTAAGTTTCAAAAATACCGGAAACAAAATTCTTGGTACATGCAGTGTTGAACTCTACCATTGTGAAAAATCTTGATTAAAATTTAATTATAATCTAGGCTACAAAAAAATGAAAATTGTAAATTTTTTCAAAATGTGCACTATTCATCACACCTAGATCCAGACATTTATCATTTTTTCTGAGACCAAAATATATACAAGGAATTTCAGACTGATTTTTTTGCACACTAGTAGACTTCAGTATTATCTACATAAAGATTTTTGTTCCATTTTTTAAAACTTTCAAATGCCGAACTTCTCCAAAAACGAGCTACATGTAGCCCGGGAGCCATTGGCCACTCTCCTGCAACAACGAATTTTCCGCCGAGTCTTCCTGTCCATGCTTTTACTAGCTGCTGCTTACTACTAACTTTGTTTCAAAATAAGTTTCATAATATTTTTTAGATGTAGATGTATCTAGATGTATTTGATAAGGATCAACCTATGAGCCGTAGAGTTTTGTCCAATCTTTCACAGCGAGTCAACAAAATAGTAAGACAATAAATCTCCCAATCACGCGATGAACGTAGCCTGAAGAAGAGGAAAGAATTCCAACAAGTAACGTGATGATGATCAACACGCCTCAAACCTTAGCCTTATAATTCTTGATGCACACAAGAAACTTCACGCAACTTTATTTAACTGGGCAAACATCGACGCCGTCCCTAGAGGGATGATATACACGTCGACACAACTCAATGTTTAAACTTTCAAAATTCTGAACTCCCAAAACCCTAGACACTGGTTGCTTTAAATAGGAGACCACAAAACTAGTCGGTTGGACAGGCCCAAACCGAAACAAAAAATAAATTCTAGATGGCCCACAACATGACCCGGCTGAAAATAAGATGGACACACATGAAACATTCAACCGGCCCAAGTACCTACATGGTTCGGTCACCTCCATGGATCGTATCTACCGGTGGAGTCTTGAAGTTGGGCTTGACGTCCTCCTTCATAGGAACACTGGGAGGTGCAAGATGCCCTCATCAATATTTTAATATATAGATACATTTATAAGTAGGTAGCCACGACACCTATATTTTTGAAACGAAGGCAAAACCTTTGCTTTCTATTAATTAATATTTAAGAAGAAAGACACCCAGTTAATTAGCGAAAAGCCGGGCAAAAACATACAACACAACGGGACCACGCCACACTCACCGCAGGGCCAAGCCCACTCAAGATCTCTAAACACCACTCCGTCAAGATCAGAGAACCATTCACCACGCCGGAGAAGACTTGGTGACTATTATGGCTGGTGTAGATACGGGACGTTTGAAGGCAGAAGAAGAAGCCAACCTCCGAGGAGCTGCGCCAAAGCGACATTGACGGACAACATCGAAGGCAACCTCGTTGTCCGCACGACAGGAGATCAATTCCCCGGCACGCTCAACTTCGGGGCCACCGCTATGACATCCAGCTGCTCCGCCACACCGATCGACCGCCAACACCACCTTCCGAACTTCCATCTGACATACCACCGCTCATACTCCGAGCCACGACACCGAACGACTCAGCCACCCGCAACCCATACTTCAAGCAAATTGCTCGTAGACCACAACCGCCACACCAATTTCGGGGCCGCTTCCCCAACATATAGGTCAAATCGCCTCCTCTGAGACGCGTCGGCCGTGCCGACAACCTCACTGCACCAGCGACACAAGATTATCACCCAAGTCATGCTGCAACACTTATTTTAGAACGTTGTGAGTACATGTTGCTTCCTTAACACCATCTCCTAGTTTACTTCTCTCGTATTTTTACCCAAAGGATCCGGGTACGAGAGGAGATTTGGTGTTCATCCAACCTCCCGACATCCTCAATTACTCTTCCCCAAATATACAGTAATATGAGGAAGGCTTTTTATCTACGAAAACGAAATTGCAAGGATATTTCAGGAATATCCAATCTAAACCTAGACAAGTAAACAAATTATTGAGATATTTTTTCAGAATTCTGAATAATCCTTTATCATCCCTTTAAATACTCAAACAAGCCTAGAGGGGGCAAGATATTGTTAGATTATTAGGCAATTTCTGAGTGAGATTAATTACCGACAGCAACATTACAGATGCACAAGCATACTTAACTAATACACATTCATAAGCACATGATCAGATCCTGAACAATGGAACAAGTAGCGTAAAATAGGAGAGAAAAGAAGTACATCGCGATAGGAAGGTCGCACCAGCACTACACCATGAGAATAGCTGATGTCGCCCATGGTGTCGTCGTGAGTCGCTGGCAAGCCGTCAACCGGCGAAGAAGAGCACGAACAACAGAAGCAGTCGCGCAGAGACGCCTCCAAAAACCTTATCGCCGCCTCCCCGTGCAGGATCTCAACAGACCGGTTTCGGAGGCCTGCTCTCCCGACACTGTGCACGCACCGCCGGGATGGGGAAGACTAGAGAGTAGCGCAAAGAAAGGAACTTCTTCGTGAGAGAGACAGACTGAGAGAGATCTAAGAGCTATTTTCTCTGATCTGATCCGTCTCCTTTGTAGCCAGGAGAGCCACCCGACAGCTTGCCATGCTTCCTGAGTGTGTCTTAACTCGAACTCGAACTCTAACTCCGAGTCACGAAACGCGACGTGTGTGACGAGCCGAGCCGGGCCGGGCGGAGGAGGAGTGCGAGGGCCCTTCTATTCTTACTCATTTCGGGACTGTAACAAGCCCTTATATAAAGCACTTCAACTACTCCCCAACTCAATCCCATCTCCAGCATTCATGATATCTCAAGAAGATAGATCCCTGTTCTTTACCGTCCATGGTGATATGGACATTTAACAAAGAAAATTAAGATATTTCTGTGCTATTAATATGCAGGTCATTGTAGAAGAATTATTGAGTTCGTGCCGGCAGCTCAACCCATGTCGGTGATGTCGCTTAAAATCCCGCGTTCGCTGGCCCCAAGAGCAATGTGTGTCTACACTGGTAGCTAGCTCAGTTGCTCGAGGACATGTGCCATGCGATACTTCCATGTCAAACACACCTCGCTTTCTTGTACCTTGGGCGCTGACAATTGGTATCAGCAAACGCTCCTAGTTCGTCGACTATGTGTACGCCGGAGAGGCAGTGTGGTGCACTAGTCGTCGTTGCATATAGGCCACACCAAAGCTGGCTGTCCCTAGCTATTCAATGTCAACCATATCATGATGGATGAGTGCATAAATATCTACATGTGTATACACGTAAACTAATTTATTTTGCATTTCTATAATAAAAATGTTCGTCTTGTAGATACATTATACATTAGCACCCACTCGGTTCGAAACGAGCAAAACTGCTGCGTAGGCTACCATCATTTCACCCCCGAATAAAATGACATGAAGATCATATCAATAATTCTGTAGAAATTTTTACTAGCAAGCATATGAAAGAACTAGCATCACATGCAGCATGGATGTAAACCCTAGATTTAATTAACACACCACACGTAGTGAAAAAAATAGCTTAAGATCGATTTCTTACAATGCTGATGGCACCATGAGGACCTGAGAATGAGATTGAGGTAGAAGAGGTGGTGATGATGGTCGAAGACAAAGCAGCCGTGTGCATGCACTTCCCGGAAGCCTAATTCCTCTGCTACCCGTCAAGGTCGCTGATAGTCGGGAAGTTTCGAGTAGTACTGCTTTCCTCCTGCTGCACAACAAGAAAATGGATGGCGATGTGAGAGATTGGCCTGGTTTGTGGGCATGAAGGAGACGATTCACTCGGCAATAGGGACGACATCCTCCTTATAGAGTTTATTTATGTGTAGCCAAGGCTTTGGTAATGTTGCATGGACTTTCTTTTGCTTGCTCTTTAGGATGCAACGACTTGGATGCTGAATCTTATTCTTTATAAGTGATCCAACTTTGCTCGGGTGCTGAACGGATTTGGATTTATGTTGACATTGTGACTACAGCTGGAAGTATAGGGAAGGTCGAGTTTTCGCATTGTGAGAGAGACACAAACGTGGCAACTCATGAACTAGCTAGGAATTGCTTTACTTCTAATACCTCTTGTAATGTGTTCGATGAACCCCGTAGCTTTTTTTTTACGAACTCTCCTAATTAAACGAACGTAACTATTGTGTGATATTAATAAAGCTAGCTATAATGGCCTTTCCTAAAAAACATGAATAAATAAGAAATGTATCACATGATTAAAAGATTAAATGTGAATAAAAGTTGAATGCAAACACGTGCGTATGTGATGTACATACAACATATTTTCTTCTTAGGTCCTCACGAGTATCGGCGTTGCTTTCTCTAAATTGGCTGTGTGGGAGTAAACTTCCAGCATGCATTTTTTGGTTATATTTTTAAATAATACATTTTAAATTAAATTTTAGAAATAATACACAATTTTAGAAAATTGTAAAAATAATACGTCCTCGGCATGGCTGACGGCAACATGTATCTATCGGCCTTGCGTCGCCGATAAGTACTTATTGGCCTAGTCGACGCCGAAAGGTTCCTAAAATAGGTGGTAAGCTGGACTGCCGCTAGATACTTATTGGCTTCGCCAAACTTATTGGTGTTGGTACTTATTGGCTTCGCCGACGCCAATGAGTACTTATCAGGGTGGGCCAAGCCGAGGCCGTATTATTTTTATAAATTTCCAAAAAGTCTATTATTTATGAAATTTAATAAAAAATATTTTTTTTAAAAAATAGGCATGTTTTGCACATATCACTAGGTTTTTTTAGTTGCAGCCCACATGAGGCCCATCTAGCCCAAAATGCATGAACCCTGACCCATATATGCAACAACATGATATAATTCAAGGAGAATAGGACACATTATCTAATTGAATTGACATTCAAGGAACAGTCCCACCTCCAAGCTACTTTCTCCGTATCAGTTTAACATGCCCGCACGTAGTTTAAGATAAAGTTTGACCACTAATTTGGTCAACAAAATATAAATTATATGTCTAAAAAATCTATACCATTAGATTCGTATTCAAATAAGGTTTCCAACTGTATAATTTTTATAACATATATTCTATATTTTATTGACCAAAATAATGGTCAAAGCAAATTCTTGAACTACGTGTGTGCCCGTTAAAACGATACGGAGGGAGTAGTGATCTTGCCAAGCTCTCTAAAAAAGATACATTAACATCTAACATACATGAGTAAGATATGAGAATGATGAAGACTTATTTTCTCAAGATGAGATCCCCGACTTAAAGGTTGATTGACGCATACAACCGTATTTATTACGAAGTTAATATCTAATAGGGCTTACATAGTGCAAAGAATGGATATCAACCAGAACAACAAGAAAATTAGGAAAAATAAATGACGCATTGTAGCGAATGGGAAATTGTTAGGGAAGTTTAGGTTAGTCATTCAAGTGAGCAACTACAATATTTCCGCGGAATCGACATGTTCAGAAGTTAATTCATCGGTACACAAGAAGAAAGAGATTCACCAAATTATATCAAACAGTGATTATTTGACTTAATTTGGCGTAAGTATAGAAACGAACGACGACGTTCTCCAACCAAACGTTCCTTGTTGCGACTCATTGATGCACAAATAGAAAATCCGTATTATCAACGTGAGCCATTGTTTGGATTTAATATTTGGAAATCCAGTTGTAAGCATGGCTACGTATTTCCATGGAAGGGATGTTGTTCGTACATTACTTCATCCACACGCAAAAGAAAGAATTCCATCTAACTAAAATCAATGCACTAATGGATTGATTCCATTGGCCGGTGTAGAGAGTATAGTACAAAAACAAACGACGACGTTCTCCAACAAATCGGCGGAGGACGCGCACACACACACTGACACACTTCCCCATCGTACGCCCATCAGCTTCGTCATCGTCCCCTGGATGTACCGATCCCACGTTTCCAACATCCATATGGACTTTCCTCCCCGTCTTACCGGTTCAACAAATCAAGCGGTGCATCGGTGCTCCCTCGTACGACGCAGAGAAAATACCGGCTCAAAAATGGTGGATGGACACTGACACTCGCGAGTGGCGCTTGTTGCTCAGGTCGGCCCAGCCACGACAATCGCGCGGGGGGGCGCTTTTCTCAGGCGAGCGACCCCTTTAGAATTTCGTTTTGTCCTTTCTAGAGAAGAAAGAAAATGCGGTGTGAAAATATGAAGAAATATGCCTCCCTTGCTTTTCACCACATTTTGTTATTTATCCTTTTAGACTGCCGCATATGCAGGTGTTAGTGACTGTAACTGTAAGCATATCTGACCAGTTAGTGCTGAAATTTTAAAGCATATCTGCTCCGCATTGCTCCGACGAGGAGGACGAAGACCCCTCCGGTGAGGAGGAGGGAGAGGACGACGACCACCTCGTCACTCACAAGGCCAATGACCAGGTGATGCGTCGGGTGCTCGTGCGGTCGGTGCACACGACCTCACGCGAGGAAATGTACCGCTGCCATGCCGCAGAGTCGAACCTCGACCAACTGGCATGGGGATTCCACGTCTACCAGATGCACGAGGGCGCCTCTATTGGTGTCGGCATGCCCGCCTCCAAAGCTTCGTGGTTGTTTCCTCCTTCGACGAGGAGTAATGGCCATGCCGGTGAAGCCCCATCCGTCGTTGACGCGTCCCGGTGAATCTCTTGTCACCGCCGACGAGCACATTTTGTGATTAGGATTAGTAGCCAGGGTTTCGGTTAATTTTGTCGGCTTGTAATGATCTATCTTAGGAAGATGAAAATATGGCGATAACTTCTTTAAAAAAATTTGGAGTTCAATTTCTAGCATATGTTCTTACCAAGGTTTAAAATAGCGTGCTAAATGAAATAGCGGCAACCTCTTTCAACGCTATGGACGCTATATCGTGCTAATAGCGTGGTATATTTCAAACAACATTTTCAAAATAATACTAAATATATCCTAAAACAAATAATTTTACTAGAACAAATGAATATATACTTCAAAAGTAACTAAATCATACATACATAACCACATATAAAAATAGATCTCAAATATTTTAGAAAGCTAACATCAGCATTTCACAAGGCAACAACATAGTATAAATTATTTATTAAAAAATATTAGCATTAGCGATATTATCTTTTGATTTAATAGTGGAACCAAGTTCATCACCACGAAAAAGTGAAAGCTGTAAAAAATAGTGTGCTAACGCTATGAAGTTTTAGCACGATATAACATGCTATTTCGCAAATAGCGCCATAGCGAGAAAATTACTAAAATTTAGTTTGGACTCTCTAGATATGCTATATCACGCTATTAGCAGAGAAATAACGTGCTATTTTAAACCTTGGTTCCGACGGATGTATTTTCATGCCGCAAAACAGGTATCGGGTATCCCATCCGCTAGAGATGCTCTTAGTGACTGTAAATGTAACTGCAAGTTGCTCATCTGATGATGCGCGTTATGCGTGGTTAGTGCTGAAATTTTAAAGCTTATCTGCTCGGCATGCACTTCGATCGTCATGTATTCAGATGAGCTCTGCTTTGCTATTGTACTGCTAAGTGGATTTCTCTCTCTTTCAGTTATCCAAAGTGTGAACCCGATGAGTTGCAAGGAGAACAAGTGTAATGCAGAGGCCATGCCGATCACATCTGGGAACTGTTGGAGCTGATGTAACGGCACCGCTTGCACTGAATTTCCGGTATAAAACATCCATATGTCGGCATAAACAAATCTATCGGCCCATCGCGGTCGCCGTCACCGTAATGATAACAACAAAAGGAACGCTTCTCGATCGATCGTCACTGGGAATTCAAGTGCGCGAGGATCACAATTAGCGGCGAGAAATGGGCGGAATCGTACGAATTTAACATCGGAGCTTTTCTTCCTTTTATTACCACTTCTAGAAACACATTTCCTACTATATATCTACTCAAAAAGAATGAGCAAAATTAAACGGATCACGTAAATTAACAGTAGCAACAATTAACACTAGAACGGCTACTACATCTTTTACTTTTTATACCACTAGTAAATTAACACAGAAGAGAAAGACGGGACAGAACTGGAGAAGAACAGCCCGGGAGGATCAGTTCAAAAATGGGCTTCTTCAGTACGTCGGTAAATCTAATTAGAGTAAATCTTGTTTTAATCCTCCCAAGTGATTCCTCTCCTTCTTCTAATCCCGTTTCTCCGCTCTGCCAGGCGTCCCCGCGAGCACCGTCGCCGCTGTGGATTTCCATGCCACCGTATTGAATTTTCTTCTTCACACGAGCTGCTGCGGCTGCTGCGTGTACCACAAGTCGTCCATGCTCCAGATGCTGTCGACGTCGAAGCTGCCGATCTCGAAGTCCTCGACACCCAGCTCGGGAAACCCGAGACCCGGCAGCTGCTCGGGAGTCCAAGCTTCCCCGACCTGCTGGCACGGCGCCTGCTGCTGCTGCTGGATCAGCTGGTCCGTGTGGCACATGGCGGCGGCGCTGGAGGCGTCGCAGGCGGTGGTGAACCACTCTGCGCCGTCGACTGCGGCTGGCCAGCTGGGCTGGGCGCCGGCGCCAGAATCCGTAGACGGCGAGGAAGAAATGGTAGTGGTGCCCGACTGCTCCGGGGCCGAGGCAGTGTTTAGCAACTGCTCGACGCCGTACTCCGCTGGCCAGCAGGCATCGACGGGAAGTTCCGGTGACTCGTAGATGCCCTCTTGTTCCCATGGGAGGGGCGCGTCGGCGGCGGGCTGCGCCGCCTCGGCAGCCTGGATGCGCTCGACGAGGCGTGGCATCCAGAGGTAGCGCATCACGTCCTTGAACTGCTGACTGTTGACGTCGCACTTGAGCTGCTTGGCGTGCTTCTGCACGCGCGTTCGCCAGTAGTTCTTGATCTCGTTGTCCGTGCGGCCGGGGAGGTGCTGCGCGATCTTCGACCACCGGTTCCCCCACCGCGAGTGCAGCTCCAGGATGAGAAGCTGCTCCTGCGGAGTGATGCTGCCGCGCCGGAGGTCGGGACGGAGGTAGTTCAGCCACCTCAGACGGCAGCTCTTGCCGGTGCGTTTCAGACCTGCACAAATGAAGCTCAAGATTAATCACATGGCCAAATGGAACAATCACATCACTTTCCCGCTACTAATAAATTCACCAAGTTGCTCGTTAGATATATGCGACTATCTATCTATGCATGTATGTGACAAGACGAGTGATGTAATGGAAGAGAGATTATACTAGTAAATAAATATCCCTATGGCCGGGAATAATGCTAACCACTGAAAATTCTCCCCGCTCACTATAGCTTCTTGCTAGCTGGGTGGCTGCTAGGTAAGCAAATCAGGCATGGAGGCTCGTAGCTATCTGTTTCCATAAATTAGCATGTTCATGCAAAGCGACAGGTTTGTTGCTTGCTTGGCGTTGAATAATGATGCAAGCAACCAATCTACCTCAGAGATGGATTGGTAGATGATGATGTGCTTGAATAATTCATGCATGGGGAGACAAAAACAAAAGATGTAGACATGCAGTTCTACTGTTCTAGAGAGGAGTGGAGGTATGCAATTGAGCACTTGGATGGATGATGATGATCCTATCCTACCTGCTGATCGGGCGAGCGAGTTCCAGCGGCCCTCGCCATGCGCGGCGATGTAGTTCACCAGCAGGATGTCCTCCTCCACCGTCCACGGCCCGCGGCGCAGGTCGCCGGCCATCACCTCCTCCTCGCTGCTGCTCGAGTCTCGCTCGTGCGCCATGTCCATCAACTCAAAACCTTCCTTCTCCTCGATCACTTGGAGTTCAGACGACGCGGTCGACCGATGGAGCTCAGGAGGTTTTGGTGTTGGGTTGTTCGAGTAGGAAGCAGTGTAGCAGTAGAGTTGTAGAAGAGAAGAATCTGCGTTGCGATGCGTTGCGTGTGATGGATTGGGCGGGAGAGGAATGGGGTGGCTTATATAGACGACGACGGCCGTGCGAGGCGATGGTGAGGTGGGGAGGTGGGCTGGCTCTGGTGGACTCGGGAAGAAGAAGAAGCATGTGGGGGAGCACGCCGCAAATACGGAGATTAGTTTAGGCCTTCTCACTTTGTCTTTCAAAGCCAAAAGTTTAGGGTATATTGGGGGCGAGAGTGGGATATTTACCTCACCATCGAGCTAATTAGCCACGCTGCTAATCGTCTCGCGTACACGGATTGGAGTCCGGAGAGTTTGACTAGTTGACTCGCCTAGACCCGCACACACTGCGCAGAGTTCATCCGCCACGATGGCCACGCGCTCGGGCTGTGGACCTCCTCTCGTCGCTTTTGGCTGACAGGCTGTGCTCTTCTTCTTCTAAGTGTAGAAAGTACTCTTTGATGGTAGAATTTTGGGATGACCTGGAAGGTCTGAATTCCTATCAAAATTGCCAATTAATGCATCAAACTTCCAATTGTGGAACAATGGGGTGAACTCTGTGAACTTCCTACTAAATGTCCAACTCAGTAAAACATGAAGAATTCAAATTGCATTTTGGACCTCACCAAAAACACTTTCTTAAACCAAACTAGTATTAAAATTAATCAATATTTAGCAAGTTTTTTTTCTCGGCTGAGAGTTTCAAAAACCAAAATTATGTTACCCTCCACCCTCTGGTTAAAATAGCCGGCTATAGCCGATAGCCGCGATTTTTTTGAAACTATGAAAGGCTATACTATATAGCGGTATAGCATGTGCGGATTTGCTAAATAATGAAAAAAATTGGCCATCATATAGTCATATATATATATATATATATATCAATAATTCACAAATTAATAACATAATAACATCTTCACATAGGAGATACACATAATAGTTCACACATAATTAAATACATAGTTTTGTCCAAATATTACAATATCATACGTAGTTTAGGACATAGTTATGCCATAATTACATAACTAGAGCTTGGTGGCTATTTCGCCAAGCAAATGGGCCGGTCGACTCAATTTTTGGTCCAAAATTTTGGACCATTGAGCGGAAAGTTAGCGGCTATGAGGTAAATTAAGGCTAAATAGCCTTAGCCGGGCTATTAGCGGCTATTTTCGTTTTAGCCTCTAAAGCCTATAGCCATGGCCTCCATGAGTCCTGGTATTCACAATTTATTATATAAATTGTTGTTACTCCCTCTGTATACGTACGGCCTCTAGAGCCATACGCCGTTGTTTACACGTGTGTCTCCGCTGCGTCACACGTGAGGGGGATGTTAAACTATAAGTGGATTGCCTAACTCTTTCCATTAGATCGGTCTTTTGGAATAGTTGGTTAGTGCATGTGAAACATTGCAGCTTGCTCAATAGCAGTTTTGGCATTTTTTTACTCACTTTGCTTAGAAAAAGGATTACTATGGAGGAACTAAGATTCAAGCGCACGCCATGTTATTGTTCGATGGAATGGTCTTGTCGCTGCAGTACATAAGCATTACTGCCATTTCATGCTAGAAATATTTTTGTTTGGTGAACACTTTTGAATTCAGAATTTGTTTGAATAAACTTGGACGAGAAATCCCAAGATTTCTGAGATTTTGTGGTAACCAGATTTTCAGGTGTCCTCCAGTAAAAAAATACCGAGAAAGAAAATCTTGATCTTTACATGGTCTTCTGAGGCTGTATTGGTGCGTCGGCTAATTTTCTACACGTTTTTGCATACAAGGCAATACATTAATCTATCAAGCTGTTACAAAATATTTCATGTTTGTAACACCACAATATCAATAGTCAATCGACATGCCGAGGATATCTTGTCTGATACACATGAACAATTTTCTTGTCTGATACACATGAGCAATTTTCTTTACTCTTGCCTTTTCTGAACATTGCGATATCTTGAGAGTCACCTTCCTGCAAATCATGAGGACAGACCTATCCTCAAAACAGTAACAAACAATAATGAACCCTTCCTTACAAAATGTATGTATTAATCAAACTGAACAAGTATTAAAGAAAATGAGATAGTCCGTAATTTTACAGACGATCTATAGATTTTTTTACAGATATAATTTATAGAGTATGTTTTATTGTTGTATATGTGTTATATGGAATTCATACTCACTAGTTGATGAATAAAATAGATTTCTTGGTTATTTATTATTGTCCTCTTATGCACACTGTCTTTTGTTTACAATATTTTATGGATATGATTTTTTTCGTCAAATGATAGAGCAAACTTTCAAAACTTGTTCGCGTCTGTTATCAACATCTCAACCATGGAACATTTCGTTACTCACAGAGGAGTTTTGCAACGTAAAATAAAATTGTTTCTAAACATATCCCTAGCCTCTGCATCGACGGAGGGAGTATATGTTTAGCATTTATAGATGATCTAACAATATTGATGTTTTGCTGTTGCGAGGAGAAAAGTAACATAAGAAACCATACAAAGAATACTTGTACATCGACTTACATAACCAAAACTTGAGTTCAGCGGTAAAACTCAGCAAGTCGTTCAGGAGCTCATTGTTGGGATCTTTTGGGTCACCCTAAGCTTGTGTTCGGCAAACGTACATGTCAGAATCACCGCCTCTTTGCTGAGATTCTCGATTTGTGTACCGAAGTCCACTGCGCGAAACCATTGCTCAACATAAAGATCCCAAATTCCTCCGTGTCGGTCGGTCGGTCGAGCAAGATACGCACAAAATGCTCAATAAACACATGGATGTAGGGCTCTTTCGTTCTTGGGACAGCGAGTTGTAATTCCTCCCTGTACGTGCAGTCCAATTTCACGCTCGCCGGCACATAAATCCAACAGCGCCCAGCAATGTGAACTTACACGTGCAGCTATACATTGTTGTATACCTGTGTACTAGTATTTCAAGCGTACATGTACAACATAGTCTACACACTCCAACATGTACGACCGCCCAAACCGTGCTTGTATCTCCGGATCTCGTGACAGAAAGAGCAAAATTTTGACCATCGATCTCTGCCTCGGACACGAGCTCCGACAGATGAGAGCGGCACCGCAGAATTGACAGATGCAACAACCAATTTTGTCAAGATGTATGAGAGCCAAACACACTGCACACTTGTTTCCAAACGAACACACAAGGCCAAATGCTCCGACTGCACTGTGTTATTAATTGGACGGGGTCGCCCAAAAAATTATTGGATTTCCCAGGTCAACTCGACGGCATCAGTTGAACTGCAAGAGTCATCTGCTGTGCTGTGTGAAATGATTTAAAACCCCAACTTGGCGCTTTGTATAAGCAGGGAAACAATGGATTTGCGAGACAGAGGGGGATGTGTGGTCAGACTCCACTCTGTAAGTTGAAAATTTTGGCAACTTCAGTTGTATTCATGTGTGCTCTTTTTCAACACATGGAGGTGCCGTAGTTTTTTCCTTTTATATTTGAGATATCCATTTCTCATATATAAATCTCTTGGTCTATTACTGGTCAGAGTTGTCTGCATATTCTCGGGAATCCGATTTGTTTTAGCTGAACTGACAGGCTGCTGCAGTAGTAGGGAAGGAGTATACTATTGTTGGTCTGGATTTTGTCCGTGACATTCGATTGGTTTTAGGCAAACCTGATCCAATCGGATGGTGGCCATGGTAATATGGTATGGTAGGATTCGTGGCCAGCTTGGCCTGGTTTTATATATTGCAAGCCTGTGCTTGTTTGCTAGTAGCTCGCTAACGAAGGTCAAAGTGTTTGCTGAGTTGGAGCATCGTGCTCGTTGACTCCCAACTGCGGCTAAGGTAGCCACTTGTTGTTTCATATTTTTGTGCCAGAACCCAGAGATCGATCTACATCCATCGTCACTGTCTTCATGTGACCCCTAGTGCATATGCATCCAAGAGCTCGTGACCACTGATCGGTACACTAAACTATTTTGTGGGTTTTTATTCTTGCAAGACACCTATTTGTCTATAGATATTCACTTTCTCCCTTCTGCAATCTTGTCCTTATTTTAGTTTAAATTTGAAGTAAAATCACGTCAAAAATTATGAAATGGATGGAGTATCTTATAAAAACCTACGTGAAGCATGCATTTGAAAATACAAGATCATAAACTAAGAGTGTGGCATTTTGAAGCTCGGGCTACATGGAGCTCGTTTTTTCAAAAAATGGAAAATACCATTTAATAGTTTCAAAAAAATATAAACAAAATTTTTTCTGGGAGAGTGACATTAACTTCTAAGATTGTAGATGGGTTGTTGCTGCTAGGGAGAAAACAACAATGGTTTATCCGAGGGTAATTCTATTGCTTTACACTTGTAGCGACATTACTGTTGCTTAACTGAATACTAGAACTACATTTGGATTACCGAAAGTGGATTATTAATCTTAGCAATCCAAGTAGGTTATCATTGTCATGTATGGCAATATCTGTCAATTGCCAAAACTGTAATTGCCCACAACATTTTTATTTATTTATCAGAGATACCTCTAAGAACTGTGGACCTAGCTCCTGTTTCCTTTACTTGATAAATTCTACTGCAATCATATTCTGTTTACTTTATGCAAACATCTCTTTCCACTCGATACGTCTAATCCTTTGTGTTCGGCAAATCAGTGAGATTGACAACCTCATTTGTAAGTTGGGTCAAAATACTTTGGTTGTGTTGTGTGCAAGTTCCACGTTATTGTTGTGGGTAGTGCGCCATGCCACTAGTCATAGCAACACCTTCAGAAGTCACGCATTTCTCCTACTGGTCGATTAAACCTTGGTTTCTTACTGATGGAAAACTTGATACTGTGCTCATCATACCTTCCTCTTGGGGGTCCCCAACAGTGTGAATTCGGTGTTACGATAAACACCATCAAGCTCTTTTTCTAGCGCCATTGCCGAGGAGAAAGAAGATTTTTACAAGGAAAGTCTCTCATCTCCAATCTCTTTACTTTTTTATAGTTTGCTTAGTTTACTTTATTTTATTTTGTTTGCTTCATTATATCAAAAACAAAAATAGTTTTGTTTATAGTTGTCTTTATATCAGAAACACAAAAAAATAGTTTCTATTATTTTTTTATTTTTTTGACACAAAAACAGTAGGGAAGGCCTCTACCGTGTCATTTTATATATTTATAAAAACAGAACAAACACAAAATTACTTTCTATTATAACTGTTATATCTGTTGCTTAGTTTTAATTTTGTTAAAATGAGTATTCCTGAAGGTGAGGTTCGTTCTTTTAAGCAACAAGGGGGAGAAAGTTTAAAAGATACTTGGTATAGAATAATTAATGCTCATCGTAGATGAACTAAAAAAATATTCGAGATGAAATAGATATGTTTTGGATACTCTCGCGGGGGTAATTTTCTGGGCGCTCCCGCTTTGGAAGCCTGCAATTTAATTGAAAACTTGGTAGGAATTCCACCTACTAATGTTGTAAAAACTGAGAACACTTTGGAGGATGTGATAGAAATACTAAGCTCTCTAGAGAAAAGTTTGCCAAATCGCCTTGATAATGCTAGCCAAATTAATGAATCTATGAAAAGTATCAATAAAAGAATCACTGTTTTAGAGGCTAGAAATATCCATGATAGTATAAACCTTAGGATTGGTAAAATATAGAAGGCTATGGAAACTTTAAGTCAACCTTTTTCTCTCTTGGGTTTAAGAAGGAGAAAACTTTTGTGGGAAAAGAGCAAAAATTTATGTATGTTCCCAAGGCACCTAAACCAAAGCCCCATAATATGCTTAAAATTGATAAAACTTTTAGTACAACTAAGAGTGGCATACATGTTGAATCATCTCCAGGGGTATCTAAAGTGCTTATTTTTACAAGTTAAGTTTAGAATAAGTGATTGATCTTTATGCCTCTTCACTCGATAATACTTGGTGCTCGCACTTTTTAGCATAGCTGAAAGCGTTAAAGAAAAGCGCTTATGGAAGACAACCCATGTTTTATTCTGTAATTTTTCTTTTTGTTGAGTCTTGGAAGTTATTACCTGTAATAACCTATCCTTATCATTTTTATTTCGTTTTTGTGCAAGAATAGTCTCTAATAGGAAGAAAGTAAGATTTGGGGAAGTTGCTGTCCGAAAACAGATTCTGTGCTGTTACCATAAACATTCGTAAAAATAGCCAGAGCGGAATTTTGAGCTGTATTTTTTTATGCATATGCCCTAGGTAATTATCTAACTTTCGTTAGTTGACCACTTTTCGAGATAAGCAACATAGGATGCTCAAAAAGATCGATCTTTACCTGTTGTTCTGTGTTGACAGATTCTGCACTATTTGCCTCTTAAATCTCTTTCCTTTTGAGTTCTATTGATCAAAGAGCTTTTTAAAAGGTTGCTACAACCCAGCTTATTATTTTGTAGATGTTTGATATATGTTAGTACTGAACCTAAGTGAATTTGTTTATTTTGATTGTAATAATGCTGCTAATAAAGAATTGTGTGAAGGAAGTTTTCAAGTGTAGGGAGAGAAGAATGATGTGATGAGATGAATAATGGACAAAAGCCCAAGCTTGGGGATGCCCCTACACCCCAAGACATATTCAAGAGGTACAAGCATCAAAGCTTGGGATGCCCAAGGCATCCCCTCTTCATCAACAAAGCAACAAGTCATCTCTCTATGCACTATATTTTTATTGCTTCATACGCTATGTGTTGTTCTTGGAGCATCTTTATTTTTGTTTTTTTAGTTTAGTTTAGTTTTGTTTTCTTTATCATATGTTGGATCCCGACATTGTTTTCGAGAAAGACCCGCTCCTTTTTAATTGCATAGAACGCTCTAGTTTTCGCTGTTATTGTTCTATGAGTGTTCTAGTTTTCTAGTGCTGCGTTTAGCTCTTGTTTTTTCACTTGAATTTTGTTCAGAGCTTGTTAGTATTTTTATTTATGTATTATTAATTAGCTCTATGGTCCATATTGTATTTCATCTCTAAGATTTATTTCAAATAAGTTGATTGGTGTTGGACACGAGTAAAATGTTTCATGACTATAGTGATGCAAAAAAGGAAGCTTGTCTAGACCGTGGCATAGACTTTGGCATGTCATGTTGGATGTTATTCTTGTCATATGCTTAGTATTTATTGTTGTAGCATGACTTGTTTCAAATGGCTGAGAGTGCATAATGTGTCATTGAAAGAATCATGTGTTGTTTCTATCATAAAAGCATAATATTGGGGTATTCTCCTTTGATGCTTTATTGGGTTGATTTAGCGCATGCTTACACCATGTTATGACTATAACCAGTCAACTAAAGCCTCTATGATCATTTAGTTTTTGAATTGTAATATCACTTTATGCTTTGATTGATAATGTTTTGTCTCTATGCATGATTATGGCCATTATTTGCTCTATTAGTTGGTCGCTCCTATTTTTTTGCTAGCCCCCGTCTTGAGTATGATCTCTACTCGTGCATCCAACCACCATAAACTAAAGTTTGCCAATTGTTTCCACCATATCTACCTAGTAGCATTATTTCTATTCCAAGTAATTCATCATTTTTTATTTATCTTCCAAATTAAATTTTGGCATGAGAAAATTAGTCAGTAAAGCTCTCACAACTTGATGGAACATTTATTTTCTTGCACTTAATAAATTTGATCATTGTGCCTATCTTATGAAGTTTATATGTTTGCAAATTACGAGTTGAGAGTTAGTAGAACCATGCTTTCATGGGGAGCACTTTCGACAATGCATTTATATTTAGCTGATGTCATGTTCTTTTGTTTATGGATGCCTAGCGATGCGAAATAAAATGAAAACTTATAAGTCCATGAAGTTTGTATATGAGTTAGGAGAAACGCCTGGGCCTCTAATCTAAGCCATGCATCATTCATGGTGGAAATTTACAGCTAAGCCATAATGAGCATTCTATGAAGCATTTGCAATAAAAAGCTATACCCATAGTAAATAAAAAATTGCTGAGGTGCTCACTATTTTTTCTTGTCATTTTGGCATGGGATTGCTCCTACAAGAGTACCTCCATATCATCGGGCAAGAGGTACCCCGTTGGCGGTTCTCAATGATACATGCATACTTACAATGACAAGAACTTATTTGGGACCTAAGTTGATTAGCATGTGGTTTAGGTACTCACATTCAAGGGGCATGGGATTTTCAACTTGTGATTTGCAAGCATATAGCTCATTTTTGACTCAAATTAACTTTAACCATTCAAGATGCTTATGATAGTAGCAATGAGAGCTCAAAGCTAATAACTACCATACTTTTTGGAAGGTTTATAAAACTTGTTTATCTTGCTTACTCTGCAAAGAGTCTCTCTTTTACTTTTATGTTGAGTCTTCACTTTCTACTTTATGCGCCGATTAAGAGAGCATAGTTGTCATTCTAGTGCAATATGCATAGTCCCAAAATTATTATTGATTGATTCATGATTGTGCTATTTCTTGCTCTCAAATTACTTGTATCTAGTCACCCTCTGAACTTTGAAGGTGTCCTAACATTTATGTTTTGCTATTCCATAAGGACATGTTGAGTACCACTTTGTTATGTTTATTCTATGATCATAAACACACAGTTACTTTCAAGTTTCAATGCACTATTATTCATAATATTTGTTTGAGTTACTCTTCATGTTATAACATAGTTGCTAAGTTCGATTGAATTATATCCATCATGCCTATGTTAGAGTACTTAGATCCCAGCTCACAATGCTTTACATGCTTAATCAAGATTGTGTTGGCTTCATGTCACCTCAAAAATTATTTTGTTTTCACCTACCTGCTCGATGACGAGCAGGAGTGAAGCTTGGGGATGCTTGATACGTCTCAAACGTATCTATAATTTTTGATGCTCCATGCTTGTTTTACACCAATTCATATATGTTTTTCTTACACTTCGTTGCACTTTTACATGATTTAGACACTAACCTATTAACAATATGCCATAGTGTCAGTTCTCTTTTTGCTATTTTTGTATTTCAGAAAATATGTACAGGAAATATTCTTGGAATTTGACGAAACAAAAGCCAAAGTCAATATTTTACCGAAATGAAGACGAAGTCCAGAGGGAGGTCGAAGACGTGCCACAGGGATCATCTTTATGTAATCCTATATGTTGTGTTTGCTGGGATCCGATGAATATTGTATACTATGTTGAGATTGATTATATATTCATGTCATATGTTATTTTTTTTTTTTATCTTGCTCTCTCTTCTAGTAGAAACTCTGCCAAGTGGACACTTGTGACTCCAAGAGGGTATTTATGCTCGATAGTAGGTTCATGCCTCTAGTTTTTGGAAGAGTGACATTAACTTCTAAGATTGTAGAGGTGTTGTTGCTACTAGGGAGTATAACAATGTTTTATCCTAGGGTAATTATATTGTTTTTTTACACACATTGCTTGATGCAATAATCTGTTGCTTGCAACTTAATACTTAAAGGGGTTCGGACAACCGGAAGGTGGATTATTAGTCATAGACGCAGTTGGATTACGGTGTATGTATTATGTTGTAATTTCCAATCAAATCTCATAGTAATCCTTGTCATGTATGGTCGATATTCTGTAATTCAGTGTAATTTGTTCACCAGAACATGCTATTTATCTTTATGGAGAGACACCTCTAGTGAACTGTGGATCCCGGTCCTGTTTCCTTTACTGATAAATTCTACTGCAATCTTGTTCTGTTTACTTTCTGCAAACATCTCTTCTTACTCGATACGTCTAATCTTTTGTGTTCAAAAAACTGGTGAGATTGACAACCTCACTGTAAGTTGGGGCAAAGTATTTTGGTTGTGTTGTGTGCAGGTTCCACGTTGTTGCTAACGCCGGTAGTGCGCCCTGCCACTAGTCAGCTAGCAACACCTTTAGAAGTCACGCCTTTCTCCTACTGGTCAATTAAACCTTAGTTTCTTACTGAGGGAAAACTTCCTATTGTGCCCATCATACCTTTCTCTTGGGGTTCCCCAACAGTGTGAAGTCGGTGTTACGATAAGCACCATCATCGAGCTGTTTGTTTACAAGACGTTCTCCCACAAAATGGAAATCTGTTTCACCTTCAAAAAAAATTCTATATGTTTGGTGCAGGCATGGAAGACTGGATTGCCAGATAAATAGGTGGCACCGAGATTGTCACACCATAAGAAAGGAGTGACATGAGGTGATACGCGAAATTCAAGGAGGAGGGCTTCAACCCAAATTATTTCGGCCGTTGCATTTGCCATGGCCTTATATTCAGCCTCGGTGCTTGAGCGAGAGACAATAGCTTGTTTTCTGGTGCTCCAAGGATATTAGGCCCAAAAAAGATAGCAAATCCACCAGTGGAACGTCTATCATCAAGACAACCTGCCCAATCGGCATTCGAAAACCCACTAAGAAGAGTAGAGGGTGATCTTGTAAAAGTGATGCCAGTTTTGAGTGTGCGTTGAATATAGCGCAAGATCCTTATTTCAGTTGTCCAGTGGGATGTAGTAGGAGTATGAAGAAATTGATAAGTTTTGTTAAAAACAAAGGACAAATCTGGACGTGTCAACGTAAGATGCTGTAAGGAACCGACAATGCTTCTGTATTGAGTGCAATCCTTGGCCCCAAGGGGTGTAGCATCGGTGAGAGATAATTTTCATTGGTTGATAGGGGGTAGGACAAGTGGTGCATTTTACCATACAAACTCGAGCAAGCAAATCAGCGGCATACTTCTCTTGAGACAATAACAATCCGACAGAGGTTTTCTTGACTTCAATACCCAGGAAGAAGTGAATCACCAAAATCTTTGAGAGCAAAGTCTTCTCGTCAATCTTGAAGGAGGGCTGAAATTGCTTTATCTGAAGAGCTGGACACAATAATATCATCAACATTATTAAGAAAAACATAGTTATACCTGACTTGTTGTAGATGATAAGGGATGCGTTAGCCTTGGAGGAGATAAAACAAAGGGCAAGAAGCTTGGAGCTGAGCTTACAAAACCATGCGCGAGGAGCTTGTTTCAATTCATAGTGTCGAGAGGTACTCCTCGGCAATGCCCTCCGTTTGGGGCTTAGGGTAGATGGAATCCTGTGGTGACACCAGACATCGGTTGTCAAACAGCGCGCCGATTACCGAGGTTCGGGGCCCTCGATGAGGTAAAACCCTTACGTCTGCCTGTCTGATCTTGATTATGAAAATATTGGGTTACAATGGGGTGCCGAAGGTTTTGGCTATGATCTCGTCGAGAGGCTAAGTTCTACAGGGACCTAGCTCTAGACTTATGGTGGCTATAATTGTTAAGATTGCGTGTGTCCTCGGCAGCCCCTCTCCTGGCCCTTATATTGGGAGCCAGGTCTCGAGAGATCTGTCCGGGTACAACTAGGTTACAAAGATTCTTAGTTCTAAACTTTCCTTATATTCTTCGTCTCCTTGTCTTGCTCTTCAAGAATTCCTCTTCGGAACCGACCCAGTGGCCCACCTGGCTATCGAGTGTCTTCATGGGCCTCTGGTTGGGCCGCAAGGGGTGATGCGATAACATTTACCCGAAGAGTAATGCCCACATCAGTAGCCCCCGAGTGTCTGGCCGAAGATACTTCGGGTAGAGACTAAAGCATGCCTCTGCCGAATGTTCGTCTCATCCAATAAATCTTGTCCTTCTTGTAACAGTATCATCTTCTTCTATCGGGTGCGCGTCCAGCGCTCTCGATGGGAGTAACCGAGTCTAGGTACGGATGCTTGCAACCGTGCGTAGACTCAAGTTGTACTACTCGAAATCTTCTTGCCGAAGTTTTTGCGGTCTTCATAGGTCATCCGATACATTTATATAGGGGCTTCAATTTTTCAAATAAGATTCAGTACGTAAAGGATATCGAGTAATGTGTCCATCTTTCTTTGGTTATTGCGGATGGCAAAACAAGCGTTACCCTACACAGAATCAAGTCCCCGTGCATGATCTGGAGTGCAAAAAGTTTCGTCGGGTGCGCAACCAGCGCTCCCGATGGGAGTAACTTAGAGTCTAGTCGCGGGTGCTTGCAAGTGCGAGACTTAGGCCAACGGTTCGAATATTTCAATCTTTCTTCGGATACTCCTGATACACTCTTCCTTGCAAGAAGTCTTGATCTGGATTATCGGTGCGTTCGTGCTCCCAATGGGAGTATCCGAGTCTAGGTACGGATGCTTGCAACCGTGCGTAGACTTAAGTCGATCCACCCGACGGTTTTAATTTTTCTTCGGATGCTTCATACGGACTTGACACCTTTCATGAAATCATCGATGACGTCACCACTGCTGTGGTTGGATTGACGGACGTGACTGTGGCCCATCCTACTTCGCGCGGTTCTGCTTACGAAATGACCGGTACTTGTGCGTTACCAAGGCGTCTCCTCGATTTCCACGCTCAATGATGAAGAGAGATCTCTTTAATAAATTGAAGGCAACGACACGTGCCCACTCAATTCTCAAACTTCCTTTTACTCTATAATCTCAAAGGGTAAATTCTCCCCTTTCCACGCTTTCTCCTCGCATCCTTTCTTTCTCATTCATCCTCCTTACTCACAACCATTGTTCCGCCGCCGCTTCCTAGACCTCCTTCAGATCTCGCGATGGTGAAGAAGGATCTTACTCTCGCGCCCGGCGCGTGAGCAGTGGCGCCGCCACCAAGGTTCCTCCGAACTCATCGAGGAGAGGCGCATCGATGCTCCTCCCCCAGCTCCGGCGCGCCCAGCACTCTGTACGTGCGTGGGCTATTGATGACCCACAAGTATAGGGGATCATAGCAGTCTTCGAGGGAAGTAAAACTCAATTTATTGATTCGACACAAGGGAGCCAAAGAATATTTGTAAGCCTTAACAGTGGAGTTGTCAATTCAGCTGCACCTAGAAATAGACTTGCTCGCAAGAGTTTATGATCAGAGTTTTATAGCAGTAGGAGTAGTGGAATATAAGTAGAGTGTAATAAAGACAGAGTAGTGCTTTTAGTAACACGGGATTAAAATACTGTAGGCATAAGGGACGGATGAGCAGCGCTGCATGGATAAGATAACTCATGTAATAATCAAGGATAGGCATTTGCAGATAATAATAAAACGGTATCCAAGTACTAAACAATCCATAGGCATGTGTTCCGCATATATAGTCGTGCGTGCTCGCAATGAGAAACTTGCACAACATCTTTTGTCCTACCCACGGTGGCTCAGCGGAGCCTCTAGGGAAACTACTAGTAATTAAGGTACTCCTTTTAATAAATGCGGAGCAAAGCATTAACACTCCGTGAACACATGTCATCCTCACAGCCTTCCCTCCGGTTGTCCCAATTTCTGTCACTTTGGGGCTCGGGTTCCGGACAGCAATATGTGTATACAACTTGCGGGTAAGATCATAAAACAATGAATATCTTCATGAATCAATAACATGTTCAGATCTGAAATCATGGCACTCGGGCCCTATTGAAAAAGCATTAAGCATAACAAGTTGCAACAATATCATAAAAGTACCAACTACGGATACTAGGCACTATGCCCTAACATCTTATGACTATTACATGATCAATCTCATCCAATCCCTACCATCCCCTTCAGCCTACAGCGGGGGAGTTACTCACACATGGATGGGGGAATCATAGATGGTCGATGGAGAGGCGTCGGTGGTGATGATGGCGATGATCTCCTCCAATTCCCCGAGTCCGGCGGGTGCCGAACGGAGTTTCTGATCCCGAGATGGAGTTTCGCGATGGCGGCGGAGTCTTGGATGTCTTCTGGAAAAGTGGTCGAACCCCCTGGCGTTTTTAGGTCGAAAGCCTTAAGTAGTCCAAAGGAGAGCGTCGGGGGGCGGCCGAGGCGCCCTCACCATAGGCGGCGCGCGGCCTATGGTGTGGGGGCCGTGGCCCCACAGCTTGCCCTTTTGGCCCCGTAAGTTCCGTGAAAATAGGCCCATTGCGATTATTTCCGGGATTTTCTGAAAGTTGAGTTTCTGCACAAAAATAAGACACCGGTGCAAGTCTGCTGAAAACAGCGTTAGTCCGTGTTAGTTGTATCAAAATGCACAAATTAGAGGCAAAACAATAGCAAAAGTGTTCGGGAAAGTAGATACGTTTTGGACGTATCAACTCCCAAGCTTAGCTTATTGCTTGTCCTCAAGCAATTCAGTTAACAACTGAGTGCGATAAAAGAACTTTCACGAACACATTTTCTCATATCATGTAAATATTCTCATGATATGGACTAGTACTTAGCAATTCATAATAAGATAAATGCAAATAAAGTAATCTAATAGCTGCGTCAATCATGAAAGAGATACCAACAAACTAATAACAAGAATCATGAACACTTCTATAAGCAGGATTGCAATGTCCATAGAAAGATATGATAAAGTGGTATCTCGCTTGCCCGTATTTGTACAACGAAACATAAATGCCCAGACACCTCTGAAGTTCATGGGAAGACTAGAAGTAGAGACTATCAAAGATAAAAGCACCAAAGTTATACCACAGTTAACTATATTCTGGGACAAGCATATTACACTAAGAATGACAATTATGCTCTCAAGAAGGTGCTCAAAGAAAGGATGGTGACTCAACATAAGTAAAAGATTGACCCTTCGCAGAGGGAAGGGATTAACATGTGCTAGAGCTTTTATTTTTTGAAGCAGAAGTAAAATTGTTTTGAGAGGTGTTTGTTGTTGTCAACGAATGATAGTGGGTACTCTAACTACCTTGTCTACCGGACTTTCAAGAGCGGCTCCCATGAAGGACGTTATCTCTACCGGCAAGGTAGATCATCCCTCTTCTCTTTTGTTTACACATGTACTTTAGTTTTATTATGGATGACACTCCCCCAACCTTTGCTTACACAAGCGTGGCTAACCGAACCTCGGGTGCCTTCCAACATTCACATACCATGGAGGAGTGTCTATTTGCAGGTTAAGTTGCTTACTGATAAATCAGGGCAAAACATGTGAAGAGAATTATTAATGAAGTTGTAATTAATTGGGGCTGGGCACCCCGCTGCCAGCTCTTTTTGCAAAATTACTGGATAAGCGGATGTATATGCTACTAGTCCATTGGTGAAAGTCTGACTGACAAGATTGAAAGGTAGAACACCACATACTTCCTCATGAGCTATAAAACATTGACACAAATTGAGAAATAGTTTGAAGGGTTTAAAGGTAGCACATGAAAATTTACTTGGAATGGTTTGAAATGCCATGCATAGGTATTTATGGTGGACACTCTGGAATAACTTGGTATTCAGGGATTTGGAAGCACGAGCAGCATTCCCGCTCAGTACAAGTGAAGGCTAGCAATAGACTGGGAAGCGACAATCAAGAGAGCAATAATTGTCATAATCATGCTGCGACAAAATAAAATTAACGGAGGCATAAAAGTGATACAAGAACTCTGAAGCAAAGTAAATCATCGAGGCTTAACTGACTTTTTGTTCAGTCATATGCATGCGTGAGCATGTGCCATGTCAATCCAAATTAATTATACAGAGGAGGATACCACAATGTCATACCTATCTATGAATAAAATAATGCAAGCAGATATTCATGACATGCTACTCATTATTAATAAATTGGAGCTAAACATGAGAGATCATGAACTACTAGACTTTCATTAAATGACATATACCTCACTTGAACCAACTAAGTATGCTCACATGTATGAGTATATGTACAAAAATGAAAACAAATAGAGTTCATACCAGCCTCTCACCACAGTCGAGTTGTCGTAGATCGTCATTATTGCCTTTCACTTGTGTGGCTTGAATAATATGGAATGAAAACCAAGCTCCAACCACCGGAGACCGCTGAACTCCCTAATAAACTTTACAAAACAGAAGAAGAACAACAAATATTTTTGGCATTTTCGATATTAGAGTCACCGAATGAAAGTAAAATCTTTTTGGATTTTCTCATAGCAAACCAACAATAGCAAATAAAGCAAAATAGGAACAAGAAACCAAAATAAACAAATGGTGAAGAGAAACAACAAAAATATTTTTGGTATTTTTGTGTTTTAGGAAAGAAACAAAGCAAAAACAAGAGAAAGAAAACTAAAAGAATCACAGAAAAGCAAAGCGCAGAAATCTGCCAAAACTTGAAGGTGCAGTAATCATTTTTTACGAAATTCTTCTGCTGCTCAACTCGAAAAGTTCTCAACTAATGAAAGTTACATAACAACCTGGGGAACATGCACAAAAATTGGCAGCTCAAAATAACGTTCTGGCTACGCACATGAATTTTTTAGTATCAGCCCAGATTCTGTTTTTTAGACAACACTTCCCCAAATATCATCTTCCTCATATTAGAGGCACCCATCGGCACTCAAATGAAATAGAAAAGTAAAAGTAAAGATTACTACAGTAGTAACAACCTTCAAAAACTAAAATAAAGCCTTCTGAAATAAAAATAAACGAAAGAAATGAAACAAGTATATACACATGACCGGCAATTGTGATATGCAATGAATGAGTGATGCCGGCATACCTCCCCCCAAGCTTAGGATTTTGGCCTAAGTGGAGGTCAACCCCAGAGTGTCAGGGTTCCATGACGGTGGATCATACATGGCGTGGTCATAATAGGATCCCTGTGCAGAAGAGAAGGATGAAGGTTCCACATGTGAAGAACTTGCTTCGTCGGATGGCAAGTCGAGGGGGTCCTCGGCCTCCTCCACGCCATCCCTTTCTTGATGGCTGCACCTCTCTATGTATGCATCAAGTTCATCTTCTGTGACTGACCAATTCTCCCTGGAATCAAGGTTAAACAAAGCAGGTGCAGGCAGTCCAACTAGTCTTTCAGTTTTAGTTACTCTCCACTTCTTCTTGAAAAAGGTTATCTCATAGGACAAGTTATTCGAGTTAGACCAATTAGAAACAAAGTCATGTTTTATCATGGAAACAATATCAAGTTTCTCTACAGAGAGCTGAATATCAAGAGGGTGAGGTTCTACACCATGCATAGCTAGCAAACGAGAGGCAATGAGACCCCCACAAATTCCTCCTTTATCACGGTTAGTGGTAAGCCTAAAAGCTATCGAAGCACCCAAATTATAAGTTCTATCACGTTGCAATGCAGCAGCTAAGAAAACCAAATCATGGATGGATAACTTATTTGCATTCTTTCTAGCAAGGACGCACTTGGTGATAAAGTAAGCAAAATAGCAAATAGATGGGAGTTGAATACTACAAATTTTACCACTCTCATCCGAGAAGCTTCTCCCTTGACAGATCATCTCGTAAAGTTTCAAGAGTTGCGGTGGCTGCCCCCTAATCTTCTCACATGATCCCCACTGTGGCACTTTGATAGCTGCACAAAAATCATCAAGAGGCAAGTTGATAGTTTTATTGTAGATTTTATATTGAACCATGGGGTTAGGTTGGGACCAATGGTATTCAAAATCCTGCACCACTGACATGGTTAGTTTTGCATATTGGTAAGGTTCACCAACAACAAAATCTTCTAACCCTGCATTAGTAATTAGATTTTGAACATCCTGAAGGATTCCTGCACTCTTCATGAAATCGGTGCATGGGTAGTAGGAGGGGTATACCCCCTCTTCACGGTGGACTCTCATAACTTCATGCACCTCCAATTCATATTGATTGAGTTGATGTCTATTCCACTCCATTTTCTGAAATTTTCAACAATCATTATAAAACTTGATTTCGAGACATATAATTGAGGGAAACTACTATAGAAGCTTGCTAGAGTACTAAACATGCATCAAAACTCATTTCTACAATTTGAATCAAGCATGCAAGCTCACTTAACATGTCATCTATAGCAGCAAATTTCTCAAGATACACTCAACCATTCAAAATTATAATTGGATAATCGAATGAGTCACATACTGGAGAGCAAATGCTCCAAATTTCAGCAGCAAAGATGGGATGAGCAAGGAGATCGAAAAATCCTGAGCTCTTGGGCGAAAACACGAGTGAGAACGAACTGGTACGAGTTTTTCGGGAGAGAGAGTGGAATGAGTGGAAGGGATGACGAAGTGGGGCCAGGGAGGGGCCCTCACCACAGGGTGGCGCCCCCCCTCCAGGCGCGCCGGCACATGGGGTGCCGCACAGGGTGCCCCACTGGTCAGCCCCAGGCACTCCCAGGTTGAATTTCGAAAAATAGGACCAACGGTATAATTTTTTATTTTTTGAAAATTTCGAAAAATGCACATTTTTGGGTGTTAAAATAATTATTTCAGGGCAGGAAAATGATTTCCAAAATTTTAAACAACTAAAGTATCTTGCAAACCAAATAGTACTACATCAAGTAAAACAAGTGGAGAAGGAAAGAAATGTTGTTTAGCTCTTCCATGCATTTAAAATATACTTGTTGACAAGGTTGATCAAGTCTTGCCACCAAATAAATTTTACATGACATAAGAAGAAATAAACCTCAAATCAATCATGTTACCTTATATTGAATTGATATGGATCCAATCACAATAGTTTGATATTCTTCTTTAGGCTCATATATAGGAAAATCAATAGTTCCCACCTTGATAGTTCTCAAATTAAAAATCGTATTAACTCCATATACTTTATCAATCCTCTTGGGAAAATAGAAAGCATGTTCCTTGTCATCAACATTGAAAGTGACTTTTCCTTTATTGCAATCAATAGCAGCCCCGCAGTGTTAAGAAAAGGTCTCCCAAGAATAATAGACATATTATCATCTTCAGGCATTTCCAACACAACAAAATCGGTTAATATTAAGCAATTTTGAGTAACTTGAACAGGAACATCTTCACATATACCAACAGGAACAGCAGTAGATTTATCGCCATTTGCAAAGATATATCGTTGGTATCAACTTTCTCTAAATCAAGTCTCTTGTAAAGAGAAAAAAGGCATCACACTAACTCCTGCTCCCAAATCATAGAGCAGTTCTAACATAATTATTCTTGATGGAACAAGGGATAGTTGGTATACATGGGTCTCCCAGCTTCTTTGGAACCTTGCCATTGAAAGAGTAATTAGCGAGCATAGTGGAAATCTCCTCATTAGGAATTTTCCTTTTGTTAGAGACAATATCTTTCATATATTTTGAATAAGGAGGCAATTTAATAGCATCGAGTCAAAGGGATTTGCAAAAACAAGGTTTCATCCAATCACAAAATTTATTATAGTGTTCCTCCTCCTTTGATTTTAGTTTCTTGGCAGGAAAAGCATTTTCTTTTGAACCCAAGGTTCTCTTTCATTACCATGTTTCTTAGCAATAAAATATTCTTTAGTGTACTTTTTATTTTTAGCATGCTTTTCAGGTTCATTTTCAATCTCTTCTTTATCAGAAACATCATTCTTATCATTATCTTTATCATGTTCATTACCACTTTCAGTTTCAGCATCAGAAATAGAAATACTATTAGGATCATTAACAGGTTCAGAGGATTCTACAACAGTTTTATGTTTATTCTTCTTTTTCTTAGAAGGACTACTAGTTTCTTTAGTTCGTTGAGAATCTTGTTCAACTCTTTTGGGATGCCTGATACGTCTCCAACGTATCTATAATTTCTTATGTTCCATGATACTTTATTGATGATATCTACATGTTTTATACACATTATATGTCATTATTATGCGTTTTCCGGAACTAACCTATTGACGAGATGCAGAAGTGCCGTTCTGTTTTCTGCTTGTTTTTGGTTTCGAAATCCTAGTAAGGAAATATTCTCGGATTGGGAAATCAACACCCATCATCTTAGAATCCCGGGGCTTCAGAACACCGAGGCGCGAGAGAGGGGCCACGGGGGCCACATGGTGGCGGCGCGGCCCGGGAGGGCGCGCCGCCCTAGTGTCTGGTGGCCCCGAGACCCCCTCAGGAGCTCCCCTTTCGCTATAAGGTCACGACCTAAAACCCCGTCTGAATAAGCCACGGTACGAAACCTTCCCGAGTCGCCGCCATCGCGAAGCCAAGATGTGGGGGACAGGAGTCTCTGTTCCGGCACGCCGCCAGGACGGGAAGTGCCCGGAAGGCTTCTCCATCGACACCACGCCATCTTCATCATTCTTGCTCCCATGAGGAGGGAGTAGTTCTCCATCGAGCTCGGCGCTCCGGTAGCTATGTGGTTCATCTCTCTCTATGTACTTCAATACAATAATCTCATGAGCTGCCTTACATGATTGAGATTCATATGATGATGCTTGTAATCTAGATGTCATTATGCTAGTCAAGTGGGTTTTACTTATGTGATCTCGGAGACTCCTTGTCCCACGTGTGTAAAGGTGACAGTGTGTGCACCGTGTGGGTCTCTTAGGCTATATTTCACAGAATACTTATTCACTGTTATGAATGGCATAGTGAAGTGCTTATTTATATCCCTTTATGATTGCAATGTGTTTTTGTATCACTATTTATCTATGTGCTACTCATGTGATGTTATTAAAGTAGTCTATTCCTCTTGCATGGTGTAATGGTGACGGTGTGTGCATCGTGTAGTTCTTGTCGTAGATTATGATCATAATCTCTTGTAGGTTATGGAGTTGATTATCGCTATGATAGTATTGATGTGATCTATGCCTCCTTCATAGTGTGATGGTGACGGTGTGCATGCTATGTTAGTACTTGGTTTATTTTGCAAAGATCTATTATACTCTAAGGTTACTCCGGCATTGAGGGTTCGTGTAATCCTACACAATTAGTGGTGTTCATTATCAAACAAGAGTATATGTATCACAAGGAAGAGAACTTATTTATTATGTGATCAATGTTGAGAGTGTCCACTAGTGAAAGTATGATCCCTAGGCCTTGTTTCCACCACAAAGAATTGCTTCCCACGCCGGCAAGCTATTTTAAGGCGCCGCTTGTTTCTTGTTTCTTGCATCTTTACTTTCGCAATATTACCACCATCTATCTACTGTGTTTTACTATCTCTTCGCCAAACTAGTGCACCTATACATCGACAAGTGTATTAGGTGTGTTGGGACACAAAGATACTTCTTGCTTTGTGATTGGGGTTGCTTGAGAGGATATCTTTGACCTCTTCCTCCCGAGTTCGATAAACCTTAGGTGATCCACTTAAGGAAAACTTTCTGTGCTGTTCTACAAACCTCTGCTCTTGGAGGCCCAACTTGTCTACAGAATAGAAAGCTTGCATCAATGCCCTTCAGGATATAGAGGATCTTGGGTAGACACCACCTCTAGTTGTTACTTCATAAGCATGTTTTCCTTTATGAGTATTTTTTAACAAGTCATTTTGCACTTTAGTAAGTTGATCAATTTGAGTTTGAACCATATGAAAATGTTTAACAAGCATCTTAACATCATTGGAGGTTCTCTTCACAATATCATGCAATTTACTAATAGCTTGAGAATTTTCCATTAGATGATTCTCTACTCTCATATTAAAGTTATCTTGCTTAACAACATAATTATCAAATTCATCTAAACATTGATCAGGAAGATTTGAGTATGGAATGTCTACTTTATCAAAGCGTTGAAGAGAATGTACCTCAATCGTGGATGAAGGGGAGTTATCTTACATAAATCTTCTATGGGAGGTAAATTCTTCACATCTTCAGATTTAATACCTTTCTCCATAAGAGATTTCTTGGCTTCCCTCATATCTTCATCATTTAATTTAATCATACTCCTCTTCTTCAATATTGGTGTTGGGGCTGGTTCAGGTGTAGACCAATCATCATGATTTTGGCTTATTCTAGCCAATATTTCTCCGACCGTCTGGAGTTCTTTTCTCTGAAAACACAACCAACACAACTATCCAGGTATGCCCTAGACTCAATGGTTAGTCCACTATAAAATATATCAAGTATGTCATGCTTTTCCAATTCATGTCCAGGCCGAGCTCTAATGAGAGAGCAAAACCTTGCCCAAGCTTCAGGCAATTTCTCCCCATCTTCTTGGTCAAAACTATAAATTTCTGCAGAGCAATATGTTGAGCACTAGCAGGAAAATATTTCGAAAGAAAACATCAAGCAAACAACTTGGACTATCAATAGAATCGGGTGGCAAACTATTATACCAAATCTTAGCATCATCCTTTAATGAGAAAGGAAAAAATTTAGCAACAAAATAAGTACGCATCTTAATATCATCAGAAAACAAGCTACTCAAAGTAGAAAGTTCGTTCATGTGCTCCTAAGCACTTTCTTTTTCAATTACCACGAAATATGAGATAAATCAAGAAAAATCATAATCCTTATCCTTAATGTTTATAGGAGATGTGGCAAATTTAGGATCAGGAGACAGTTTATATCTAACAGCATGTTGTGCAATAAGCTTTTTAAGGTTACTTGTACCAGTAGTAGCATTGTATTTATCAATAAAATCATCATCAAGTTCCACATAATCTTCATCAAGATCATCAGACTCAGGTGAATTAACAGGTGTAACAGTATTTTTATTAGGAGTTTCAGTATTTTCAATTTGTCTATACCTAGCAATTGTAGCATCTAGAAAAGGACCTAATGAACCATTTTCATCAAGCACAGTAGAAGCATCATCAAAATTATCAGAGGAATTTTCAGATTCAGCAGAAGTACCAACACGCGAAGCTTGTGGTGGTGAAACAAAGTTGACTTATCACAGATGGAGAATCAAGAGCGCGGAGGTACTCAGAGTTGTACCTTTCTTGTAGTGGATGGTAATATGGCGACTTTAGCATGGCGAGTTTTACCCATGATGGAGGATTTGCGAACAATATCAATTCAGGTGAACTTGCAAATAAAGCTATGCTCCCGGCAACGGCGCCAGAAAATATTCTTGATGACCCACAAGTAGGGGATCGCAACAGTCTTCGAGGAAGTAAAACCCAATTTATTGATTCGACACAAGGAGCCAAAGAATATTTGTAAGCCTTAAAGCGGAGTTGTCAATTCAGCAGCACCTGGAAATAGACTTGCTCGCAATAGTTTATCGAGTAGCAACGATTTTATAGCGGTATGAATAGTGGAATATAAGTAGCAGTGTAATAAAGGCAATAGTGATTTTGGTAAACAGCGGGATTAAAATACTATAGGCATAGGGACGGATGAACGGTATTTTGCATGGATAAGAAAACTCATGTAATAATCAAGGCTAGGCATTTGCGGATAATAATAAAACGGTATCCAAGTACTAAACAATCCATAGGCATGTGTTCATATATAGTCGTACGTGCTCGCAATGAGAAACTTGCACAACATCTTTTGTCCTACCAGCCGGTGGCAGCCGGGCCTCTAGGGAAACTACTGGTAATTAAGGTACTCCTTTTAATAGAGTACCGCAAAGCATTAACACTCGTGAACACATGTGATCCTCACATCGCACCTTTCCCTCGGTTGTCCCAATTTACGTCACTTTGGGGCCTCGGGTTCGGACAGCAATATGTGTATACAACTTGCGGGTAAGATCATAAAACAATGAATATCTTCATGAATCAATAACATGTTCGGATCTGAAATCATGGCACTCGGGCCCTAGTGACAAGCATTAATCATAACAAGTTGCAACAATATCATAAAAGTACCAACTACGGATACTAGGCACTATGCCCTAACATCTTATGACTATTACATGATCAATCTCATCCAATACATACCATCCCCTTTACAGCGCGGGAGTTACTCACACATGGATGGGGGAATCATGGATGGTCGATGGAGCGTCGGTGGTGATGATGGCGATGATCTCCTCCAATTCCCCGTCCGGCGGTGCCGAACGGAGTTTCTGGTCCCGAGATGGAGTTTCGCGATGGCGGAGTTGGATGTCTTGGAAAAGTGGTCGAACCCCTGGCATTTTTAGGTCGAAAGCCTTAGTAGTCCAAAGGAGAGCATCGGGCGGCCGGCGCCCTCACGCAGTAGGCGGCACGCCCCCCTCCTTGGCGGCGCCGGCCTATGGTGTGGGGGCCGTGGGCCCCCCTGGCTTTCCCTTTTGGCCCCGTAAGTTCTCTGTGAAAATAGGCCCATTGCGAATATTTCCGGGGATTTTCCTGAAAGTTGAGTTTACGCACAAAAATAAGACACCGGTGCAATTCTGCTGAAAACAGCGTTAGTCCGTGTTAGTTGTATCCAAAATGCACAAATTAGAGGCAAAACAATAGCAAAAGTGTTCGGAAAGTAGATACGTTTTGGACGTATCACCTATGCCCGGCGATTGGCCGGTTTCTACCACAACGAAGCGCGACGAGAAGGGCCGGGCCTTGGGAATTTCTACCGACGAGGGAAACGTCATTCTCCCAGGTGCGACTTTGCGACCCAATCCCCCTGCCGGTTTTACTGTCATGTTCTTATCCTTCTTGTATCGAGGTCTTTCGCTTCCTGCTCACGAATTTCTCCATCGCCTCCTTCACGTGTATGAGATCCAACTATGGCAGTTGACCCCCAATTCAATTCTTCATCTTTCCATCTTTATCACCCTCTGTGAAGCATTCCTGGGCATCGAGCCCCATTTTGGTTTGTGGAAGAAAATCTTCTTCGTGAAGAGATACAACTGCAGTGGTGGGTCTTTCGTCATTGGTGGAGTTGGATTTGTCGTCCGTAAAGAGGTTAACTACTTCAATTTTCCAATGAAAGAATCCGTTCAAGGATGGAGGCTGAAGTGGTTTTATATCAGAGATTCATCAGCAACTGACACCTAGCTCCCCCAATTCTCCAATGTTCTGGAAGCCGAGCCTAAGAAGTCTTGAAGAATATCCTTTCACCCGATGAAAAACCAATAGTCGATAGATTATTCGAGAGATTCCTTCGGATCAAGGAATCCGACGGCCAAACCATGATAGGTACCGAGGTAGCCGATGTGTTCTTAAAACGTCGAGTCCAGCCAATCATGTCTAGGGCCCACCGATGTGGTTGTATTCGGGCCCTAAGGATGAGACCAGAGTAAATGTTGCTGAATTATCCGAGAAAGAGTTGCTTGATGAAGTTAGGCGCCTTACTCTCTTTAGCCAAGAAGACTCGATTCCACTAATATCTCCCCAGCCACCGTCCGACGCTGACCATCTACCAACCGAGGTAAATCTTTTCTCCGTGTTCTCATTAACCTTTTTTTTCAATCTTCACAGTTTTTATTATTCTTACTCGATTATTTCGACAGATCCCTACAACTCCTGAACATTTGCAAGTTTTGTCGAATGATGCTTCTGAGAAAATAGACTCTTCTGTCCCCGTAGAATCCCACTCTGAAGGAAATATAAACCCAGAAGATGAACATGATGATCCAATGAATCCCGAAGCTTCTTTCATCGATCCTCAATCCCTTGCTGACGATATAAGTGATACATCAGGGTCGATCCATGATGACGACGCTGATCGCGCTGCCTTTTATTGATGCAGCTGCGGAGAAGGCCGACGCGCTGCCCACAAAGAGATCATCCGGCGGATTTGCCGACGAAGACGATCTGTTTGATCTGTAAGTCCTTACTATTTTCTCTAAAATTAGATTCTGATGATGCCCATCTGTACTCGATTTTCACTTTGTCAGTCTCACATCCTTGCAGTGACGAGGGTTTCATCGAACCTCCTTCCAAGAAGGCTAAAACGAGCACTAGCAAGCCGGATCTAGCAGCCTCTGAGGCTTCGACCCCTGCTACAGCCCCAGTGGCTCAAATTTCGATAGCTTCTTCCCTCTCTAAAGTGAAGGAGATTCCTTCGACTGCCGCAACTACGACTTCCCCTCCTGAGAAACCTGTAAGCCTTTTCCGCTTCAATGATATGCCCATCTCTGGTAGCTCCCGAGTGGGTCTGACGATTAATCCTCTGTTTAATAATAGTCATCTTTTCCTATTTCCCCAGGATTTGCGAGCTGTTATCTCTTCTCTGGAGGCCTTCGTCTCCCAATATACTTCTCTTGAAACTGATAAAGCTCGGCTGCAAAAGGAGATCGAGTTTTCTTCTTCAAAGCTGGAGGACGCAATTAAAATTGCTGCCGAGGCTCGCCAGAATGCGGATTCCTTGAAGGACGAACTCGAGAAGCTGAAGAGGAAGCTGAAGGACGAACAAACATCAAGGCTTGCCGCCGAAGATCAAATGAAAGAAAAGGATGATCTTCTCCGCAAATCTGTTTTGGCCTTTCTCAGTAATTCTCATTTGGCTTTCTTTTCGATTTTCCCTTTATTGATTCAGCTTATAGTTAACAAACTCTTCCTTTTCGTTTTTTGCAGAAGCTGCCAATATCCCTGCTGAGGCTTTGGACAAGCTCCCAAACAATTCTCCTGCAAATGCTTTGTCGTTGACCCTTGAGTCTCACAAGCTTGTTCAAGCCCTCCTCCAGAAGAATAAAGGAGCCATAGCGAGGATGCACTCGATGATCTTTCCCAAGATCGATCAGAACAAAACTCTAGAGCAGCTGACTGATGCTTTTTTCATCAACACGAAAGAAGTTATCGATGGATTCAAACGCACTTCACTCACCTACGGCGCCCTCTTAGCTTTTCAGGTTTTGATGGGTCATGGTTTCAAAGCCGATATTGAAGAAATGTCCAAGGAACTGCCGAAGGACCAAGACGGGCGACTTGTTGATTTGGGTGACTTTAAAAGCCCAGCGCTTAAGTGTGCTTGCCATCTTGTTGAGTTGGTCGCGGCAAATAAATCAACCACTGGACCAAGCTTGTGAAACCAGACCCAAGCTCCTTGACTTCATTTTTGTAATCTTGCTTGGTTAAAACAATTTCCTGTTATGAGACCTTTGTGATTGTAACAAATTTCGTACTGGCAATGTTGCCAGTACCCTCCTGTTATAATACTTTTATTTGCACGCTCCCGATGGGAGTAAATTCCAATGATGAACCCATATAATCCATTGTGCTCTTAATAAATTTTTGCAGGTCTTTCCTGTGCCTTCGTTTACCGAAGATTCTTCGGGTGCTTGTTCTGAGAATGATCGACTCCAACGCATGAAGGATCGAATTGCTCAGATGGAAAAGGATATGCGCAGTACTTATGCCTTGGCCGCAATTATCAGGAAGAAGAGTGAACTAGCGGCCGACGCTGAACGTTATGCTCTTGCTGAATTGCATAAGGCCACAGAAAGTTTGAACTGTAAGTTCCCTTGACTTTTTGTTCCTTAACTTCTATAAAGGTATCTTCTTATCTTCCTTCATTACTCCTTGTAGTCATAGCTCTGAACCCAGCTGAGGAAAACAAGCGTATCCATGAACGCGTAAATGCGTTGACTCATCTATCATCTCAAGATGAAGTTTTCTGGAGGAGTCAATCAAAAGCTTCTACTATCGCGAAGTTTCAAGATCGGGTTCAACAGGTCCACTGATTCTTAGACAAGTGCTATAAAGGATTAAGAATAATCTGGAAGACAATGTTCCCTTTGAACGAGGTTCCTTCCACGCTGTTGACTTTAATGTTAAAATTCAGTAATACCAGGAAGATTCGAAGCTTGATTCGAGCACAGCTTATTGCAGGAGCTAAAGCTGCATTTGCTCTTGTTCTTGTACGTCATCCTTCTGCAGACTTAATGACAATTGCCAATGCCGATGGTGAGCTAGGACCTCTCTACCCGAAGGTGGAGGTTCCTGTCGCCATTTTTATCGAAAGGCTTGAAGAATCTTCAACAACAACCGAAGAAGTGGAGGCTCCGCATGAATAGTTTTGAACTATCCTTTGTTTGTAAAGAAAATATTCTAACACTTACTGCATCCGAATATTCGGATGCACTTGACCTGATGGGAATTGTGTGTATCTTTTTTAATTGCTTGTAAATGCCGTTGGCAAGTTTTACTAAATGGAGTAAATCTTAATTACCCGTTGCACATCTGTATTATGATGTATACATATGTTTGTCGGCAAAAAATTGTTTGAGTGATCAGCTCGTGTTGCAGGTTTTGCTAAACCTGTTGTATGTGCAACTTATGCTTTCAACCAACGTATTGCTTGACAGCAGTTCCCGAGTAAAACCGATTTATCCAGGTAATGCCCTCCGATAGGGGCTTAGGGTTGATGGAATCCTGCAAGCTGACACGAGACATCGGTTCGCAGACAAATGGGAGCGGTTACCAGGTTCGGGGCCCTCGATGAGGTAAAACCCTTACGTCCTGCTTGTCTGTTCTTGATTATGATGGAAAATAGGTTACAATGGGGTGCCGAATAGTTCGGCAATGATCTCGTCGAGATGCTAGGCTTAACGATGACTTAGTTCTAAGCTTACGATGGCTAAGATTGCTAAGATTGATTGTGTCCTCGGCAGCCCCTCTCCTGGCCTTTATATAGGACAGGTCTCAAGAGGTCTAAGCAGAGCACGACTAGGTTTACAGTAATTTTAGATCTAATCCTTCCTTGTTCGGTTGCTTCTCCACCTTGCTCGTCAAGGAATCTTCTAGTACGCCATCTTGATGGGCTGCTTCGCCTCCAAACGCCTTCATGGGCCTCCAATTAGGAAATATGGGATAAGGCAACGTCGGTTACTCGAAGGGTAATGCCTACGTCAGTAGCCCCCGAGTGTCTAGCCGAAGATAGTTCGGGTAGAGACTAAAGCATAGTTTCTCCTGATGTCTTTCTCCTTGCTTGTTCTTGTTCTTCTTCGTCGGGTGCGCGTCAGCTCCCGATGGGAGCCCCGAGTCTATGTGCGGATGTTTGCAATCTGTGCATAGACTCAAGTTGCTACCACCGAATATTTTTGTTACGCCGAAAGTTTTACGCAAGTCTTCATAAATCATCCGATACATTTACTCTGGGATAATGAGTAACGCCCAAATTTTGTCGGTTAGCTGCGATGGCTCAACGTTACCCTACACGAATCAAGTCCCGGGCATGATCTTGGAGTTCAAAAAACTTTTATCGGGTGCAGCGTGCCCCGATGGGAGTAGTCCCCGAGTCTGGACTCGAATGCTCTACGTTTGGGTGCGGACTTGTCATTTGAATGCACGTCTTCTTTTCGGGTGCGCGAAGCGCTCCCATCGGAGTAACCAGATCCGGACACGTGCTTTTGTTCGGGTGCAGACTTAAGCCTGAATATCGGAAAATTGTTTATTTTCCTTCGATTACTTCTGATTCCCTTCATGATGATACTGATGACGTATTGCTGCTGTGGTGTGATTGACAAGACATGACCTGACGGGCCCACCCTAGCTCTGCGCAGGCAGTTTTTAGGGAGTGACCGGCATGCGCGCCGAGACGTCTCCTCGATTCTCGCGCTTCGTGGGTTTAATGGGCCGCCGGTTTCGTTTTGCCCTTTACCGCCACGTGTACAGCCAGATCTGACCTGCTTCCCACGATGTTTGCGAAGTTATGGCCACGATCTCGTCTCATTTTACAACATAAATAGTGAGTCTTCCCTGTTTTTACTCTTTTACGCCTTCCACTGCTCGTCAACTTCACCTGCCTCTTCCTACTCTCTCTGTACTCTCGTCAAGAACTTCAGGCGTCATGGGCAAGAAGAGGCGCCGGCACCTCGGACGGCCAAAGTCGTCGTGATTGGAGCGCCTCCGTCTGCCGCCGTGATATCAACAAGGCTGCGTAACCTTGGCTTCATCTCCACATCTGATGAGGACATTCGTCTTCCAGGTGCGGTTTCTCGCCCAAAGCCCCCAAAGGGCTTCTTTGTTATGTTCGTCGCCTTTCTTTTCCGTGGTCTTTCTCTTCCGGCCCACGAGTTCCTTCGATCTCTTCTCTTCTTCTATGGGATCCAGCTGCGATGACCCCCAACTCTTTCCATCTTTATCACGGTTTGCGAGGCTTTTCTTGGCATTGACCCCCACTGGGGTCTTTGGAGAAGATCTTCTACATGAAGCGTCACAACGACAGCAACGCCCCCTGTCGTCGGCGGCGTGGCTTCGTTGTCAGGCAAGATGTCGATTACCTCGACTATCCAATGAAGAATCGGTTCAGGGGTGGCGCAACAAGTGGTTCTCTGCGAGACCCTACGGTTTCGGGCGCCGAACCTTCCCCCTTTTGAAGACAAGCTGGTGGCCAACCGAAGAAGTCTTGGCAAAACGCCCTTTCTCCTGAAGAAAGGGTGATAGCCGACATTGTTCGACCAAGTCGTCACTCCGAAGAATACGGGAGGCTTGACGATGTGCGGCAGGTAGTCTCGGTGTTCTGCGTCGAGTGCAGCGCGATGTCTCGCACGGTTGTGGCTTTATACGGGCAAAGACGATGAATCTGGGGTCAGCTCTGTCCGACCTTTGGTGATGACCTGCGGGACGAAGTCGTCGTCGACATGTCTCGGTGTAAAGGACAATATTGTCCTGATGTCGGCTCGTTCCCCATGATTCCCGGCATCTTCCGGCTGAGGTACTCCAGCATTGGTTTTCATTCGCAGCCGATATTTTCCTTCGAGCCTTTACAAACTTTTACTTTGACAGGTCCCCGCCGTTGCTGAATGTTATCCTCCTATACTCGAAAGTGGTGTAGAACCAGAGGATGATAATTACAACTCCGAGGAGACTGAAGATGCACAACATACCCTTGAAGACAGCGATGTCCGAGAGGAAGAAGCTACGGAGGATGATGCATTCCTCAGGAGCAGGCGTAGAAAGCAAGTACATGACGAGTTTATTACTACGGCCGAATCAAGTCCTAGCGGACAAGATAATGACGCCGTTGAAGCTGCTCCGCCTCCTTCTGCCAAGGCAACCTCGACGAGTTTCTTTGCTCTTGAAGACGACCTGGACTTGTAAGCATTTACATCCTTTCATAATTTATTCTTTGTAATTGTGCGTGCTGACTGTTTATTCTTCATGTATAGTTCTGACGACGACGATGAAGTCCCTCTCGCAAAGAGGGCTAAATCGACCCTTGGAAGAAAAGCACCAGCCTAGGATCCGAATCCTTCTCCTGCCAAATCTACGCCGCCCTCCCGAATGACTGTGGAAAAGATTCCTGTGTCACGGGTTATTCCTGTTGGAAGTGCTCCCGCCTCATCTACTGCCCGTGATCATGTAAATATCTCCACATTGCCTTGATTTTTCTTTTGCTTCTCATCCGACTAATATTTCTTGATTTCCTCCTCTCGCAGCCGATTTATGCCACAGTCGATGCTGTGGCTGATTTTGCTGAGCAGTTTACTCGACTGGAAGCTGACAACGCCCAGCTTCGGAAGACTGTCAAGTCTTCGGCTGATCAAGTATTGGAAGCTAACAGGCTTGCCTCTGATGCTAAGAAGGAAAACGCCTTGTTGAAGGAAGAAGTGTCAAGGCTAAAGCAGCAGATGAAGGATGAGCAGGACGCCAGGCGCGCGGCCGCGGTTGCAATTGATAAAAAGGAAGGAGTTCTCCGTGAATCCATCAAAGGCTTATTGGGTAAAACTCGCAATACACAACTTCTAGTCGATTTTCTTCTTTTTTTTTCTTTTTTGATATTTCTTTTCCGGTTATTGATCTTTCCTTCTTTCAGAGGCTGCCAATATAACCGTTACCCGACGCGACCAGCTTCGAGAGGACTCTATAGCCGATGCCTTGTCGCTTGCCGCTGAGTCGAATGTCCAAGTCCTTGCACTCCTGCAAAAAACTAAAGGAGCCCTGTCGAGGCTGTACTCGATGATCTTCCCAAAGGCAAAACAGGACAAGAGCCTTGGCGAAATAGCAGACACTTTTCTTGTCGACTCTTCAGAGCCTGTGGAGGTACTGAAACGCCGTTCCCGATTATTCGGGGCGGTTCTTACTTTTCAACTGCTAATGGGTCATGGGCTGGAGTCTGACTTGGAGTAGTTGTCTAACGTGTTGCCCGTGGATGACGACAACCACTTAGTTGACCTTGAACCCTTTAAAGAAACAGCAATAACTTGTGCCAATCGGCTGCTGAAGTTGGTAGATGAAGCTCAAGCCAAGTCTGCCCCTGGCCCATCGTCGGCGCCTCCTTAAACTTGTCGCTTTATCAGTTGTAAATAAGACCAATCGTTGATTTAGTCCTGTTTATTTGGCTCTGTTGCCAGTTTGAACAACCTTTTGAATGTAACATATATGCCAGCGCTCCCGATGGGAGTTTTATGTTAATGCCTTTCTGAATCGAAAATTGTGCTGCAGATTCCTTCATCTTCTTCCCGTGCGGAACTTCTTTCAAATTCTTGAACTAGTGATGAATCCGGCCTTGTTCGCTCTTTACGTGACCAAATATCTCGTCTGAGCAAAGATATCACTTCACTCCACGCGATGGCGGCGTTGTTGAAGAAAAAGAGTGAAATAGCAACTGCCGTCGAACAACACTCCCTTGATCGCCTTCGCGTTGCTACCGAAAGTCTGGGCTGTAAGTGCCAACTCTTATGATTTCTGATATAATCTGGATGCTTTCCAACCTGCTTATTTGTTCCTTTTCAGTCAAATCCCATGATAAATCTGAGGAGGACAAGAGGATCCATGAAAAAGTCGAGGCAATGACTGATATTGTTCACCCGAAGCATGATTTATGGTCGCATCGTCCGAAGGCTGTCCTTGTGGCGAAATTTGAGCATCGGGCAGAAAAGGTGCATTACTATTTCGATAAATTTCATGCTCTTCTGACGCTGGTTTGGAAGACTTTGTTTCCTCTGGACCAAGCACCCGAAACTTTATCTGCCCTGTTCACCCGGTTCAAGTCTCCCGAAAGGATTCGACAGTTGGTGCGGAAAGAGCTTCTGGCAGGTGCCGAACTTGCTTTTGCTTCGGTATTGGCGTGCCACCCATCTTTAGATTTAGGAGCCGTAGCAAGTACTGGAAGGAGTTTGGGCCAATATTATGATGCTGCTAGGGGTCCAGCTTACACCATTGTTTCTCGGATGGAGTCATGCCTTGAAAAGGACCTAAAAGCCCATTGGGACCAGGGAGCCGGATCACGAATGTAATAGCTTTATACCTGCATAAGTTTGTTTTATGTAAAGTTACTGCATACGTTGTACGCTACGTTAGTTTGATTGATATTTTTATTGTCGAAGGCAGCTGAGTGATCAGTTCAACCTGCTCTCTCGACGGCTTCGTTGGATTGTGCAACGTTATTGCGAAGCCTATATGTAAGTTTTGTAAGGGCGTGACCCGTCGATTTGGCTTCATCACGCGGTGCACCGGTTTGATCCTTATTTTGTGTTAATGTAACCATCGACTGCAGCACTCGCGTATATTCTTCGAGGCTTGGATTGGTTGTTTTTGTGTGTCACTAATCTTAGCTCCCGTTGAGAGTATTTAATTAGTTCTGCATGTGCCAGCGCTCCCGATGGGAGTAAGAGCTGATGGTTAGGGCCCCAGACGACCTGTTCGGGTGGTATGGCCTGAATTGAAGAGAAAAGGCAGAAAACCTGATTAATTTTATTCATAATGAAAGCAACCTTAAGGGCTGTTTGAACAAAAAAAAAATATCCTATGTATAGAACCGTCGCAGGTGTGCAATGTTCCATGGGTTCCCAACATCTTTTCCCGAGGCTGGGTTTTTGAGTCTGTAGGCTCCTCTGGTATCACTTCAGTGATATGAGTCCTTCCCATGGAGACTCGAGTTTTGAGGGTCTCTTTTGCCAGCCGAAGTACCATGTCTCCAACATTAAAGCATCGGTTGCGTATTCGTCGGCTATGGTAATTCCTCAGTGCTTGTTGATACACCGTGGTTCTGGCCAAAGCAATGTCCCGCGCTTCATCGAGGACGTACAACGTCCTGCAGCGCGATGTTGGAAGAAGATTCTGTGTATGCCGTTACTCTAGGGGCCTCGAATCGAACGTCGGTGGCAGAACTGCCGGCTCCGTGTACCAGAAAGAATGGGGTGTGAGTCGACTGTTAGGTGTGTACGCAAGCTCAGTGCGGATGGTAACTCTCGACCCAAGCTCCTTAGCGCAGTAAGGCGTTTCTTGAGGCCGTCCCCTATTAGACCGTTGATCCTTTCCACGACCGTTGGTGTGGGTGAGCCACGGATGCAAATTTCAGCTTAATTCCCCTGTCATCACGAGTGGAATTCTTTGGAGTCAGTTAGTTCCATTATCGTGACGTGCGTGAGGCATGCCAAATCGTGTTATCTCTTTGAAGAATTGGGCGGTTGTTTTGCTTTGATTTATGTACGAGTGCGCCTCGATCCACTTTGTGAATTTGTCAGCTGCGACTAGTAAGTACGTGTGTCCTCCGGCGATGATCCGGCGGGTTCTTGGTCGAGTCCCCATTGAGCAAATGGCCAAGCCAAAGGTATTGTCATCAAGTCTGTCGCAGGGGCGTGTGGTTTTGGTGAGAACCGGCCCAGGATGCTTCATGACCAGATCTCTAGCGTCCAAATCTTGGCCAGGAGTAAAATCCTGCCCTGAAGGCTTTTGCTACAAGAGCCCTACTTCTTGCATGATGTCCACAAGTTGCCTCATGTATCTCGCGCAGCAGATGCTCTTCCATCGTCGATGGCAATGCACCTTTGGAAAATACCGAAATGCTTGTAGAGTTCACCGTTTACTATGGCGAAGGATTTTGATCGCCTGACGATTCGCTTGCTTCTCTAGGTCCTTTGGTAGTTCTTGCCTGGATCGTTAGATATGCTAGGAACACGGCTTGGTCCATAATGGTTCAAGGAGGAGGATTTGTTCGTGAGGGGGGGTTGGAGGTTCCTCGACAGCTTGCTGCGAGCTCGCCTTTAAATCGTCAGCCGATGGTTCTGGGGGTGCCGACGCCTTCTCCTTTATTGACCGCTGAGTGATCACTTCGTAAAACACTCCGTCTGGAATAGGGGAACACATGGACCCAATGTTCGCCAAAGTGTCGGCTTCCTCGTTACTGGCTCTGCCGATATGTTTGAGCTCACATCCTTCGAATTTAGCTTCCATGTTTTGATACAGCTGCCGGTAGGCGATCATGTTATCGCTGACTGCATCACACAGGTTCATCGACTGCTGCACCACCAGGTTTGAATCGCCGTAGATTTCTAGACGAGTTGCCCCACACGCTTTTGCCATCTTCATTCCGTGCAGTAGCGCTTCGTACTCTGCTTCATTGTTAGTCGGCAGCGAGAAATTCATACGTAGTATGTACCTCATCTTATCTCCTTGCGGAGATATCAACACCACTCCTGCTCCTGCACCTGTGCTCCGTTTTGACCCGTCGAAGTACATTATCCATGACTCCGACATGTCGGGTGCTGCCGGCGTTTGCGATTGGATCCAATCCGCCACGAAGTCTGGGAGGATCTGGGATTTTATCGCCGTTCGATTGACGTAAGTTATGTTGTGTGGTGCTATCTCGATCGCCCATTGAGACACTCGACCCGTGGCTTCTGGGTTAGTCATTATATTTTTCAACGGTGCTTCGCTCACGACGACAATTGGGTGCTCTGGTAAGTAATGCCGCAACTTGCGCGCTGACCTCCACTCTTGCATATGCCGGCTTACGATGATGGGGATATCTGCTCTCGCCGGTGTGAGTACTTCACTGAGGTAATAGACAGGCCTCTGCACGCCATGAACTTTCCCTGCTTCTTCTCGCTCGACAACCAAGACGCTGCTGAAAACTTGAGCTGTCGCAGCTATGTACATAAGCAGTGTTTCTTTCTCTCGGGGGGTCACGAGGTTTGGGGATGTCGATAGAATTTTCTTCAGGTTGTCGAAAGATTCCTGCGCTTCCTTTGTCCACTCAAATTTTTCTGATTTTTTCATCAAGTTGTAGAAGGGTAAAGCTTTTTCCCCTAACTTGGCGATGAATCTCTGAGTCTGCCAGTGTCCTGCCAACTGCTGCACTTGGTGCAGATTCTTTGGCGGCTCCATGTCGAGGATAGCCTTGATCTTCAGGGATTGGCTTCTATTCCCCTTGCTGAAATGAAGTAGCCAAGCACTTGTCCTCCTGGCCCCGAAGAAACATTTCTTCGGGTTCAACTTGATCTTGTATTTGTCCAGATATTCAAGGTTTCACGCAAATCATCGATGAGAGTGGCAGCGTGCTTTGTTTTCACCACGATATCGTCGATGTAGACCTCGATGTTCCTTCAATCTGCTCTCCAAGGCAAGCCTACATGCAACGCTGATAAGTTGCTCCCGCGTTTTTAACCCGAAGGTCATGGCGTTGTAACAAAAAACGCCGTGCGGGGTGATGACGCGGTTAGCTCCTGATCTTCCTTCTTTAGCTTGATCGATTGTATCCTGAATATGCATCAAGGAAGGAGAGGCGGTCGCATCCAGTGTGGAGTCGACTATATCGATCAATACGCGGCGTGGGAAGTGGTCCTTCGGACGGTGCTTGTTAGTGGTGTAATCGATGCACATGCGCAGAACAGTGGTGTCCTTTTTGGTACCATGACGGGTTAGCCACCCACTCGGCTTCCTTGAGCTCCCGAATGAATCTACCTTACGGAGTCGATTGACTTCTCGCCAATATCTCTTCTCTTTGGTTCGGAGAATCGTCGCATCGGCTGCTTTGCCTTGGTTTCTTTGTTGGGTCAACGAAAGGCGTGCTCGGCGAGTTCCCAGGATACCTGGCATGTCGGATGGTTCCCATGCAGTATCTCCCGGCGCTCACGGAGGAACTCGATGAGCCCGTTCCTATGCGTCCGTCAGTGTCGTATTGACTGTTTTCTTCGACCAGTGGGGTGCACCTGCAGCTTCTTGGCTTCCTTTGCAGCGTCGTCAAACTCGTCGGATCTCACGTTTCGATTGTCGGCTGGTGGCTGTGTATGATCTACGCGTCGATCGCATTGAGTCCTCCTTGGCGCCGAATTTTGAGGCAATCTTCTGGAACTCCCTGTCGCAAGTGTCTGATCGAGCAAAACTCCCATGGACAGTTATTGGGGTCCCATTGTTGCCGGGCATCTTCAGTTTAGGTACGCATAATGAGGCACCGCCATAAATTTGAAGGCGGGTCTGCCTAGGATGGCATGATCTGAATTCCCAGTCCACGACCTCAAACTCAATTTTCTCCCTTGCTAGGTGTGCCGAAAACTACGTCCAGCGATGTTTTGCCTAGGGAATAAGCGGGTTGAGTCGGTATGATGCCGTGGAATCCTGTATCAGACTCTCTTAACATGTCGACTGTTAGACCCATCGCCTTCATCGTGTTTGCAAACAACAAGTTTAAGCCACTTCCTCCATCCATGAATACCTTGCTCATGTTGTACCCCCCGATTTGTGCCTCAAGGACAAGGGCTGCAAGACCTGGTCTAGGGACAGCCTTTGGGTGGTCTGTCCTGTCGAAGGAGATGCTTTGTTCCGACCAGTCGATGAATTCGGGTGTGTCAACCATGGCAACTTCCGCATACTTCACCTCCCGCGAGAATTTCTTGATTTCCCTCTTTGAAAAGTTGGTTTTATGGATCATGTTGACCTGCCCACATGGCTCTGGGAACACTTCGGCTGGTACATACTTTTCCATTGGTTCATATGGCTCTGGTACATACGGCTCTGGCGGATAACTGTAAGACTCCGTTCTCTTCTCCATTATGTGAACCCTCGATAAGGCTTCGGCTCTAAGGTCGTAGAACTGTCGAATTTCCAAGAAGTGTCGGCAATTCCTTAACAGATGGCTGGATTTCTCTCGACCATCCTTCGGATCAATGTAAGAGTGGAGGTAACATGGTGCCGCAAGCTGCTCTGTAGCTGATAGATGCGGCGAACGGGCGCGACCATGGATCGGTCGAATGTCCTCCTGCCCTCGTTCGGACCGGCGAGGGTGTGGGTTTGTACGTCCTTCGTTCTCGTAATGCGAGTCCCTTTGCCTTTTCTTTCGCCCTGTCATGGTGTCGAAACTTCCTCGGTTGCTTTTGGGCGGGATTACCGAAGTTGCTGCCGGCGCTCCACCTGTCGAAACTGGGGTCCTTGAAACAGATGTATCTGACCTAGGGAGGCGAAGGAAGCCTCCGGAGTCGATGATGAAGTGAACGCCCCCAAAGGTGGTGGTCATACCGTCGTGCGATTCTGCGGAATCGAGTGCGGCGGCAAGTGCGGTACGAACTCGAAGGATCCGCAGTGGATCGGGTCTTTCGGATCTGGTGGCGTTGGTGACTCGAGTACGAATCTTTGCAGACGTGGTAGTGCTGCCGATGTCTGCCTTGTGCCGACGGGCTTCCACGAACGGCGCCATTGTCGGTGCTCTCGGCAATGCCCTCAATAGGGGCTTAGGTTGATGGAATCCTGCAAGGCGACACGAGACATCGGTTCGCGAGACAAACGGGAGCGGTTACGGGTTCGGGCTCGGTGAGGTAAAACCCTCCCGTCACAGCATGCATTCCTGGCAGTTATGATGGAAAATAGGTTACAATGGGGTGTCGAATAGTTCGGCAATGATCTCGTCGAGATAACTAAGGCTTAACGATGACTTAGTTCTAAGCTTACGATGGCTAAGATTGCTAAGATTGATTGTGTCCCCTCGGCAGCCCTCTCCTGGCCTTTATATGGGAGGCCGAGGTCTCGAAGGTCTAGCAGAGGCACGGCCAGGTTTTACGGTAATTTTTAGATCTAATCCTTCCTTGTTCGGCTGCTTCTCCACCTTGCTCGTCAAGGAATCTTCTAGTACGCCATCTTGATGGGCTGCTTCGCCTCCAAACGCCTTCATGGGCCTCCAATTAGGAAATATGGGATAAGGCAACGTCGGTTACTCGAAGGGTAATGCCTACGTCATCGGTGGAACTAGATCTGCCGATGACTCTATCGCTCTTTAGTACTTCTGTAGTTTAAAGTACCGGACATAGGTCGTTTTTATATGTGTTTCATGATCCTTGCTATCTGCGGCTCTCTTATATTCTCGAGGCGTCTGTAGCAAGAAAAGCGAGATTGCCACCAATTTTGCATCGTAGCACTCGTAATTTCAGATGCTTTTAGAGTGCAATCTTGGGCGTATTTTCAATTAGACCAATGTTCGCTGTAGTATACGAACATAGGTCTTGATAATTTTGTTCGGGTAACCCGAATTACTGCAATACTTCATAAAAACGGAACTTGAGTCTTCATTAATAAAATAAGCAAGAACTAAGGGGCTAAAAAGGGCACTATTGAAAAGAGAAAAAACTAAATATAACGACACCCATCCTTTTAATCCAGAGGAGGGTTCTTCTTATCTTCGATCTTCTACAACATGCCGATGGCTTTGGAGGCATCACTGGCGTCATCAGGAGTGCTTGCAGCAAGTACTGGAGTTTTGCTTCCTTCAATAATGACCTTGCCATCATTTGCCGAAGGTTCCACTATCGAAGCTTTCAGAGCGAGATCGTCTGGTTTCTTCTTTAGTTTCTTGACGCGTTCGTCCTCCTTATCATCGAGTGCTGACGATTTAGAGGGGTAGTCATCAAGTTCTTTTTTCAATCCAAACTTGGCAACAATGTTCTGAAACCCACGATCACAATTATCTGAGCGTGAAAAACTTCCATGGACGTGGGCATTACCCTTAAGGTAACGGACGTTGCCCCATCCTATATTTCCTGGCTGGAGGCCCATGAAGGCACTTGGAGGCGAAGCGGCCCATCGGGCTGGTGCACCGGGAAGATTCCTTGACAAGCAAGGCAAATAAGCAGACGAACAAGGAAAGATTAGATGCGAAACTGTTGGTAAACCTAGTCGTATTCGGTTGGACCTCTTGAGACCTGGCCTCCTATGTAAAGGCCAGGAGGGGCTGCCGAAGTACAATCAATCTAAGCAATCTTAGCCACCAGAAGTTAGAGCTAGGTCATCGTAAAGCTTAGCATATAAATGAGATCCCAGAAACTATTCGACACCCCATTATAACCTATTATCATCATAATCAAAGAACGAGACGGGCGGGACGTGAGGGTATTGCCTCGCCGGGGGCCACTGAACTGGGTAAATCGCTCTCCCCGCATGCTGTGAACCGATGTCTCGTGTCGGCTTGCAGGATTCCATCAACCTAAGCCCCTATCGGAGGGGATTGAGGGGCACCCTCGACAATTGGCGTACCGTCTGTCGGAGCTTCTTAGAGCACAAGATCGGTCATCGATGCCGGTCACGTGCACGCGTCCTTTTCGGTCTGGCACCACGGATCCAGGGGCAGGCTCATTGTAATTTCGGCTCAAATACCACATCTTGGTCGCCGCACTCGATTGCTGGAGGCTCTGCGACCACCACTTTGGAGCGTTCACTTCATCATCGAGCTCCTGCCTCCCGGCCCTCGGTTTCGATAGGCGGCTGGCGGCGGCGGCAGCCCGAAATCCCGCCGGAGCAGGAGACGAGGCAGGAAGTTTCGACACATGTCAACTAGGGGGCGAAAGAAAAAAACGAAGGACTCGCACTGGAGAGGAAGAACGTACAACATCTCACCCTCGCCCCGATCCGGCTGAGGGGGCGGAGAGGCTGTGCGGCCGTCCATGGCCGCGCCGTTCTATCGGCTCGCGAGAGCAACTCGCCATGCTGCACTCCATTCTTGTACGATCGAAGGATGGCCGGAAAATCCGTCACACTACTAAAGGCTGAGCACTTCTGCAGAGGAGTCGAAACGATTATGATCTTAGAAGCCAGAAACTATGTCAAACCGTAATGGAGAAAGGAAGATGCTTGATTGTCGCGAGCCGCATGCACCATATGAGCAATGGAAAGACAAAGAAGTATGTACCGGCGACGTTCCCGAGCCATGGGCAGGTCAACATGATCCATAAAACCGGCTTTTGAAATCAAGAAATTCTCGCGAGAGGTAAAGTATGCGGAGTACCATAGTTGACACACGAGTTCATCGGCAATTTGGAGCAAGCATCTCCTTCGAGACAGAACCACTGAAGTATCCCTAGACCAGGTCATGCGACCCTTTGTCTGAGAGCGCAAATCGGGGAGGGTACAGCATGAGCAAGGTATTCATGGATGGAGGAGGCCTAAACTTGTTGTTTGCAAACACGATGAGCGATGGGACTAACGTCGACATCTTAAGAAGTCGGAATCTGAGTTCACGGCATCCTCAGCTCGGCCTCTAGGCAAAACATCAGCTGGATGTAGTTTTGGCACACCTAGCAATTTCAGGAAGGAAAATCACGGTTGAGGTAATTATTTGGGAATCTGTGTCTCCTTCATCCTCGGCGGTGCCCGCCTTTACTTAAATTTATGGCCGTGCCTCACTATGCGTACCTAGAAAGCTGAAGATGCACAGCATGCTGAGGACCCCAATATCATAAGAGCACTCGATCAAAAAACTGCGATAGGGAGTTCCGAGATTGCCTCGAGTCGGTGCCAAGGAAGACCTTGTCCGACGCTACAGTCATCGCACCACCAGCCAACAATCGAAACGTAAGATCGATGAGTTTGACTTCGAAAGGAAGCCAAATGCAGTGCATCCCATTGACCGAAGAAAACGTCAATACGTCGCCTGACCCGGTTCAAATAAGGAACGCGCTCATCAGGACCTCGTGAGCAGGAGATATTTGCATGGAACCATCCGACATGCGAGTATCCCCAGGAACTCGTGGCACGCCCAATGTCGACCCGTATTAAACAATCTGCGAAAATCGCCGATTCGCCGAACCAAAGAGGAGAAGCAATTGGCGAGGAGTCAACTCGGCTAAAGCAGGATTCATTCGGGGAAAAACAAGCAGTGGGTAACCCTTTCATGGTGCCAGGACACCACTGCTTTCTGCGCATGTGTATCGATTACACCGCCTCAACAAACACTGTCCAAGGACCACTTCCCCGTATTGATCCGGATGGTCGACTCCACGGCGGATGCGATCGCCTCTCCTCCTTGATGCATACCCGGATATAATCAGATCAAGTTGAAGAAAGAAGACCGAGGCTAACCGCGTTCATCACCCCACACGGCTTTTCTGTTACAACGCCATGACCTTCGGGTGAAAAACGCGGGAACCATCAACGTTGCATGCAGGCTTGCCTTGGAGAGCAGATCGGAAGGAACATCGAAGTCTACATCGACGATATCATGGTGAAGACAAAGCATGCTGCCACTCTCATCGATGATTTGCGAGAAACCTTCGACAATCTAGACAAATACAAGATCAAGTTGAACCCGAAGAAATGCTTCTTCGGGGTGCCGGGGACAAGTGCTCGGCTACTTCATCGGCAGCATAAAGCTAACCTTTGAAGATCAAGGCTATCTCGACATGGAACCGCCAAGAACTGCACCAAGTGCAGCGGTGGCGAGACGCTGGCGGCACTGGCATTCATCGCCAAGCTAGGGGAAAAGCTCTACCCTTCTACAACTTGATGAAAAAATCAGAAAAATTCGAGTGGACAAAGGAGGCGCAGGAATCCTTCGACAATCTGAAGAAAATCTTATCGATATCCCCAGTCCTTGTGACCCCCCGTGAGAAAGAAACATTGCTTATGTATATAGCCGCAAGAGCCCAAGTCTTCAGCAGCGTCTTGGTCGTCGAACGAGAAGAAGCTGATAGAATTCATGGCGTGCAGAGGCCTTTTTATTATCTCAGTGAAGTGCTCACACCGGCAAGACAGAGGTATCCCCATCATCAGAACCTGGCATATGCAGTATGGAGGTCAGCGCGCAAGCTGCGGCACTACTTCACAGAGCACCCGATTGTAGTCGTGAGCGAAGCACCATTGAAGAACATAATGACTAACCTAGAAGCCACGGGTTGAGTGTCTCAATGGGCGATCGAGATAGCACCACACGACATAACTTACGTCAATCGGCTGCGATAAAATCCCAAATCCTCCCGGACTTCGTGGCGCAGATTGGATCCAATCGCAAACACCGGCAGCACCCGACATGTCGGGGTCATGGACAATGTACTTCGATGGGTCAAAACGAAGCACATGAGCAGGAGCTGGGGTGGTGCTAATATCACCAGGGAGATAAGATGAAGTACATACTACGTATGAATTTCCCCTGCCGACGAATAACGAAGCAGAATATGAGGCGCTATTACATGGGATGAAGATGGCCAAGGCATGCGGGGCAACTCGCTTGGAAATCTACGGAGATTCGAATTTGGTAGTACAACAGTCGATGAACCTGTGTGACGCGGTCAGCGACAACATGATCGCCTACCGGCAGTTATACCAGAACATGGAAGCCAAATTTGAAGGGTGTGAGCTTAAACATATTGGCAGAGCCAGCAATGAGGAAGCCGACACTTTGGCAAACATCGGGTCCATGTGCTCTCCCATCCCAGACGGAGTGTTTTACGAAGTGATCACTCAGCGATCGATAAAAGAAAAGGCATCGGCACCGCCAAAACCGTCGGCTGGCGAATCAGCGGCCCGCAGCAAGCTGTCGAAGAATCCCCAACTTCTCCTGCTGAACAAGTCCTTCTCCTCGAACCACTATGGACCAAGCCGTTCCTAGCGTATCTAACAAGGCAGGAGTTACCAGAGGATCCAATAAGAAGCGAATGATCGAGAAGATGAAAGCCTTCACCATAGTAAACGGTGAACTATACAAGCGCAGCATTTCCGGCATTTTCCAAAGATGCATAGCCATTGACGATGGAAAAGCACCGTTGCGCAATGAAGGAACTTGTGGACATCACACAGGAAGCAGGACCCTTGTGGCGAAAGCCTTTAGGGCAGGATTTTATTATTGGACAACATCGGATGCTGAGATCTGGTCATGAAGTGCGACCCCGTCAGCGGTTATCCCCGAAACCGCATGCTCCTAGACAGACTGATGACAATACCTCTGGTTTGGCCTTTCGCTCAATGGGGGCTCGATCAAGTCGGACCGCTACCAATATCGTCGCCTGGAGGACACACGTACTTATTGGTTGCAGTCGACAAATTGACAAAGTGGATCGAGGCAATACCGGTACGGGACCAGACGGCAAAAACAGCAGTTCAATTCTTTAAGGGAATAACCTGTCGATTCGGCATGCCTCACAGTATCGTTACAGACAATGGGACTAATTTCGACTCAAAAGAGTTTCGGAAATTTTGTGATGATGGAGGAATCAAACTAAAGTTTGCATCGTGGCTCACCCACAGACCAACGGCCAGGTGGAAAGGATCAACGGTCTAATAGGGGATGGCATCAAGAAACGCCTTACGGGCGCGGCCGGAGCCTAGGTCGAAGAGTTACCGTATGTACTTTGGAGCTTGCGTACCACACCTAACAGGTCGACTCAATACACCCCGTTCTTCTTGGTACACGGAGCCAAAGCAGTTCTGCCAGCCGACGTTCGGTTCGAAGCCCCTCGAGTAACAGCATACACAGAAGCTTCTTCCAACATCGCATTACAAGACGCTGTAGACCTCCTTGACGAAGCCCAAGACATTGCTTTGATTAGAACCACAGTGTACCAATAGGCGTTAAGGAATTATCACAGCCGACGAATACGCAACCGAAGCTTTAACGTCGGAGATATGGTACTTCGGCTGAAGCAAGAGAGACCCTCGAAACTCGAGTCCCCATGGGAAGGACCTTATATCGTCACTGAAGTGATACCAGGAGGAGCATACCGGCTCAAAAACCCAGCTTCGGGAAAAGATGTTGGGAATCCATGGAACATCGCACACTTGCGATGGTTCTATACATAGGATATTACTGCTTTTTATCGTTCAACAGCCTTTAAGGTTGCTTTTGAGTTATGAACAAAATTTTAATCAGGTTTTCTACCTTCTTTCTCAACACAGGCCCTACCACACGAACATGTCGTCTACGGCCCCTACACTTGGCTCTTATTCCCATTGGGTGCGCTGGCCCAAAAAATACGCTTACACAGTGTCGCTAATTAAATACTCTCAACGGGAGCTAAGATTAACGACACACAAAAAACAACCAGTCCAAGCCTCGAGAAAATACGCGAGTGCTGCAGTCGACGGTTACATTATCACAAAATAAGGCTCAAACCGGTGCACCGTGTGACGAAGCCAAGCGTCTAATTCCTTCGACTAAGTCGATGAGTCTCACTTTCATAAAACATACATATCGGCTTCGCAATAACATTGCAAAAAATTCAACGAAGTCGTCGAGAGAGCAGGTTGAACTGATCACTCAGCCGCCCTCGACAACAATATCAATCAAACTAACATAGCGTGCAACGCACGCAGTAAATTTGTACAAAACTTTCTTATGCAGATACAAGGTTATTACATTTATGATTGGGCTCCTTGGTTCCCTTGGGTCCTGTCGGGGGGAAGACCCCGGGTAGGGCAATGGACGCGGAGCCGGGAAGGTCGGCCGGTCGGGCAAAGGCAGGCGAGAAGCGGCGAGCTGGACGTGGCCGAAATTGCCTCGGGCGGGCGGCTCTAAGTCTAGTCGGCACAGCTGCAGCCTTCAACATCGGCCCGGGCCGGCTTCTACAAGCCATATCCGGCGGGGTTTGGCCTCGGACCGACTCGAGGGTGGCGAGCCTTGCACGAGGAAACTGGTAGGTGATAGGTTCAAAGGTCCACGCTGCTCATCTCCCGTAAAGTACGGGGCACGTAGAGCAGCAGTGCCACGCGCAGACCGGCCATCATGGCGTCGTCGAGCCGTACGCGCTACGAGCATGATGACGACAACGACAGCACCTCCACGCCGCTGACCCGGGCAGGCGGATGGGACGGCCACTACGCTGAACGGCCCCTGGCGTCGGCGCCTCGGGAAGGGACGGGAGCCGAAGCCGGCCATGCTGGCCACTAGACTCTAGGGACTTATCGTAAAGTGCCGGTGCCTATATAAGCCGGGCTACCCCCTCGTGCGGGGGACGATCGATCAGTTACCCTCACTAGTCTTGGAGCTGCTTTGAGAGAGACCTTCGTCCACCCGGAGCAGCCGGATACAGCTCAAGGAGCACCATTGTACTGTGTTACACCTCATATACACTCATAGCCGAGGTAGAGGTTTACCTCCACCGGAGGGCCTCGAACCTGGGTACGTCGCCGTGTCGTTCGTGCCCATACCCGCTTCCGGATACCGCCGTGAGATCTCTCAGAGCCCCTTCGATTAGCCACCCTATGGCATATGTGTGACGATACCCGACATTTGGCGCCCACCGTGGGGCCTTCGGCATCCTCGGCGGTGTCTTCATCCGGACGGGCCTCACCATCACCACCGGCGACGAGTCGCTTCAGGCTTGGTGCGGGGGCTCCTCGGCTGCGTCAGCGGCTTGGCTGTTTCCCGCCGGCCGGCCATTCCGTGCGGCGGTCGGCTTCGGCGGCCCGGCGTCTACGTCGCCACCGTTACACCACCGCGCTACCCGCGCGAGATCGTGCGCTGCGCAAGCCCTCCCCCTGGGCGGCGCCGGCCCACCACCGCCCGGCCCACGCATCATGCGAGAGGTCATGACCACCGGCAACGCGCCGCCGACAAGACCACGCGCATCCGCCCCCTGCGCCGGAGCGCAACAGGACGCCGACGCATCCGCCTTGGCGCGGCGCCGCCACCACCATCCCGGTTGGACGAAGCCAGGGCCAGGCTGAGCACTCCGCTCACGCCCGGTGCCGACCCCACCACCATCGAGAAGGACTGGAGGAGCACCGTCGGCTCTCCTCAAGCCAACGGAAGAGCTGGCTGCTGCAAAGTGGGAGATCTCCAGCGCGAGTTCAACCGCGCCCACGACCTCACGCCGGCCGGCGACAACCCCCGCCGGCCGGCCAAATCGCCGCAGAGAGGCGGCCGGGCGCAGAGATCGCCCGGGACGGCGCTGCATCGCCGCGCCAGCCATCTACGGCCCATCTACAACACCCCGACAAGAACATGCTCGCGGTGAAGGCTGCCGCGGAAGAGAGCCTTGCCGCCTCGAGCGCGCCTGACTGAGCGGGTGGCTGAGGCTGCGGCCAACCGCCAAACGCAGGACCCCAGGTACGCCCATGCCCCCAGCTTCTCACGCTCATGGCGCTGCAGGCAGGACCGAGACGGTCCGAAGGACACGGCCGAGTCCACCTCCCTCGCATGCGGCGGGCCGACAGCCGGAACACCCATGCAAGCTCCCGGCCCACAAGCGGTCGCCCAGTGCTTTGCAGCTGTCGCAGCCGGCCACCATCAAGCTGATGACGACGAAGAATACGAGTACGAGAGGCCATCCACCATCAAGCACCGCGCGGCTCCGAGGCCGGTGGCCGCGCCGGCCGGCTCGCTCCCGGCTGGGCCCACGCATCGAGCCGGCGGACGGAATCGCCTCGGGCTGGTCGAATCCCGCATCGCGGAAGGAAGAAGGCCAGCCGGCCCCAAGTGCTCGGGCCGCGGATCCTCAACGAGCCCATGAGAGCCGGCTTCCGCCCCCGCGACACACCCAAGTACGACGGCACGACCAGCGGAGGACGGGCTGGGGACTGCTCCACCGCGATCGGCATCGCCGAGGCAACAAGCGGGCCGTGCGCTACTCCCCCCTCATGCGGCTCGGCTCCGCCCGCACCTGGCTCAACAACCCGGCCGGCAGCATCAACGGCTGGCTCGACTTCGAGGATGCCTTCATCAGCTTCACCGGCACCCGCCGGCCGGGTCGCCCCAACAGCGAGATGTGCAAGCGGGCGCCGAACGAGACGGACCGTGCGTACGGCGCGCGGGTGCGAGATGCGCAACTCTGCGAGGGCGAGATCCAGGCAGTCGGCTTCTTCATGGCCGTGCGGCTGCTACCATGTTGTGGCACAAGGCGCACCGCAGCGACCCCAAACGATGGCTGCCTTGATGGCCATCGCGGACAAGTACGCGCGGCTGATGGAACCAGCACGCCGGCTGAGATCTCGCCGGCTCCATCCAGGCGGGACAACAACAAGCCGGTGAGCCAAGCCGGCCGAAGGCGGCCACCACGGCGGCGGCGGGACAATTCCGCGGCAAGAGGCACTGCGACCAGCCGGACCGCCGGTACGGCTCACTCATGTGGCGCAGTGTCGACCACGCGGGCGCAAGCCGGCGCCGAAGCGGATGGACCGGCCCTGGAAGCCGAAGTACACCTTCGAGCGGATGCTCGACCGCCGTGCAAGTACCACAGCGGCAAGAACCCCTCCAACCTCCACCGCGACTGCCACTTCATGAAGCGGTGACGAGCGGCGAGCCCTCCGCCCCCACCCCCACCACCACCCGGCGGGCGGTGGCCAAGCCGGCGCGAAGCCAACAACCTCGAGCACCACGAGGCTAACCAAGTGCACCATGGCGGCGTGCACTGGCGGAGGATGCCACCTACATCATCTTCACCACCGACCGAGGACAAAACGAGCCAGCAGCGCGTTCCTCGAAGTCAACGCGGTCATGCCGGTCCCCCAGTACCTAAACTGGTCAGAGCAGGCCATCACTTTGATCGCCGCGACACACCGGCTGTCCTACCGAAGCCGGGCAGCTACGCCATGGTCCTCGACCCACCATCGGCACAACCCGGCGCGGTGTGCGCTTCTCGCGCGTCCTCATGGATGGGGGCAGCAGCATCAACATCCTCTACCGCGACACGCGCAAGCTGGGCATCCAGGAGGCCGAGTGCGCCCCACCCCCACCGTCTTCCATGGCATCGTGCCAGGCCACTGCTGCCAGCCGATCGGCCGGATCACCCTGGAGGTCATGTTCGGCAAGCCGGACAACTTCCGCACGGAGAACATCGAGTTCGAGGTGGTGGACCTCGTGAGTCCTACCACGCGCTCTGGGCAGGCCGGCACGACAAGTCATGGCGGTGCCACTACGGGTACACAGATGAAGATGCCGGCCCCAAGGGGGTCATCACCGTAGCCGGCGACTATCGTCGCTCCATGGACTGCGCCACGCAGAGTTCCAAGATGGCCAGGGCCGCTGGTCATCGCCCGAGAAGCAGCTCATCCACGACGCCGTCGCCTTGGCCAAGGCCGCGCGAGCGGACATGCCGGCTGTGGGCAACACACCCGGACGACTCACTTCCGGCCGGGACAACACCAAGAAGATCTGCTCGACCCGGCCCAGCCGGACAAGTGCGTCACCATCGGTGCCGGCTTGAGCGCAAATAGGAAAGCGAGCTCACCAGACTTCCTCCGTGAGAATCGGGACATCTTCGCATGGTCTCCAAGGGACATGCCGGGTGTGCCGAGGGAGTTGGCTGAGCACCACCTCCACGCTCCAGCCAAGCCGGTGAAGCAGCCTCTCAGGCGCTTCGCCGAAGAACGAAGGAAGGCCATCGGTGAAGAAATTGCCGGCTCCTAGCTGCGGCTTCATCATGGAAGTACTGCACCGGTGGTTGGCGAACCCGGTCCTGGTTTTGAAGAAGAACGGCTCCTGGCGCATGTGTATCGACTACACAGCCTCAACAAGGCGTGCCCGGACCCCTTCCCCTGCCGCGCATAGATCAAGTCATGGACTCGACTGCCGGCGTGAACTGTTCTTTCTTAGATGCCTACTGTGCTACCACGGATTCCTTTGAATCCGGTGATCAAATAAAGACTCCGTTCATTACCGTACGGACTTCTGCTACGACTATGCCATTCGGCTTGAAAAATGCGGCGCCACCTACCAAAGGTGCATGCAAAAGTGTTTGCAGGATCAAATCGGCCGAAATGTTCACGCATACGTGGATGATGTCGTTGTAAAAACCAAGGAGATGCCAACCCTCCTTGATGACTTGAGAGAAACCTTCACCAATCTGCGAAGATTCCGGATGAAGCTCAACCCGGCCAAGTGCACGTTCGGCGTGCCGGCCGGCCAACTCTGGGCTACCTCGTTTCTCGGCGAGGAATCGAAGCCAACCCGAGAAGATCGGTGCCATTGAGAAGATGGAGCGCCGCGAGTGCCTCAAGGACGTGGTGTTCCTGGGATGCTGGCCTCCTTGAGCGCCGTCGGCCGGTACGGGGGAAAACCGCCCCGTATCAATTGATGAGAAAGTCGGACAAATTGTCCGTCACCGCAGGCGGATGAAGCCTTTCGTGACTTAAAGCGCGTGCTCTCAACCGCGCCAATCCTTGCAACGCCCGGGTTCAATGGAGCCGATCTTTGCTGTACATCGCAGCCACCAACCGAGTGGTCGGCGTTGTCTGGTGGTGGAGCGCAAGAAGCGAAACAGGACGGTGGTCCAGCGCCCGATCTACTACCTCGGCGAAGTGCTCTCCCAGTCGAAGCAAAACTACCCCCACTACCAGAAGGTCACCTACGGTGTCTACATGGCGGCCAGAAGCTCAAACACTACTTCCAAGAGCATCCCATCGGGGTGGTTGCCACAGCGCCCTGGCGGAAATCATCGGCAGCAAGGATGCCAATGGCCGGGTTGCCGTGGGCCCTGGAGCTAGCCGCCCACACCATCCTCTACGAACCACGCACAGCCATCAAGTCGCAGATCCTCGCGGACTCTTTGTCGACTTGGCTGAGATGCAATACCCGCCGCCTGTGCGGATTCCACACATTGGAAGATGCACTTCGACGGCTCGAAGATGCGCAACGGCCTGGGAGCCGGCGTCGTCCACCTCTCCCAAGGGACCGGCTGGACTACGTCCTGCAGATCCACTCGCCGCATCCAACAACGTGGCGGAGTATGAAGCGCTCATTCATGGGCTGGCGCCAAGGAGATTGGCGTGCGTCGCATACTATGCCGGCGACTCCGACTTGGTCATACAGCAAGCATCTGGCGACTGGGACGCGAAGGACGCCAACATGGCCTCGTACCCGCTTGCAGCTATCCGGCTTCTTCGACGGCTGCGAATTCCACCATGTGCCACGAGCAAACAATGAGGCGGCCGATGCCTTGTCCAAGATCGGCTCAACCCGGCAGGCCATTCCGCCGGGCATCGCTTTGGCGGTTATCAAGAAGCCGTCCATCATACCATCGCCGGACTCGGATTCCATATTCGTGCCGGCTGACCCGGGGGCTTCGCCCGGGGGCTTCATCGCCCAAGTCTGGGGCTCATCAGCCAAACCCGCCGGCTCAGCCGAACCCCGGGGCTTATCGGTCCAACGCGGGGCTTCTCAGCCAAACTCGGGGCTTATCAGCCAAACCCGCCGGCTTCACAGCCGAACCCGGCGACCACGCAGTCGAACCGGAAGCTCCGAAGATGGAGGCCTTGGTGGTTAGCGTGTTTGAAATAAAATACGTACCATCATGGGCACAAGAATTCCTCTCCTACCTCACCGATGGTGTGCTGCCCGATGATAGGGTCCACGCCAGGTAGATTGAGAGAAGGGCCAAGGCCTATACAATCATCAACCCTGAGCTGTACAAACGCAGCGTAAGTGGGGTGTTCCAGCGGTGCGTCGAGGCTTGAAGGATTGAACTCCTACGGGAAATCCACCGGGAGAGTGCGGCCATCACGCCTCCTCAGAGCCATAGTGGCAAAGCCTTCCGACACGGTTTCTTGGCCTACCGCGCTCAGGGACGAGAAGACCTGGTGAAGAAGTGCAACGGCTGCCAGCGCTTCGCAAAGCAAAGGCAACGCCGGCCTCCGCCCTAAAACCATCCCCATCACACGGCCGTTTGCCGTATGGGGGTTGGATATGGTGGGCCCATTCAAGACAACCCGAGGCGGCATGACACACCTCTTGGTGATGATTGATAAATTCACTAAGTGGATCGAAGCCAAGCCGATCAAGAAGCCGGATGGCTCCACACCCGTCACATTCCTCAAGGAGATAATCGCGAGATACGGCTACCCGCATAGCATCATCATCGACAACGCGCAACAACCTTGAGGGCATTTTCAAGCGCTCTGAGGAGATGGGGATCGAATGGACCTATCGTCCGTAGCACACCCGAGACCAACGGCCAAGTGGAGAAAGCAAATGGCTTGATCCTAGTAGAGCATCCGGCCCCGGCTGGTGGAGCGCTCGAGCGCTCAGCCGGCTGCTGGATTGAAGAGGCCCAGCGTGTTGTGGAGCCTGCGCACAACACCCAACCGTTCAGTCGGCTTTACACCCTTCTTCCTCGTATACGGGCGGCCGTCTGCCGACGATATCGAGCACGACGCGCCAAGAATCAAGTTATACACGGTGAAGCCAAAGCTCGCAAGATGGAGTCGACCTGGTTGAGGTCCGGCGATGGCCGAGTCCAGGTCAATCGTATACCAGCGAGCCTCCGTCGCTATCACAGCCGGAAGGTTAAGTCCTTAGCATTCCGAGAAGGAGACCTAGTGCTCCGGCTGATCCAACGGACAGCCGGACAGCATAAACTAGCATCCCCATGGGAGGGTCCCTTCATCGTGAGCAAAGGCAGTGGGCAACGATTCCTACTATCTCATAGATGCCCAAGAGGCTAAGAAAAACAAGCCGGACAAGGCTGGCGAGGAGACTAAACGTCCGTGGAATGTCAGGTTACTCCGCCCATTTTACACATGAGCGGAGGAATGTATGTATCCCTTGTATCCCTTTTATGAGTTATGAAAAAGCTTGCGCCAAGAGCGCGCGTTTCCGACAAGTTTTCGCGCACTCTATTTCGTTCCGCCAATTGGCTTGAACCTTTTCATGCGACGGCTTAGTAACGTGATCGATTTCCGACAGCCGGCTTCCGACCAGCTACGAGACCGCAACCGGCTGTCTCGGCTGGCGGAGTAAGGCCTAGGGAGCTGGCACGCAACGGCTAAGGAAAGAGTAAAAGCGAGTTGACTTGCAACCTTTCATAAAAGTGTCGGACTGCCGAAATCGACTCGTTCGACGAAATACTATCGGCCTCACCCAGCGCACGCTCTTGATCCGGCGACGGGTCGCAAGTCGGACGTATGATCGGCAAGGGCACACCTAAAGAGTGGGGGCGGATGGAAAAAGCGAACAAGTCGAAAGAAAGCAAGCCGGCACACAAATGATTAACAAACACATTAAAAGTGCGTTACAATAAGAAAGGAATATACTGTCTTTACATAAGCACCGGCATTCCGGGGATTTAACAAATTGTCTTGGCAAAAGCAAAGTTGCATAAACAGGAGAAGTTTAAACACCGGCTGGAAGCAGGACCAGTCGGATCAACAGCAGGCGGCGGAGAGTCCATCTCGGCTCCTTCGTCTTCAAGCTCCTCCTCCTCATCAGAGTGAGGGTTGGATCCGCAACGAAAAGGCGCTTGTCGACGAAGTCGGCGATGGCGCTGGCTCGGGCAAGACGGGCGGCCTTCGATCGGAGAGCTCCTCCTCCACGCCGGCTCGCCGATACTCGAGCTGCCCCAAGTCCACCTCGTTGTACCAGGAGAGGGACGAAGGACAGCGCCATGTCGGCGCCGGCACGCGTGGCAGACCCCTTCCAATCGATGAAGCGGTCCGGCGCCTGCTCGATCAGGGAGGCAAGGCTGGAAATGTTTTGCGGCGCCTCCTTGTCGGGCCACGCATCGGAACCAGCTCCTCAGCCCCTTCCGGAGCTCCAGCCATACGTAGTGATCGGCTCGACGCGGGCAGCCAGGGACGACAGGTGATCCTCCATGGTGAAGGTCGGCGAGCTGCCCTCGCCAGGTCGCCCGCCCCTGCCTCACGCGCGGCACCAACGGCATCAAGGCCATGTCCTGCGTCTCCGGAGGCCGGCTGCAAAGGAAGCATGTCAGAAGTCGTAAGCCGAAAAAGCTGAAAAATGCAAAATTTCGAAGTCTAAAGTAAGGCGGCGGCGGCCGCAACCGACAGCCCCCGGCCGAAGATGGAGATTTCGAAGTCCTAAAGTAAGTGGCGGCGGGCACGAACCGACGCCCCCGGCCGAAGATGGAGATTTCGAAGGACAAGAAAAATGCGACGGCACGCCGAAACAGCTTGCAGAAAGATGGAGATTCCGAAGCTCTAAAGAAAAAGGCGGCGGCCACCGAACCGAACGCCCCACTCGAAGATGGAGATTTCGAAGGGAAAAGAAAAAGCGGCGGCGGCACGAGCCGATGCCCCCGCCCGAAGATGGAGATTCGAAAGACAAGTTTCTGCGACGGCTACCGGCGGAAGGGCAGCCGCAACCGAAAGCGGCAAGGAAGTAAACATACCCGAAAAACCGGTATCGATGGCGCCGATGAGGTCCGTCCAATGCTTGGCAGAGCCGTCAGCTCCCGGACTTGTCGGTGACTTCCGCTGAAGCGCAAGCCGCTGCGTTCCACCTCGTCCAGCCGCCGGCTCAGTCGTCCACCTTCTCCTTCTCTGCCGCCCTAAGGGAGGTGAGCTCGGCGAGATGGTTCTTCTCCGGCGCGCACCGCCTCAACTCCCATCAGCCACCTTGAGCTTGGCGGCGGCAGCCGGCCCGCCTCTCGCTCTCGGCGCAACGGCGCGAGCAACCCGAAGGTCCTCCTCCAGCTGCGGAACCCACGCGCGAATGGCTGCGAGGCAGCCGGAAAGAAGTGTCAGCCAATATAGACAAGAAAGAAAACATTGAGCCAGAAACAGGAGCTTACCTGGCGGCTTCCACTCACGAGCCAAGGTGGCCCGCTCAAGCTTGGCCTTATGGTAGCTGGTCACCACCTTGTTGTACAAGACGGTGCGTCGCTCTTCGACCGCCCGAAAAGAAAGCCGTTAGGCGAAACCTGGGTCGGCTCCGAGCGGCCGGCCCATGCCTCTGAGGGCTACCGGGATGACAATAAGATTACGAAGAGTCGGATGGGAGCCACCTACCTTGTCATCTTCCAGCGTCTTTTTGGGCCGAGCCTCGGAGGCTTTGCTCTTAAGGCTGGCGCGGTGGCCGGGTAAAGCATCTTCGGGGGCGCCGTGCCGGGCTGCCCCTCGGTGATGATCTCGCAGGACGTCCGCCTGGTTCAGGGCCTGCTCCATGGTGCCGGTAGGCCGAAGGCTGGAGTCCGGCGGACGGCACGCTTACCAGCCGGGCACCCTTGGCCACATGCAGCCCGTGGCGACACCGCGGGCCCTTCGCCTTCACCAACGCCGGGAGTCGGCGTCCCGCGCGCGCTGGCTCCTCTCGCCGAGGCTCCGCCCTCGGCGGCTCCCGGAGGCGGCGCGGCTGGCCGGTGGGAACCACCTCCGGCCCTTCGGCGGCGCAGCTCCGCCGGCCCCGGTTCGCGCGGTGCACATACGGCCGGCTCCAGCAGCGGCCCAACGGCGCGCGATGCGGAAACAAGTCGCCTAGGGTAGGCCCTTGGGCCGACTCGCCCTGAGCGCCCCGCCGTGGCGCTGAAGGAGGCGCAGCCGAAGAGGACGCTCCGCGGGAGGCGGCGAAGGCGCGGCGGCGTAACCACGGGCGGCACAACAACGGGCGGTGTGCGCGCACGCGTCGTGGCGGCGTCGGCTCCCTCTGCCGGCGGAACGGCGGCGCAACGCGCGCAGCCGGCCGCCGCCTTGGGCAAACTTGATGGCGGCCCTAGTCAAGCAAACAAAAGAAGATAAATGCAAAGTAAGGAAAGAAAAAGAATCAAACAACGAAGAAAACAGAAAGGGGCTTACCCGGCCATCTCGGGACCTTCTTGGGCTCCTGCTGGCGCTGCCTCTTGGCCTTGCCCTCCGCCTGGCCGTGTTCCCGCGGCGCGCCTGGCCTCTTCGGCGCGGAAGTCGGCAGGCGGCGCGGCCTTGAGCGCAGGGGCACCGCCCGGATCGGTCCTGGCCCCGTGGTAGACGTGCCGGCTCCGCCTCCTCCTCCTCCTGCTGCTCCCGGCGAGGCGGCGGGTTATGCTCCCTTGACCGCCCTGGGCACCACCGCAGGTCGTCATCGCCGGCTTGGTCGCCGGCGGGTCGCCGACTTGGTCGCCGGATCCACGAGATCCGCCGTCCAATCTTGTGCGCCAAGTCGCCGTCCTCGAGTTCTTGGCGGGGGAAGATCTAAAGAAAAAGAACAAATGAGTAACAAGTGGCCCACGCAGCCGCAAGTCGAAAAACACAAGCTAAGAGTACAACTTACCCGCTCGGGAGGCGCGGCTCGGCGTAAGGCGGCAGCCCCCATGACCAGTCTTCCGGCAGGTTGGCCTTGGTGACGTTGTTCACCCGGTGGGCGACTTGGGCCTTGGTGAGCGCCACCCTCGACGTCCGGGTCGGATCCCGGCCGGACATAAGCCCGATCTTGTGGGCACGAGCCTGGGCGGTATCACCCGCGCTCCATGTAGGTGCAGAGGAGGTCCTCGGCGCTCAGCCGGCCCCCTTGAACGCACTCCCCCAGGAAATCCCAGAGAGGTTGACCTCCGCGTCGGATCCGCCGACTTGGGGTTGTGGCCCCCGTTGAGCCGGGTGGTCGGAGGAGCCGGATCGTACTCCGGCAGGTTGATCCGGTCGAAAGCTGGGTTGGCGTTCTTCACGTAGAAGAACGTCATCTGCCAGTTCTTCACCGAATCGACCCGGTATCTTCGGGAAGAGCGAGCCGGCGCGGGGATAGATGGAGGCGCAGCCGCAGGTCCTCAGGCGGCCCTCAGTCATCTGCGACTTGAGGTAGAAGAGCCGGCCCAGAAGTCGACGTCCGGCACAAGCCGGCGCCCTCCATGAAGGCCACGTAGCAGCTGAGGAGGACGCATGCGTTGGCCGGCAGGTGGTGCGGCGCAGCCGAAGAAGTCGAGAGCGGCGGAAGCCGAGGCCGGCAGGCCTAGCCGCGGTCGAGGTGCGCGCAGCGACGCGCTCGCCGGATCCGGCCTGGGCTCCACCTCGTCGCCGGCGCCCGCGTGACCACCTCCCGAGGGATCCGGCGGAGGCGCACCAGACGCTCGATGTCATCGTCGTTCATAAGCGAACCCCTCCAGGACCCGCTGGCGGAGGCCATGGATGAAGAGGAGGAAGAAGACAGAGTTGAGGTCGAAGGGAGAAGAGGAACCGCTCCCTCACCGGAGCGCGGCGCGATGAGCGGAGCGTCGGCCGCGGGGCCCCGTGGCGCCGGCTTGGCGTGCGGACGGCTGTCGAACGGCGGAAAGCTCCGGCCGCGAACGGTCGCCGAGGCTCGCCAGGAGGTCGCCGGAGATGGAGCAGTGGCGTGCGAAGAACGCTCGAAGAAAGTGAGAGAGAGAAGGGGCAGCGGCGAGAGGAAGAAGAAGACCGCCTCGGTACCGCGCGGGGGGCATTTATAGCCGCCCCGCGCGCCCGTTACCGTGCCACGTGGCCATCGTGGGCCACGATGGGATTAACTGCGGCCATAACTACCCCCACGACGCCGGCGGTTACCGAAACGGCCGCACCACTTCGCCCACAACCGCAGAAAATCCGGAGGGGACGCGCGTGACAGACGAAGCGACCGCGCTGAAGCCGTCGAACGGTCAAGTCGGCGCGGGACTCGAGGCGGCGAGTCGCCGTTGCACCCGAGCCGGAGCCGGACGGTAAAATCAACTCGGCTCAGTCTCTGACAACAAGCCGGAAACATCTCCAACACTTAAGAAAAAGTGAAAACGACGAAAGAAAAGACGTCCGGCTGGAGGAAGCCGGACGAACAAGCGGATGAGCGCAGCCGGCTGAATGAAAATCCTCGATCGGCCCCTCGGGAGCCGTCGACGAGCGAGGGATGCATAAAGCCGGGAAACCTGCCTAGGTCCTTCTTAACGCAGGACCTTGCCGCCAGGGCTAATGTCGGGGGAAGACCCGGGTAGGGCAATGGACGCGGAGCGGCAGCTTGAGGTCGGCGGCTCGCGGCAAGGCCGGCGGAGCAGCCGGGTGGAGCCGTGGCCGGCTGCCTCGGGGCTGGCTCTAAGTCCCTAGTCGGCCCTGGCTGCGGCCTTCGACGCTGTGCTGGGCCGGCTTCTACAAGCCATATCCGATTGGGGTTTGTACCTCGGACCGACTCGAGGCGCGAGCCTTGCACGAAGGCTGGGTAGGTGAGCCGGGTTCAAGGTCCACGCGACCTCATCTCCCGTAAAGTACGGGGCCACTGTAGAGCAGCGGTGCCACGCGCACAGGCCATCATGGCGTACGTCGAGCCGTACGCGCTACAAGCATGATGACGACAACGACAGCACCTCCACGCCGCGACCAGGCAGGCGGATGGGACGTGCCACTACGCTCAACGGCTCCCGGCGTCGCACCTCGGGAAGGGACGGGCCGAAGCCGGCCCATGCTGGCCACTAGACTCTAGGGACTTATCGTAAAGTGCCGGTGCCTATATAAGCCGGGCTACCCCCTGTGGACGATCGATCGTTACCACTCACTAGTCTTGGAGCTGCTTTGAGAGAGACCTTCGTCCACCTCAGCAGCCGGATACAGCTCAAGGAGCACCATTGTACTGTGTTACACCTCATATACACTCATAGCAGGAGTAGAGGTTTACCTCCACCGGAGGGCCTCGAACTGGGTACGTCGCCGTGTCGTTCGTGCCCATACCCGCTTCCGGATACCGCCGTGAGATCTCTCAGGAGCCCCTTCGATTAGCCACCCTATGGCATATGTCATGACGATACCACGACAGGTCCTCAGATCTCTTTCAAGACCTGACTCCATCCTAGAAACAATGGTATATGCAGGACCTCTAGCGATATCATAATATTGGCCTAAATTCCTCTCAGTGTTTGCTATGGCTCTCAAGTCCAAAGATGGGTGGCACGCCAATACCGAAGCAAAAGCAAGTTCAGCACCAGCCAAGTTCTTTCACGCACTGTCAATCCTTTCGGGAGACTTGAATCGGGTGAACAGGGCAGATAAAGTTTCGGGTGCTTGGTCCAGAGGAAACAAAGTCTTCCAAACCATCGTGAGATGAGCATGGAATTTATCAGTAGCACCTTCTCTGCCCGATGCTCGAATTTCGCCACGAGGACAGCCTTCGGACGATGCGACCATAAATCATGTTTCGGATGAGCAACGTCAGTCATTGCCTCGACTTTTTCATGGATCCTCCTGTCCTCTTCAGATTTATCGTGGGATGCGACTGAAAAGGAACAAATATTAGGTTGAGAAGCATCCAGGATATGTCAGAAATCATAAGAAAAGTTAGCACTTACAGCCCAGACTTTCGGTAGCAACGCGAAGGCGATCAAGGGCGTGTTGTTCGATGGCAGTCGCTATCTCACTCTTTTTCTTCAACAACGCTGCCATCGCGTGAAGGGAAGTGATATCTTTGTTCAGACGAGACATTTGGTCGCGTAAAGAACGAACAAGGCCAGACTCATCACTAGTTGAGGAATTTGAAAGAAGTTCGGCATGGGAAGAAGATGAAGGAATCTGCAGTACAATCTTCGATTCAGAAAGACATTAACATAAAACTCCCATCGGGAGTGCTGGCATATATATTACATCCAAAAGGTTGTTCAAACTGGCAACAGAGTCGAATAAACAGGACTAAGTCAAGTTACGATTGATCTTATTTACAACTAATGAAGCAACAAGTTTAAGGAGGCGCTGACGATGGGCCAGGGGCAGCTTCAGGAGTAGGCTTGGCTTGTGCTTCGTCTACCAACTTCAGCAGTTGATTGGCACAAGTTACTGCCGATCTTTTAAAAGGTTCAAGGTTGACTAAGTGGTTGTCGTCATCCACAGGCAACGCCTTAGATAACTTCTCCAAGTCAGACTCCAGCCCATGACCCATTAGCAGCTGGAAAGTAAGAACCGCCCCGAATAATCGAGAACGGCGTTTCAATACCTCCACAGGCTCGGAAGGGTCGACAAGAAAAGCATCCGCCATCTCGCCAAGGGTCTTGTCCTGTTTCACCTTTGGGAAGATCATCGAGTACAGCCTCGATAGAGCTCCTCTAGTCTTCTGTAGAAGACCAAGGACTTGGACATTTGACTCAACAGCAAGCGACAAGGCATCGGATGTGGAGTCCTCCCGAAGCTGGTGGCGTCGAGTAACGGTTATATTGGCGGCCTCTGAAAGAAAGACAGATCAATAGCCAGAAAAGAAATATCAAAAAAGAAAAAAGAAGCTATGTGTCGTGAATTTTACCCAATAAATCTTTGATGGATTCACGGAGGACACCTTCCTTTTTATCGATTGCAACCGCTGTCGCACGCCTGGCGTCCTGCTCATCCTTCATCTATTGCTTCAGCTTCGACACCTCCTCCTTCAACAAGGCATTTTCCTTCTTGGCCTCGGTGGCAAGCCTGTTGGCTTCCAACACCTGATCAGCCGAAGACTTGACAGTCTTCCGAAGCTGGGCGTTTTCAGCCTCCAGTCGAGTAAACTGCTCAGCAAAATCTACCACAGCATCCACTGTGGCATAAATCGGCTGCAGAAAGAGAAAACCAAGAAGAATTAGTTGGATGAGAGGCAAGAAAGGAATCAAGACGACATGAAACACTTACGTGGTCGCGGGCAGCAGATGAAGCGGGAGCATCTCCAGCAGGAATAACCCGTGACACTGGGATCTTTTCTACAGTCGTTCGGGAGGGCGGCGTCGACTTGGCAGGAGAAGGCTTCGGCTCCTGGACTGATGTTTTTCTCCCAAGGGTTAATTTGGGCCTCTTTGCGAGAGGAACTTCATCGTCGTCGTCAGAGCTATACAAGAAGGATAAACAGTCAGTATGCGCAACTACAAAGAATAAGTTATGAAGGGATATAAATGCTTACGAGTCCAGGTCGTCTTCAAGGGCGAAAAAACTCGTTGGACCTTTCTTGGCGGGAGGAGGCGGAGCAGCTCCAGCGGCGTCATTATCTTGTCCGCTAGGACTTGATTCAGCCGTGGTAATGAAATCTTTGTGTATCTGCTTTCGTCGCCTGCTCCTGAGAAAAGCATCATCCTCGGTAGCCTCCTCCTCTCGGACATCGCTGTCCTCGAGGGTACGCTGGGCGTCCTCGGTCTCCTCGGAGTTGTCATCATCATCTTCTGGTTCCACATCGCTTTTGAGTATAGGAGGATAGAATTGAGCAACGGCGAGGGCCTGTCGAGTGAAAATTAGTAAAGCACAGCAAAAAGGGAATATCGGCCGCAAGTGAAAAACAATGGAGGAGTACCTTAGTCGGAAGATGTTGAGAATCGTAAGGAGGACGAGCTGACATCAAGACAATATTGTCCTTTGCACTAAGACATGTCAGGCGGCAAACTTCGTCCCGCAGGTCTTCAGCCGAAAGGTCGCAGAGCTGACCCTAGACTCATCATCCTTACCCGTGTAAAGCCACAGTGGGGGCGAGACATCAGCGGTTGCACTCGACGTTGTAGGAACACTGAGACTACCTCGCCGCACATCGTCAAGCCTCCCGTGTTCTTTAGAGCGACGACCTGGTCAAATAATTTGTCGGCTATCACTCTTTCTTCGGGAGAAAGGGCATTTTGCCAGGACTTCTTCGGCTTGGCCACCAGTTTGTCTTCAAAAGGGGGAAGGTTCGGCGCTGCCCGAAACCGCAGGGTCTCGCAGTAGAACCACTTGTTGCGCCACCCTTGAACCGATTCCTTTATCGGGTAGTCGAGATAATCGACATCCTGCCTGACAACAAAGCCAACGCCACCTACGACAGGGGGGCCATTGTTGTCGCTGTGACGCTTCACGTAGAAGATCTTCCTCCAAAGACCCCAGTGGGGGTCAATGCCAAGGAAGGCCCCGCAAACCGTGATGAAAATGGAAAGATGGAGAATGGAGTTTGGGGTCAGCTGCCAGAGCTGGATCCCGTAGAAGAAAAGGAGAGACCAAAGGAACTCGTGGGCCGGAAGAGAAAGACCACGAAACAAAAAGGCAACGAACATGACAGTGAAGCCCTTTGGGGGCTTTGGGCGAGTAAACGCACCTGGAAGACGAATGTCCTCATCAGATGCGGAGATGAAGCCGAGGTTGTGCAGCTTGTTGATGTCGCGAGTGGAGATGGCGGAGGCGCTCCAGTCACGGCTGACTTTGGCCGCGTCCGAGGTGCTGGCGCTCTTATTCTTGCCCATTGCGCCTGAAGTTCTTGAAGGAAGAGCAGAGAAAGCAGGAAAGGGCAGGTGAAGAAGATGAGCAGTGGGAAGCGTAAAAAGTGAAAGCAGGAAAGACCCACTATTTATGTCATAAAAATGAGGCGAGATCGTGGCCATAACTTCACAAGCATCGTGGGAAGTGAGTCAGATCTGGCTGTACACATGGCGACGAAGAGGAGAACGGAACCGGCGGCCCATTAAACCCACGACGCGCGAAAATCGAGGAGACGCCTCGGTCGGTGCGCGTACGCCGGTCACTCCCTAAAAACTGCCTGCGCAGAGCTAGGGTGGGCCCGTCAGGTCAAATCTTGTCAATCACACCACAGCAGCAACACGTCATCAATGTCATCATGGAGGGAATCGAAAGCAATCGAAGGAAAATAAATAATCTTCGGATATTCAGGCTTGAGTCTGCACCCGACCACAAAGTGCTCGTGTCCAGACTCGGGGGCTACTCCCATCGGGAGCGCTGACGCGCACCCGATAAAAAGAAGACGCGCACTCGAAAGAATGATGACTCAAAGATATATTTAAAGAGAAGAATGGAATATTCGGCTCGAGTCTGCACCCAATCGAAAAGCGTTCGTGTCCAGACTCGGGGGCTACTCCCATCGGGAGCACTGGCCGTGCACCCGATAAAAGTTTTTTGCACTCCAGGATCATGCCGGGGACTTGATTCTGTGTAGGGTAACGTTGTTTTGCCATCGGTAGTTAACCAACAAAAGTTGGGCGCGTTATTCATTATCCCTTGCATGATGAAATGTATCGGATGACTTATGAAGACTTGCAGAAAACCTTCGGCAGAGCAAAAAATATTCGAGTGGTACAACTTGAGTCTACGCACGGATTGCAAGCATCCGTACCTAGACTCGGGGGCTACTCCCGGGAAGCGCGCGCGCACCGTGAGAAGAAGAACAAGAACAAGCAAGGAGAAGGAGAACAAGAAACCATGCTTTAGTCTCTACCCGAACTATCTTCGGCTAGACACTTGGGGGCTACTAACGTGGGCATTACCCTTCAGGTAACCAACGTTGCCCTATCCTATATTTCCTGGCTGGAGGCCCATGAAGGCACTTGGAGGCGAAGCGGCCCATCCGGGTGGTGCACCAGAAGATTCCTTGACAAGCAATGCAAAGAAGCAGCCGAACAAGGAAAGATTAGATCTAAAACTACTGTAAACCTAGTCGTATTCGGTTGGACCTCTTGATACCTGGCCTCCTATATAAAGGCCAGGAGAGGGGTTGCCGAAGTACAATCAATCTGAGCAATATTAGCCACCAGAAGCTTAGAGCTAGGTCATCGTAAAGCTTAGCATCTCGACGAGATCCCAGCCGAACTATTCGGCACCCCATTGTAACCTATTATCATCATAATCAAGAACAGACAGGCAGGACGTAAGGGTATTACCTCATCGAGGGCCCTGAACCTGGGTAAATAGCTCTCCCCGCTTGTCTGTGAACCGATGTCTCGTGTCAGCTTGCAGGATACCATCAACCCTAAGCCCCTATCGTAGCACTCGTAATTTCAGAGGCTTTTAGAGCGCAATCTTGGGCGTATTCTCAATTAGACCAATGTTCGTCGTAGTATACGAACAAAGGTCTTGATAATCTTGTTTGGGTAACCCGAATTACTGCAATACTTCAGAAAACGGAACTTGAGTCTTCATTAATAAAATAAGCAAGAACTAAGGGGCTAAAAAGGGCCCTATTGAAAAGAGAAAAACTAAATATAACGACACCCATCCTTTTAATCCAGATGAGGGTTCTTCTTATCTTCGATCTTCTCCAACATGCCGATGGCTTTGGAGGCATCACTGGCGTCATCAGGAGTGCTTGCAGCAAGTACTGGAGTTTTGCTTCCTTCAATAATGACCTTGCCATCATTTGCCGAAGGTTCCACTATCGAAGCTTTCAGAGCGAGATCGTCTGGTTTCTTCTTTAGTTTCTTGACGCGTTCGTCCTCCTTATCATCGAGTGCTGACGATTTAGAGGGGTAGTCATCAAGTTCTTTTTTCAATCCAAACTTGGCAGCAATGTTCTGAAACTCACGATCACAATTAGACCGTGAAAAACTTCCATAGACTGTGATGTTTGTTCCGTTGTTCCCAGGCATCTTGAGCTTGAGGTACGCATAATGTGGCACAACCATGAACTTGGCATAAGCGGATCTCCCGAGTATAGCAAGGTACTGTGATTCCTAGTTTACTTCAAACTCGATCTTTTCCTTCCTGAAGTTGTCGGGTTTTCCAAAAACAACGTTCAAGTAAACTTTGCCAAGAGAGTACGCCGGTAAAGTGGGGAGAATCCTGTGGAAACAAGTATCTGTTTCTTCCAGCATCCTCATTGTATTTCCCATGTTTTTTATTGTGTCGAGGAATATCAGATTTAATCCACTTCCACCGTCCATGAAGATCTTGCTCATATTGAACCCTCTAATTTGTGCTTCGACTACCAAGGCTGCATGTTCTGGCTTTGGAATTGTCATCGGGTGGTCCGCTCTGCTGAACAGAACGCTCTGAGATGACCAGTCGATGTATTCAGGAATATTGGCCATGATACTTTCCGCCAGGTTGATTTCCTGGGTAAGCTTCTTCATCTCCCTTCTCGAAACACCAGTTCTGTGGATCATGCTCATTTGCCCACGTGGTGGCACTCGTTAGAGTTGCGAGGCTGAACCTGCTGAACTTGGTGCTGAGGTGGTGGTGGTGGTAGATTTGCTGCTGTTGGTGGATAAGCTTCTGCATCTCAATGAACTGTCGACAATCCCTGAGCAAATGACTTGACTTCTTCTTATCATCCTTAGGATCGAAATACGCTTGCAAGTAGCAAGGGGTGTTTATCTGCTCGGCAAAGGGTAACTCAGGGGTCCTTGGAGGCCGTGGTTTGTAATTGCCACGGTTCCCAGAGTTACTCCGATTGCCGTCCTATCGATCGTCTCGCTTGTCATCATACCGATCATCTCGGCGATCAGAATATCATGCAGCTACCAAGTTACTGTCGTAACTTCGGTCCTTCCTCTTCTTGTGACGACCCCTTCGGCCACCCGAGTCATGCCTCGGCTGATCATCATCTTCGTCATCACTGCGTGGTCGTGGCCTTCGTACATTGTCCTCACCATCAGCCCAACTGTTGGCGATTTCCATTAACTTAGTTATGGTCTTCGACTTCTTGCGCCCGAGCTCCTCTATGTAGGTTTCGCATCGAATACCATCACTGAAGGCATTGATTGCTCTATCGACGGAAACATCTTCGGCAGCGTTCAAGAGCTTGGTGAACCTCCCGATGTATGTGCGCATCGACTCCTTTGGTTTTTGCTGGCAGTGCCGCAATTCGTCGATTCCAACAGGCCTTTTGTATGTCGCTTGGAAGTTCTTGACGAAAGCGTCTACCAAATCATCTCATGACTTAATGGATCCCTTCGGCATACCTCTCAACCAGGCTCGTGCCGAATCCTTGAGGTAGAGTTGCAAGCACTGCATTGCCGCTATTTGGTTTCCTTTGTGCAACATCACGGTCTGCAAGTAATCATCTATCCAAGACCTCGGCTCTTGCTGTCCATCATACTTGGCGGCATCAGCGGGGGTAGGTTTGAACCTTTTTGGTGGCATAGTTTCGCGGATCTTGTAACTCAAACAATCAGCTCCCCTCATCTCGCCATCGTACTCCTAGCTTTCTTCGGATTCGTCACTGTCGTACTCTTCCCTTGCGGCTCGCCGTCGCCTGGCTCTGTTGATTCTACTTTGGGTGATTTTGTCTCAGGCGTCCCTCGAACGGTGCTTCGAGCCGCTGGCTTGAAGCACAGATTTATCTTTCCGTGGAACTAGACTGTTTCCCAAGACTGCGAGGCTTTCCAGGGCACCCTGGTGGGCTTGAGCCATGGGACCTTCGGGTGCTGGTTGTTGGTTAATGAGGTATGCCGTAAGGTTGGCGGTTGCTCCCTCGATGGTCTTTGGCCTCAACATACCCGCATTATCCGTGGTCATAAAGGACTTGGTTAAGTTTGATGTTATTTCTCTAGCATCGTCTTCCGAAAGTCGGGACATCCTTGATCGATGCTTTCCTGTACCTTGGCTGCTTCGAGATGCACTTCCCCGCGGGCCCCTCCGTTGTTCACTAGATTGATCTGCTGCTAGCAAACTCCGCTCGAGGGTGGCTTGCTCGTTCGACAGTCGCTGCCGATTCTTCTCCAAGATAGTACGATAGGCATTAAGGGTCCCAACTGAAGTTACGGCGGTGAGTGGCGTGTTGTTGAATACAGCCGCCCGGGCTGCTACCCATTCTTCCTCTGCGATGGTGTAATCCTGTTATTGTTACTGGCACTGTTTTCAATGTTGCATCGTCTGCCAGAGCGGGGGGTGCGATCTCCTTCTCCTCCTCCGTTCCCCGTGTTTGCCGCGTTGGTGGCGTAGATTTGTGTATGGGCTGTCTTCCAGGTGGTCATCCTAACGGCGATGTCGATACTTTCCTCTCCCGATGAATATCTGGCGCTGCAGATGAATGGTGTGTCGCTCGATCCCAATCCGTGCCTGGTGTCTCAGTTCAAGCAGTGGTACGAGGTCATATCCGATGAGACGGAGTCATCGAGTCCGATCGACATTGAAGATACCGACCGAGGAGTCGATGGTGGAGACGAACTCGTCGAGTCTGTTAAGCCGGCTGAAAGATCAATTGATGACAACATGAACGATCCTGCAGCCGACGGGGACGGATTCCTTGCTGATCTGGGGGCTAACGGCTCTAGCAGCCGAAGGACTCCTTCTGCGTTGACGTTGCAGTGGACGCTTCCGAACGTCATGCCCAAGTTTCCTTGCAGATCCGAAAAGGTCGAATGAGATGAATCGCTGTGCGGGGTGAACTCGTAGGAGCCGAATCGAATCGGGCTCCCCGGGCTTGGTGATGCCGGCGGTGTCGATGATGCTGCCGATGACATGGCCAGATCTGCCGATGACGAATCTTGTGCCAACAGGGTTCCCATAGACGGCGCCAATGTTCGAGGGTACTCCTCGGCAATGCCCTCCGTTTGGGCCTTAGGGTAGATGAAATCCTGTAGGCTGACACGAGACATCGTTTGTCAAACAAGCGGGGAATTTACCCAGGTTCGGGGCCCTCGATGAGGTAAAACCCTTACGTCCTGCCTATCTGATCTTGATCAATGGGGTGCCGAAGGTTTCGGCTATGATCTCGTCGAGAGGCTAAGTTCTACAGGGACCTAGCTCTAGACTTATGGTGTCTATGATTGTTAAGATTGCGTGTGTCCTCGGCAGCCCCTCTCCTGGCCCTTATATTGGGAGCCAGGTCTCGAGAGATCTGTCCGGGTACGACTAGGTTACAAAGAGTCCTAGTTTTAAACTTTCCTTATATTCTTCGTCTCCTTGTCTTGCTCTTCAAGAATTCCTCTTCGGAACCGACCCAGTGGTCCACCTGGCTATCGAGTGTCTTCATGGGCCTCTGGTTGGGCCGCAAGGGGTGATGCAATAACAGTTACCCGAAGGGTAATGCCCACATCACATAGAGTACCTTGTAAAGCTTGCAGATGTGATACGGAAGGTTAGGATGTTGAAATCCAGGTGGCTGCTTCATGTAAGCTTCCTCTTCCAGAACACCATGAAGAAACGCATTCTTGACATCCAGTTGGTGGAGACTCCACCCACGTGAAACCGAGAGAGCTAAGACAAGGCGAATAGTGTCTACTTTGACAACATGACTAAAAGTGTCTTCATAGTCGATGCCATAGTGTTGCTTGAATCCCTTAGGAACGAGATACCCACTTGCAATCAATCAAAGTTTTGTTAGTGCTGGGGGTACAAGATGTCATGTCTTGTTATGAATCAATGCATCATATTCATCTTGCATAGCTTTGTGCCACCTTTGATCACCCAAGGCTTCCGAGGTATTCTGTGGTTTTCCTATAGATGTTACCATGCCATATCTTATTGTACCATCTGCATATATTTTGGGATTTCTGATACCTTTTTGGAGATGTGTACGAGGTTCAGTTGTACGAGGCAAAGCAGGATCCACGGCCATGGAAGATCCGGGTGCTACAGTGCTGTCCGACGCAGATCCCATGGGCACAGATAATCTGCGTGGCAGAGAATCTGGTGCAGGAGCCGGATTTGCCACAGGAGATCCCGGAGGAGCAGATGTGGCCGTTGGCGATGTAGCATGATCCGCAGGGGATCCCGGAGACCTGCGCTGATCTCACGCAGTTCCTGGAGAGGATCCGGAAGCCGATTCTATGGTCGTTGGCGGTGTAGAGAGGGCCACAGAATATCCGGAAGACCCGCTGATACGTTGCAACCATATCTATAATTTTTTATGCTGCATGCTTGTTTTACCCCAATTTATATACGTTTTGCTTACACTTCGTGGACCTTTTATGCATTTTTGGAACTAACCTATTGACAATATGCCACAGTGTCAGTTCCCTGTTTTTTGCTCTTTTGTATTTCAGAAAAGTTGTACAAGAAATATTCTTGGAATTGGACGAAACAAAAGCCGAAGTTGCTATTTTATCGAAATGAAGACGGAGTCCAGAGGAGAGACGGAGGGGGCCAGGAGCCGGCCAGACCATGCCTTGGTGCGGCCCTGACCCTGGCCGCGCCAAGGGGTGGTGTGGGCCCCCTGGCCTCCACCGACCTCGCCCTTCCGCCTATTTATTCACGATCTCGGGAAAAACCTAAACACCCGAGCCTCCATCCACGAAAAGTTTCATCGCCGCCGCCATCGTCTAGACAAGTTTTGGGGGTCGGAATTTCCTGTTCCGGCACCCTGCCGGGACGGGGATTGACCCCCAGAGCCATCTCCATCGAATCCACCGCCTCCACTTCGACTCCATGATGGTTCATGAGTAGTTCCCCCTTGGACTATGGGTTCTCGGCAGTAGCTAGTGTGTACTCTCTCCCCCATTGTACTTTAATACAATGATCTCATGAGCTGCTTTATATGATTGAGATCCATATGATGTGTTTGTTGGGATCCGATAAATTTTGGAATTGTGATCAGATTGTTCATCATATTATCATACTACTGTTATTTAAGATCTTGTATGCTCTCCGGTACTTGTAGTTACCCTGATCAAGTAGTTGCCTGTATCTCCAAGATGGAGTGTTTATGCTCGATAGTGGGTTCATGCCTCTAGTATTCTGGAAGTGTGAAAATAACTTCGAACATTGTAGATGTGTTGTTGCTACTAGGGAGAAAACAACAATATTTTGTCTAAGGATGATTCTATTGTGTAATTTACACACATTGCTTAATGCGATAATCTGTTGCTTGCAACTTAATACAGGAAGGGGTTCGGACAATAACTTGAAGGTGGATTATTAGTCATAGACGCAGTTGGATTACGGTCTATGTATTATGTTGTAATGCGCAATTAAATACTACAGTAACCTTTATCTTATCATAGCATGTATTTTCATGCCCTCACAATTATCAATTGCCTAACTGTAATTTATTCACCCAAGATATGTTATTTGGAGAGTTACCACTAGTGTAGATAGCTGGGAACCCAGGTCCTTATGTCATCATCATTGCTCTACAGTCAACGAAGCATTGGAATATATTATGGTGCCATCTCCTCTGTGTTACTGCTACTGCTGTTGTGTTACTATTACCATTGCTCTCATATTGCTGCTGCTTTCACATCACCCCTGTTACTAGTGCTTTTCCAGGTGCAGCTGAATTGACAACTCCACTATTAAGGCTTATAAGTATTCTTTACCTCCCCTTGTGTCGAATCAATAAATTTGGATTTTACTTACCTCGAGGACTGTTGCGACCCCCTATACTTGTGGGTCATCAAGACTATTTTCTGGCGCCGTTGCCGGGGAGGCATAGCTCTACTCATAAGTACACCTAGGAAGTACACTTCACCTATCTCTCTGTTTTTATTTTATATTACTTTGTCTTGTCTAGTTTATTTTTGCTTAGTTTATTTCTGTTTAGTTGTGTTTTTTTAGTTTACTTTTGTCTTGTTTTATTTTTCTTATATACCTAAAAATCCATAAAATTTTGAAAAACCGAAAATCTAATAAATTGTTGTTATGGAAGAACATGCTAGAACCTCTATGGAGCTATTTATAAAGTATAGAGAATCATATAAGGGTAAATTCATGAGAGGCGTGTTATAAAAGTTGAATCTAATTGCTAAAATTTTGCTTAAACGCCATGATATAAATTGTTGCTCTGAACATGATACTAAACATCTTAAATTCCAATGTGGCTTTGGTAAAGAAGTTTTAATTGTGAACTATCATTGGAATAATTATACTCATCTTGGATTTGAAGAACTAGAACAATTTGTCTTATTTATGGGAGCTTCTGAAATAGAATCCTTCCTGTCTAAAAATTATGAAACCTGTGTTGCTTGTAAAGACCTTAAAGATATGGTCTCTTCTATCCTTCATTATCTCATAGAAAATTTCAGCAATAATTGTTAGATCACTGATTATAAAGAGAGACTCAGTCATGCACAAGAATGTATCCACAATTTGTAGAAATCTGTGGAAGAAGAAATGGCTGAACCTGAAAGCTCATTAGATGAAAAAGAGGAGGAGAGTGATGAACAAAAGGAGGAAGAATGGATTAGCTACCCATGCCTACCTTCTAATGAGAGTAACTCTTTATCCCTTACATTATTTAATTGTCCCCCATGCTTACCAAAGAAGGATGAAGGTTATGTTCGTGTGGATTCTCTTGAAATGTCTACTATGAGTAAAATTTGTGATAATAATTATGCTCCTTTTATCTATGACAATCCATGCTATTTTGATAAATCGTATGATAATCCTTTAATTGTTCCTAACTTCGAAATGCATGGTACTAAAGAGTTTTGCTTAGAAAATATTTATGATAGAGCTCTAGATGATGGTCCAATATTGGTTATACTAATTGTACTACTATTGAAAATGAGATTGGAGGGGTCTTGACTTTTTCTTGGAGCCCCATACCTCTTGAGAATGATCAACCATCTTGTTATAAAATTGTTAAAAGTGGATTTTAATGTCTGAATCTCACTATTTTTGAGTTTGATAAAAATTATGTGTTTGTAGATCATGAAAAGCATGCTTTATGTGATAGTTATATTGTTGAGTTTATTCATGAGGCTACTGAAAATTATTATGAGAGAGGAAAATATGGTTGTAGAAGTTTTCATGATACTAATGCACCTCTCTATATGCTGAAAGTTTTGAAGTTACTCTTGTTTTATATTCCTATGCTTGTCACTTTGTTCTTTGCGAATTTATTTGTGTACAAGATTCATATGCATAGGAAGTGGGTTAGACTTAAATGTTCTTTAAATTTTCTTCTTGATGCTCCTTTTGCTTCATTTTCTATTTTCATGGGAGCATCATTAAAACTATCAAGCCTAGCTAAAAGGCATTAAAAAAAGCGCTTATGGAAGACAATCCATTTTTTTATTTATGTAATTTTTCTTTCATCTTGAGTATTTGAAGTTGTTACATCCGTAATAACCTCTTCTTATCATTTCTATTTCATTTTTGTGCCAATAAAATCCTCTAATAGGAAGAAAGTAAGATTTGGAGAAGTTGCTGTCCTGAAACAGATTCTGTGATGTAACCATAAAAATTCGTATTCCCAGCCAGAACGTAATTTTGAGCTGAAATTTTTTGAGCATATGACCCAGGTTATTATATAACTTTCGTTAGTTTTGCACTTTTCGAGATGAGCAATAGAAGATTTTCGGAAAAATCAATCTTTACCTGCTGTTCTGTTTTGATAAATTTCTATCACCATTTGCATCTGCCTCTTGATCTTTTTTTTAGTTCTTTTGAGAGAAATAGCTTTCCAAAGAAGTTGCTATAGTAGCTAAATGTTTTAATGTATGTTTGACTTATGTTAGAACTGAACCAAGTGGATTTGTTATTTTGATTGCACTAATGCTGCTAATGAGAAATGTGTGAAGTTTTGTATGAAGGAAGTTTTCAATTGTAGGGAAAGAAGAATGATGTGATGAGATGAAGCATGGAAAAAAGCTCAAGCTTGGAGATCCCATGTCACCCCAAGAAATATCCAAAAGGTACAAGCGTCAAAGCTTGGGGATGCCCAAGGCATCCCCTTCTTCATCAACAAAGCATCAGGTCATCTTTCTATACGCTATGTTTTTATTGCTTCATATGCTATGTGTTGGTTTGGAGCGTCTTTATTTATGTTTTTAGTTTTATTTTGTTTTGTTTACTGTAGCATATGGTTGGACCCCAACATATTTGTTTTGGAGACAGACACGCTCCATTTTTATTGCATATAACACTCTAGTTTTCACTCTGATTGTTCTGCGAGTGTTCTAGTTCGCTAGTGTTGCGTTTAGCTATGGTTTTTTTCACTCGTATTTTGTTCAGAGCTTGTTGGTTTTCTTTAGTTGGGTATGATTAGATCTCTAGTCTTTATTGATTATTATCTATGAGAGTTGTTTGAAATAAGTTGATTGGTGTTGGAGACGAGTAAAATGTTTCATGCTTATAGTGATGCAAAAGGGAGATTGTCTAGACTATGGTATAGACTTTGGCATGTCATGTTAGATGTTATTTTAATCACATGCTTAGTAATTATTGTTGTAGCATTACTTGTGTCAAATATCTGAGAGTTCTTAATGCGTCATTGAAACAATCATGTGTTGTTTCCATTATACAAAAGCATAATATTGTGGTATTCTCCTTTAATGTTGTTATTGGGTCGACTTGGCACATGCTTACACCATGTTATCACTAAAAACCAGTCACCTAATGCCTCTATGATCATTTAGTTTTTGACTTATAATATCACTTTATGCTTTGATTCATAATGTTTTGTCGCTATGCATGATTATGGCCAGTATTGCTCTCTTAGTTGGTCGCTCCCAGTCTTTTGCTGGCCTTCGCTGAGTATGAGCTCTACTCGTGCATCCAACCACCAAAAACCAAAGTTTGCCAATTGTGTCCACCATACCTACCTATGTGTGGTATTTCACCGCCACTTCAAAGTGAATTGCTTGTGTGCTAACTTTAAACCTTCAAAATTATTACCTGTTTTGTATTTTGTTTTAGCTCATGAGGAAGTATTGAATGGTTTATTGTCTTTTCATGACTTCACACCTTGACTAAGCATGAATAATGTGCCAAGTATTTAATATTGCAAAAGAGCAAGGCAACTGGGTGCCCATCCCAAATAAAATATAAAATAAACAAATAAACAAATAATGTTCCGCACATTATGTACTGGAGAGATCCTAAATAATGATGTGCTATGGAGAACTACATGGGAGCCACTCTTGAGGTCACTATATGAAAGGATGATAGATCATTTGACGCCATTCGTTGACATAGACATGCATACCTCTCAAAAAAAATATTTTCAACACTCCTATGCATTTAAAATAAAAAGCTCTAGCACATGAGTAATCTTGCTTCCCTCTGCGCATGGCCTTTCTTTTACTTTTATGTTGAGTCTTCACCTTTTTACTTTATGCACCACTAAGAGAGCATAGTTGTCATTCTGAGTATAATGTGCATAGTCCCAAACTTTATTATTGATTGATTCATGATTGTTCTCAAATTATATGTATCTACTCACCCTCTAAACTTTAAAGGAGTCCTGACATTTATGTTTTGATGTTCCATGAATGACAGGCTGAATACACTTTGCTATGTTTTCGCTATGCCAAAAAACAAACAGTTGCTTTCAGTGCATTATTATTCATGATCTTTTGTTTTAGTTACTTCTCATGTTATAACATAGTTGCTAAGTTCTATTGAATCATATCTATCATGCCTATGTTTAGAGTACTTTGATCCCGGATCACAATGCTTTTACAATAACTTGATCAAGATTGTGTTGGCTTCATGTCACCTCAAACATTATTTTTGTTATCACTTATCTACTCGAGGAAGAGCAGGAGTTAAGCTTGGGGGTGCTGATACGTTGCAAACGTATTATAATTCCATGCTTGTTTTACACCAATTTTTATATGTTTTGCTTACACTTCGTGGCACTTATATGTATTCCGGAACTAACCTATTGACAAGATGCCACAGTGCTCCATGTTTTCTGCAGTTTTATATTTCAGAAAAGTTATACAGAAATATTCTCAGAATTAGACGAAACAAAAGCCAAAGTTGTTATTTTACCGAAACGAACACGGAGTCCAGGGAGAGACGGAGGGGGACCAGGAGATGGCCTGACCATGCCTTGGCGCGGCCCAGGCCCTGGCCGCGCCAAGGGGTGGTGTGGGCCCCCTGGCCTCCACCGACCTCGCCCTTCCACCCATTTATTCACGATCTCGGGAAAAACCTAAACACCTGAGCCTCCATCCACGAAAAGTTCCGTCGCCACCGCCATCGTCTAGACAAGTTTCGGGGGTCAGAAGTTCCCATTCCGGCACCCTGCCGGGACGGGGATTGACCCCCGGAGCCATCTCTATCGACTCCACCGCCTCCACTTCGACTCCATGATGGTTCATGAGTAGTTCCCCCTTGGACTATGGGTTCTTGGTTGTAGCTATTTGGTACTCTCTCTCCCATGTACTTCAATATAATGATCTCATGAGCTGCTTTACATGATTGAGATCCATATGATGTAATCGGTGTTGTGTTTGTTGGGATCCAATAAATTGTGGAATTGTGATCAAATTGTTCATCATATTATCATACTACTGTAGTTTAAGATCGTGCATGCTCTCTGGTACTTGTAGTTACCCTGATCAAGTAGTTGCATGTATCTCCAAGAGGGAGTATTGATGCTCGATAGTTGGTTCAAGCCTCTAGTTTTCTGGAGGAGTGACAATAACTTCTAAGATTGTAGATGTGATGTTGCTACTAGAGAGAAAACAACAATGTTTTGTCTAAGGATGATTCTATTGTTTACTTTACACACACTGCTTAATGCGACAATCTGTTGCTTGCAACTTAATACTGGTAGGGGTTCGGACGATAACCTGAAGGTGGATTATTAGTCATAGACGTAGTTGGATTACGGTCTATGTATTATGTTGTAATGCCCAATTAAATACTATAGTAACCTTTATCTTATCATAGCATGCATTTTCATGCCCTTATCAATTGCCCAACTGTAATTTGTTCACCCAACACATGTTATTTGGAGAGTTACCACTAGTGTAGATTTATGGGAACCCCGGTCCTTCTGTCATCATCATTGCTCTACAGTCAACTAAGCACTGGAATATTTTCTGGTGCCATCTCCTCCGTGTTACTATTGCCATTGCTCTCATATTATTGCTGCTTTCACATCACCCCTGTTACTAGTGCTTTTCCTGGTGCAGCTGAATTGACAACTCCGGTGTTAAGGCTTATAAGTATTCTTTACCTCCCATTGTGTCAAATCAATAAATTTTGGTTTTACTTCCCTCGAAGACTGTTACGATCCCCTATACTTGTGGGTCATCACTCGACCCCGTCTACACCCATGTTGGGCGCTGAGGGCGACGTGGCGCACTCTGGGCCACATAGCCGAGGTTGGTGCAGAGGCTGGTGGGACCCGGATGCGCGAATCGGGGTGAAGCATGGCGGGACCAACCTTGCACTGACCATTGGCGTGTGACACAAGGAGCGGGCGATCCCATGGCAGTCTAACCATGCGGATCACCACCGAGATCGGTGCAGGTGGTTTTTGTTTCTAGACTTGCTATTTTTTTTTTGTTGAAGTTGCTTTGTTTGACTCAGTTTCAGCACCGTTTTCTGTGACTCTTGCACCAGAATGTTGGAAACTTTTTGATGTATCTGCTCCATCGCTTGTCATGTCCTGCATAGGGTCAGTATCCGGCACAATGTACATATGATCATATGTACATATGATCATGATTAGGCACGCCCTTATTATAAGTAGATGGAGATGAAGTGTGTTGAGGAAGGAGCAAAATTTCGGCACGTAGGCTAGCACCATCGTTTGGGTGAAGTGAGGCAAACAGGAAATATTTTCATCAAAGATGACGTCACGAGATATGTAAATGCGCCCGGTGGATATGTCAAGGCATTTGACGCCTTTGTGAAGAGGACTTTAGCCGACAAAGACACATTTCTTAGATCTAAAAGTGAGTTTGCAGTTATTATATGACCAAAGATTAGGCCAACAAGCACAACCAAAAATACGGAGAGAGTAATAGTTGGGTGGGATTTGAAGAAGTTTTTCCGTAGGTGTGGAAAAATTGAGAACTTTTGTAGGAAGGAGATTTATAAGAAATGTCGCCATGTGGAATAGTTCATCCCAAAATTTGAGCGGCATGGAGGCATTGGCAATAAAGAGAGACCCAACAATGTGTCGATGCTTGCGTTCCGCGGAACTATTTTGTTGATGTGCATGAGGACATGACACATGATGCGTGATGCCGATTTTTTTGAAAGAAGGAATTAGGTTTTTCATATTCAACACCCCAATCCGTTTGCATAGTGATTTTTTGCGATTAAATTTGCGTTCAACTAATTGTTGGAAATTGAGAAAGACTTGGTAGACCTCAGAATGCTTCTTAAGCAAATAAATCCATGTAAATTTTCTAAAATCATCAATAAAGCTTACATAGTATGAGTGTTTTCCAACAGAGGTAGGCGCCGAACCCCATATATCAGAGAAAATTTGTTCTAGATGAACCGTGGAAACACTAGTAGAAGTAGGATATGGCAATTGATGACTTTTGTCTTGTTGACATGGATCACAGACATATAGATTTATTTCATGGGAGTGAGGAAGATTATTACGGCGAAGAATTTTTTGAACAATAAATGAAGAGGGACGTCCTAGTCGACGATGCCATGTAGATGAAGACAGCTTGAGCGTGACGAAGGCGTGATTGTGAGACCCCGTCGATATGGGGATGAGAGGATACAAGCCACCATGACACAGGCCCTTGAACACGATTTGCTTCGTGGCCTGATCCTTAATAAAAAAGAAGAACATGTGAAACTCAACAAAAGCATTATTATCAAGTGCAATTTTGTGGGCAGAGAGTAAATTTTTGGATGCACTAGGAACATGTAAAATATTGCAAAGATGAATATGGAGCTATGAGGGCGTGCGCAAAATTGAGTGACCAATATGTTTTATTGCCATACCTTGACAACTAGCATTGTGGACTTGATCGTGCCCCTATAATTTGCTTAATTCGCCAGTGATATGATCAGTGGCACCCGTGTCCATAAGAGGCAATGTGCAGACCTTTGTCTTAAGTGTGCGTGTCATCATCATCATCATCATCATCGTCACCATAGCACCACCAACACTCGTTCGCGGGATGTCTATACTACCTGCAAATTTGGAACGTGACGTCTTGGTGTGGGGAGGGCATGCGGTGGCCACGACCACGCCCCCCTTAGGCAGCGGACGTCGAGCATAGTCCAGGGTATGTTGGCGACGTGGAGGGCGCCCACGTGGTTGGTTGCGGCCACCACCATAGTTGGTTTAGCCACCGCTGTAGTTGTTGTTTCCGTAGTTGTTGTTGTAGTTTTGTTGCCGCCACCATGGCGGCCATGCCGATAGCCACCCCCATACCCGCGGCGCGAGCCACAGCCGCGGGCCGCAGTGTTTGCCGATGAAGTGAAGACACCGGTGGGGTGCTCCGACTCGGAGAGCATCTCTTGGCGGTAGTCGTAGGGCATGAGTTGATTGCATGAACCGGCGGTGGAAGTGGCGGGGTTGGCGTTGATGGAGGTGGAAAGGGCGTTGTATTACCCCGCCAAACCAGCGAGGAGATATTCCTGGAGCTCGATGTCGGAGATGACCCGCCCTGCAGCCGCAAGCTTCGAGGAGAATCCCGTCATCTTGGCGATGTAGACAACGGCGGTGAGGTCTTTCTTTTTCGCGTTGGTGAGGGCTGCACATAGCATCACATTTTCGAGCCTCGGATTGGGTGGAGAAAATGTCTCCAATGGTCTTCCAAATCTCCGCTGCATGCTCTAAACCAAGAACATCGGCTAGCACATCAGGAGATAGAGTTTTGAACAGATAACTTACTACCTGCTGGTTCCTTGAAATCCATGCGCCATAGGCTGGATTGGGGACGATGATTTTCTTCTTTTTCTCATCTTCAACCTCTATTGTTTTTGCTGGTGCCGGGTCGGAGCCGTCGAGCAGCCCCATGACCTGCGCTCCTCGCAGTGCAGGAAGAACTTGCGCCTTCCACAAGAGATGATTCTCTCGGGTGAGTTTGTCGGGCGGAGGAGCTCCAAGAGCTGCCGCCAGGGCCATGGAGGACGACACCATGGGAGGGAGGGAGGAAGAAATGGTGTGTTTTGTTGTTGTGCCGATGGTTTCTAGTAGGATGTCAATGGAAGAGCTAGCTCTGGTACCATGTTATCGTGAGGAAAACGACTGTCCCACTAGGGGTCCGGTTGAACGTTAATATAGGATGAAACATCGCCATCCGTGGCACTTACAAGGAAGGAAATAATCAAGGGAATAAAAAAGGAAAGAACAAGAAAGGAAATGAGCCAATCAAGGTAATCTTGTATGTAGCCGTTGGAGGTCAATCTCGGTGGTGTACTACACCATGCGAGTTGCCTTATGCTCACACAGATTGTTACAAGATACTCCGTATTGTCTAACAAGCTGCAGCCAGGCATCTTTGCAAATAAGGCTTTGTTGAGTTTCTCCGTTCTGGCATTTCTGCGTGGCGCCAAACAGGGGTTGCTGGCCTTCTCCGATACGTCTATAAGGAGGAAGACGGAAGGGGAGAGCTCCAACACAGGCTCCTTCAATAAGCATCCATCTCCTAGTCAGTCCTCTGTGCTCTGCTCGCTCTCTTGTATGGACGTGGCGGTGAGGGGGAGAGGGAGTAGAGCATTATGGCCACTGGCGTCAGATGGTGGTGGGGAGATCTTTACATGTGTATAAAAAGGTTTCTGCATGTGACGCGGCGATCTCCAAGACGCACCGTTGTTTGGCTTCCACTGTCTTCAGCCAAAGGGATGGCCTCGCCGTGCTCGAGTGGTTGTGTATGCCGAGCTCGTGCGTTCTCCAACGGAGGATCCTTTCAGCCTAAGTGCAACAACCACAACCCCTGCCGCCCGAAGTATTTCTTTTGGCGGCGGTGATAGGAACAGCCGCATCGACAGGATCACCATCGGCGATGGTTTGCATGGACTTGATTGTGTTTCTACTATCTTTTTTAGGATTTGTTTGTTGAAAAAGTCAAGAACCTAGTTGTAATTTTTTTTCTTTGAGACCCTTCATGTAAACTTGTACCGCCGCCTGATTAATGAAGAAACTAGGTCTTTTGGGACCTTTAATTTGAGAGTGGCCAAATGGCTCGCGAGCTAAATGTAGCTCGTTTTTGGAAAAAAAACAAAAATGGCATTTGAAAGTTTCAAAAAAATCGGAGCAAAAGTTCTTGATGTAGATAATAATAAGGTCTACTAGTGTGCAAAAAATCAGTCCGGAATTCGTTGTATTTCTGTCTCCGCCAAAAATGACAAATGTGTGGATCTTGAAATTTTTTGATTTTTGTGTAGCCTAGAATACAAGGAATTTTTAATCAAGATTTTTCACAGTGGGGAGTTCAACATTGTATGCACGTAGCATTTTGTTTCCGATTTGTTTTAAACTTACAAATGCTATTTTTCCGATTTTTTTTTAAAATGGCTACCATGGAGCTCGGTCTCCGTTTTGTGGTTTCTTCCATTACCTTTTAAACAGGATGGCTTGACGATGCGATTGTGTTAGGCTCACACATGCAGCGAAACACCCATTCTCAACCACAGGCTATGCTACTGTACTAGCTAGATATGCATGGAAACTCTCACGAGCAACTGGATGAGATGCAAATCTGCGCCGCACGTAGACATGGTCGCAACGGAGAAGCCGTCAGTTATACGCCGAAACTGTGCATGACTATGATCCTCATCAAACTTCGCTGCACTTTTCGGCGCCGAGAGTGCATCTTTTTCCGGTACCTGTGATCATTGGCGAAGCACTACGTACGTCGGAGGAGGAAGTGGCAATTCAGTCCAGTTGTTATCTTTCCCCTGTTATACGAAAATGCTGTTTAATTAGAACCGCGTATTGAAAGTTTCTATGATCGATACTGATGTGATACCCTCATACATCCGAAACAGAGCAAACTCCACGAGCACCGAAAGCACACGTACGAGTACGACTCCTGATATATACTCGGATGCCACCATGTACGTACCTTGTCACGAGTTTCATATGCTTTCTGAAACATGGCAAAGCCTTTGGCGAGTGTTTGCACAGCCGCCGCCACCCCCTCCTGCCACCGTCAGATCCCAGCCAGGCAAAACCCACGTGAGGGAGGATGGCGGCGGTGGGGCGGATCTTGAGCGGGCGTCTCGGGACGGCGTGTGCCGGGCCATGGTGCTGGTCATGCAGCGATGTGGCCTCCCTCCACTGTTGGATGTCTTTATCGTCGGTGCAAAGGGATCTGGTCGGTGGTGCTGCTGCTTCGCGCCAGCTTCCTATCAGCGAATTGCTTGGCCTATGGGGTGTGACGGTCCATGGTGAGGAGGAGACAATAACCATCGAAGGCGGCATCGGTGGGTGTCGTATTCCTCGTTGGAGACGATGGTGGGGGTGTCACTCGCTCCATTTATTTCCAGGGGAGGTCACCATTGACGACGGCGCCCATGAATGTCGTAGTCCTTGTTGGAGGCGTTGTGGGGGCTTCCTGGATAGATGATGATGACATATGAGCCATCACTCCCGTGGAGGCATCATCTTTGGAGACATACACCGAATGGACGGACGTGTGGACGGTTTGGTGGCTGGGTGTGGATCTCGTGTGGGGACCAAGATGGAGCGGCATGGCATCTACCATCTATTATGACAAGTCTTGGGGGCATGGTGCAGCGAGGTCTCGGTGACGAGCGCGGGATGATGGACACACGCAGGGATGTTGCACCATCTGGCGTCATGGCGGCATCAACGGCAGGCCTAGCAAGGTCAATGGCCGATCCCCAGAAGACGGGGGTAGCGACTTCTACGGCGTGTGTGTTGGTGTGCACCAAGGGTTTGCTAGACTAGTTGTGCTCCTTACTTGCCGATGGGTGGCTTGGTGAGGAATTCGGTTTTTTGGATGATATGATTTGGTATGATGTCAGGGCACATGCCCTGCTTACTCCATTCATCAATCCTGTAGATATAGTGGGATGGCTTCGAATTTATGTTTGTATTCTCTCTTGTAAGGTTTTGTTGAATAATCTAATAAAAAAGGCTATGTGGATCTTTTTGATGCAGTGGCTAGGGGTTTCAACGTTCATTTTGAGAAAACAAAACCCAAATACCTTGGACAATTTTTATCCTGAAACTTGGCAAAGCCTTTACCGTGTGTATTTTCTGGTTACTCGGCCAACAAAAAAGACTTCACAGTCCAACTAGACTAACGGTGCTAAGACCTTTGCCGTGTGTTTTGCGGTATGTCCCATGTCCATTGAAGCTAACTACGCCGTGTTCTTTCACTAGCACACACAGCAAAATCCATTGCCTTTGTCATGTGCTTTTGCCAGCACATATGACAATCTCCCCTGCCTTTGTTCAGCACCGAGCCGTCAAAATCCGGGGCCCTGTGCAGAATTTGAAAATGGACCCTAACTCACTAGATAATATAACTAGTAATAAATTATTCTAATGTTTATATGTCTTAGATGGATTTTTAAACTTAAAAACTACTCTTTAGTGCTAGATTCCAAACATCTGGTTTTTATACACATGATAAAGGATAATATAACTAGACATGCAGTTTTTAATTTTATGCTAGTTCCCCGCGATTCAAAATACCAGATAGACAAATATAATTAGTAAAAATTGTCCTAATAGATCTAGCTAGCCACTAAGCCACAATTATCACAACTCCAAGTGCTACAGAGATGGGGCAATGGCTATAGATTAGTACCGGGGATTTTTGTGTAAAACTTCATATAAAATGCAAAAGAGATGGCTTTGAATGGATATTGGTGCCGGTTTATGGGGTTGCCCAAGACTTGCGCAAAGGAGAATTTTTAGCAGAGTTAGTGAGAACATGTGAGTCTGAAACATTACCTATGTTGGTAGGTGGTGATTTCAATATTATTCGAAAGAAGGGAAGAAAAGAATAATAATAATTTTAAAGCTCGGTGGCCCTTTGTGTTTAATGCAAATATCGAACATTTGAACTTAAAAGAAATTGCTCTTTCGGAGAGACAATATAAGTGGGCGAGTCGTCGAGATAAACCTTGATACGTCTCCAACGTATCTATAATTTCTGATGTTCGATGCTTGTTTTATGACACTACCTACATGTTTTGTTCACACTTTATATCGTTTTGATGCGTTTTCCGGAACTAACCTATTGACGAGATGCCGAAGTGCCAGTTCCTGTTTTGCTGTTTTTGGTTTCAGAAATCCTAGTAAGGAAATATTCTCGGAATTGGACGAAATCAACGCCCATAATCTTAGAATTCCACGAAGCTTCCAGAACACCCGAGAGGGACCAGAGGGGGCCACAGGGGCCCCACACACTAAGGCGGCGCGACCAGAGGGGGGCGCGCCGGCCTGTTGTGTGGGCCCCCCGTAGCCCTTCCGACTCCGCCTCTTCGCCTATTTAAGCCTCCCTGACCTAAAACCTCGACACGAATAAGCCACGGTACGAGAAAAGTTCCAGCCGCCGCCATCGAAGCCAAGATGGGGGACAGGAGTCTCTGTTCGGCACGCCGCCGGGACGGGGAAGTGCCCCGGAAGGTTTCTCCATCGACACCACCGCCATCTTCATCACCGCTGCTGCTCCCATGAGGAGGAGTAGTTCTCCATCGAGGCTCGGGGCTGTACCGGTAGCTATGTGGTTCATCTCTCTCCTATGTACTTCAATACAATAATCTCATGAGCTGCCTTACATGATTGAGATTCATATGATGATGCTTGTAATCTAGATGTCATTATGCTAGTCAAGTGGGTTTTACTTATGTGATCTCCGGAGACTCCTTGTCCCACGTGTGTAAAGGTGACAGTGTGTGCACCGTGTGGGTCTCTTAGGCTATATTTCACAGAATACTTATTCACTTTTATGAATGGCATAGTGAAGTGCTTATTTATATCCCTTTATGATTGCAATGTGCTTTGTATATCGCTACTAGTCTATGTGCTACTCATGTGATGTTATTAAAGTAGTCTATTCCTCCTGCATGGTGTAATAGTGACAGTGTGGGCATCGTGTAGTTCTTGTCGTAGATTATGATCATAATCTCTTGTAGGTTATGGAGTTGATTATCGCTATGATAGTATTGATGTGATCTATTCCCCCTTTCATAGTGTAATGGTGACAGTGTGTATGCTATGTTAGTACTCGGTTTATTTTGCAAAGATCTATTATGCTCTAAGGTTACTTAAATATGAATGCCGAAAGTTGTGGCGCTTGTTAACTCCGGCTTGAGGGAGCTCTTGTAGCCCTACACAACAAATGGTGTTTGTCATCCAACAAAAGAGTGTATGTAGCACAAATGAGAGAAGTTATTATTTATTATGCGATCAATGTTGAGAGTGTCCACTAGTGAAAGTATGATCCCTAGGCCTTGTTTCCAATACTGCAAACACCGTTTACTGTTCGTTGCATGTTTACTCGCTGCCATATTTTATTCAGATTGCTATTACCACTCATATACATCCATACTACTTGTATTTCACTATCTCTTCGCCGAACTAGTGCACCTATACATCGACAAGTGTATTAGGTGTGTTGGGGACACAAGCGACTTCTTGTATCGTGATTGGGGTTGCTTGAGAGGGATATCTTTGACCTCTTCCTCCCGAGTTCGATAAACCTTGGGTGATCCACTTAAGGAAAACTTGCTGCTGTTCTACAAACCCTGCTCTTGGAGGCCCAACACTGTCTCTGGGAAAAGAAGCGTGAGTAGACATCAAGCTATTTTCTGGCGCCGTTGCCGGGGAGGAAAGGTAAAAGGTACTCACACTCGGATCTCGGCTACTAAGCTATCTTCGCGCCGTTGTAAGTACTCGAAGCTATTTCCTTTAGATCCTGCAATTGCATCTTTTTGTTTCTTGTTTTTATTTTCACTAGTTAGGCATAATGGAAAACAACAAAAAAATTAGTGAGATTTTTAATCTTTTTCCTGTTTTAGAATTGTTTGATGCAAAAATTAAAAAACCTATGGAACCTTATTTGCATGCTAGTAGCAATGTTATTAGTATGAATGCAATTACTGCTAATGATATGGAAAATTCTAAGCTTGGGGAAGCTAGTTTTGATGAGCATGATTTTTAGTCCCCCAAGCATTGAGGAGAAAATTTTCTTTGATGATACTTTGCCTCCTATTTATGATGATTATAATGATAGTGGTCTTTTGGTGCCGCCTACTATGGAGAGTAAATTTTATTATGATTACACTATGCCTCCTACACTTGATGAGAATGATAATGATAGCTACTTTGTTGAATTTGCTCCCACTACAACTAATAAAATTAATTATGCTTATGTGGAGAGTAATAATTTTATGCATGTGGCTCATGACAAGAATGTTTCATGTGATAGTCATATTGTTGAATTTGTTCATGATGCTACTGAAAGTTATTATGAGAGAGGGAAACATGGTTATATGCATCTTAATAATATTAAGTTTCCCCTCTTTATGTTGAGAATTTTGAAATTGCGCTTGTGTTGCTTTTCTATGCTTACCACTTTGTTCTTCATGAATTTATTTGTGTACAAGATTCCTTTTCATAGGAAGTGGGTTAGGCTTAAATGTGTTTTGAATTTGCTTCTTAATGTTCTCTTTTGCTTCAAATCTTAATTCTTGCGAGAGCATCATTAAAATTGCTGAGCCCATCTTAATGGCTATAAAGAAAGAACTTCTTCGGAGATAACCCATGTGTTTATTTTACTACAGCAATTTTTGTTTTGTTGAGTCTTGGAAGTTGTTTACTACTGTAGCAACCTCTCCTTATCATGTTTTTGTGCCAAGTAAAGTTTTATGTTAAAGTTGATGCTATATTTGGGATCGCTGCGCAGAAACATCATTGCTGTCTGTCACGAATTCTCGCAGAAGTCTCTGTAAAAAAATCTAAAAAATATGCAAATTTGCGAGCATGATCCTAAGATATGTACGCAACTTTAATTAGTTTTGAGTTTTTCCATTTGAGCAAGTTAAGTGCCCTTCCAGATGCATCTTTACGGACTGTTCTGTTTTTGACAGATTCTGTCTTTTATTTTGCATTGCCGCTTTTGCTACGTTGAATGAGTTTCTTTGTTACATTAACTTTCAGAAGCTTTGTGCAATGTCCATAAGTATTAAGAATGATTGTGTCACCTCTGAACATGTGAATTTTTATTATGCACTAACCCTCTAATGAGTTTGCTTGAAGTTTTGTGTGGAGGAAGTTTTCAAGGGTCAATAGAAGAGGGTGATATACTATGATCAAGAAGAGTGAAAGGTCCAAGCTTGGGGATGCCCCGTGGTTCATCCTTGCATATTTTAAGAAGACTCAAGAATCTAAGCTTGGGGATGCCTTGGCATCCCCTTCTTCATCGACAACTTATCAGGTCACTTCTAGTGAAACTATATTTTTATTCCATCACATCTTATGTACTTTACTTGGAGCGTCTGTGTGCTTTTATTTTCGTTTTGTTATTTTCATTCTCTGAATAAATTTATGCTCATGTGTGGGAGAGAGACACGCTCCGTTTTTCATATGAACACTTGTGTTCTTAGCTTTACTTTTAATGTTCAAGGGCGAAAGTTGATCGCTTCACTTGTTTCTATTTGGTTGGAATCAGAAAATGCTTCATATGGTGTTGAATAATTTGATACTTGGCAATTGTTTTGAGCTCTCATAGATCATGTTTAAGCTCTTGCATCATGTAGTTAAATCTAGTAGTGGAGAACTACCGTAGAGCTTGTTGAAATTTGGTTTGCATGATTGGTCTCTCTAAGGTCTAGATATTTTCTAGTAAGAGTGTTTGAGCAACAAGGAAGACATTGTAGAGTCTTATAATGCTTGCAATATGTTCTTATGTAAGTTTTGTTGTACCGGTTTATACTTGTGTTTGCTTCAAACAACCTTGCTAGCCAAAGCCTTGTACTGAGAGGAAATGCTCGTGCATCCAAAACCTTGAGCCAAAACCCATGCCATTTGTGTCCACCATATCTACCTACTATGTGGTATTTCCTGCCATTCCAAGTAAATACTTCATGTGCTACCTTTAAACAATTCAAAAGCTATTATCTCTTATTTGTGTCAATGTTTTATAGCTCATGAGGAAGTATATGGTGTTTTATCTTTCGATCTTGTCATTTACTTTTGACAGACTTTCACAATGGACTAGTGGCTTCATCCGCTTATCCAATAATTTTGCAAAAAGAGCTGGCAACGGGGTTCCCAGCCCCAACTAAATAACTTGCATTAATAATTCTCTTCACATGTTTTGCTCTGATCTATCAGTAAGCAACTTAAATTTCCAAATAGACACTCCTCCATGGTATGTGAATGTTGGAAGGAACCCGAGGATTCGGTTAGCCATGGCTTGTGAAAGCAAAGGTTGGGGAGTGTCATCTAATAAATAAAACTAAAGTACATGTGTAAACAAAGAGAAGAGGATGATCTACCTTGCTGGTAGAGATAACGTCCTTCATGGGAGCCGCTCTTGAAAGTCTGGTTGATAAGGTAGTTAGAGTACCATTACCATTCGTTGACAACAACAAACACCTCTCAAAATTTTACTTTTATGCTCTCTATATGATTTCAAAACTTGAAAAGCTCTAGCACATGATTTATCCCTTCCCTCTGCGAAGGGCCTATCTTTTACTTTATTGTTGAGTCAGTTTACCCATTTCCTTCCATCTTAGAAGCAAACACTTGTGTCAACTGTGCATTGATTCTTACATACTTGCTTATTTGCATTCATCATATTACTCTATGTTGACAATTATCCATGAGATATGTGTAACATCCCAAATTTCAATAAAATAAAATTAGAAGAATTCCAGAGATCAAATTTTCAAACCAACAAAAACTTTTCTTTTGCATATAGTACCCTGCATAGGACTTGTGCATTTGAGTGATATGCCATGATGATTGTGAATATAGGTTTGTGCTATGCTCTAAAACCCTAAGGTGATCATGTGAAGATCACCAACCAAATAAACCAAAAAGAGAAAGAAATCAAATAAAAGAAAAACCCTAAAACCCTCACAGATGCTCTATGGCATATTTATGAATTTTGACCCTAGACCAATTTGGTCTTCACCATTAGTTGAATAATGATACTAAACACTTATTACAACTTTTGGAATCAAAGAATCACCAATAAAATGGATTTCAAATACAAAACTTGCTCACATAGAATAATGGTCAAATCTGCCCATTATAATCTGGTCACTACTTTGAGCCATTGCCATTCAATCTTCTCAAACCAAATCTTGCTAACTCTTTGCACCATTTCAAAGTCAACATCAAGGTGAACAATTTCTGTAAAGATCACCATGCCAAATTCATTCTTGATCATGAGCTATGCTCATTCAAAGTTTCAACTTTTTATCATATTCAACAATCTCCAACTTAGCCCTTTTTGCAAATTCTTGAATTCTACAATTCCACCACCACCTCTAATCATCTCTGGTCAAATACAACTTATCCAAACCCACACATTTCAAATTATTCCACCATTTGAATTAAATCAAATTTGGACAATTTCTTTATTTTCCAAATATGGCACTATTGCACACTATTGCAAATAGTGATTCTACTCCACCTAATCTACCCCAACCTACACCATTTGGTTCCCTGGTCCCCTCTAACCATCAATGACCCACAGTAACCCTAAGGAGAGAGGAGGGCAAGCTAGGGCATGGCCATGCCGGCCATGTCGCCACCCCGACGCACCTCCCCTCTCTCCCTTGCTCTCCAACCCTGGCCACCCTGCCAACACTCGCCACCACACCCTACTGGACGTGCTCGAACAAGCCCTGGTTGAGGAGGAGCTTCGGAACGCAGTGGTGGCCACGCCATGGTCGCGCGTGGCGCGCCACGCGGCCACGTACGCCACCGCCACGAGCACCCCGAGACCCAGTGACACCGCGACGCCGCCAGACACGCGAGCAGCACCAACCCTTGCACGCCGCCGCCGGAGAAGGCGACACGATCCCGTGAGCGCCGCCGCCAGACATGGACGCAATGCGTCACGCACAGACGCCGCCCGACCGTGCCGTTGCTACCTACAGCCTCGCCTGGATGAGGGGAACGTCGTAGCACCCCTGCCTAGCCCAACGCTCGCCGGAGGAGCCGCGCCATGGTCGACTTCTCCACGGCCCCGCAGCACCCTCGCTCGCTATAAAAAGGGACCTCCCCGCGACGATCTGAGCACACCATCGCCTTCCCCACTTCATCCTCGACCACCTCGACCACTTCCCCCGCTCGATTAGCCACCGGAGTTCGCCAATTTAGCCACCGGAGCCCGCCAATACCCCACCTCGCCGATGATTGGAGCCGCCCCAGGACAAGCCGCCGGTACCAGGAGCTTCGCCGTCGTCCACATCTACCCCGAGCACACTGCCATCCCTCGCTGGAGCTCTGGTTAGCCCTCCGACCCCCTACCTGAGCCGCCGGCGAGCCTCGCTCTCGTCGTCGACGATGACGAGCGTGAGCCGTTGGATCGTGTTCTGATCCAACGCGCCACAGCCCGCGTACCGTTTCGGGTGTTAACACCCGCTGACGCACGGACCCCCCCTGTCAGCGCGCCGCGCGTCTGTGGACCGTGGCTAGGTTGGACTGGGCTGGTTTGGGCCGTTTCTTTTTGAATCTGGCCCAGTTAGTTGTTCCCGCCGGCCTTTTTATTCAAATTGGACTTAAACAAAATCAAATATTTCCAATACTGCCTCCACTTTGAAAATCCATAGATTCAAATTGGCTCAACCAAATTTAATGAACTTTATATTGTTGGAAAGCTAGTGAAATTATCTACAACATGCCACTAGTCCCATGACCAGATTTCTTGTAGAATTAATTTGATAAAAATAACAAGGCAGGGACTTTTCCCTATTCAAATAATTATTAAAAATCAAACAAAATAGATATTAAGTTAATTCCAACTCTAATAGCTCATATTTGACATACACTAATTGATTATGCAATAAAATGGTGTGGTCACTTTGCATGATCATGCCCTAGTTTAATTAATGGATAATATAGCTAGTTAAACTAGTTGATATTTTCCAAAACTATTAAAGTAAATTATGTGGAGTCTTATACTTCATTTAAACTTGTCTCACATGAATTCATGGGATGTTTGGACCCCTGGTCCAAACTCTCTTATATGAATTATTTGAGATTTAAATCATTGGTAGTGTTATAAATGATATGAGGTGATCTACCTCATTTAAATTATTTTCACAAATGATGATGATGAACATTTGACTTAGGTCAATAGGAGTTCATATATGATTGTTTGAGAAATTAAATCTTAAGAAGATTTGAATGAGAGGAAATTATTTCTCAAGAACCCTATGGAAACTATCATTTACATATTAAATACCCAGAAGTAAAAACTCCTCAAACACCACAACCCATGCACTCTAATTAGATTACTTGTGTACATAGAATAGTTTGTGTGTTTATATGTGCTGAGTGGAATAGTCATTGAATTAGTGAGTAATTATACTCGTATTCAAATTTAGACGCTAGCACCGGAGAGTACGCCGAAGAAGAAGGTTGCTACCAAGAGGAGGAGGAGGAACAGTTTGAGAACTACCAAGGCAAGCTAATATTCTTGCAAAGTGCAAAGTTCTACCCAGAACAAGGCACACTCATCTTTTCTTATGATTCATGAACCTATCCCAAGTTTTATTACAAGCTTTAGTTACAAGCTGTATTGCTTTGATTTATCAAAGTGCTTTTTGATTCAATGGGGTTAATGTTAGATTAGTACAAGAATATCCAACTCAGCCTAACTAGCATGCCAAGTAGTTAGCACCCTTCATGAGTAGATGCTAGTGCTAATATTAAAACTTGACTACTCTAGATGGGAACATGTTTGGAAATGAATTTGAAAACTTTGGAATGATGATGCATTCCATTGAATGAATTTTGAAGGTGAATATGACCAAGAGAAGATAGTGATTTTTGATTAAAAACTAATATTGGTTTGGATGCGATACCTTTCCAATTCATAAGTACCCCCACAATACCTGATTATGGGTAAGGGCTTAACTCAAGTTTATGTACCTTAGTATGGGTTCCCTCTGAACACACATCATAGGGGTTATGCCGAGGCTGCCTCCGTTGTTGATGAATGATGTGCATTGAGGTGAATTGTACGGCCAAGCCCTGTGCAGTTCCAGGTTGACAGTTGGTCATCACTGGAGGCCAAGCTCATGGGGAGAGGTGCTCATACTAGAGTTTGTAAATGAAAGGTTATGGTTGATGATCCGCATACTGTGTTACGATGATTCGGGGTATCCCGACGGATGAAATCAAATATTGTGGCACAAGTGTGCAACCTCTGCAGAGTGTAAACCACTACTAGGAATTAGCTTATAGCCGCACTTCTTATCGCCGGCGAATACGATTTAAAGATGCCGGCGGTAACGTTACCGCCGGCGAGTTGAAGTGGGGTCGCCGGGGGTAGTGCAGTTAGCTCCGGCGAAATGGAATCGAAAATGCCGGCGGTAAGGTGGGACGAGACCACCCGGACGGGCCTCCAATTACCGCCGGCGATTGGACTCAAAAACGCCAGGAGTAGTATAATTACCGCCGGCGAGATGAAGTTGCATGTGCCGGGGATAATTTGGGCTATTGTGGGGTATTGTGGGCTAAAATTAGCACCGGCATGTACCATTTGTTTTCGGCAGGGATAAATTGCCCTATACGGATCGAGTCCGTGCGAGTCGATCACGGGACGCGTCGCAGATTCCGTCTTGGGGTCCCACCTCACACCAGACCAGAGAGACGCGCGTGTCCTCCATCTCCCCATTCCTTCATCCCGTTCCCCATTCTATTCCCCAAGCTGTGTCGCTAGGGTTTCGGCGCCGATTTTTGCTCGCTGCTACGAGCGGTGCGACGAGCACGCAGGCGGGACAGCGAGGCGTGCGTAGGGCCTCGAGCTCGTCGTCGCAGAGATACCTGCGCGCTATGGACGGGATACCGCCGGCAGAGAGCAAGGTGCGCGGGAGTGCGCCGAGCTCGTCAACGGAGAGCGACCCGCGCGCGACGGTGGGGTGCTCGGCGACGAGGAGCAACGGAGAGGGCGTCGACCTCGACGGAGAACGCTGGAGCGCCTGGGGAGCTCGGAGACGGGAGATCGGCGATGGTAAATTCAAGATCGCGGGACCTGAGGTAAGCTCCAGCGTTCAAATCCCCCAGCTACGGCCGTGTTTTTGACGATTATGTGTCATAGAAACGTGAATCCATGTGTATTTTAGACCAATTTTGCCCCCTTCGTGTTCTGGCTTGGTATCTCCCCTGTTGGTTCGCAATATGCTTAATCGGACCATGGCGTAATTAAGTTGGGTAGATCTTGGAAGCATCTGATGTTAAGTAGGCATAGATCATTAATTGGTCACTCTATATCCACTTTGGAACTTAGCTGCGACTTGCATACACCATCATCTACTGGGAATAAATCAAGCCAGCTAGCGTTGTCGGACACCACTAATTCGTGTAACACATACACAAGAGCACTTGTGTATGCATCAATACTCAGATAATGACATATGTGCGAAACATAAGAGGTGAATTTAATTACTCGTATGCAAGATTTGTTCCCACTTGCATGGAGCAAGAAAAGGATCATCCATCTGGTATCCACCCAGCATGTGTATATACTAGATCAATCGACTCCAATTTGTCATGATAGTTAAGTTGGTTTCAGCATAGACTAGTTTGTTTTTGTTGAAGGTAATCAAGTTGCTTTGTAGATTGTATTTAAGTTCATTTTTACATATAACTAAGTTTTCCTGCCACCTAAATTGCTTCAATCAGTTTTAGCTAAGCTGATTACATAGTTGTTAGTGTTACAAACTGTTATTTTGTAGTTCAGGGCTTAATTAAGGTGTTGTTTTTGTTATCATAATTAAGTCATTTTTCAGCATACAATTAAAATTTTTTTGAAGAAAATACTAGGTGTAACTAGCTTGTATTAGGGGTTTAGTTTCACACACTTCCTTTTTGTGGGGTGTAGGGGCTTAATTTAAGTTGTTGTAGAATTCTTATGAATTCTAGAATTTACATGATTTATATTCAACTGTTGTGACCTCTCATGCCTCTGATCTGATGTTTTCTTGTTCTTGTTGTTGCCTTCTTGATCTTGTAGCTTGTAGGGAGTTAGTTAATCTTGGATTTGGAATTTTACCTATCTGGTCTGCGTCGTGCGTGTGGACGAGGGAGCGCGGTGCGTACGGTTCTGTAGGCAGCCGCGCGAGCGCCGGCGACCAGCAGGTCGAGCTGCTCGTCCCGGAGACGCCGCCATCCAGGGCCTTGTCTGTGTCGGCTCTAAAGGTACCAGCTTCTACATTCACTCTCCATCCGTGCTTTGGTAGAGCAGCTGCTTCGACTATTAGGACAAGATTTGGTACTAGTACATGCTCTGATTCCAGTTTCTTTGTTCAGGTACCTAGGGTTTTGCCGTGGCCGGCAAGGGCAGCCTGGAGCGCGTCCAGAACAAGGAGTACCACCTTATCTGCAAGGTGAACTAGGCATCTTCTCTTTGATTCGATTCGCTGTTGTTCGATTCGTTGATGCAAAGCATCCTGTTACTTGGGTTAACATTGTTTATTTAAAAACGTTCAGAATTCGGCGACATACAATTAATGCTAGATTGCTGTTAGATTACAAATTCGTTTCAGTTGTAACTGTCTTGAACTTGTGAACTATCTGGCAGCAATTTTCAGTTTATGATGTGTTGTGAATGTGCTGATGGATACATATGCTTAGAAGATTGATTAGAGTTATCATTTATCTTGCTTGTTTTGAACTTGCTTGCACCTGTGGTATTGAGTTAGTTTGCCTCTGTTTTGTCTTGAAAGATGGATTTCTATCTTACTTGTGCTGCTGTTACCATCTGACCATGCTCTGGTCTTATTCCAGGATAACGAGGGGAAGAACGGAAAGCTGTGGCCTTGTTCTTCGAATCCATTGTTTGTTGTTTATCAGTCACAACAATGTGACAGTTAGAATTTTTATAGCAGCGCTCTGTTTATGATCATCTTGTTATATGATTGTCAAAATAAGGGTTAACTTGTTCAATGCCAAGTGCAGATCTGTACATAGCAGTCCGAGAGTAAAGTGCAGTAAATAGTTTCATATTTATTTAAACTTCACTGCAAGAGAGCATTGTTCTGCAGCACAAAAACTTTAGGAGATTCTTTTAAAATTCCTGTAGACTATGTTTTTTTAATATGGACCTTTGTGTTAGTACCGTTGTTCTGAAATATAAGCCTTTTTTTTAATAAAGATTGAATTTGTTTTTATTCTATATCTGAGGGTTTTGTGTTTTCACGTCAGATTTTTTTTTTTAAAATCCTAAAACGTATACCGCTGGCGCATAGGGCTGTTTGCCAGCGGTAACTCAATACTCCCGGCGGATTGGAAAGTGCCGGCGGTAAATAATACCCCTGGCGAGTTGGATGAGGCGCCGGTGGTAGTCTGGGTTACCCCCGGCGGTTTGCAATGCGCCGGCGGTAGGCCATTACCACCGGCGAGGTGATCGCCGGCGAATACGAAAGTGCCGGCGGTAAACCTTTTCAGTGTGCCGGCGGTAAGCCTTTTCCTAGTAGTGAACCTATTCGAATAGCCGTGTCCACGGTTACGGACAGTTGGAAAGGCCATACAGTTTCCAGTGTTAGACTCTTACAAATGTTGATGGTGAAATGGTAACTTGGGTTGAATCACAACAATGTTGTGGGAATGACACTAATGTTCCCACTGGAGTTAGTTAGCACATGACTAAGTCTTTATAAAATACTTGTGAACAAAAACTGGCTTTATGCAAATAAACTATAGCTTAGTCCTTGATTAAAATTGTTAGTACTTACATTAGTATTAGTTTGCGAGTACTTAAAGTACTCACGGCTGTGTCCCTGGCTATTCAAATGGCCAGACTATGAAGGACAGAAGTACGAGGAGGACGGTCAGCCGGACGTCTACCACAAGGAGTCTGCTGACGTAAAACGTTGGCCTGTGGACTATAGAGTCCCTTTATCTTACGCTTCCGCTATGAACTTATGTGTATTCGTTGACCAGTTCGTTGATCAATAGATCAACTATTTGTGTAATATGGATCATGTGATTCCAAATTGTAAGACTTTATGGCTTGTAATAAATGATGACTGTGATACTTAACTATTACGCCTCGCAACAACGATATTCCTGGGATTGCGATGTATGACATAATAGGCATCCGGACTTAAAAATCCGGGTGTTGACAATATTCATGTTGAAAGTTGAAAGAAACTGCTGAAACTTATATCTTCCTTTGTGTTGCTTCGATGCCTTTACTTTGAATTTATTGCTTTATGAGTTAACTCTTATGCAAGACTTTTTGATGCTTGTCTTAAAAGTACTATTCATGAAAAGTTTTGCTATATGTCATCTATTTGTCAAACAATAGATCATTGCTTTGAATCACTCCATTCATGTCATATGCTTTACAATAACATTGATCAAGATTATGATGGTAGCATGTCACCTCAGAAATTATTCTTGTTATCGTTTACCTACTCGAGGACGAGTAGGAACTAAGCTTGGGGATGCTGATACGTCTCCAACGTATCTATAATTTCCGATGTTCCATGCTTGTTTTATGACAATACCTACATGTTTTGTTCACACTTTATATCGTTTTGATGCGTTTTCGGAACTAACCTATTGACGAGATAAGTGCGGTTGTTTCTGTTTTTGGTTTCAGAAATAGTAAGGAAATATTCTCGGAATTGGACGAAATCAACGCCCATCATCTTAGAAATCCATGAAGCTTTCAGAACACGAGAGGGACAAAGGGAGCCCACAGGGCCCCACACACTAAGGCGGCGCGGCGAGAGGGGGGTGCCGGCTGTTGTGTGGGCCCCCGTAGCCCTTCCGACTCCGTCTCTTCGCCTATTTAAGCCTCCCGACCTAAAACCTTGACACGAATAAGCCACGGTACGAGAAAAGTTCCGAGCCGCCGCCATCGCGACAAGATCGGGGACAGTGTCCTCCACACGCCGACGGGGAAGTGCCCGGAAGGCTTCTCCATCCACCGCCATCTTCATCACGCTGCTGCTCCCATGAGAGGGAGTAGTTCTCCATCGAGGCTCGGGCTGTACCGGTAGCTATGTGGTTCATCTCTCTCCTATGTACTTCAATACAATAATCTCATGAGCTGCCTTACATGATTGAGATTCATATGATGATGCTTGTAATCTAGATGTCATTATGCTAGTCAAGTGGGTTTTACTTATGTGATCTCCGGAGACTCCTTGTCCCACGTGTGTAAAGGTGACAGTGTGTGCACCGTGTGGGTCTCTTAGGCTATATTTCACATAATACTTATTCACTGTTATGAATGGCATAGTGAAGTGCTTATTTATATCCCTTTATGATTGCAATGTGCTTTGTATCGCTACTAGTCTATGTGCTACTCATGTGATGTTATTAAAGTAGTCTATTCCTCCTGCATGGTGTAATGGTGACAGTGTGTGCATCTTGTAGTTCTTGTCGTAGATTATGATCATAATCTCTTGTAGGTTATGGAGTTGATTATCGCTATGATAGTATTGATGTGATCTATTCCCCCTTTCATAGTGTAATGGTGACAGTGTGTATGCTATGTTAGTACTCGGTTTATTTTGCAAAGATCTATTATGCTCTAAGGTTACTTAAATATGAATGCCGAAAGTTGTGGCTTGTTAACTCCGGCTTGAGGGAGCTCTTGTAGCCCTACACAACGAATGGTGTTTGTCATCCAACAAAAGAGTGTATGTAGCACAAATGAGAGAAGTTATTATTTATTATGCGATCAATGTTGAAAGTGTCCACTAGTGAAAGTATGATCCCTAGGCCTTGTTTCCAATACTGCAAACACCGCTTATTTACTGTTGTTGCATGTTTACTCGCTGCCATATTTTATTCAGATTGCTATTACCACTCATATACATCCATACTACTTGTATTTCACTATCTCTTCGCCGAACTAGTGCACCTATACATCGACAAGTGTATTAGGTGTGTTGGGGACACAAGCGACTTCTTGTATCGTGATTGGGGTTGCTTGAGAGGGATATCTTGACCTCTTCCTCCCTGAGTTCGATAAACCTTGGGTGATCCACTTAAGGGAAAACTTGCTGCTGTTCTACAAACCTCTGCTCTTGGAGGCCCAACACTGTCTACAGGAAAAGAAGCGTGAGTAGACATCAAACCTACTTATGAGAAGTTAGATAGAGTTCTAGCATCCATCTCTTGGAAACAAAAATTTCATGTAGTCACTGTTCGTGCATTAACAAGGGCGGATTCTGATCATACACCGATTCTCATTGGCTCAGGGGTTAAAGCTCATCTGGGTAATATCTCAAAATTCTCTTTTGAGCTACATTGGTTGAAACAGGAGGGTTTCTTTGAGATGATAGAGAAGGAGTGGAATTTGGTGATAGCTGGATTTAATCCCATAGATGTTTGGTTAAATAAATTAAGGCATATTAGAAAGTTCCTCAAAGGTTGGGCAAAAAATCAAAGTGGGAAATATAAAAAGGAGAAAGAGAGATTATTAGCCATTATAGATCATTTTGATATAAAAGCGGAAACTAATCGTTTGAATCCGCATGAAAGAGAAGAACTTAAAAAACCAAATGAGGGATTGAATAAGTTAAGACGGGAGGAAGAATCAAAGTGGGCTCAACGCGCAAAAGTTAAGCATATCCAAGAAGGGGGAATAACACGAGGTATTTCCGTTTGATTGCAAATGGTAAACATCGAAAAAAGAATTTTTTTTCAGTTAGAGCAACAAGAAGGAACAATTGTTAGAGAATACAACCTTAAGGTGTATATTACCGAATTCTATAAAAAAAACTATTTGGGCCATCGGAGCCGACCAACATCTCTTTAATAAAAGGAATGGTGCATGATATTCCACAAATTTCAGCTAATGAAAATGATATCCTAACAAATCCTTTTACAGAAGAGGAGGTTTTTGAGGCGACATCACAGATGGAACATAATAAAGCACCAGGTCCTGATAGCTTTTCGGCGGAATTTTATCAAACAATTTGGGAAGTAATAAAGTTGGACTTAATGGAACTTTTTAATGAGTTGAGTACATGAGATTTGCCTCTTTACAAACTCAATTTTGGTGTCATCACTTTATTACCCAAGAAAGAGGATGCGGTACAGATACAACAATATAGACCTATTTGCTTACTAAACGTGTGTTTCAAATTTTTTACTAAGGTAGGAATAAATAGAATAACGGGGATTGCCCCAAAGGTTATTAGACCGAAACAAACTGCCTTTATGCCGGGTAAAAATATTTTAGAAGGGGTTGTCATTCTCCATGAAACAATTCATGAGCTTCACAATAAGTAATTAGATGGGATATTATTTAAGACTGATTTTGAAAAAGCATATGATAAAGTTAAGTGGTCTTTCCTACAACAAACCTTGAGAATGAAAGGTTTTGCTAGAGAATGGTGTAGTTTAATTCAGCAATTTATGCAAGGTGGGAGTGTGGGAGTAAAGTTAAATGATGACATTGGTCATTATTTTCAAGCAAAGAAAGGGTTGCGGCAAGGGGACCCCTTGTCCCCAATATTGCTCAATATTGTTGTAGATATGCTTGCCATCTTAATTGAACGAGCAAAAAATGATGGTCAGGTTGGAGGGCTTATTCCTCATCTTGTTACGATCCTTCTTTGGAACATGACCTCCTCAAAGCTGTAAACACTTGAAGTTAATCCTATGCATATTTGAAGAACTTTTGGGACTTAAAATTAACTTCCATAAAAGTGAGCTCTTCTGTTTTGGAAAGGCAAAGATGAAGAGGATCAGTATAAGCAGATCTTTGGATGTGATGCTGGATCTCTTCCCTTTAGATATCTAGGTATTCCTATCCATTACAGAAAACTAAGAAACTCGGACTGGTATTCAGTTGAGACACGGTTTGAAAGCAAACTGGGATGCTGGAAAGGAAAATTATTGTCTTATGGAGATAGATTGGTCCTTATTAATTCAGTTTTAACCAATTTACCTATGTCCATGTTATCCTTTCTACAGATACCTGTTGGGGTCAGAAAACGATTGTATTTCTATAGATATAGGTTTTTCTGGCAATCTGATGAAAATAAGAAAAAATATAGGCTTACAAAATGGAATATTGTTTGTCGGCCTAAATATCAAGGTGGCTTAGGTATTGAGGTACTCGAGCTCAAAATAAATGCTTATTAAGTAAATGGATGTTTAAGTTGCTTAATGACGACGGGGTGTGGCAGGAGTTGTTACACAATAAATACTTAAGACACAAGACCTTATCGGCAGTGCAACCTAAGCCCACAGATTCTTCCTTCTGGAAGGGTTTAATGCGAGTGAAGGAGGAGTTTTTTAATAGAGGTTTCTTTAAAATTAGAAATGGAATGAATACTCGCTTCTGGAAAGATACTTGGTTAGGGAAAACCCCTCTGGCGAATCAATATCCGTCGTTATATAATATTGTGAGTCACAAAAATGTAACGGTAGCCCATGTGTTATCTCAAACCCCGCGGAATATTAGTTTCAGACGGGCGCTGTTGAGAAATAGATGGACTTTATGGTTACAGTTATGCCAAAAACTAATGACGATAAATTTAAATGATGAGCATGATCGCTTTGTTTGGGGTTTGACAACCAATGGAAGGTTTACGGTAAAATCTATGTATGAGAATCTTATGAGTGATCATACCCCATACCTGAGAAAATATTTGTGGAAAGTTAAAGTCCCTTTAAAAATAAGAATATTTATGTGGTTCCTCAGTAACAAGGTACTATTAATTAAAGATAATTTAGCTAAACGGAATTGGAACGGATGTATGAAGTGTGTTTTTGTGGGGAACATGAAAGGCGTCGAACATCTGTTCATTGAGTGTCCACTAGCTAAACTTCTTTGGCGTACGGTTAATTTCACTTTTGATCTTCCACCTCCAACCAATATTACAAATATGTTTGGAATTTGGTTAAATGGAGTACATAGACAATCTAAAGCTTTCATCCCTATTGGGGTTTCTGCTTTATGTTGGTCTATTTGGAGGGCAATAAATAAAATTATTTTTAACAAAAAACAATCTTTTCATTACTTGCAAGTTATCCATATGATGGCACACTGGGTTCAACTATGGGCTCTCCTTTCGCCGGAGGGACAACGGGATACCATGGTTTCTGGATGCACACGGCTCCAGACGATCGCTCATGTTATCTTGTGCCAGACTGGCTGGCGTCATACTAGGAGGCTACAATTTTCGCTGGTTGATTTTTGTATCAACTGTAGGCGATGATTGAGTTGCGAGTTTTGTAAGACTAAATATTACTGTTTTTTTATAAAAGGCCGTGTGCATCATCATGATGCAGAAGCTGGGGTTAAACTCCCCATTTCGAAAAAAAAGTGCTACAGAGAGCATGTACCACGAGCTTAATCAAGATGTGTAGTCTTAAACCAGGGAACGTCCGCATGTATGGCCTTTTGCACAACATCGCTAGTTCTTGCTCTTACATAGCGTGGCAAGGGCGCAAGGCGACAGATGTGGTCTCAAAAGCGCCCTTCAAGGATGGGGCAATGGCTATAGATTAGTAGAGAGACGCCATTGGCAAAAGCACACCACCCTGCTGATACGGTGCTACCACAGCTAAACCTAATAAAGTAGGGTCTACCATATCGATCTTCTCATGCACACACCATCACTCGTAATGCACGTTTCCGAATCCACTTAGCTAGATATACTAGTACCTCCGAAAAGCACAGATACACTCAAAAACTAATCATCGTGGCCCTAGATCAGACACGATCGTGTCGGTGACAAGTAAAATAAGGATGCTTGCATGGTTTATGTGGTGCTCTGTACAGTAATGGCTAACGGCTTAGTGCGAGACACGTAAGATTAGCGAGTGAGTGGAAAAGCGAAGGCATAAGCGTGCTAATGTTCGATCATGGAAGCACTTGGTGTGGGTCAGTATTTGTAGGCTTCAAAGGGCTCAGGGTACAAAAGCTATCAGTATAATAGCCTGTTTCAGGTAGTTTTGGCCGGCACTTTACGTGTTCCAATCCAGGAGGCGGCTGAAGAGAAAGTAGTAGAAGTAGACAATTGACTTTGGACATGATATATATAATATGGTAGCAGCTGGTCGTATCAGTATTATGTACGCATGTGCATGTTTTTTTTTACTGAAGCTATTGTAGCTATGTATGTGCCCTTATTTTGGGATATGTAACAAATCTTAATAGAGTTGAGATTATGGGTAGGTGGTCCAAAATGTGGTAGATTTGAAGCCGGGCACTACATATATAGCCATATAGGTGTCGTAGTTTAAGTCCCTGAATCAGATGATTAGACAAGGAAAAAGAAATCTAGATGAAAGGAACATCCCCCGGGCTTATGGACAGGCTCAAGCATCTGTCCCTTAAAGCGGACACCACTTGTTTCATATGCTTTACATGAAGTAGAACATCATCTCGGGTAGCTATTCCCTTCGTTTTTTTCCTACTCATGTACTTAAGCACCTGCTTGTGCCGTTCCCTTTTTGCATTTTTTAATTTTATTGTAGCGAAACCCAGCCGCGTCCTACGCGGTAGCTGGAAAAAACTAGATGTTGTGTCTCGAAGCTAGAGAATATATTCGAAAGTTTATACTTCTGCTTTTGTGATGTCCAAACTGAACTTAAGCTTTTTTCACTGCTTGAGCATACATATAAACAACTAGTACTAGTTTTTTAGAACTTTTGTTGTGAATGCAATGTGTCAGAATCTTGAGAGCTAAGAACATAACAAAAAGTGAAGAATATGAAGGTGGTGCAAGGACTTCCATTTGTTGCCTACTTAATTGTGCCATCAAGTTAACTTTTAGCATATAAATCACAGCTAAGGTTGCACATATGGTAGCACTTGTTTGTTTGTTCCTCCTTTTCAGCACCAGCACTACACACTGTGTTGGTTTGATTCCAGTGAGAGAAAGAAAGCATAGAAACTTAAGGCTGCCCACGGCGACTAATCTTTGATAAACTAGTAAAGTTTTCACAACATAGGTACATATAGTAATTGTTGGATGAAGCATCTGATTCGGGCCATGACTCTTGTTACATCATTAAATGGCTAAAGGTTTCGCAATGATTGTAAATTCTGCATAACCTTATACTATTTACGTTAACTAGGAAAAGAAAGGTCTATAATATGGTGTGTAGGTACAGAAGTTTTTGCATAGCCTTCACCAGTGATAATGGTTTTTATACACAAAATTTGTATGAAAAGGTGTGCTAACTGAGACAAGCTAGGAAAGTAGTGGACAGTTCTTATGCCGCGCAAGCATGATTAAAGAAGCCCAATGTGGTCATATTTTCGTGCCAATATGGGGAGGGTCCATTTCTCCAAAGGAAAAAAAAAAGGAAAGAGATGAGATGAGGGGCCACACTGAGGTTCCTGACCGTATAATACAATATTGCGCGAACAGCGATTGATATGTACGTGGGAGTATGTATATATAGACTTGATGACAAGTCTACACAATGGAATACTTGATTCCAAAGAGTAGCTACTAACATCATGACAAAATAAGGTATGCAAAAGTCTTCTACTATGGACTAATAATCTTTGATGGACAATTCAGTTTATTTACACTATTTTTTGACAAAAAAGGTACCTACATCTAGATTTGGACAAATCTAAGTAATCTATTTGTGGACAGACGTACGTAGTACAATAGTTCACATTATCATGGAGAATGCATGCAAACTTATACTTATGCAGTACTATTTTTTTGAAAACGGGACAAAAGGTTTGCCTTTTCATTGATATAGAAGAAACAAGTTGGCCGGTTTATAAGGAAAACTAGCCGAAAGCCGATACAACACCAAACACAACACACCGGCTCCAAAGCCGTGCTCCAAACACACTAGAGTGATCATAGCCGACACCCCAACATCTCAACGCAACACGGCGAAGGTGAACAACCGGAGCTGCTGCTCCGACATCCACCCCCCTGACATCCATGCTGGCCCCAGGGTATCGCACCGCCTAGATGAAGATAAAAAAGGACAACTCTAGCCAGATGAACATACCAGATTCCAAAATGGGAGGTAAAGGGGCTCCACAATGATGCTTCAAAGGAGGGAGCGACGACCCAAAGCACCGCCATCGCCAGGATCAACCAAGGTCGGTGAAGGGCTTTCACTTGGAGCTCACCAAACCGAAAGTCACATCTGCGCGCCCGCCGTAGCCGAGGCTTCTCAGCAGCTCACCGCCTCCACCCACCGACTCCGTCCGCTAGTTCCTTCGGCCGACGGATGTCCAAAGAGAGGCCTCAAGATGCAAGCAACGCAGGAGCGCCAGCCTCACCCGATCCCATGGGGGATCTAGGGTTTCGTTGGCCCGGAGATACCCGTACGAGGAGCGAGAGCACCGCCGTGACGACACCTTCTAGAAGAATGCAGCGCCAAAGGGCAAGATGCACGCCGACAAGCCCTCACCAGCAAGACAGCTCCACGGTGCAGCCAGGGCGCCAGAAACCACCACAAGAAGCCGCTGTCCGCCAGGCCCATATGGGCATAGAGCGGGCCTGACCGCACCGCTGCTGGCAGCAGCGGCACCAAGGGGCGCCCCCGCTACCCGCCGCACCACCGTGTGCTCACAACACATAAATCGGAAAATTTGGATGCATGCACCGCGATTTACATCATTGCTGCAGGACCAGCCAGCAAAACCACAATCAATTTCTTATCGTGCTATAGGGCAAGTGTGGGTTTCCCCTAACCTGGTGAATTAAAATGATTAGAGATCCATCTTGTAGCCATGACAAAGGAAAATGAGGTCACCAACAAATTAATTAAAGCCCACTTATCCGTGCCTGCGTAGCTGACAGTTACGGCCGTTGGTTCACGCATGTAACCAAAGATATTTACCCTCCCCGACCTCCTATACCAATGATGCAAGGGATATCAAGTTGAGGTAGTAGTAATTGTTTTACCAACCTACTCGATTCCCTATCATGACCGCCTCATCTTAGCTTAATAACATTTTAAAAACTCGTAGATGCTACCTGTGATAGCTAAGCTAGGTAATGGTTGCCACGCCATGCAGAACCACGATGGCAGTAGTTAATCTGCTGCTTAGTACGTTTTTCACCTTTTCTCAGCTTATATTAGTGATGAAGGGGTCTAGCTATGGATTAATGGATATCTGGTCCCTCTTCCTGGCTGGATTATGCACCGGGTGATTAAGCATCAACTAATTGCGCCCGCGACCGAGTCTATGCGTGAGTGTTCTAGAGCCGCGCTGTTCGGTTCTCATGGTGCGCGCGCGTGCACCAGACGGACAACGACGATCACGCGCTGCGCGCGCTTGGCTCGCCGGAGGAGGCAGCGGCCGCCGGCTATGGACGCGCCTTTGTTGAACAAGTCTAATACTCCTGAGACAAATGGGTGACAGGTAGAACCTGTTAGGGCAATATGCTTGATGTATTACCAGGGGGCCAAAGGCCACAATATATAGTACATGTACAGGTGGAAGCCCCCTAGCATATGGGGAGATATATACATCTAACAGAACCCATCTATCTGTCTACCTTAGACAGTACCGGCAAATAGACTGCTGCTGAATATATAGGGGCTGTATGCGAGTGTAAAAAGTTTGGAACTCGGCAAATAAACTTCTTTGCGGAGTGTCGGGGCCAGAAACACATGACAAAGATGGAGAACTCCGCGAAGACAAAAGAGACACACGGCAAACAAAGCGGCACGGCAAAGAGTCACGAAAACACACAAATTCTACACAACAAACTATCAAAAAACACCCGGCAAAAAATTACACATCGCAAAGAATGGGGACACGTGATAGGGGCGCCCGCGACTGACGACGTGGTCACGGCGGACATGCTTTGCCGAGTGTACCCTAAAAGATAGTCGACAAACCTTGGATGTTTTTGCCGCCCAATTTTTGCACATGGAGGCAATATTTCCTGCCACCGAGTGTTCTCTAGGGGAAACTCAACAAACAACCCTTCTGTTTTTTCCGTCAACTCTTCCCACATCGAAAGTTTCTTTCCCGCACACATTTGTCGAGTGTAAGCCGTTATATTTCTAGCTTCTCGCCTTCAATTTCCACCCTTTCTTTTCAGCCCTTTCCGTCCCGACGGGTTTCAGCCATCGTGACCCCTATATATAGCTCATCTCTCAGCCACAAAGTTCACAATTCACTTGACGGTGTTGTTTCTGCCCTTCCATATGTGTTCTTTCTATTCGCTGAATACAAATCAACTTGATGAGACCGGGTATATCCTGGGGGGAATGTGATATACCAACATACATGACCTTCCGTAGCCACCGCTAGATATATACGGTCTCAATCGCGTGCTTTGTTATATGTTTCAGATGTTCTTTCTCTTCATCGGATACAAATCATCCAGATGAGACGACCGGGTATATTCATGACGGTTCTTCCGCCACCACTTTCTCTACTCACTCGGTGTAGTCTGTGTCTCAAGTACAAATGTAACATTGAGCCCCCTTGGGGGTCCAAATGATGATTTTTCTTAGAATAATCTTATGGCATCCCCGAGGGAGTTTCTAACGATATCACCATGTTTAACCATGATATTTTATCTGCCACCATATTCTCTACTCATTCATTAACATAACGGTGCAGGTTGCGGGTCGGGAAAAGAGCGGTAAAATATGTGTGGGAAAAATGCAGGACTTATTCGGTGGGAAAAAAGAGTGGGGAATTATTTGGTGGAAAAAACGAGTGGGAAATATAAGTGTGGAAAATTATTTCCGGAAAATGTTGGGAAGAAAGAGTAAGAAATTTTAAGGTGGGACAAGAGACACATAATATGACACAATGTGAAATCCCATAATCAGGTCCACTCGATGGAATCATGCGAAAAACATGGGGTAAATATTGATTTTCCATGTACATATGACACAACCTACAACGGCCACTGTCTTCGGCGAATGCAGGGAACCATAGGAATACTTCTATATTTTTCTATCCTTTAGAATTCTTTATGTAAAATTTAAAGAATAATTGTTTTTTCCTCGTTTGTTTGTTAGTTTCCACGTTTGTTTTAGACGGTAGGCTAAAGACGAGCCTGCCTTTAACTTAATGAAGCCCGCAACAAACATTGTGCGAATTTTCATGGACAATTGTTTTTCCTCGTTTTTTTGTTAATTTCCACGTTTGTTTAATCATGTAGTATGATTTTCTATTGATAAAATACATGGTTGGTCTAAAAAAATGAATAGAAAATCCCATGGTCTACCCCTTTCAAAACAAGTCGAGTGGGTAGACCACACCGGTTTGCTATGTGTTTTTTGGACACACGCGTCAAGTGTCACAATAATCGGCAAAAATCCGTGGTGTTTGCTGTTAAGCTTCATGCACTAGCCACTTGAACCAAAAGTCCGAACTGATGGAAAGGGCTAGGCAATCTATTTCACAACACCCCCACTCGCGTGTGACGGGAGAAGAGAAAGTCAACACGTGAAAGAAGAAGAGCACACCGAAACAGGGCAGCGATGGCTAAAGAGGGGGGCAACAGCAATTTTTAGGCTTAATTGCGTAAACCATGTGAAAGCCAGGATTTGAACTCAAGACCTGGGGCTCTGATACCATGTTAGGACAATATGCTTGATCAGCTCATGCTTGACCGGATCACGTGCAATACTGATAGCACATGTACTGTCAGACAAAAGTGGAGTGGGTGTCGTAACAGACCCCAAAGTCTGCAAGCAACCACCGTAACCAAGTCACCTCAGCAATCAACAAAGCCATAGCCCGCAACTCAGCCTCAACACTCGAACGGGAAAGCAGAACCACCAAGAAACACACAGTAAGCAGAAAGCGAACGACGATCCGTAGGATCACTCGCCCACGTAGCATCCGAATAGCACTGAGAGCTGGAACGGGGAAAGAAAAGGCGACGAGTGATCGTGCACGAAGATAACGAAGAACACGAAGGAGATGACTATAGTGAACGGTGGTAGGAGCTGAGACAAACTGACTCAGAATATGAACAGGATAAGAAATATCAGGACGAGTGACGACAAGATAAACAAGACTCCCAACAAGATGGCGATAACGAGTGGGATCGGGAAGAGGATCACCATCGGTAGAAGCTTAACATTAAGCTCCATAGGAGTATCGACCGTGCGCTCATCCCCAAGAGCAGCACGAACAAGAAGATCCTGAATGTACTTGAGAGATAGAAAAGCCATCAGAAGTGGAGGAAACCTCAATGCCAAGAAAATAGCGAAGAGGACCAAGATCAGTCATAAGAAACTGAAGACGAGCCTTGACGAAGGCAATATACTCAGGATCATCACCAGTAATGATCATATCATCAACATAGAGAAGAAGAAGAGTACGTCCACGAGGAGAAGTGTGAACGAAAAGTGCGGGATCATGAAGACTAGGAGAGAAACCAGCAGCACCACAGAGGCGAAGCGCTCAAACCAGGCACGAGGGCCTGTTTGAGACCATAGAGAGAACGTCGGAGACGACAAACCATCCCATCGGGAACAGAATACCCAGGAGGAGGCTGCATGTAAACCTCCTCACTCAACTCGCCATTAAGAAAAGCATTTCGAACATCAAGGTGGGAGGCAGACCAGCGGCGAGCAGACGGGAAGGAAGGGTGCGCACGGTAGTCATATGAGCCACAGGGGCAAAAGTCTCATCATAGTCACGGCCGTGCTCCTGCTGAAAGCCACGAGCCACAAGGCGCGCTTTATAGCGCTCAAGAGATCCATCAGAGCGAGTCTTAATTTTATAGACCCACTTACACGTGATAGGACGAACACCAGAAGGGGGAGAAACAAGATCCCAAGTGTCAGTGCGCTCAAGCGCAGCGATCTCCTCAGCCATGGCAAGCTGCCATTCAGGATGCGCTCGGCATCCCGATAAGAAGTCGGCTCGGAAACGTGGAGAGACCATGCGACTAGGAGAGTAACGGTGGGGCACGATCTTGACGGACAGGCCGGGAAGGGGAAGGTCATCAGCGGAGGACAACTCATCAGAAGAAGAGGAAGAAGGGACGCATGAGAAGGATCCGGCGGAGAACGAGGAGTACTAGGTGGACTAGACGGAGGAGAGGATGGCGCGAAGGGCGCATCGGGACTAGGAGGGGGAGGAGACGGGATAAGGGGGTGCATCGGAAAAGAAGGAAAGAGATATCATCCAGGGTAAGTACCCGAGGTGGGACGAGGATAGAAGGGACGCGTCTCATCAAACGTGACATCACGAGAGATGCGCATCCGACGACCAACGGGATCCCAACAGCGATAGCCCTTATGCTCATCACATCCAAGAAAAACACACTCCGGAGCGGTCAGTTTGGTGCGTTCGCGAGGAGGCGAAGGACATGACGCAACCAAATGAACGGAGAGTCGAGTAGTCTGGAGAAACACCAGAGAGACGCTCGAGAGGAATGCCACCCTGTAGAGCAGCGGAAGGCTGAATGTTAATGAGGTGGGCCGACGTAGCGACAGCCTCAGCCCGAAAATGTGGCGAAAGAGAAGAAGCAATCATCATAGCACGGGTGGTCTCAAGAAGATGACGATGCTTACGCTCGGCTACGCCATTTTGAGCATGCGCGCCGGGACAAGAAAACTGAGCGAGGGTGCCCTCCTCGGCAAGAACACCAGGTGCTTGGGAGATATACTCACCGGCGAATCAGCACGGAACACGCGAATGGGTGAGGAATACTGAGTGCGGACCATGGCCGCAAAACGATAAAAGAGAGCACCTCATTGCGAGAGTGCATGAAAAACACCCAGGTGTACCGTGAAAAATCATCAATGAATAAGATATAGTATCGATGGCCCCCTTTCGAAGCGAAGTGAGCCGGACCCCAAACATCTGATTGGACTAAATCGAACGGTCGCGAGACAGACACACTAGTAGGATAGGGAAGCTGAATCTGTTTGCCTAACCTACAACCATGACAGTAACGACCCATCTCCGAGACAGACCCCGAAGGCCACGATGAACCAAAGACGACGGGCGAGAGTCACAAAGGTGACCAAGACGATGATGCCACTGCTGAAAAGAGCCGGTGACAGAGGCAACAACCGGAGGAGCGCGAGATGAAGTGGAAGCGGAAGGAACACGAAGCCGGTCTAACTCCCAAAGCCGGAGGACGGCTACGAGGGCCAGCTCCAACCAGGGCTGTGTGCGACGATCTGAACCGCACAAGACTCAGCGTCAAGAATGACGCGACAACCAGAATCGGTGAGCTGGCTAGCAGAGAAAAGGTTCATCTGAAGGCGAGGAACATGAGAAACATCTGGGACAGAAAAAGAGGGAGTAGAAAGGGTGCCTCTACTAGAAACAGGAATAGAGGTACCATCAGCCGTGACAACACGGACATGAGAAATAAGATACCGAAGAGCAGACGAATAGAGGACTCGGAGGTCATATGAAAGGAAGCTCCAGAATCCAGATACCACGGGGACGTACCTGACTGTGTAGAAAGTGGTGGTCGCGCGGTGCCGAAGAGCCACCACAGAACCCGGCGCCCGGCGAGGAAGAGTGCGTAGTAGCGAGCGGACCACGAAGACCCACGAGAATGTCACGATCGGAGAGTGCAACGAGAAGATCTGAAGAGCCGCCCTGCACGATCCTGAGCTGCGGACGTAAGGATCCCGCGTCCCAGTGGAGGAAGTGTGGCCAACCTTGCCACGGTAGGTGCAATGAGGACGAGCGAGAGACTCGGACCGCAAGGCTGGCAGCGTGGAATCCCAAGCATCAAGCAGGCGGTAAAGCTGCGCTATCTCATGCGAGAGAGGGCGCGCGGAGAGGTCGACATACAATCAGGTGCGACGAGCACCACGCACGAGGCCACCAAAGGGGGCGAAGCAACACGCGGGAAGACAGAGTCGGCAAGCGCGGTCATAACCACGTGAAGAGGCCGCGAAAGTCGATGTGGCGGCAGGCCGACATAGACGGAGTCGACAAGCGCGGCCATAACCGCGGGAAGAGCGCAAAAGTCGATGTAGAGCGGCGGGCCGACGTAACGAAGGCGGCGAAGTGCGGCGAGCCGCATGGCCGCAAAAGTCGATGTAGAGCGGCGGCCGAGGGAGACAAAATCGGTGAGCGCGGCTGGCCACGGGAAGGCCGCGAAAGTCGGTATGGAGCGGCCGCGTGACGGAGTCGGTGGCGCGGCGAGCCGCGTGAAGAGGCCGCAAACGGCAACGAAGAATGGCGAGCCGTCGTACACGGAGACAGCGGACAAAGACCAACACTGGTGGAAAAAAGGGCTTCGGTCGCGGTTCGCAACTGCCATTGGTCGCGGTTGCGCAACCGCGACCAAGCAAGCGCGACTAAAGCCCACCCCTTTAGTCGCGGTTCTTTACGAACCGCGACTAAAGGCCTCCCGTGGCCGCCAGCACCTTCGGGCGGAGGACCTTTAGTCGCGGTCCTCTGGCCACCGCGACTAAAGGCCGCCGCAGGTTTAGGGTTTTAGCCCCCCTAAACCTGGTTTCTTTTTAGTTTGTATTGTTTTATTTTCTTTTCTGTTTTATTTTAATTTTGAAGGAGTTTCACATATTCTACGGTACTACATATACATGCATATGAACGTACAATTTCAAACAAATTTGAAATTAGAACCAAAAAGAATTCAAGAGGAATTGACAATATATATTCAATATCGATGACCATATACAATTTTGAACTAGTTTCCATACATATGATTTACTGCATATGAAGTTCTACATCCTCTACATAGTGTTCTCCACTAGGATCGATGACTTGCTTCGCGATCCATCCAGCTAGTTCCTCTTGAAGTGGTCGGAAGCGAGCTTCTAGACTAAGCGTCTTCCGAAGGTTATTCCTGCTAATGTTGTTCGGACACGAAATCCGCCAGAGGTGTATCTCCGGATCATCTCACAAACATAGTATCCACATAGATTGGTCCCCTTTGGCTGAATATCTTGGGTCGCAGACACTACCCTTTTCACTTGTAGCTCTTTTTTGAATTCACCGACCTTTGTGTCTACGAACCGTGTCCAAACCCTACGAGGCAAAGAAAATTAAATGAACAAGAGAGTTATTAGTTACTTGATATTAGGAAATGAACAAAATAGGCCGATCGATATAGAGCGCAAGTGAATGAAAATATATAATTACTTCTGCATCATTTTTCTCAAGTCGGCCCAAAGCTTTGCATTCATATTCAGAGAGTCGTGGATGAGAACTGTGGAGTCGTGAAATTGAATTACTAGCAGAATCAGTGGAACCTGCGGACACGATACATGCACGGTCATGCATAATTAACTCATCGATTATAGTAAACAAAAGAGAATGTGCTCAAGACAGAAACACTCACCCAAAATGGTAAGGAAATAGAATATCACTTTTGAGTTCTGACTTGATAAAAACATCCACAGGTCGGCCTCCATGTCGGCGGGAAAATGTTGTAACACATATGAATTAACGATATGTGGGTCAATGAACCCAACATCATGGATGTTCCTTATCATGCATTCCCGCTTCTTCATTCTGCATACACAACAAGATAGTTAATTAGGACAATATATATATATATATAGTGCAGGCAATGAACGAGATGGGGTAGAAATAAATCACTTACGAACGTAGCAACTGATGATAGATTTGTCGAGCTCGCGCAGATTGAAAAGCTGGAACAATTCACTCCGATGAATTTGTACATAGTAATGTTTGAAGTGATGCTCAGGTCTAACTTCCGCATAAATATAGTCTTTGGCGTTTTTAATTTTATGTAAGCCTTGTACCAATTTAGCAGACCTGTCATTTGCGGAGGTAGATCCTTTTCCTGCGCAGGCTCGACGAGAGGCCCATTCGACACATATGTAATTACTACGTCCTTCATTGTTGCCTCATCAAGGCCTAACACTGCACGAAGAGTCAGACCTAAGTTGGCCGCTTGTTCTATGGCACTCGCTACAGTCAATCCCTGTCTTGCAGCTGCTATGATTTCGGGGTCATCCGGACCGGCGGCTTTCACTATGAGAGGGGCGATGGATTGTTTACTCTGCCCCGAGCTGGGCAACTTGTTTCCCCTCTTTTTTACTTTCACTATGAGAGGCTTTCTTCTCCTGCTTCTCCGCCAACTCTTGCTTCTCCTTCAAGATGAATGCTTGCCTACGAAGTTCATGTGAATAGTAGTCAGGCAGATTCTTCCGGCTTGGGACGGTTCGGTCAAAAATGACTTAGCCCACTTCTTTTGCTTGTCAGAATATACTGGCTTGGGCTCGGGCTCTCTTTTCTTTTTGCAGTCCGCCTGCCATTTCTCATCTGAGCAGCCACGACCGCTGCATTTTCCTCCACACTAAGGTCATAAGGTCTCGGGGTGAGAGGCTTCAGTGATGGCTCCGGTATCTTTGTGGTCCTAGGTACATAAGGGTCCGGGTTAATAGTCCAGGACTGCTTCCTCTTCTTTGCCGGGGGCGGGCGCCCGCGGAGGTGGATGGGGCGCGTGCGCACCGCGGAGGTGAATTGGGCGGCGTCGGTGACGTGAAGGAGGTGTAGGTGAACCACCACCACGCCGCCGCCGCCGCCGCCGCCACCACCCGAGGGTTTCTCGCCTTGGCGCCTCGTCTGGAAACTTGATAAACTTCTTTTTCCAGAGAATAAACTGGCGCTTGACACCTCCAAGTCTTCTCTCCCCTTCGGGTGTAGCAATGTCAATCTCCAGGTCCTCAAACCCTGGGATTTCCTCCACCGTGACACGAGCATAGCCATCTGCAATGGGATTGTTGTGGTGGAGTGCTCCAGGCTCACATGGCAAAGCACTGCGATGGCTACCTTCGTGGACATGTTCCCAGTAGGATAATGCAGATGACATTGTTTCATCTCCTTTACATCGTCCACGGGGTAGCGAGGAGGCTCCGGTGCAGTAATTTGGATCTCGGTGCATCAGTAGCCGGCTGGACCTCCGTGGAAGCCACCCTGCTTCTCTGCTGGCTTTAGAGATCCATTGGATGATCTTCATGCGTCCCGGTGCCGATCTCTCTGTACTAGTATAGACAGGGTTTTCTTCATCTCATCGAGATCCGATGCCAACCGCGCCACAACATCGGCATCCCGATCCGACTTTCTCTTACGGCACGTAACCGTACGGGTCATCGTCCTGGGAGAACCCTTCTTTCCACGTAATGTTCCGGGCATGCCTCGTACACGTCCTCCGTGTTCAGGATTCCCGAGGGCTCTTGTCGGCGCGTCGTTCTCTCTTGAACTTGATCTTCCCCTCTTGAGCATCCCTCATTGCGTCAATAAGGGCTTGGGTGGGTTTAAACATTTTGTTCCCGTAAACACACGCCCCTGTCTCCGGGTCTAGCGTTCCCCCATGCCCGTACCACCAGCTTTTGGCCCTTCGGTCCCATCCCTCCGTACCTGGACGGATTCCTCGCCTCCTCAGCTCGTTCTCCATCTTCTCCCACTTAGGCTCCCAAAGCGATACCCTCCTGGCCCCATAACATGATTGTACTCCTTCTTAGCCGCATTTTCCTTATTTTTTTCGATATTTCAATGAAATGCTCCGATTTCTTCTGCTTCACAAATTCTGGCCAATCATGTTCAAGTCTCTCATACTGTCCTTTGAATTCCGGAGTCTTGTTCTGGTTGACATAGTCACGGGCTAGATTCTGCTTGAATTTCCGGAATGTATCGGCCATCTTACCAAGAGCGAAGTGTTTGAGTAGCCTCCTCCTCTCCTTGTTTTCCTGAATCTTGTTACCCGCCTCATCGAATTTGTGGTATTCGAGGTAGGATGAAATGCTCCATAAGCTTTTGAAAGCAATCCTTTTTAGTTCTCTTGTCAACAAAAGTGAAACCAAGACGTGCCTTCTTTGGCTCATTCCACTCCTGGAGGGTGATCGAGATGTTGTCTCTAACAACGGCTCCGCATTGGTTGATAAACTTGGTGCGGGGCTCCAGCGGCCTGCCGGTTGCACTGTCGACAACCTCGATGGTATATGTTTCTCCTGGTTTGAGCGTCTTGGTTGCGCCACGCTTTGACGACGTACTCGATTTTCGACGATCCGGCCGAGGGCTAAAATAAGAAAGAGAGTCGCGCGTGTTAGTACACACATATTTATTCAAATCGGTAAGTTTGTATCACCAGAGGAAAAATGTATATATATATACCTCGGCGCGGAGCTAGTTGCTACTTGCAATTGAAGATCGTCGTTGATCGACGTTTCTTCCCCATCATCTTCTGACGGCCTTCATCTTGACCGTCAAGATTCAGATAAGAAGAAATATCCTCTTCATCTTGTTCGGTCGGCACATAAGGAATATCGCCTTTTATGATGCCAAATAGCTGTTCTTCAATTTCTGGATCATAGTTCTCCATAATCGGGTCACTCTATCGTCCGCCATATGTCAGTCCTGAAAACATGTAGTAAAAACTAATTGTGTATGCCAGCATTATTATCACATCTCTTCTACATATAAAGAGGGCGGCGGTGGCGAAAGAGCGGCGGTGGCGAAAGGCGGGGCGAAGAGAGCGGCGGTGGCGGTGGCGAAAGGGGCGGCGGTGGCGGTGGCGAAAGGGGCGGCGGTGGCGGTGGCGAAAGGGGCGGCGGTGGCGGTGGCGTCGCCCCCTCGCCGCCCCCTCTGTATACACGCGGGGTCGGTGTGTTTCTGTCTCTCCTCTATATACGGAGGGGGCGGCGATAGAGATAAAAAATTTGTTAAGTCAAATTTATAATTGAAATTTTGTTAAGATAGAGATTTAATTAATTCAAATTTTGTTATAGATTTAAATTTATAGAGTTAATTTTGTTAAGTAGTTAAATCAAATTTATAATTAAAATTTTGTTAAGTTAATTTTCTAGTTAAGTCAAATTTATAATTAAAATTATGTTAAGATAGCTAGAGATTTAATTCAAATTTTGTTAAATTTATATAGTTAATTTTGTTAAGATGAGATTTAATTTAAATTTTAGTTAAGTCAAATTTATAATTAGAACTAAAAAATTAGTTAAGTCAAATTTAAATTTTAGTTAATTAAGTTAAAAAAATCGGAGAGAGGGGGGCGCGCGCCACACGTACAGTACACGCGCGTGCGCGCCGCCCCTCGATCTCCGGCCCGTGTGCTGTGCCCGGCCGGCCGGCCGGCGGCAGTGGCGGCACGTGTGGTGTGCGCGCCTCGGCGGCGCCGCCGGCGCGACGTTGTGCGAGGAGCGGCGCGGCAGTGTGTGCGCCGGCGCGGCGAGCGGCGCGCGACGTACGTACGGCGCGAGAGGAGGGCGGCGCGCCGAGAGAGCGCGCGACGCGGGCGACAGTTCGACGCGAGAGGAGGGCGGCGGGAGGGCGGCGCGATCGGCGCGCGGCGGGCGGCAGCGGCGTCCGAGGGCGAGTTCTTCGCGCGGAGACGATCGGAGAAGACGATGGGGGCAGCGGCGGTTCGGCGCGCAATTTATAGTGGGCGACCTTTGGTCGCGGTTGGGGAAGCCGCGACTAAAGGGTTTAGTCGCGGTTGGGGTCCCCAACCGACGAAAACCATTTTCGCCGTTTTCGTTTCCGCGGAAAAACCCTTTAGTCGCGGTTGGCGAGGCCAACCGCGACTAATGGTATTTTTCAAATTACTTTTATTTTTCAAAATGTTAAAAATACATATAATATATCAAAAAATTCAGAAAAATAAAACTAATTCAATTCAAAATATGAAAAATACAAATAATATATCAAAAAATAAAGAAAAATAAAACTAATTCATTTAAAAATCTTAAAAATACAAATAATATATCAAAAAATCATAAAAATAAAACCAATTCAATTCAAAATGTTAAAAATACAAATAATATATCAAAAAATCATAAAAATAAAACCAATTCAATTCAAAATGTTAAAAATACAAATAATATATCAAAAAATTCAGAAAAATAAAACTAATTCAATTCAAAATGTTAAAAATACAAATAATATATTAGAAAAATCATAAAAATAAAACTAATTCAATTCAAAATGTTAAAAATTTCCGAGCAACTTCCGAAGATGTCGTAGGGCGTGTGCACCGACGACATTTCTTCCCGCCATTTCTCTTCTTCCCGCCATTTCTTCCCGCCATTTCTTTCTGTCTTCCCCTGTCTTCCCGCCTCTTTCTTCCCGCCAATTTCTTCCGCCTCTTTCTTCCCGCCTCTTTCTTCCGCCACTTTCTTCCCGCTCCCATTTCTCACTACATATATGTTGCCCGGCTTGGCCAGCATTATCACATCTCTACAATCTCTCATCACTCTCTCATGGCTTCCACCGCACCCACTCTAACCTACCAGCAGGTGGAGGAGCTTTGCGCCTCGAACTACCCTTGCCCAGGCTACGCGTCCTCTTGGAGCCAGCGCCGGCGGCGGTGTCGGTCCCTCCTCCTCGTACTGCGCGCCGGGCAGCCATCACGAACCACTACTACCTCGACCTCACGCCGGAGCAGCGGATGAATCCCCGCTGGCATCCCGATAACCACATACTTGGGACGCCTTCTTCATCAATCGGCGTGAGAGGGCGCTCGCCGGTATGAGGAGGACGGTCCTCCAGGGAACTTCCACGAGGCCGGGCGTCGGCTATGGTGGTACGGCCGGACAGAGCGTCATGGACTACATCACGGCCGGCGATATCCCCGCTGCGCTACCCTCGATTCGAGCCACGAGCGCCGGCAACAGCAGCGACAGCGACGGCGACAGCGGTAACAGAAAGCGACGACTACAGTACAACGGCGCGACTATGAAGACTACAGTATGCATATTATACGCCTAGGCGGGAGTATGACTAAATCACTCCAAATTTCATGTATCATCAGTGCTATCTCTCGAATCAATCGAATCATTCGAAAATGGACACCAAACACATCACGGGCAATATAATTCACATGATCCATTCAACAAAGTTTGGTACAATAAATTATTACACATCATTTCTTCCCTTGTGTCCCTGCTTGCTTACGATTGGGCCGTATCCATGGAGCATCCTCATCATTTAACTTAATGCTTGGATCGGTGTTCACTTTGAAGGGCGGAATTTCACCAAACATATTATAATCCTCCACTCCCACGATGTTTCTTTTCCCTGAAAGAACAATGTGGCGCTTTAGATCATCACATGATGTACTCGTTTTCTTATCTTTCCGTTTCCTCGGTTTGCTACTCATGTCCTTGACATAGAAAACCTGAGCGACATCTTTCGCTAGGACGAATGGTTCGTCAAGGTAACCAAGATTGTTGAAATCCACCATTGTCATTCCGTATTGCTGGTCCACCTTTACCCCACCTCCTGTTAGCTTGAACCATTTGCACCAGAACAAAGGGACCTTGAAGGAGGGTCCATAGTCAAGTTCCCATATCTCCTCTATGTAACCATAATATGTGACCTTTTGCCCATTCTCGGTTGTTGCATCAAAGCGGACACCACTGTTTTGGTTGGTGCTCTTTTTATCTTGGGCGATCGTGTAAAATGTATTCCCATTTATCTCGTACCCTTGGAAAGTCGTTATAGTCGAAGATGGTGTCTTGGCCAACATGTACAGGCTGATCTACAACCTCATTGTCACTCATGAAATGTTTTCTCAACCAACCGCGAAAGTCTCCATGTGGGCCTTCCTAATCCAGGATTCAGGCTTCCCAGGGTTGTCCGAGCGTAAAATATTCTTGTGTTTCTCAAAGTACGCCACCAAGCTGGAATTGGTCAGAGCTGTGTGGTGTGCTTGTGAGAATGGCCGTCCATACATATCGTTGATTTCCTTCCGATCGTGCCTTTTCCACTTAGTCTCCCCTCGTGCCGCGATCGAGGAAGACCAATCGGCTTAAGGTCGGGAACAAAGTCAACACAAAACTCAATTACCTCCTCATTTCCATAGCCCTTGGCGATGCTTCCTTATGGCCTAGCACGGTTACGAACATATTTCTTTAATACTCCCATGAACCTCTCGAAGGGGAACATATTGTGTAGAAATACAGGACCGAGAATGGAAATCTCTTCGACTAGGTGAACCGGGAGGTGCGTCATAATATCGAAGAAGGATGGCGGGAACACCAACTCGAAACCGACAAGACATTGGACCACATCGTTGTAACCGTGGTAGAACTTCTGGATTGATTACCTTCGAGAGATTGCATTGAGGAATGCACATAGCTTCACAATGGCTACTCGAACATTTTCCGCAGAGCCCCCTCAAAGCAATCGGAAGCAATTGCGTCATAATCACTTGGCAGTCGTGAGACTTCAGGTTTTGGAACTTTTTCTCCGCCATGTTTATTATTCCCTTTATATTGGACGAGAATCCAGACGGGACCTTCATACTGCTCAGGCATTCAAAAAAGATGACCTTCTCTTCTTTGGTGAGAGCGTAGCTGGCACGACCTTGAAACCGTTCCGGATGCCGGTCATCCGGGTCTTTCAAACTTTGCTGGTCCTGCCGTGCTTCCTTTGTATCATTTGACTTCCCATACACGCCCAAGAAGCTTAGGATGTTCACGCAAATATTCTTCGTAACGTGCATCACGTCGATTGCAGAGCGGACTTCTAGGACTTTCCAATATTCTAGCTCCCAGAATATAGATTTCTTCTTCCACATGGCTACGTGCCCGTCAGCTTCCTTGATTGTGCCGAGGACCCTTTCCAAAGATGACTTTCAAATCCTTTACCATATCAAATACCTCGGCACCATGCGTTCCGCAGGCTTCGGCCGGTGATCTGCCTTGCCGTTGTAATGCCGCGCTTTCTTACGTTATGATTTTTGGGAAGAAATCGACGATGCCCCATGTACACGTTCTTCTTACAATTTGGCAAATGTACACTTTCAGTCTCATGTAAGCAGTGCGTGCATGCATTGTATCCCTTGTTTGTCCCGAAAGGTTACTAAGAGCAGGCCAATCGTTGATGGTTACGAAAAGCAACGCTCGTAGGTCAAATTCCTCTTCTTTGTGCTCATCCCACACACGGACACCAGGTCTGCCCCACAGCTGTAAAAGTTCATCAACTAATGGCCTTAGGTACACATCGATGTCGTTGCCGGGTTGCTTCGGACCTTGGATGAGCACGGCATCATAATGAACTTCCGCTTCATGCACAACCAAGGAGGAAGGTTGTAGATGCATAGAGTCACGGGCCAGGTGCTATGGCTGGAGCTCTGCTCGCCAAAAGGATTCATGCCATCCGTACTTAGACCAAATCTTATGTTCCTTGCGTCAGCTGCAAAATCTTTAAACTCTCTGTCGATCTTTCTCCATTGCGTTCCATCTGCGGGGTGTCTCAACTCCCCGTCCGACTTACGGTCCTCTTTGTGCCATCTCAACAACTTGGCATGCTCTTTGTTCCTGAACAGACGTTTCAACCGTGGTATTATAGGAGCATACCACATCACCTTGGCGGGAACCTTCTTCCTGGGTTTACGGCCCTCGACATCGTCACCAGGGTCATCGCCTCGATCTTATAACGCAATGCGGTGCATACCGGGCATTCATTCAAATTCTCGTATTCACCGCGGTAGAGGATGCGATCGTTGATGCATGCATGTATCTTCGAACCTCTAAACCTAGAGGGCAGACAACCTTCTTTGCTTCATACGTCTTGGAGGGCAACTCGTTATTCTTTGGAAACATATTCTTCAACATTTTCAGCAAGTTTTCAAATCCGAGTCAGCTACACCTTCCTGTGCCTTCCATCTCAGCAAATCCAGTGTGCAGCCCAGCTTTTTCAGACCATTATCGCATCCTGGGTACAGCGACTTTTTGTGATCCTCTAACATGCGATCCAAATTCTCCCTTTCCTTTTCAGTTTCGCAGCGACTTCGTGCATCAGCAATGGTCCGACCAAGATCATCAGCGGGCTCATCACGTGCCTCTTCTTGATCACCTTCCCCTTCACCTTCCTCACCTTCAACATCATCCATGAAAGTATCACCGAAATGATCAAGATAGCTCTCATCGATGTCATCTCCTTCTTCATCTTCTTCCATTATAACCCCTCTTTCTCCATGCTTGGTCCAACAATTATAGCTTGGCATGAAACCATGCCGAATCAGGTGCACGTGAACTTCCCTTGAGGAAGAGTAACCCTTCTGATTCTTACAGTTAACACATGGACAGATAACAAAACCCCCTGCTTGTTCGCATTAGCCACTACGAGGAAATCTTAGTGAATTCGCCGGAGAGTCGGCTAGCGTACATCCATTGCCGATTCATCTGCATTATTATAATACAAAATATATAATTAACCATCGCATATGCATTTGTTAAACTAATTAAATAGAAATTAAACAATGAACTACACACATATGCATATTTTATCAATGACACATATATATGAAAGGTTCAAGTGTTGTTGCTAACCGCGATCGAGGAGGAAAAAATAAATGAGGAAGCTCGATCAAGTGTGGCTCCGACACTTCATATCATGTTTGTTTCATGCTCTTGGGACATTTCATCAAACACCTTGTGTGCATAAGAAGAGCCAAAAGCAAACCTACACCCCCTTGTGAAGTTTGTGAAGAGAAGTGGGCACCAAATGGCTAAGTCTTGTGGCTGTGGTATATATAGGGGAGGGGCTTTGTCGCGGTTGGCGGCCAACCGCTGAAGGCCTTTGGGCCGGGCAGGGACATTTAGTCGCGGTTGGCCTGGCCAGCGCATCCCTCCACTTTTGCCACCGGGGCAGAGCTTTGGGCGGCGGGCGCGAGCGCGACTCTCCTGGTGCGGATTGCATTTGCGACTAATGGGGCTGGCCTTTTGCAGGGCCGAAGGGAGGCCCAAAGATAAGGCGGGATCGGCGGAAGAAGACATCGGATAACAACATGACAGTAATTTTTTCTTTTTTTGCTTTCTTTTTTTTTCAGCTAGAAGTCAACACGGCACAAGCAGAGATCAGAGAACGGGGACGGCAGAGCAGGCGGGGATCCGCGCACGCGCAGGCCAATAGAGCAGAGCAGGCCGATTCCGCGCACGCGCAGCCAATCCAATCGGCAGCAGCGATTCCGCACGGCCAGATCGGGCGGGGCGGCGGGGCGATCAGCTCACGGCGATCGGGCGGCGATTCCGCACGGCCAGATCGGGCGCGAGGGCCGAGGCGGCGAGGAAGAGATCGGGCGAAGACGGCCGGACGGAGACGGTGACGAAGACGGTCGGACGGAGATGGCCACGGAGAGTGGCGGCCGGCGGACGAAGGACGGCAACTACGGCCGGAACGACAACATACAGACTAGGACTAAGTTGTGCTCTGATACCATGTAGAAGCTGCATCTTTCTAACCAATGCAAAAGCCGATCGATGGAAGAGATTAGGCAATGCATTTATACTTCAACACTCCTCCTCACGTGTGCTCTCCAGGCCGCGTGGACCGAAAGTGAACGATATTTTTATTTTATATTTGCGAGGTTGAACTCAAGACCTCTTCTGATACCATGTTAAGCTTTATATCTGCCACTCAAAAGTCGAACTGATGGAAAATGCTAGGCAATCTACTTATACACTTCACAACATTTGCCACGCCGAAAAAAAAATCCACAACAAAGTTTGGTGGTTTGTCGTGTGACATAACATGTGTGCCTTCTGTTAAGGATGTCTCTATGTTTAGTCATTGTCTTTGCCGACGGAGGCAAAAAACACTCGGCAAACTCTCTGCCGAGCTTCGAACGAAAAACAATCGGCAAACATAGTTTGCTGGCAGGATAACTCCAATGTAGTGCTCTTTACCGAGTACCGCGCTAGCTTTAGCGAGTTCCGGGCAGCCTTCGCCGATTATTTCCCCCACTTGAGAAAGAGTAAATGGAAAGTATCTGAACTTGTCGACGAGGTTCAGAGTGGTCATGGTACTTAAAAAATACCAATTTGTGGTAAGTAAAGACCAGTTGAATGCTCACATACGGTCACCGGCTCTGGGACGCGACGTATTTGCCGACATGGCGCTCACAGGGTATAGATGTCAGGACAGTTGCACATAACTTAAAGAGGGGCCATGTACAGGAGGGGGTAGCTGCAAATGCGACATGTCTACGTCCGGACGGCAGTTTATTTTTTCCAAAAAAAAAACCCAGAAAATAGTTTGCGGCCATGATTTGGCTCTAGAGCTTGCCTGCACGACCGCGGACGCTCTCGGCACACACGGCTCGGCGCGAGCAACAGCGCCGGAGCGCGGCACGGCCGGCCGCCAGCACGCGGCAAGTGCCTCAGCCAGGGCACGTACGTGCAGGCAGTCAGGCACACAGGGCCGTGGGCACGCTAGGAAGGTGCTACTGATGACGCTTGAGCGGAGGCCTGCAGGAGGTCATTGGGCGAGGAACCGCTGTAGTTATTGGCCTAGTGGCCTGCTGCGACGGTGCGATGCGTGTCTGTAGCGAAAACCAGCAATATGACGCCGTTGAACCCCACGATGTTGTTGCAGATTTCATGCACGATGTCGTCGCCGCGGAAGCTGGTAACTGGTTGGGGCGTGATGCTGCAAAGCTAGGTGGGGCGCGACCATCGCCAAGGACGTGGTCGAGCACAGGTCCACGGAATCGAGGGTGACAAGACATGGGATGTCGGCAGCTTCTGTTGCTCCAGGCGCCCGCGGCGAGTCTGGGTGGGGAGGCCGGGCAGCGCCGACGTTCTCGCCGTTCTGCTCGACCCGCTTTTTTGAAAATTGACCTCGCCGCCGAATCTGATGTCGCCACGGTGAAGCTCCCGTGCAGAGACGCGTCCGGCTAGTCCTAGCGTAGAGCGCGCGGCGGAAAGCGGGGCGGCACAAGATCTGGTGTTCGAGAAGAGGAAGGGGATGGGTGGATTGGTTTCTGCACATCCAAAGTCTGTTTTTTTTTTGTGCAAAATAATATACACTGCTAAACTCACGTATGTGGGCGGACATGCGGGTCCATAAGCGCCACGTCAACAATCGTGTTCCCATCCAGTGACCGTATACAAGCACCTAACTCATCTTTAGTTACCGTAAATTGATATTTTCGAAGTACAGTGACCAATCTGAACCCCGCCGTCAAGTTCCAAGTACTTGCCACGTATTTTACTCCTTAAGAAATATCACATTTCCGGTAATGAGAGAACTTGAGCTCTGGCCAGGCCCGAAGAGCCGAAGAGGTAAACATTTCTGGTCTAGCTTTAAGGTGGAGTGAAATGTTAGTATTGATCTCCACCGCACCAGAGCCCAACGGCCTGGCACGACCCCTTGACCTCGTCCGCGCCCTGATCGGGGGCGCCCAACCGTTCACTGGTTGGTGGGCCCCTGTCGCCTGTGCTATATATAGAGTGGTGGGGGCGGTGGCACCGATCACGAGGTTGACCGGAGTGCCACTCGCCCCACCGACAGACCTACCGATCTAGGTTTGCACAGTGCCGACGGGAAGCTCCACCACCGCCGCCACTACATCACCCACGCGCCATCGTCGCCATCAACGTCGACGGGATCCACCTCCATGGGAGAAGGTAAACATCACAGCATTCGCAGTATCTCTCTCCCTCTCACAGTACATCAACACAATTCGTTACAGAGATAGAAACTACTCTTTTTGATCTACACTATTTGATCCATGGGATTCAACATTGGTATTAGAGCAGGTTCTAGTTAGTAGATCTTGTACTTTTCGGTAGAAAAGAAATCAAAAGAAAGAAATAGAAAAACCTAGCCAAACCCTAGATCGATCCAGAAGTTCATCCTGTGAGCAAATAGAAACCTAATTTTAAAAAGGGAAAAGGAAAGTGTTAACCGGCCAGACCCTCGGGGTGGCGGCAAAGTGACGCAGCCCCACCCCACCGTCAGCTGCAGCTGCTGCTGTTCAAGCGGATCGAAAAAGGGGGCAAAGATATTCTTACCAGCCGGGGCCTTGGGCTCGCCGGCGAGAAAGAACAGGGGCAGAGGGGCCACTGCGCCGCCACCGCCGAAAGTATGCCGGCTGCTTCTGTTGCTGCGCGGCCGCTGGAAAAGAAAGACAGCACCGCCACTGAGCCAGTTGACGGCGGCGTGTTCACCGTCGAGGTGCTCGCGCACGCCGGCAACGGGGCCAGAGGGGTGCCGGACAGAACAGCGGGCCGTCTCGCCTCTTCCACTCGCCGTTGGCCTTCGAGGCTTTCTTGGTGGAGAGGAAGTGGTGGGGAGGAACGGGCAAAGGAAAGGGGCGGTGGGGGTAGCGCGCGCCGAGGAGAGCTCGCGTGGGCTTGCCGTCGCCGGCAGCGGCAGCTCGTCTCCTCCCGCCGCCAGAGCAAAGACAGAGAAAGGGGGTCGGGGGGCAAAATGAAAATGGTCTAGGGTTAGGGTTTGGCCGTTGGCCGCCCTATTTTATACGGCGCGAGAACGGTGCCCGGCCGTCGGATTCAATCCGACGGCCAGGATCGAGCTGCGCAGGACGCTGGTGGGATGCGCTGGGTAGGCAGCGTCGAGGCCGCGTACGGGCCGCGTGGTCGGCCGTGTGCGGGCCGCGTCGGCAGGCCACAGCGTGAGCGCTGCGTAGAGGCAGCGGCAGCAGGCCGCGTACAGGCCGCGTTTCAGGCCGCGTTGACAGGCCAGTGGCGGGCCACAGGCCGCATCCAGGAGCCGAAGTCTGACACCCCGAGCGGCGCACAGACAAAAGTCGCTCACGTGGGCTGTGGGCCGCGTGAGCTTCTTTAGGCCTGCACAATTTTACAGTTTAGGTTTTTTTGGACTGTTTTTTTGTCAAATTTTGTCTAGTTTTTTCCTAAGAAAATTGAACCAACGAGATATTTGTTTTAGGAAATAAAGTAACAGTAATGCCTATGAAAAGTTAAAGTTTCCGTTGCAATAGTACAAAAAGCATTTTTGTCAAGTTTTTTCCTGAGCAAATTGAACCAACGAGATATTTGTTTTAGGAAATTAAAAGATAACAGAGATGCTTCTGAAAGTTTTAAAGTTTAATGAATTCAAAGTTTCCGCTGCAAATAGTTAAAGTTGCATTTTAAAGAAATGATTAAAGTGATTATTGTGACAATAATGGTTATGTTATTTTTGGACCAACGTTATTAATGACATGATCATGTTTTGTTGCAATAAAGTGTGCATTTATCTATATTTTCTGCCCAACGGTGATATAGTTTTAATTGTACAAACAGTTATATGTTCTAATTTTGACCAACGTTGGATTATTGCATGCAATTGTTGTTATGATCTCATTTCATTGTGGTTTAAAGGAGGGTACTACTTGATAAGCTGCATCAAGGATGTTCCAACCCTCAGAGGTGACAACTACACTAAATGGAGAAAAGAAGGTCGATTTGTGCTGAGGTGGACTGGGTTCCCACAGCCGGTCAGACCAAAAGATCTAGTCATAAATGACAAGAAAAATGATGCTGCATGGCAGAATAAAAAGTGGCTAAGTGCATTTATAAAGAATACAATTGAGAACGCTATTGTGGGCTCAATTGCAGAGTGTGCTTCCATAGGGGAGTATCTTGAAAGAATAAAGAGCCAGTTCATTGGTTCTTCAAAGATATGTGCGACCCAGCTGCTGTAGCAACTGGTGACAGAAAAGTACACATGAACAGGAAGGACATGGCAAGTGTGCCATATGGTGTAATAATGCTTATGTGGGGTTGTTTTACTCCATGATGAGATTTATTTGTTGTCCTTGCGTTAAAAAAAGTATTGTCTGTGTAAAGTGAATGAGAAAAAGTGTTGTCCGCATCGGACAAAGAACAAAAGAAAAGAAAAGAACTCATGAATCATCGAAATTATAAAGGGTGCAAATCGAAGCACATCAACACTAGAAATAATTCACACCTGAAAGATATGTGGACCATTTCCTGTGAAAAGTGTGGATGGTTATGATTTGTTCATAACATTCACGGATGATTACTCCCGATATGGTTATATTTATCCAATAAAAGAAAGAACAGAAGCGTTGGATAAATTTAAAATATTCAAAGCTGAAGTTGAAAATCAGCATGATAAAAGAATAAAGATAGTCAGGTCTGACCATGGAGGGGAGTACTACGGTCGACATACTCTATATGGCCAAGTCCCTATACCTTTTGCAAGGTTTCTACAGGAGACTGGAATATTCGCCCAGTACTCGATGCCGGGCGAACCTCAGCAGAATGGGGAAGCTGAAAGGCGCAACCGTACCCTTATGGATATGGTGCGCAGTATGATGAGCTATTCCACCCTACATTGGGATTGTGGATTGAGGCGTTAAAACCCGCTATTCACATTCTAAACAGAGTACCAAGCAAATCGGTGCCCAAAACGCCGTATGAGCTATGGACAGGGAGAGTGCCTTCTCTAAACCACGAAAGTGTGGGGGAGCCCTACTGAGGCCAAAGTATTCAATCCAAATATCGCAAAGTTAGATACCAAAACAGTCAGCTACCATTTTATTGGCTATCCTGAAAAGTCAAAAGGTTATCGTTTCTACTGTCCAGAGAAATACACAAAGTTTGTGGAAACGAGACATGCTGTCTTCTTAGAAGACGAAATGATGAGAGGGAGCATGGTAGCTCCGAATATTGATCTTGAGGAGAAGAGGGTGCATGCACCTAATCTGATGACTCAGGAGCCACTTTTTGCGCTACCATGTGCACCTGTACTGACGATCCCTGCGATTGTGGTGCAAGCGCCTGTTGTGACTCCACCCATGACAACGATGAGTGAAAGTTCGGAACCTGTCCGTCAGGAGCCGAATGAACCATTTGTTGAGCATGAAAGGGAGCAACAACATCCACCTCCAAAAGACAAAAACGACTTGTGGAGAAGGATTTACACAAAGAGAATGAGACAATTCTCTGGTCTCATGTAAGGATTCCTTCAGAATCATCATGGCACTAGTTGCACATTTTGATTTAGAGTTGCATCAAATCGATGTAAAGATGGCATTTCTAAACAGGGATTTAGAAGAAAATGTCTACATGAAACAACCCAAGGGTTTTATCATGGAAGGCAAGGAAGAAATGGGATGCCGCCTAAAGAAATCTATTTATGGATTAAAGCAAGCCTCCAGACAGTGGTATCTAAAGTTTAATGAGACAATTAAGAGATTTGGATTTAAAGAAAATATTGAGGACAATTGCGTTTATGCAAAGTTTAAAAGTGGGAAATATATTTTCCTAATCTTGTATGTGGATGATATTCAGCTTGCCAGCAGTGATGTTAGTCTACTACAAGAGACAAAGAAGTTCTTGTCCTCAAATTTTGATATGAAAGATCTTGGTGAAGCGTCATATGTTTTGGGCATAGAAATTCACCGAGATAGAAACAATGGAGTATTAGGACTATCGCAAAAGGCTTATTTAGAAAAGATTCTAAGTAAGTATAATATTCATAAGTGCAGTGCCACACCTGCCCCTATAGTCAAGGGCGACAGTTTTGGGAAACATCAAAGTCCCCAAAATCAATACGAGATCGATCAAATGAAAGCGGTTCCATATGCTTCGGCTATTGGAAGCCTACAGTATGCACAAGTGTGCACTCGCCTGACTTAGCATTTATCACCGGAGTACTCGGTAGATATCAAGAAAATCCAGGCTTTGAACACCGGAAAATGGTAAAGAAGGCATTGTGTTATGTGAAAGGCACAAAGAACTACATGCTAACATACAGAAGATCTGATTCCCTAGAAAAAAGAGGATATTCAGATGCAGATTTTGCGGGGGATAAAGATGATAGAAAATCCACATCTAGATATGTATTCATCCTCGCAAAGGGAGCTATTTCGCGGAGAAGCTCCAAACAAATGATAGTTACATCATCCACAATGTATGCCGAATTTATAGCATGTTATGAAGCCACGGGGCAGGCATTATGGTTAAAGAAATTTATACCCGACTTGAAAGTGGTAGATTGTATTGACAAACCACTAAAAATGTACTGCGACAATGAGCTTGCAGTATTTTATGCTCACAACAACAAGTCAAGTATAGCTATGAAACCGATTGAGGTTAAGTATTATGTTGTGAAACACAAGGTCCAGGATCAAACAATAAGTCTCGAGCATATAAGGATAAAAGATATGCTTGCGGATCCGCTAACGAAAGGCTTACCACCCAGCGTGTTCAAGGAACACGTAGCCGGCATGGGTTTAAGGGAAAGTCTTACCTATCCTGGATCATAAGAGGCCCAAAAGTAAAAGAATTTGTTTCAAAACAGAGAAGTGTATTGTGGTTGTCTGATTCTATCGGCAATAGAGCTGTGACGATGAAACATGCCCTATGGACTGATCCAAAATGAAACGAATAAAGTGAAAGTACAAAGTTAAAAGAAAAGTTGAGATCAAGGGGGAGAATGTTAGTATTGATCTCCACCGCACCAAAGCCCAACAGCCTGGCACGACCCCTTGACCTCGTCCGCGCCCTGATCGGGGGCGCCCAACCGTTCACTGGTTGGTGGGCCCCTGTTGCCTGTGCTATATATAGAGTGGTGGGGCGGTGGCACCGATCACGAGGTTGACCGGAGTGCCACTCGCCCCACCGACAGACCTACCAATCTAGGTTTGCACAGTGCCGACGGGAAGCTCCACCACCGCCGCCACTACATCACCCACGCGCCGCCGTCGCCGTCAACGTCGACGGGATCCACCTCCATGGGAGAAGGTAAAAATCACAGCATTCGCAGTATCTCTCTCCCTCTCATAGTACATCAACACAATTCGTTACAGAGATAGAAACTACTCTTTTTGATCTACACTATTTGATCCATTTTTGATCTACACTATTTGATCCATGGGATTCAACATGAAATTGTAGGCGGGCAATGCATGGCTGCTCCACTGATTAAGCGCGTAATCCAGCGTGGTCTGGTCTACTAATTGTTCACTAATTCGGCTTAGCGTCTTTGACTAAATTTGCTTTTCACTTCTTTTCTCAAGTACTAGTACACAACCTATACAACTGGCTTAACCGTAGTTTAATTAACATGCTCGGCTCATTGGCACGTACCGACCTGACGCAGCCTTTTGGACTGTGCGGCGCGGGGCCCAGGGCCTTGGAGCCGACCCCGGTCGACGGCGTGGCGTCGGAGTTTTCTCAACACTCCATGCGACCTCTGGTCAAAGGCAAGTAGGCAACCGGTTATATATCAAAGTGCGCCTGCAAGCAAGGTCAAAAAATAATCAACAGATAGACAAAGGGTTTAGGGCTGCATCAGCATGCATGTCGGAGACTGATCGAGTGAGCATATCGTGGTATTTGGTAATATGCTACATGGCCATGTGTTGACTTGCTGGGCTGGGAGTTAGGTGCCTTCCAGCAGCATCATCGATGCGTGCTGCTGGCTAGTACAAATAAAACCATACTTTAGTTCTCTCGATCATGATATGTATTGCTTGTTCATATGAGTGGATTTATGTTTTATAGGAGTGTTCTTGTCAACCCATGGTGTGAAGAATAATGAGGCATGCTGAGCGTGCATGGGCTTCTAGAAGTAGTGCTGAATCGGCAACCAAGGAGAAGAAAGTATAATCGGCTCGATCATCCCACAAAAATCAGTTTGAACATACCACTCATGCTTAAACCATCTAGCCATCACAAACTCACATCTTATATATATAGTGTGGGTCTCTTTTCTGCCGTGTGTTCTGAATATGTAGAGGTCATGCATGTTTGAACTCTTTATTTTTGTATCGAAAGCAAGTAGACACACTCACGTTTGACCATGCAAGATGGAATTGAGCGTGCATGTATGGGCTTCTAGAAGCAACCGTTGCAGAGATATTGATCTTGTCGATCATCCAACTATAATTAGTTTGAACATGTCAATTAGCCTAAACCATCTTGCTAGTATAAACTCAAATTTGACATGTTTGATTTCCAATGTTACGTGTGTAGCCTCATGGACATCTACAAGTTGTAATGGGTACTAACGGCAAAAAGGGAAAAAGAATGGTTGGGCTTGCAAAGGGCTTCTTTGTTTCACGTACACAAATGTCAATACACATAAACTGAAGAACAAATTTTTATTGGAGTGTCATGTCTCCGTGATTTTTATTAGAAAACCACAAGAACTTAGAGTAAAGTGTGTTTGACACGAAAGATAAACAAAATTTCAGTGGGGGGATTTGAGTTGGTATTAGGAAGTTATCTCTAGAAAAAGGAGTGCAATAATTGAATCCTTCACAGCGATTCCAATCCTACAAATCAAACTAACACGTGAAAAACTGTAAGTAACCATATCATTCAAAATATCCTACAGAATCCCCAAGAAATAAAGGAGCGCTAAGATCATGGTTGGATAATCCTCTAAGAATTACTTACTTTATTTTACAAAAAACTATATAGAGGTATAAGAATCTAAATTTGGATATGTGAGCACACTTGATCCTAGGCTTTAGGATATCCCTAATCAATTTCATCTCTATTTACGCGTATTTCGATAGCTAGTTAAACTAGTCCATTTTTCTTACTTGCAGAAAAACATAAAATCGATTAGAGTTCTATTTGACTTTACAAAATTTAAATGGTGTATCTTAATTTGGTCACTCATTATGGTATGTGTTTACTTCAAACATGAAAACAACACCACTATGGCTGTTATAAGTTTCAAGATCCCAATCCTAGTCAAAGAGGAATCTGCAATGACGTGGTGGTGATTTTGCACACGTGTTAGTCCAATAAAGATCACACATAAAAAATTAACATATTTATGAACCGGAGGAAATAAAATAGAATAACACCAGTATTGAATAATACGAAATATACTTAAACTATCTAACAAATTAAATACACATATATACTCTCCCAGAATACATAATGGTAAAAAATATTTCTACAAAATAAACCCAGAACTATTCAAGAAGGAACGTGAAATGTGAGAAAAAAGTGCTTTGTTTTGTTCGAAGCTGTCTCATTACTCTCCCGGCCTTTGCACCAAAAACACACACTACCCACAAAATTGATTATCACAAAGTTTCGAAAATAAAGTCCGCGTCTAATTCCGGGTCAACTGAAAATTTGCTTAATTCCCGGTCAAGTTACGCCATCCCACGATTTTCTACAGTGTGAATTATTTTTCTCATTTATAACTCACTTGGAATTGGAATTTTCTAGTTTCAACCAACTTGGAAGAGGAAAATTTTCACTTTCATCTCATTTCTAGCACGAATCAAGTTGCAAATCCAAAGGCCGAGGACCTGATCGAATGGAAATGAGCAAAACCAGAAAATAAATGACCTTAGGTGACATCTGAAGCATGAAAAATCGAAGCGCACTAATTAAGTAGAGCCTAGTGCCTCCTAGTTGCATGGAATGCACAGAACACATACATAAGACATTCATATTATTTTAAAAAAATCTAGGTTCTTAATTTTATGTGAGCATTTTCGGCTTGACTATCACTCCAACTGCAGACAAGAATCAACAGTGCGCTGAACCCTCCAACAGCACAGAAGACACAAAGTACGCTGAACCGTATAGCCTCTTGTGCTCATGATATTTTCAACTTGTGACATAAACTAGATCAAATGGACCATGAATATTTGCACTCGGGGGGTCAAATGTTGAATATACTTAGAAGGCGCCACTATAACCGATTGACTTGGAGAACAAATTATTGAGATGATACATCAGTTTGACTAATATATATATACGTTCTTCCTGATGGATGTCCGTGCTTCAAAGTACAGAGAGAAGAAGGTGGAAGTTCTAGAATGTTTCTTAATGCCGAGACTAGAAAAATGGAGCACAACAATAGTCCAAACTTTGTTAATTAGTGGGTGTTGGAGAGAAGAAGGCTAGAGCGATCGAGGTGATGCATTGACCGAAGGGCTTAATTAACGAGCATCGATCATCGTGGCCAAACTCGACAGTGCATACAACAAGCCACTAGAAACTGACAGGTGATTGACAATCAACTCATTGGCAATATCATCAGTTATTTAGATTATCAGGAGGAAACTAATGGCTGGACCGGATGGATATCTCCGACCCTCTAATCTGCTAGCGCTAGTGGTGCCCTGTGATCTTGAACTGTCTACATAGTAAAATCTGGATGGAGGACGCAGATTCATACTCCATTCCAATGATCACAACCATTGGCGCAGCGGTCCTGGTAGTCTTTGCTTGATCGAACAAAATGCATTCTTCCTTATTTATGCGGATTACAAACAGTAAGGGTCACTAATAATGAGCTAGATATTTATGACTTCACTTCAGTAGCAGTTCCTACATGATTAGATACGTTCCAAAGGACCAGCGTACCAGGTCATCAGCCATCGCTAAAGATGAGACATGTAGATCGGAAAAGGCGGACCAGATGGGGTAGGATGTAGCTGGCTGGAAGAGGCAGTACTCCTTGGAAGGGGACTACCTCCGTTAGTCCGTATCATCGAAGCAGATGAAACCTACCGGAGGCAGCGGGTGCGCCTCAATTGGATCACCAAAGGGGATGCTAACACTGCGTATTTACATGCCATTGCTAACGGTAGGCACCATACGTGCCTAATTCCGTGTCTGATCATAGACTCTCGGGAGATCCGCAATCAAGAGCTCATGTTGTCCCACATTTATGACTTCTATTGGGGACCGATGGGGAACAGTTGGCAAACCTAGGGGGTTTCGTTGGTCGAGAATCTGTGGCCACCACCTAGGGAGGTGAACGATGACGAGAACATTGCCCTCGTTCTCTCCTTCAACCCAGAAGAGATGGATGATGTCGGCGATTTACACAAAAATAACCCTTTTCTGAAACTATAGCACAAACTGACCCTCCGGCGAAACTATTTCACCCATCTAACCCTTTTGTGTGGCGCCCCTCACGCCGGTGCCACACCTCATTGTGTGGCGCCCCTGCCAGCGGCGCCACTCGCCCAGCCGACGTGGCGCCATCGACGCTGAGCTGTGCGCCGATCCGACGTGGCAGGATGTGTGGCGCCGCTCCCAGCGGCGCCACACGTTGAAAATGTGGCGCCGCTCGGAAGGGCGCCACACATCCACTTAAGTGTGGCGCCCGCGCCCGCCCCAGCCCGAGCCTCTTCTTTCTCCCCTCTTCTCTTTTCTCTGCTCGCCCGGAACCGCCGCCGCCGGCCGCCTCTCCTCCGTCCACCCACCAAATCCTCCACGGATTGGACAGATCTGGCCGGCCAAATGCATCCCCATACAATCCTCGAGGTATTCCCCTTCGTTGCCCTTCGATTCATCCAAGATTTGCTCCGATCTAATTCGATTTAGACATGGAACCTAGATTGGAAATGTTGGTTGTTGGAATCTATATTGATGTGTATGTGTTGAAATTGATAGCCTCATTGTATGCATGTGTTTGAACTATAGATTTGTTGAAACCATAGATGTGAAAATTTAACACATACACATCAATATAAATATGGAATTAATGTTGGTGGATTTGGATATGAACCATAGATATGGAAATTAATGTTGTTGGAATCTAGATTGTAGCAAATGCATTCAAATGTGTTACATATGCCTAGTATTTGTGATGAAATAACTCATATTTGTTAGGAATGGCTCATAATATGGTGTTTTATCCCTAGATATGAATGAATATGTATGTATATGATGTATGTGTGATGGCTTATTTGGATATATTATCATGTATGTGTGATGGCTTATTTGGATATATTATCATAATATGGTGTATTTGTGTAAACATGTAGGATGGTGTGGCTCCTAGATCAAGAGTATGAAAGGGATCACCTGGCTTTTCATATGACGGAGAGGAGAACGGATCTTCACCCTTTGAAGATTCGTTACCATGGCACAGTAGATATGGCGTATGACGAGAGGTACACGGAGTTCATCCAGCCGGAGACGCACACCTTCCACTTGAGTGCCGGCGAGATGACCCCTACTCTTCAAGATGTTTCCATGATACTTGGACTTCCTATTCAGGGCGAGCCACTGTGTATGAACACAGCTTCTGATGGGTGGCGCACACAGATGGAGGACCTTATTGGCATGGCTCCTCCGCCGCCAGGAGATCCAAAGGATAGAACTCCCGCCGGTGCACCTTTTGCTTGGATCAGGACTCACTTTGGTGAGTGCCCGCAAGGGGCCGAGCGTGACACTCTCAGGACGTACACCCGTGTGTACTTGTGGTATACGATTTCGAGGACTCTCTTTGCTGACAGTGGTGGGAAGTTGGCCCATTGGTGTTGGCTCAAGGCGCTTACGGTGTTGGAGCACCGGTGGAGTTGGGGAACAGCGGCACTTGCCTACCTCTACCGGCAGGTGATGATTTGTTGTATGTACTATTATTCTATAGTAGTGTGCCTACCTCTACCTCTAACCAAATGTCTTATTTTCGCATTTGGACGAAGCTTGTCGCAGGACTGGGAGCGGCGGTATTGGTGGATGCTTGCTCCTACTTTCCGTATGGAGCTGGGACCGCCTATCAGTTGGGCGGCCCAGGGTACTCACAGAGAGACCATGGCCTCATTACCGGAACAACCTTGATCGGGAGCCGACTTGGGCATTTCTTTGGGACAATGTCTCGGAGATGACGAGCGATCCAAAGATCATGTACAAGCACTATACTAAAGAGTTGGATACTCTTACCGCTGAGCAGGTAACCGATTTTAATCCATCACTCTTTTGCAATGGGAGTTCATAAATTATAGTGGCATGTTGTAAATTCTGAAATATTTGTATGCTGCAGGTGGATTGGGAGCCTTATGGTACCTACTACCATATTGGCGCGGGGATGGCTGACCTCAACCCCAAGTGCGTTGAGGAGGCGCGTTTCTGGCGTATGCGCTGCCCACTCATATGCATGTGGCTTGTTGAGTACCACCAGCCGCACAGAGTGATGAGACAGTTTGGGCTGTATCAGGAGTGCCCACCTCAGTGGCAAGACACGGACCACGCGCTTCATAAGTAAACTTCTTGTATCATGCGATGGAAGCTTGTTGATTGAAGAGATAGAATCTAACTTCTTGATTATTGCAGGCTTGATAGGCAGCGGCAGAGGAAGATTACAAATTGGCCTGTCCATCATAGAGGCCACGTCACAGCGTTCCAACACTGTTTGGAAGCGGTACGGAATGTTGGCCATGTGGAGATTGTGCCTCACGACTTGGCCGCTTTCAACAACTATCTCCAATGGTTTCATCAAAGCACGCGTATCGAGTTAGTCAAACCCGCGTATGATGACCAGATCTTGGACGACCCCATCGAGTTCGATGAGGTTGCGCAAAGCCAGCACGGCATCTATACACGCAAAGGAAGATCGACTTCTATTGCTTCCGAGCTGAACTTCGTGGTAATGTATTCTCTCGTTAGCTAGTACATCATCTACATTGGCATGTGATCGCTCAAATTGTGTATAATATGTTTGTCGCAGCGGTCCGAGATCCAAAAAACAGCTGAGGAGTGCGAGATTGTTTGGGATCAGAGCCATACAGATGAGAAGCCTATCGGACCGATGCGGCATTTCATTAAGGTATGGTCACCAACTTTCAATGTAAGCTATTGTGTTCGGGTGGCTTTGTAACCATGACTTCCATGACGCAGAACACTGCACGAAAGATGCGGCGGTTAGCCAACTTGCTAGGTTGCCGTGACACCGAAATTGCGGCTACATCCTCTTCTAAAGATGCGGAGGTTTGGACTATTTTGTTACCACTCAAACATGTGCTTACTAGTTTCAACTTTTGTAATCTCATGTGTTCATGTTTCTGAAGATTCCTGACGACGACACCATCCTGAGTCAAGGCATTGTGAGTCAACGCAAGAAGCAAGCCACACGGTCTGCTTACCAGTTGAAGCCAAGGGGCAAGGCTCCAAAACGATACACTCCGGACGATTATGTCAACCGAGGAAAGAAGGTTGTCATTCAGGAGGATGAGACGCCGCCGCGGAGATCAACTTTGAGGAGGATGAGGAACGATGAGCCGTTATCTTCAGAGGAGGAGCAGGAGCAGGAGCAGGAGGAGCAGCAGCAACAAGAGCCACAGAAGCGGACGAAAAGGTTGGCCGTCCGGAAGCAGCCCGTGAGGAGGGGACGTCGCGGAGGATAGATGCATTTGCTACGTGTTGTTGTGAACTCGGTCGTGTTGTGAACTCTATGTCATTTCGAACCATGTCTATTGTTGCTACGTGTTGTTTGAATCTATGTGCTACGATGTGAGCTATGATGTGTGCTATGTGTATGATGTGTGTATGAAATTGCTATTGAAATTGCTATTGTTGTATTGAAAACTGTTGAAATGAGGTAGAAATTTTCATGGATTAGCAAAAGTCATTGTGTGGCGCCAACGACATGGGCGCCACACTTCACAATGTGGCGCCGACGACACGGGTGCCATACAATGCAACTTATATGTCCAAAACATCCCGGGGCTCTGAAAGTTTAGTCCTTAGCCGTTTTGGCGAGGCTGTTTCGCGCCACACAAACAGCCTCGCCAAAACAGGTAAGTCCCAGGAGTATTGTCTTACAATATGTTTTGGCCAATTATAAGTGCACACGTCCTGCCACGTCGGATCGGCACACAGCTCAGCGTCGACGGCGCCACGTCGGCTAGGCGAGTGGCGCCGCTGGCAGGGGCGCCACACAGTGAGGTGTGGCGCCGGCGTGGGGGGCGCCACACAAAAGGGTTAGATGGGTGAAATAGTTTCGCCGGAGGGTCAGTTTGTGCTATAGTTTCAGAAAAGGGTTATTTTTGTGTAAATCGCCGGATGATGTCTTGGGGACATGAATAGAGATATGGGGGCCGGGACTAAGTAGAATATCCCTCTAATAGCTCGCTAAATCGTGCTAAAACACTAAGTAGAGCTAAAAATAGCGCAATTACTCCCGTTAAGCCCAAAATATTTCCATATTTGGATTTCAAGGTTAGACTTGCATATGAATATGCATTTATGCACTAATTTTATTACTACAATCATCATGATTGTTTAGTACAAGTTTATATCATTGAATTTTTTTATCATATTTATAGATGATATGAATATTTGATGCCTATTTTTTTCTAGGAGTTTTCTCGTTTTGTAGAAAACGCTAAATGTTTTAGCTTCGCTATAGAATTCTTACCGTGTGAAAATAGTCGCCACTATACACATATCCAACTATTTTAAACTTTGAAGTTTTAAATGATGTTTTGGACCATCTTCAAAACTTCTGGTGTTCGATATTCTGAATTAGATGGTCTTTATCAAGGGTCAATTCATTTTGGAAGGAATCCTCTCTTTCCAAGGGCTTGTCCTTGAGATTAAAGTTCCTAAGCAAAAAAAGGAACTTTGTTTATAATCGACTTAGAGAAAGAGTACATTAGTAGGCAAATGGCTACTAGTCGTGCATGTATATTGATTACAGGTAGTGCGCTCCCGCCCGTGACTGCAGCTACTGCACCAGTGGTACTGGCTACTACTCACATGTTTCCATCGCAAGCGGGCAAATTCGACAAAAATAACCCATGGGCGAAAGGACTGTCAAAAATGCACCATCGGCGAAACTATTTCGCAGAAATAACCCTCGCGTGCCGCGCCTGCAAGCAAGACGTTGCAATCGTCTGTGCCACGCCCTCCGGCTCGGCGCGGCAGGCGTGCCAGCGTGGCCTGGCGGGCCCCGGTGCGCGGTAGTGCAATGCCCCGGGCGAGGGCGCGGCACGTACACGTGCAACGCCGGCGCCGGTAGCGCGGCACTGGCGCATGCATAAGGCCGCCCAGGCCCGCCCGACCCGGCCACTTCGTCCGTCCCTTTTCTGGTTGAGAGGAGTGGCGGCTGCTAGGGTTTTCTCTCCCCCTCTTCTAATCCCCACCCAAACTTCACAGATCTGAGCCATTTCTCCGTGGATTTCGAACCCTCCAAGTTTCTAGAGGTGCTCTCCCTCATTTCTCTTGTTTTTTACCTATTGGATTCTTGTTTTTGTTGTTGCACATGTCGCAATCTTGGAATCCCTAGATATATGAATTGACCCAAATGTTATGAAATGTGTAGTTGTTTTGGCCTATTTTGGGCTCCTATGGTGTATATGATGCATTTTGCTTAAGATTGGTAGGTTAGGGTTAGTGCTATTGTTATGCTTTTGTTATGGTGTGTTATGATTAGGGTTAGGATTAATGTTGGCTTGGTGTATATAAAGCGGTTTGTTGTTATGTTGGTATATTTTAGGGATGGCGAGAATTGTCCATGTTCATCATGTGGACAAGGACTCTTTTTTGAAAGGAAACATTGACCCGGACCCGGATGAGGTTGACTTGGTGTTCGAGCGTAGCCCTAATTATGCAGAGGTCTTGGAACAAGTTAGGATTGATTTGAATTGGATGGACCCGAGTAATGTAGTTGAGTTGGAGGGAAGACATAATGCGGGGTTTGGAATGCATGTTCGTTGGAAGACAATGCGTATCAACTCGGAGCAACGTTGGGTTGCATACAAGGAGGTGGTGGCAGAATCACTAGATAAGGCTCTTGAGTTGTTCGCCACCAAAAAGGTTGATACAGCTTTGCACTTGGACTTGAACCGGCTTGCCTCCCCGTTGAATGGTACGAGTCATCAACCTTTGAACCAAGAGGAAATAAGCGAGCCTCGTTGTAATCATGAGGCAAATGATGAGGAGGAAGAAGATGGGAATGAGGTTGAGCTTCACGAGAACAATGTTGGAGATTTTGATAAGTATTATATCCAAGAGAATATGGACCGTGAGCTCCCGTATAGTCGATGCTATGCATCAGACTCGGATGATGATGGTCCCGATGAAGAAATTGATGAAGAGGGATTCACGGCCAAGTAGGCGGAAGCCCACGAGAAGGTATTGGGACGAGATCATTGATGGCGCGTGAAGCACACGTCCGTTGGGAACCCCAAGAGGAAGGTGTGATGCGCACACAAGTTTTCCCTCGAGAAAGAAACCAAGGTTATCGAACCGTAGGAGTCAAGGGCCACGTGAAGGTTGTTGGTGGAGTGTAGTGCGGCACAACACCGGGATTCCGGCGCCAACGTGGAACCTGCACAACACAATCAAAATACTTTGCCCCAACGTAACAGTGAGGTTGTCAATCTCACCGGCTTGCTGAAAACAAAGGATTAAACGTATGGTGTGGAGAATGATGTTTGTTTCCGAAGAACAACAGAGAACAGAGATTGCAGTAGATTGTATTTCAGATGTAAAAGAATGGACCGGGGTCCACAGTTCACTAGTGGTGTCTCTCCAATAAGATAAATAGCATGCTGGGTGAACAAATTACAGGTGGGCAATTGACAAATAAAGATTCAATACATATCATGATGATCACTATGAGATTTAATCGGGGCATTACGACAAAGAACATAGACCGCCATCCAGCATGCATCTATTCCTAAATAGTCCACCTTCAGGTTAGCATCCGCACCCCTTCCGGTATTAAGTTGCAAACAACAGACAATTGCATTAAGTATGGTGCGTAATGTAATCAACACAAATATCCTTAGACAAAGCATTGATGTTTTATCCCTAGTAGCAAAAGCACATCCACAACCTTAGAACTTTCTGTCACTGTCCCAGATTCAATGGAGGCATGAACCCACTATCGAGCATAAATACTCCCTCTTGGAGTTACAAGTATCAACTTGGCAGAGCCTCTACTAGCAACGGAGAGCATGCAAGAACATAAACAACACATATATGATAGATCAATAATCAACTTGACATAGTATTCCATATTCATCGGATCCCACCAAACACAACATGTAGCATTACAAATAGATGATCTTGATCATGTTAGGCAGCTCACAAGATCTAAACATGATAGCACAAGAGGAGAAGACAACCATCTAGCTACTGCTATGGACCCATAGTCCAAGGATGAACTACTCACGCATCAATCCGGAGGCGGACATGGTGATGTAGAGCCCTCCGGTGATGATTCCCCTCTCCGGCAGGGTGCCGGAGACGATCTCCTGAATCCCCCGAGATGGGATTGGCGGCGGCGGCGTCTCTGGAAGTATTTCTGTATCGTGGCTCCCGGTAATAGGGTTTTCACGACGGAGGGTATAAGTAGGCGGAAGGGCAGCGTTGGAGGGGCCAGGGGGTGGCCCCCATAGGCGGCGCGCCAAGGGCCAGGCGCGCCGCCGCCTGTGGGGTGGGGCCCAGGCCCCCTGGTCCTCTCTGGATCTCTGGAAGCATCCGCGAAATATAAGACCCGGCCGTTGATTTTATCCAATTCCGAGAATATTTCCTTTGTAGGATTTAAAAAAAACAAAAAAAACAACTGGCGCTTCACATCTTGTTAATAGGTTAGTGCCGGAAAATGCATAATAATGATGTAAAGTATGTATAAAACATGTGAGTATTGTCATAAAAGTAGCATGGAACATAAGAAATTATAGATACGTTGGAGACGTATCAAGCATCCCCAAGCTTAGTTCCTACTCGCCCTCGAGTAGGTAAACGATAACAACAATAATTTAGTGACATGCTACCAACATAATCTTGATCAACATTATTGTAAAGCATATGAAATGAATGGAGTGATTCAAATTAATAGATTGCTAACAAAGAGATAATGACTAAACAACTGAATCATATAGCAAAACTTTTCATGAATAGTACTTTCAAGACAAGTGTCAAAAAGACTTGCATAAGAGCTAACTCACAAAGCAATAGATTCAAAGTAGAAGGCATTGAAGCAACACAAAGGATGATTAAGTTTCAGCAATTGCTTTCAACTTGTAACATGTATATCTCATGGATAATTGTCAACATAGAGTAATATAACAAGTGCAATAAGTAAACATGTAAGAATCAATGCACACAGTTAACACAAGTGTTTGCTTCTAAGATAGAAAGAAGTAGGCAAAATGACTCAACATAAAGTAAAAGAATGGCCCTTCGCAGAGGGAAGCATGGATTACTATTTTTGTGCTAGAGCTTTTATTTTTGAAAACATAGAAACAATTTTGTTAGTAATAATTCATATGTGTTATGCATAATACTTCCTACAAGTTGCAAGTCTCATGCATCGAATACCAATAGTGCTCGCACCTTGTCCTAATTAGCTTGGATTTACATGGATTATCATTGCATAACATATGTTTCAACCAAGTGTCACAAAGGGGTACCTCTATGCCGCAAAGGTCCAAGGAGATAAATCGCATTTGATTTCTCGTTTTTAATAGATCTCAACTTAGGACATCCATACCGGGACAACATAGAAAACAGATAATGGACTCCTCTTTAATGCATAAGCATTCAACAACAGATAATATTTTCATAAGAGATTGAGGATGAATGTCCAAACTAAAAACTTCCACCATGATACATGGCTTTGGTTAGAGGCCCATCGTTCTTCTCTAACATATGCATACTCAAACCATTTGATCATGATAAATCACCCTTACTTCAGACAAGACGAACATGCATAGCAACTCACATGATATTCAACAAAGGTGTAAAAAGTTGATGGCGTCCCCAGAAACATGGTTACCACTCAACAAGCAACTTATAAGAACTAAAACACATAGCTACATATTCATTACCACAATAGTTTTTAAGCTATTTTCCCATGAGCTATATATTGCAAAGACAAAGGAATGAAATTTTAAAGGTAGCACTCAAGTAATTTACTTTGGAATGGCAGAAAAATACCACATAGTAGGTAGATATGGTGGACACAAATGGCATGGGTTTTGGCTCAAGGTGTTTGGATGCACGAGAAGCATTTCCTCTCAGTACAAGGCTTTGGCTAGCAAGGTTGTTTGAAGCAAACACAAGTATGAACAGGTACAGCAAAACTTACACAAGAACATATTTCAAGCATTATAAGACTCTACACTATCTTCCTTGTTGTTCAAACACTTTAGCAGAAAATATCTAGACCTTAGAGAGACCAATCATGCAAACCAAATTTCAACAAGCTCTATGGTAGTTCTCCACTAATAGATTAAACTACATGATGCAAGAGCTTAAACATGATCTATGAGAGCTCAAAACAATTGCCAAGTATCAAGTTATTCAAAACCATATGAAGCATTTTCTGATTCCAACCAAATAGCAATCAACGAAGCAATTTTCAGCCTTCGCCATGAACATTAAAGCATAACTAAGAACACAAGTGTTCAAATGAAAAGCGGAGCGTAATATCTCCAATACAAGGATGGTGGGATCCAAATTTATTCAAACCAAAACAAAAACAAAAGCAAACAGACGCTCCAAGTAAAGAACATAAGATGTGATGGAACAAAAATATAGTTTCACTAGAAGTGACCGATAAGTTGTCGATGAAGAAGGGGATGCCTTGGGCATCCCCAAGCTTAGATGCTTGAGTCTTCTTAAAATATGCAGGGATGAACCACCGGGGCATCCCCAAGCTTAGACTTTTCACTCTTCTTGATCATATTGTATCATTCTCTTCTCTTGACCCTTGAAAACTTCCTTCACACCAAACTTTAAGCAAACTCATTAGAGGGTTAGTGCATAATCAAAAATTCACATATTCAGAGGTGACATAATAATTCTTAACACTTCTGGACATTGCACAAAGCTACTGAAAGTTAATAGAACAAAGAAATCCATTCAACATAGCAAAAGAGGCAATGCGAAATAAAAGGCAGAATCTGTCAATACAGAACAGTCCGTAAAGACGAATTTTCCAGAGGCACTTAACTTGCTCAGACGGAAAAACTCAAAAGTAATGAAAGTTGTGTACATATCTGAGGATCACGCACGTAAATTGGCAGATGTTTTTGATTTTCCTAGAGATCTACGCAAATTCGTGGCAGTAAATCTGTTTCTGCGATAATCCAAATCTAGTATCAACTTTACCATAGAGACTTTACTTGGCACAAAAACATGATAAGGAGAGGTTGCTACAGTAGTAACAACTTCCAAGACTCAACAATACAGTAGTAAAATAAAACCATGGGTTATCTTCTTTAACGCCTTTCAGCTAGGCGCAGAAAGTGCAAATCAAGTATTATCTAGAGAAGAAGCATCAACATCATAACTTGTTCTAATAATAGAATCAAAAGGAAACTTCATTCTCTTTCTAGGGAAGTGTTCCATACCTTTCTTGAGAGGAAATTGATAGTTAATATTTCCTTCTTTCATATCAATAACAGCACCAACAGTTCGAAGAAAGGGTCTTCCCAAGACAATAGGACAAGATGCATTGCATTCGATATCCAAGACAACAAAATCAACGGGGACAAGGTTATTGTTAACCGTCATGCGAGTATTATCAATCCTCCCCAAAGGTTTCTTTAGAGAATTATCAGCAAGATTAACATCCAAATAACAATTTTTCAATGGTGGCAAGTCAAGCATATCATAAACTTTCTTAGGCATAACAGAAATATTTGCACCAAGATCACATAAAGCATTACATTCAAAATCATTGAATTTCATCTTAATGATGGGCTCCCAACCATCTTCCAACTTCCTAGGAATAGAAGCTTCAAGTTTTAATTTCTCTTCTCTAGCTTTAATGAGAGCATTTGTAATATGTTTTGTAAAGGCTAAATTTGTAGCACTAGCATTAGGACTTCTAGCAAGTTTTTGTAGGAACTTAATAACTTCAGTAATATGACAATCATCAAAATCTAAACCATTATGATCTACAACATTCTGAAAAATTTCAGCACTATTATCACAAATAGTTTCAGCAGTTTCAGGCAATTTTGCGCGCTTTGTACTAGGAGTAGAAACATTGCCAACACCAATTATTTTACCATTGATAGTAGGAGGTTTAGCAACATGTGAAGAATCAACATTACTAGTGGTGGTAATAGTCCAAACTTTAGCTACATTATTCTCTTTAACAAGTTTTTCTTTCTCTTCTTTATCCCACCTAGCAAGCAATTCAGCCAACATTCTAATATTATCATTAATTCGAACTTGGATAGCATTTGCTGTAGCAAGCATTTTTTATCATTATCCTCAGGTTTAGCAGCCATTTTATTAATTAAAGAAGATTGTGATTCAGACATATATGAGATTCGATTTTCAGCATTTGAAAGTTTAGTTTGCAAACCAGAAATTTTCACATTCAAATTTTCAAGTTGATTTCCTATATTTTTCAACAAGGCAGATTGTTCATTCATAGTTTTAGTAAACAATTGATTTTGCTCATTGTGATTGCATAAAGCTCTTAGTGGTTCTTTCAATTTCCAGTATCTTTTCCTCACTAGGCAAAACAGATCTACCATAACCACTACCATTATTAGAAGGATATGGCCTATAGTTGTTGTTACCATAATTATTCCTATAAGCATTGTTGTTGAAATTATTATTCTTAATGAAATTCACATCAACATGCTCTTCTTGAGCACCTAATGAAGCTAAAGGAACATTATTAGGATCAATATGAGATCTACCATTTGCAAGCATAGACATAATAGCATCAATCTTATCACCCAAAGAAGAGGTTTCTTCAACAGAATTTACCTTCTTACCTTGAGGAGTTCTTTCAGTATGCCATTCGGAGTAATTGATCATCATATCATCAAGAAGCTTTGTTGCGGCGCCTAAGGTGATGGACATAAAAGTACCTCTAGCAGCTGAATCCAATAGGTTCCTCGAGGAAAAATTCAATCCTGCATAAAAGGTTTGGATGATCATCCAAGTAGTTAGTCCATGGGTAGGGCAATTCTTTACCAAAGATTTCATTCTCTCCCACGCTTGAGCAACATGTTCATTATCAAATTGCTTAAAATTCATAATGCTACTTCTCAAATATATAATCTTAGCAGGGGGATAATATTTACCAATAAAAGCATCTTTACATTTGGTCCATGAATCAATACTATTCTTAGGCAAAGAAAGCAACCAATCTTTAGATCTTCCTCTTAAGGAGAAAGGAAACAATTTCAGTTTTATAATATCGCCATATATATCCTTATACTTTTGCATTTCACAAAGTTCAACAAAATTATTAAGATGGGCAGCAACATCATCAGTACTAACACCAGAAAATTGCTCTCTCATAACAAGATTCAGTAAAGCAGATTTAATTTCATAGAATTCTGCAGGTGGAGCAATAGGAGTACTTATAAAATCATTATTATTTGTGCTAGTGAAGTCACACAACTTAGTATTTTCAGGAGTATTCATCTTAACAGTAGTAAAAGTAAACTAAGAAAACAGAATAAAGTAAAGTAAAGACAAGCAACTAATTTTTTTGGGATTTTGATATAGAGCAAGTAAAACAAGACAGAAAGTAAAGCAACTAATTTTTTGTGTGTTTTTGATATAAAGCAAACAAAGAAGTAAATAAAGTAAAGTAAAGCAAGACAATAAACAAAGTAAAGAGATTGGATGTGGAAGACTCCCCTTCCAGCGTGTCTTGATCTCCCCGGCAACGGCGCTAGAAAACAGTCTTGATGGCGCGTGAAGCACACGTCCGTTGGGAACCCCAAGAGGAAGGTGTGATCCCGCACAGCAGCAAGTTTTCCCTCGAAAGAAACCAAGGTTATCAGCAGTAGGAGTCAAGGGCCACGTGAAGGTTGTTGGTGGAGGAGTGTAGTGCGCGCACAGGGATTCCGGTGCCAACGTGGAACATGCACAACACAATCAAAATACTTTGCCCCAACGTAACAGTGAGGTTGTCAATCTCACCGGCTTGCTGAAAACAAAGAATTAAACGTATGATGTGGGAATGATGTTTGTTTGCGAAGAACAACAGAGAAAAGAGATTGCAGTAGATTGTATTTCAGATGTAAAAGAATGGACCAGGTTCCACAGTTCACTAGTGGTGTCTCTCCAATAAGATAAATAGCATGCTGGGTGAAAAAATTACAGGTGGGCAATTGACAAATAAAGATTCAATACATATCATGATGATCACTATGAGATTTAATCAGGGCATTACGACAAAGAACATAGACCGCCATCAGCATGCATCTATGCCTAAATAGTCCACCTTCAGTTAGCATCCTCCCTTCCAGTATTAAGTTGCAAACAACAGACAATTGCATTAAGTATGGTGCGTAATGTAATCAACACAAATATCCTTAGACAAAGCATTGATGTTTTATCCCTAGTAGCAACAACACATCCACAACCTTAGAACTTTCTGTCACTGTCCCAGATTCAATGGAGGCATGAACCCACTATCGAGCATAAATACTCCCTCTTGGAGTTACAAGTATCAACTTGGCCAGAGCCTCTACTAGCAACGGAGAGCTAGTAGATCAATAATCAACTTGACATAGTATTCCATATTCATCGGATCCCACCAAACACAACATGTAGCATTACAAATAGATGATCTTGATCATGTTAGGCAGCTCACAAGATCTAAACATGATAGCACAAGAGGAGAATACATCCATCTAGCTACTGCTATGGACCCATAGTCCAAGGATGAACCACTCACGCATCAATCCGGAGGCGGGCATGGTGATGTAGAGCCCTCCGGTGATGATTCCCCTCTCGGCAGGGTGCCGAGGCGATCTCCTGAATCCCCGAGATGGGATTGGCGGCGGCGTCTCTGGAAGTATTTCCGTATCGTGGCTCCCGGTAATAGGGTTTTCGCGACGGAGGGTATAAGTAGGCGGAAGGGCAGCGTTGGAGGGCCGGTGGCCCATGGCCGTCGCGTCCATGGGCCAGCCGCGCCGCCTTGTGGGGTGGGGCCCCAGGGCCCCCTCTGGTCCCTCTTGGCTCTCTAGAAGCTTCCGCGAAATATAAGACCCTAGGCGTTGATTTCGTCCAATTCTGAGAATATTTCCTTTGTAGGATTTCTGAAACCAAAAACAGCAGAAAACAGCAACTGGCGCTTCGGCATCTTGTTAATAGGTTAGTGCCGGAAAATGCATAATAATGATGTAAAGTATGTATAAAACATGTGAGTATTGTCATAAAAGTAGCATGGAACATAAGAAATTATAGATACGTTGGAGACGTATCAATCATCGGGGACCCTTGTTTCATGATCTTAGTCATGCGGCTGAAGCCATAGTTGATGCCGGTATGGGTGTAGTGCTTGGACCGAGGCCCATTTCTCACCGGGATGATAATCACGCGATGAATGGGATTGCTTCTGGAATAAAGTTCTCAACATTGTTGGAGTTGAAGCATTGGCTTAAGGAGTACTCGGTGAAGCATCATCGTCCGTACAAGGTGGTTCACTCGGACGTCAAGCAACGTTACACAGTTAAATGCGAGGAGGATGGATGCCCTTGGGTTGTGCGTGCAAGACCATTGAAGGGAGGTCCCGATTGGCACATATCTAGTTGTGTATCAACTCACATGTGCCGAGGAATGAGGATGGATGGAAAAGATGCCAAGCACGAGCACCGACAACTTAAATCTGAGTTCATCGCATATAGGCTTTTGAACTCCATCTCGTCACTTCCAACAATGAGCATCAAGAGTGTGCAGGAGCTTGTGCAAGCTATCTTCAACTACGAGGTGAAGTACGGAAAGGCATGGAAGGCGAAGCAAGCCGCGTTCAAGATGTTGTATGGTGATTGGGAGGACGCATATAACCGACTCCCTAGGTTGTTAGGAGCGATGGCCGCCGCTAACCCGGGCATGGTTCATGTGGTTGAACCGTATGGCAATAAGACAAGGATTTACAACGGGAAGAAGGTTCGAGTATTTGGCCGTGCATTTTGGGCATTTCAGCAATGCGTGAGAGCTTTTGAACATTGCATGCCTATCATCTGCGTCGATGGCAGCTTCTTGACCGGACAATTCAAGGGCACTCTCTTGGTTGCAATAGCAAATGATGGACAAAACCGGTTGGTTCCTTTGGCCTTTGCTTTGGTTGAAGTGGAGAACAATGATAATTGGGAGTGGTTCTTCCATATTTTGAGACGAAGGTATTGCCAACCCACAGAGAAACATGTGTCATCTCGGATCGTCATCAAGGAATCCTTAATGCGGTGATGATTGACATTCCCGGTTATGCCCCTTTGCACCATCGATGGTGCATGAGACATTTTTGTGCAAACTTCTATAGGGCTTGTGGGAGCAAGGAGTTGGCGGATGATCTCCAAGATTGTTGTCTAGCTTACACGGACCGACGTTTCGCAAACTTGTACAACAGATTGCTTGCTAACAAAAAACTCAATCCTGGAGGTCTCGAGTTTCTCAATAGGCACATTCAAGATGTGCCTAAGTGGGCACGAGCATATGATGAGGGAGGACGGAGGTATGGTCATATGACAAGCAACTTGGCAGAATGTTTTAACAAGGTTGAAAGGTGTCCGTGCATTGCCGGTGACTGCAATAGTGAGATATACATTCGACAAGATGAATACGTATTTCCTGAAGTACTCTGATGAAACTGACATGCAAATTGCTGGAACGTTTAAGAAGAACAAGATGTGAGCAATAGTAACAACATAAGAGCTAATATGTGAGCAAATGTGAAAAAATATAAAATAATATGTGACCATGTCACTACAAAATCTAGCACACAAGACCCAAACAATATTAACACAAATGCTATTCACATCCTACAAGATTAAAAATGGGTATAAATTTCTAGATATCTTGATGAACTAGGTTTCCCAAAAGCTAATATGTGAGCATTTGACTTCAAAATCTAGGCCACAAAAAAACTAAACAATAGTCACACCTCTTGTTATGGCCATGCTACAAAATTGGTTTCTAGAACTATTGATGAACTAGGTTGCCAAATTTCTTCACATTTTTTAATAAAAGAGATGGGGATTGAGAGGGAAAATACCTTGGAGATAGGTGGGGAGCAAGATCCCGGATTGGAGGAGGGAGAGAGGGTGGGTTGGAGGAGGGACAGAGGGGACAACAGCCGCCGCCGCCGCTGTCGCCGCCGCCTGGTGCCTCCCGCGCCGCCTGAGCCTCCCGAGTCTGGAACCCTAGCGAAAAGGGACGAAGTGGCTGGCTCGGGCGGGCCTGGGCGGCCTTATGCGTGCGCCAGTGCCGCGCCACCGGAGCCGGCGTTGCAGGTGTACGTGCCGCGCCCTCGCCCGGGGCGTTGCACTACCGCGCACCGGGGCCCGCCAGGCCACGCTGGCACGCCTGCCGCGCCGAGATGGAGGGCGTGGCACAGACGATTGCAATGCCGTGCTTGCAGGCGCGGCACGCGAGGGTTATTTCTGCGAAATAGTTTCGCCGATGGTGCATTTTTAACATTCCTTTCGCCCATGGGCTATTTTTGTCGAATTTGCCTCGCAAGCGAGCAGTAGGCCCGATACTAGTCGCATGCTATCTAGGCACGCTACCGGTAAATATACTGGCATACTGGTACCGCATGAGTTGCACGTGACCACTATACTGTTATGGTGCACTTCTGATAAAGCTCGCTACGGATATTGTCGCGACATGCTAACAGTTGTATTTTTTTGGATCTACGGGTGCATCATGCTATGTTCTTGGTCAGACAGTTGTGTTGGTCAATGGGGAAGCGTGTCCCTTTCCCATAAGGCTGGTGCCATTGCAAGCGATAGGCGGGGCGGTATCGCCCGACGGGGGGCGGGAGGCAGGCGGGAGAGGGGCGGGACGAGAGCAGCAGGCGACGGCGGGGGCGCCCGGCGGTATCGCCCGCTCCCGCCCGGCTAACGCCCGCGTTGGAGGCGATAGGGGGGCGAGAGGCGGGGCGGCGCGCTGGCAGAGGGGGGCGAGAGGCGGGGCGAGAGAGAGAGGGGGACCGGAATCGCCGGCGAGCGGCGGAGACCGGCGGCGCAGACGTCGACAAGCAGCAGCTTGGCTGCGTGCGTGGAGAAGACGACAAAGGGGGTTTTGCAGAAAACCCCCTGGACTTTAGGATTTGCTTAGGAAAAATAAAAACATGGTAGGATTTGGCATTTTAGGGTGTTTTGAGCCAAATTTTGAGGGGCTTTTTGCACAAAAATTTAAATAGAGCAAACAATCACATTGGCAACATTGTTGCGAACCTTTTTAGTGCAAATTTTTATGTAATTTTTTTATGATGTAATCGGTAACAATTTTAGTTCAATAAAATAATCTCCTTGCATTATTTTTAATGTTGTAATCTGAAAAAGAAATGTTGATGTCGAGGAGAGAGAAAAGCTGATGTGGAGGAGAGAGAAGTGAGAGTGGGACTATAGCCCGTGGCACCGTGGGATGAGAGTGGGGTGAGAGTGAGGAAAAAAGCTGACGTGGCGGGTGAGAGTGAGGCTATGCATTGGCACCAGCCTAACCCCTAACGCCCGTTGCGTTAGGAAAGGGACCCCTCTCCCCCAGTGCATTTCTTTTACTTCGTGGTAGACACGTTAGTAGCAACCCTAGATAGAGCCTATGCTGCAGGACATATCTGTGGTCTTGTGTCACACCTGATACATAGGGGTATCTCACTTACAATATTACGATGACACGATTATTTTGGCTGAGCCACTAGCTTTAAAAAACTCAAGTTTATCTTATTGTGTTTTGAAATCACTTATGGGCTAAACATCAACCTCAACATGGTCATGTGGGTGACCAAATTAGCAGAAACGCGCACTCTGCATGCATGCATGCTGAAGTACGTGTAAGCTCTTTCCCTATATCATACCCGGCTCTATCGTTGAGTGATTCGAGGATCACGTCGGCTGAGTGGGACTTTCTGACAATCTTGCTAGTCGAGCTTACCTTTGTTTGCGATGAGAAGTTTCCTTTTAGGAGGTGGTTTCATGGGATGATGGATAAACACCCACCTTGGTTCTTTTCGGAACGAGTTGTCCTGAAGTGTAAGTACAATATGGTCAATCGCCCCTCGGTCTATCGTTACAAGTCTAGAGCGGGCTTGGGCATTCTCAACACCAAACTCATGAACGTGGCAATGATGCTGGTGGGTGTGGAAGATCATGAAGGCTGACCATGGAATTTGGGTGGATTTTTTGCGGGCAAAATATTGTCGTTTGAAGGAGATCACTACAAAATTGAGTCCCACACCAACGAATTTTTTGTACGGCAAAATCAAAAACAGCATGCAATTTTTTTTCCCTGGGCCATATCCCCGGTGGCTAACAAATCTCGCACATAGTTTTCCACCATGGTAGATCCCATAACGATCGATAATTACAATGTGGTAGGTGGTCCGATGGACCGACGCTTCTTAATGCCACAGTAGTTCAGAGGCAGAAATTACATCTCCCTAGATTCATCTTGAGGGTTATACTGGGTCAAACCATGTAGATTGGTCAAGTGTGTGACACTACTAGTGTGGCCCACCACTACGGAGGATCAACTTTATGTTCGCACTGACTATACTCTTTACTACTCCGATTACTCTGCTTAAATATCCACCGGAGAATCTTCAGCGGTGTGCACCTACACCAGAGGAGGAGGCACTCATGGCGATGAAGGTGACGCTGGAGCGCAAACCACATGAAATCACACATCTGCGTGCTGACGGTAAGGTAAGTTTCTTTTATATAATTGGAGTTTTCTTGATTTTGGTTGTTTTCAACAATCTCACCACCTGAAGAAAAAATGTGGAGATTTTTTTATTGTTGTGGCTCAACTACAAATTATGCACGGTTGGACGTAATCTCGTCCTTGGGGCTGCAGGTCCAGAAGAAAAAAAAATCTGAAGTCGTATGACATACGACAACAAGAACACCGGTCGCAGGTTTCTTGGGTGCCACTACAAGCACCCGAAGTTTACCTTCATAAATTTGGTAGATGATCTTAGCCGTCCGGGCATGAAAGTTTTGATGAGGCATATGTGGACAGATGCGCTTGACAGGGAAAACAACATATCGCAAGCCGGATTGGACAATAGAATTGCTGAAGAAAGAGAAAAAACAAATCACCGGGTGACGCCTGGGATTGGAAGCCTTAAGGCAGAGTGTCAACATCTCTGGGAGGTGATGACATAAAGTTTCTTATCAGTAGAAGTTTTTAATTGCTTATGGATAATTAATATACACTTCTTTTGCATATTTTGCAATGCACTATATGCATGTTTAATTAGTATACTCTTATTCTTAGATGTAATTGATAAGCAGCTTCAATAGCGCTTCATGTCAGATTACCCGGTGCTTATTTCTAGTATTTTGAGCGTCATCATGTTAGTTAGCAGGGGATGCATGTAAAATACATACATGAACTTTCTAGTTTATTGTGTTAAAATCACTATTAGTATGCAACTTTTTATTATATTTATTGGTACTAACCTATTAATAGTTGCAAAACTGGACAGGTTCTTGATTTATATTTTGTTGTGTAATAAATAGGCAAATATGGAAGGAAATCTCTCATTACGGTGAAATCTGGAGTTTTCCGGAATCTGTCCCTGCAGAAAACTTCTCAAAGAATTCCACGTAAACCCCTGAAGATGACGTCAAATGAAAAAATTGCAAACCGCAAAGTTGTAGGAAATTTTCTCCTCATTCTTCTAGATATAACATTATTTCCAAAAGGAATACTGAAACTCATTCTAAACCCCAATTACTGCGGAGTCCAGATGCAATTTCAGGATTCCAAAAGTTGGTGATGTGATTGACACAAACTTTTGCCATATTTGATGGATTCGTCCAAGACATAATTTAATGGACTCATAAAGGACATAGGGGAGTATTAGGAAGGTTTTAGTGGTTCCTAAGAGCCCTTGGATCAAAGGGGTATCAATCCCATAGCCTAGATTGCATCTCCACCTTTATATATTGAGGCAAAACCATATGTTTGTAGGAAGCCACCCATAGTCACGAAAATCCTCCAGCTTGGCAGCCGCCAAGGAGGGGGAGTAGCTCCTCAAGATCAGAACCATGGCCAAGGAAGAAGAAGGGGCAAGGGGCCTCCTCCACACTGGCGCGCCTCTCCCCCATGGGGAGGCTCATCTCCATCACCCTCTACATCAACTCTCCATCATTCCTCATTGTAATATCTTGTTATGATGTATGATGCAATATATTGTTTTTCCATGGTCTATTGTATCCCTATGTTGATGTTTAAATAGTGACTTGTTTATGTCAATTATGATATAGTTTGTTGTTAGTTGCATACAAGTATATGTTATCTTGTTGTACTATCATATGAGCGAACACATATGTTGCGGGATGCATAAGGTTGTCACTGTTGCATGTTGATAGGCCTAGGGATAAGCGGAGTTTGATAGAAACCGAATCTTAAGTTTTAGAGATACGTGTTGTATTAATTCATGGTTAATTAACGGGGTTATTATCATGGGTAACTTAAATCTAAATGTGGTTGTTGGACTTTATGTCTTAATAATTCCCTTGTTTGCTCTTAATTAGCCTTGGGATCAATCACTAGGGTGTATTTGCTCATGTATATGGCTGCACCTATTCATGGCTTCTCCTTAAAGAAACAATAAAAAGACTATCTTTATGCTTCACTGATTGTGACAACCAACCAAATGATATAGCAATTTTCCTAAGAACCTGCTCCCTTGGGTTGTCCGCCTCCACTTCACTAGCTCCATTTTACTTGCACTAGTTTACCTATAGTATTTGCTTCCAAAAACTTTTCTGTTTTCTAGTTAGTACCAAAAATAGCCACACACATTATAGTTTCTAGATTTGTATAGAAGGCCATATAAGTGGGTTCTATGGCTTTAGATAATAGATAGTTTACCTTCAACTTCTCGTCGGTTCGACACTCAAATACTTATCAAATTTTACTAGGTAATCCCTTGCACTTAGGGTTATTAATAGGTTATATTGTAATAAATCGATAGCTGAAAGCGTGGGCCACAAATACTACCACGGTGAGGCCTTCTGAGAAACCACGGTTCATAGAGCTTAATAACATACTTAGTGCCCATAAAACAAACTCTTACGTACCTAAATATATTTTCATATATAATAGAGGGCACTTGCCCCACATTCCAAAAACTCACTCCGCCGCACTCCCCACCCAACTATGAATCCTAGATCCCGTGCACTCGTCACTCAAATAGGAACCCTTGATCTCACACAATACCTCTCTCTAGTATGATTCGTGGATTCGAGGCTCCACATTTCCAACTCCCCAATACATATTTGTCCAACCGTTTCTCCACTAGTCCTTTCGCCTAACATTCTCAAGACACACAAGAAAATGTTCTTACTCCCATCTAGAGATCGCAATTTGTTTCATTTTGGTACTTTATTCTTTTTTTAAGTCGCGCTTCTCTTCCTTTCAGATCCAACATGAAGATAACAGGCAAAACCAACTCACAAAGGTTTGTGGGCTCACCAGCAAGGTCATTAGTGTACGACGGCCAGAGAATGGTGGCCATAACCTCCTCACGGAGGACAACCAGCGGGTCATCGCTGTAGTCCTCAACGCTTGGCCAGTTGTCGATGTAGAAAAATAACTAGGAATTTTTCCATAATTAGTGTGAGTTAGGTAGTTAGAATTGTTGTTTTACCTATCTCAATGGTATGTAAGGAAATATAATTATCTCTCTTAATGATATTGAAATTACCATTTCAATGGAACATACACACTAATTTTCAGCACTAATTGTGATTAACATTTCTACCACCGAATGCAGCATTAAACAAGGCAAAAATAATATGGAGGCCACTTCTAGCACTAGGGGCGTAAACAGAAAGGAAAATTTCTGCACCGAAACCGGCGCCAAATCTTTTTTGAGGTATCCATATCCGATTTTAATGAATCTGACGTATAAGAATATCCGATTCCGAACAGGTTCTCCGGATACGGGATAGGATATGGTATATCAAATAGCATGCGGATATGGATTATCGGAAATTTAATTAGAATAATCCGAATGTTTTAAACCGGGTAATACGATTTTTAAGTACAAAGCCAAGGCCAATGTTGTTGGTAGTTATTGAGTTACCAAATTCATTTAGCGAGCATGTTTAGCTCTAAATTTCTATCAACACTTGATTTTTAGGGCATTGTGTCTTTTTTTTCTGAACTACATAAGACTGAAAGTTTAAAATGTCTCTCAATATTTGCAAGAACCACAAATATCTACCAATGAGAGTATATATCTGACTATTTTTGTTTCCGGTCCGATTCCTCCCCATTTTCGATTCGAATCCATAGTCCGGCATATCCGCATTCGAATCTGAAACCGATCATTATCCATTCCGGTCCGAATCTGAGAAAAATATATGGTAAAGGATATGTTATGAGCAAAATCTGATCCGATCCGTTTACACCCCTATTCTTGCATGACCGGGCTGAGCTATTTATGTATATTGTGTTGTAGGTGTGTTATGCTATCATAACTATGTTACTTTTCTTGTTTTCGTTATGCATTGTATCAAACTTAGTGATGGTTGGGACTTCAGTAATTTAAAGCTGGCTCAGCTTGAACCTTTGGTGTAAGAGAAGCCAAACCTAAACACACCAATAAACTAGAAAACTGACGGCATCCAAGGAGAGATGCCGGACACACAATCGCTGGTGCTAGAGGCACTGCCAAAGTGAGGACATATAGGTTGGGGATGAGGTTATTCTTACCTTAGGATATCACCGCCATTTCATCATACTTAAGAAGATACTGGAAAAACCTATATAAAGAACGAAACCGTCCTGCCGGTGAGAGCCCACATGGTTTGCCGCTCCTCTAATGCCCCAAGACTACTGGAGGTGGGACAGACCGGTGGCGTATCCTGCAAGGGAACCCTAGATTGGTTTTTTTGTCGCCTCTCTCTCCCCCTGGGCAATAGTATTGGACTATTGGTTTGTTTAACAAAATATTTTTTTTGGTTCACTATGATTTTTTTTTTGACAATCAATACCACATATATTTAAAATATAAAATAGTACATGGTAGAGATACATGAGCTCCATGAGCTGTCCTTAGCAATTACAAAATAAAGTCCAAAAAGGAAATCTTGGAGGTATTCAAATTCTTTCTTCTTCCATGATATAATCTTGTACTTTTCTGAAGGCCGAAAGCAAATACCAAACCACAAACCCGTAAATAGCAACGAAGGTTCCCTCATTATAATTTGAGCAGATGCCAAGGCCACGTGCACGCGCGCAACCATTGAGGAAGTTAATCAACATCGGCAAGAGTACCAATATTAGTAAGCCATGGCAAAGTAACCAGACAGCCTTGTCAACGTCGCTGGGAAACCGGGAGTACGAATCACCATTGTCGAGGACGTAGAAGCCGGGACAAATATTGCGAAGATCCATACCTAGAAAACTGTAATCTTCCAAAACCACCATTAACATCGAGAAGGAGATCTTGCTGTCGAAAGCGAAGAGTTAAAGATTACTTATTGTAGACGATGTCATCTCAATTGAAGCGGACGTAAAAAATAAGATGACTACCAAATCTCTAAAAAAATACTACTATTATAAAAAATACTCCACACATAGATCAGGTTTCCCACCCCTCCAGATGTCGGCAAGGCCGGCCGGAGGAGGGACAACCGACCTATAGAGGAGGCGGAGGTGGAGCGGCGCTAGGTTTAGGCGAAGGCGGCTGTTCTGTTACGCGCGTGGGGCTAGGCTTATGGTGCCCTATGATCTTGATTTGTCTATGGGGTAGTCATGGACGATGCGGATATTACATTCCAATAATCACCACCAATAGTTGCTGGATCGAACAAAATGCGTTCTTCCTCATTTATGCGAATTGCAAACAGTTAGGATCACTAATGTCTAGATATTTCTCACTTCACTTCAGTAACAGTTCCTACATGATCAGATACGCCCTCTCTATCGCCCCCGCATGAACTGCAGCATTTATAATATCTCGGTAGCTGTACAGTAGGAATACTGGCAAGTGAACACTAACGTAAGGGATACAGTAATACTGGTGGCTCATGCTCCAGGCAGCCAGCTTATCCGCGACACTGCAGGGTTGCTGTCACTCGTGACACAATGACCCATCACCACCGGGATCGAGATCGACGGCGGCCGGCCCGGCACCAATCGAAGCAGATGAAACACGGGACCTATCTATGGATTCTACCTACTAAAAAGCGAGCCACTACAGACCGATGGATGGGCCAATCCGCGTAAAGATTTGTAGCACAATGTATAGGACTAGGCATTTCCAGCAGCCAAACACAAATCTTTACAATGTATAGGAACGGGGTAGTTCGTTTTGGTCTGCGGGAACACCAGGATCGGAAAACCCAGCTCAGGGGCCTGACGCAAAGGGACCGAGTTGTCCCCTCGCGTGTCCTCACGCTCCTACCCGGGTCTCGTCCTTCATCAACATAGGAAACATAATCAGGATTTTTCATTAATATTTGGCAAAAATGATCCATCTTCACAAAGAAGGTTAACCAAAACTACGATCACGCGTTCTACCATGACCGGGCTACTCGCAGTTGCGCGGTCTACATAGTCGGGGGCCTGGCGCAAGCCCTAAGCCTCGCGGTACTGTTGCATGTTGTGCCCTCCATCTCGTCATGGTGGTACCTAGCAACGGACATGATCTCTTCCTTGTCGCGATCACGATGGCCGTCCTCCTACCTCCCGCGCGTCTGGCGATCCGCCATAGTAGTGACCCAATGGGATATCTTTGCCAGCAGCTCCACCTCCATGTCGGAGTCGTAGAGCCTAGCCGGTCCCTCGCTACCACCTCGGTAGCCTGCTCCATCACCGTGGCTGCTTGCTCCATCTCCCGCTTCTCCCAGTATACCCATGGCTGCTGGCTGCGCCGCGCCTCCAACACCGCGTCGGTTGCCGCGTGGTGGGCTGCCTCTATGGACCCTTAGGCAGTATGGTGCCTGGACGCCCTCATGTCGGGCACCGAGCTGGCGAGCGACCTCCTCGTCATCATCATCGCCTAGGTCATCGAGCTTGTCGAGGTCGTCGCTCTCCCAAGCGTCAACTGTGGGTTGCTAATGCACCCTCAATCCTTGCTAGCTTCGCTAGCACTGAACGGCCCGACCCAAACGGAGCCAAGTGGATACCAAAAGTGTCCCTAAAGATTTGACTAGAATGTCCCTAAAGATTTGACTTTTGCTAGGACAACATGAAAATGTAATCCATGTGCCGGAGTCTCCCTAAAGATTTGACTTTTGCTAGGACAACATGAAAATGTAATCCATGTGCCGGAGTCTCCCTAAAGATTTGACTTTTGCTAGGACAACATGAAAATGATTTTTTTTGTTCCTGTTCTTGTTTTTTTTTTGTTCTTGTTTTGGTTTCCTTATGTTTAAGTCGGGTTTCATATGTAGCCTACCCAACTTGTTTAGAAAAAAATGTTATGTTTTTGTTATTGTCCAAAATGCGTAGGAAAACACGGGGCCTTCGGCCCATGGTCCATCGGCCCACTCGGCCGGATATATAGCAAGTCGTACGGCAATGTGGTGCTTGCCGCTGTCTGTCGTCGCCTTTGCCTGTGCCTAGCGCTCTACCTACAGGAAAGCGCGACCGTTTGGGCTTCTTGTCTATGGCTTGTGCCCTGCCTGCCACCGGCCGCCAGTGCACGTACGCATCACGCATTCCGCACGCACACCCGCGTTCAAAAAGGCGCCCATATCTTCCTGCCTGCACCACCACTATCGCTGTGTGCCTTGGCGTGGCAGGAGCTATCACAAGAACCAGTGTTCAACAAGCTACCCATGTTCCACGTACGTTCAGGAGTAAGAAACAACCTACTACACTACGCTGGCTGCTATGCTAATGTTTAGTTAGTAAATTAGACGTATGTAATGTATGGCTAGCTGCTACTGCCTACGGCTGGCTTTAAGCCGTTTAATTTGGACGCAGCGTGTTCTGCCTGCGCGGTCGATGGAGAGCTGAACTGTGTCACTCTCGTGCGCCGTGCACTAGCGCAAGAGCATAGTACGGAGTAAGTTCGTGCGAGCTCTAGCCGGCCCATAGCGCGCGGCTGCAACTTGGACGAGCGACGTGTGTGCACTCACCGCGTAACCTTACCTGCAGTGTGCCCTAGCCCATGTCGCGCGACGTCTCGTCTCCTACGCCGTACTAACGATTATACCGACCACGGGGCGCAAGACGTGTTGCGGGGTTCGGCTACTCATGTTTTTATAAGCAAAAGAAGATGCTCACATCTACGTACATATACTTTAAACAGAATGCTCTAGCCCAAATTAATAACGCCAACATTGGCAATGGAAGGATACAAAGTGCCATAAAGCAAAACCATGTACAAAGAAACATAGTGGGTACAAAACACAATTCAAGTCGGGCCAAAGAAAGTTTGGAGAAGAGGCGACGCCACCTGCAGAAGACCGAGCAGCCAACAATGGGGAAAGGAACGACCATATCGGCATGAGAATGTCAGCACGACAATACACACACTCCATCATAGAAAGGTGGTGCTATCCCCTTTGACCAGTGGTGAGAACCTGAGATCCGATGCGAACAATCAGTCGAAGGAGCGGAGCGCGGGCGCATCCCCGGCAGCCAGGAGCTCTGTTGAATATATTAGCAATTTTCCCCATGATTTAATCAAAGAAAACAGTAGATAAACATGACTAAATAGTTTGAGATTAAACTAGTCATGCAAATCACCATAGAGTAAAGGAGAAACATGTCTAAATTGATTGATAAGAGCAATATGTTTGCTGATAATGAGCCTGAACTTGTTGCTAGGAGAAGAAAGAAGATAATGATCTCATATAAGGAAGGCAAGAACACATACGGTCCAGAAGAGGAACCAGCGTTGACGTTGTCGCCGTTGAGAGCCATGTCGCTGAAGAGGTTGCTGATGTCGGGGAAGTCGTCGTTGGGGAAGTAGTCGTCGGCCTCCGTGTCGATGTTGAAGCCAGCAGTCGCGGTAGAACGCTCCCAAAAACCTTATCGCCTCTCTCCGTACAGGATCACAAGAGACGGGGTTCCGGAGGCCTGTTGTCCCGTCCAGCGGTGCACGCCGGTAGACGGGATGGAGAAGTCTTGAGCGGCGGCGCAAAGCTGGAGTGGTAGGCGCATATGGTGATGTGTCTCGTAGTGTGTCTCTGGAGAGGAGCGACCTCTTTTATAGGCACAGAGAGAGGAGCCGAACAAGTCACGCGAGGAGATGAAACGAAGGGTCAGGGAGGTGAACCGAACAGGCAGCAGTCGAAGCTGAACAGCCTACGTATTCAAAACCCACTGAAAAACGTTTCAGTTTCTAGCATCTGTTCATATACCCGTTCATGAGTGGCAAAAAGAAAGAGAAAGAGGCTCTCGGCTCGAGGCATTCCCGCAAACCGCGGCACGACGTGTCGTGACGAGGCGAGCGGCGTCGTCGGCTCCTATTTCCTCCTATTATTTCTCTCTTACAAACGGTAAGAAGAGCTCCCCTTATAAGCTGCTCCAACTCTTCTTCAACTAGCAATGTGGGACTAAACTTTTGTCCCACCCCTGCCATGCATGAATGGGCCATGTGGGCCTCTAGGATTTATTAGGAATTTCTGGAATATTTATTGTATTGGTCCAATATGGGCCAAAATTCCAACAATCCCCCACCAGATCCTAGAGGCACATAGAATTTGCCTTTGGTTCCAAAACATTGTTTTATATACCGGTACTATAGCGAAGACTGTTAAGTTGAACTTTCACCAGAACTTATGCTACACTAGACTGCTACTTGAACAGTGGACTAAGCCTTGAACTGCAAGTTTTCTGCTAATCTAGCTTCACAAAGAGCCTTGACCGGTACTAGGCCGTCGCAGGGCTTCCCCGCGGGTGGAGCTTATGCGTCATACTCCATGGCCTTTCATGAGTTTATTAGAAAGCACCCAACTCTCATAGGTTGCGACATTTTAACAACCAAACTCATATAGGTGTGTTCTTCAACGGATGTTCTGCAGGACAACATCTGTGCTTAAATAAGCAACTTAGAACACATTAAGATAAATCAGCCTACCGTGCAGATTAGGAAAGTATTGCATCTTTTACGGAGTGGTATCATACAAGGAGTAAGGATACTTTCCTCTCGGTTGACATACAGCTTGTCTCCCAGTTCTAATTCACGGGATCTCCGATCACATAGAATGGGTTACCACTGTGGACAACTTAAACGGTGGGTCTCATACCCATCTCCTTTGATGCATTATCTATCACGTTACGTGATAGACCCTTTGTGAAGGGGTCTGCCAGTTTCTAGACGTATGGATATAATCCAATGCAATAACTCCAGAGTTTCTCATTTTTCTGACAGATTTTAATCTCCTCTTCACATGCCTTGATGACTTCATATTATCCTTAGAACTGTTAACCTTGATGATCAGTTTGATTATCACAGTTCATTGGGATAGCGGGTATTGGTTTCTCAACCACAGGTAAGTTCATCAAGAGTTCACAGAGCCACTCTGCTTCAACAGTGGCTGTGTCTAATGCTGTGAGTTCTGCTTCCATTGTTGACCTCGTTAAGATGGTCTGCTTGCAAGACTTTCAAAAAACAGCGCCACCACCAAGTGTAAATACATATCCACTAGTGGCCTTAATCTCATCAGCATCAGAAATCCAGTTTGAGTCACTATAGCCCTCTAGTACCCTCGGATACCCAGTATAGTGAATGCCATAACTCGCAGTGCCTTTTAGATAGTGCACCACTCTTTCAAGAGCTTGCCAGTGATCATCGCCAGTATTTGAGACAAATCGACTAAGTTTGCTCACAGCAAAGGCGATGTCAGGCCTCGTAGCGCTATCCAAATACATAAGCGAGCCAATAATCTGAGAATATCTCTGAGCAGTCGCTTTATTCTTTCTAAGCAGCACACTAGGATCATAAGGCGTTGGACAAGACTTGCAATCGCTATACCCAAAACGACTCAAGATCTTTTCCACATAGTGAGATTGAAGCAGTGTAATCCCACCATTTTCATCCTTCAACAGCTTGATGTTTAAGATTACATCAGCTACCCCAAGATCCTTCATCTCAAAGCAGCGAGATAAGAAATCCTTGGTCTTCTTGATGATATTCAGGTTGGTTCCGAAAATCAGTATGTCATCGACGTACAAGCAAAGAATGACTCCTTCGCCCCCACCATGGCGATAGTACACACATTTATCAGCTTCATTTACAACAAAGCCTTCAGCAGTTAAAGTTCTTTCGAACTTCTCATGCCACTGCTTAGGTGCTTGCTTGAGACCATATAGAGACTTCAACAATTTGCACACCTTTCCTTCTTGACCATTTACTACAAATCCATCTGGCTGGTCCATGTAAATTTCCTCATCCAACTCTCCATTTAGGAAAGCTGTCTTAACATCCATTTGATGAATGAGAAGACCGTATGAGGGAGCCAGTGATAGTAGTACTCTAATGGTAGTCAATCTAGCTACAGGTGAGTAAGTGTCAAAGAAGTCTTCACCTTCCTTTTGTGTATAACCCTTGGCCACAAGCCGTGCCTTGTACTTTTCAATTGTACCATCAGGCCTAAGCTTCTTCTTAAACACCCATTTACATCCTACGGGTTTGCACCCATAAGGACGATCAGTGATCTCCCAAGTTCCATTAGCCAAAATGGAGTCCATCTTATTTCGGACAGCTTCCTTCCAGTAGTCATCTGGAGATGCATAGGCTTCTGAAATAGAAGTGGGAGTGTCATCCACGAGATACACAATGAAATCATTACCAAAGGACTTCGCAGTCCTCTGTCTCTTACTCCTTTTAGGAGCTTCATTGTTGTCCTCCTCCAGATTCTCAAGGTGTTCTATCGGAATGGTGGATTCAGGAATTGAAGCGAATTCCTGGATAGATGTACTAGGCATCCCCTGATTCGATGAGCTAGGTATATCCTTCATGGGAAATATATCCTCAAAGAAAGTCGCATCATTCGACTCCATGATTGTACCAACATGCATGTCGGATACCTCAGACTTTACTATCAAGAATCTATAGCCAATGCTATGAAAAGCATAGCCCAGAAAAACACAATCAGCACGGAGGAAGTCCCTGCGACCTGATAAGAAGAAAACATGGAGATATCAGCACAAACGTGTACATTGGCACTTGTGTCAATCCACCATTCAGGAGAATGACATATTGAAAGGACAATAGGAAATATACCATACCCAGCATCCTTCATCTCAGTGTCTCCAATGACAACATTGGCAGTCTTGCCGCCCTTTCCTTGCGACGCTTGTCAAAGCGGTTTGGGCAATTGGGAGCCCAATGATCAGGATCACCACAGACATGGCATACTCCTTTCTTCTTATCGGTCTTCCTTTTGAAATTGGTAGACTATGAGGCCTTGTTCTTCCCATCAAATTTTCCTTTGCCATCATACTTGTTCTTGTTCTTGGACTTGTAGGATTAGAAGTTCTTCTTCTGTACCAAGTTGGCACTAGAACCTCCCTCAACACCTCGAGCACGTGTGTCCTTTGCCCTTGCCTTTTCTTCCACGTCAAGAGACCCAATGAGATCCATAGTGGAGAACTCTTGTCTCTTGTGCTTCAGAGAAGTAGCAAAATTCCTCCATGAAGGAGGAAGCTTGGCAATGATACCTCCGGCAATAAACTTGTCCGGCAACACACAAGTGAACTGCTCAAGTTCCTTAGCAATGGACTGTATCTCATAAGCCTGCTCAACGATGGAGCGCTCATTAGTCATCTTGAAGTCATAAAACTGTTCCATGACATACAGTTCACTGCCCGCATCCGAGACCCCAAACTTGGCCTCGATTGCGTCCCACATATCCTTGCCCGTAGAGATGGACAAATACGAGTCAACAATGTTCTCGCCAAGAACGCTGATGATAGCACCCCTCGGAAGGGTGTCGACATCCTCAAAAGCTTTCTCCTCGGGGAGTAAGCTCTCCTTCAGGCTTGCCCTTAGTGGCGTCAAAGCATCTCATGGTTGTAAGCCAGAGAATAGCTCTCGCACGCCACCTCTTGTAATTCACGCCCTCGAAAGGAGGAGGCTTAAGAGATGATGCAAAGCTAACCGGGGAATAATGCCTATAAGGTTTTTGGATTGTTGAATATATTAGCAATTTTCCCCATGATTTAATCAAAGAAAACAATAGATAAAACATGACTAAATAGTTTGAGATTAAACTAGTCATGCAAATCACCATAGAGTAAAGGAGAAACATGTCTAAATTGATTGATAAGAGCAATATGTTTGCTGATAATGAGCCTGAACTTGTTGCTAGGAGAAGAAAGAAGATAATGATCTCATAAAAGGAAGGCAAGAACACATACGGTCCAGAAGAGGAACCAGCGTTGACGTTGTCGCCGTTGAGAGCCATGTCGCTGAAGAGGTTGCTGATGTCGGGGAAGAAGTCCTCGTTGGGGAAGTAGTCGTCGGCCTCCGTGTCGATGTTGATGTCAGCAGTCGCGGTAGAACGCTCCCCAAAAACCTTATCGCCTCTCTCCCGTACATGATCACAAGAGACGGGGTTCCGGAGGCCTGCTGTCCCGTCCAGCGGTGCACGCCGGTAGACGGGATGGAGAAGTCTTGGCCGCAAAGCTCGGGAGTGGTAGGCGCATATGGTGCTATGTCTCGTAGTGTGTCTCGGAGAGGAGCGACCTCTTTTATAGGCACAGAGAGAGGAGCCGAACAAGTCACGCGAGGAGATGAAACGAAGGGTCGGGGAGGTGAAAAAACGTTTCAGTTTCTAGCGTCTGTTCATATACCCGTTCATGAGTGGCAAAGAAAGAGAGAGAGGCTCTCGGCTCGAGGCATTCCCGCAAACCGCGGCGCGACGTGGAGCGCGCGTGTGGTCAGCTCCTATTTCCTCCTATTATTTCTCTCTTACAAATGGTATGAAGAGCTCCTCTTATAAGCTGCTCCAACTCTTCATCAACTAGCAATGTGGGACTAAACTTTTGTCCCACCCCTGCCATGCATGAATGGGCCATGTGGGCCTCTAGGATTTATTAGGAATTTCTGGAATATTTATTGTATTGGTCCAATATGGGCCAAAATTCCAACAAGCTCTCCCTAGAGCTCATGACCATGAGTCCCCCGTGCGATCCAACCAACTGAAAGTAATGCCTCACCGCTGTAGCCCCACCTCTGCAAGAAACAAGAAGTAAATTCCACCACACATTCTCCAAGGAGCAGAACACCATGGATTCGAATGCGCGATCTTCAGGAACTTCACGACATCATAACGCCACCATCGCCCGATCCATTGGGCCATGTGTTTTCATCCCTAGCACCAAGGAGAACGGAGAGAAGCCATAACAACGCCCTCAAAAAGGGATGACGTCCATTCGCATCACCATCGCTGGCCCATGAATTACTCGCTAGGTTTTCCCACCGCAAGAACGCTCGATCTTTAGAGAACATCACAGAACACAGCCCAGACGTACCACGCTCCACGATGTCTACACCTGAGACAGTGGTCCGCTTGTAACGACCATGCTCCCACCACCTAGGGCAGCAGTCCCGACATCCTAACTCTGCACACCACCAAACTAGATGGAAAACAGAGCAACACCGCCACCCTTATGACCCCCCCCAAAAAAACCCGCCAGTAGGCACACACCTACCCAGCATCGGCATGCACAACACATGCCTCATCCCGCTTTGAGGGTGCCACTTCCTACTCGATGTCAATCTATGGCCATGATGGCTGCCTCCATCGCCAGGTCTGATACCAGAGAAGACGATGGGCTACATAGGGCTTGGGGCCCTGACCACGATCCAAGGGCTTGAGACGATCGGGAATGGCCACGGTCGCGTGTCCCAACACCATCCTCTCTAAGGCACCAACACCACTGCTTGCAGGGGACTGCTTTGTCGGCCTGCAGTGACGCATCTATTGTCTTCCTCCATCCAGGTCGAAAGTGCATGAGGAGAAAAGGCCTCACCGTAACCATCTACCACGCGAGCGAATCCCGACAGCGGCGAGGGATGCGGAGGTGCCGCTTGGGTTCTCCATGAGAGTCACAAGTTGGATGATGCAGGGTACGAGGGGACGATGAAATGTCAGGTCGACGCCGATACACTCGCCCTATCCCTATGAGCACTTTCGAAAAATTGAGTTGGCGGGTTGAGTCTTGTGATTGACTATGTCACGTATGCCTCGCTATCGATGAAAACGTCGCGCTAGAGGTACAACCAGCCTTTCTAACCATTCAATCTCATGCTGGTTCTCGTTAGTCAACTATGAGAGAGTTTTAGCTAGACGGAAAATTGTTTGGCGCTTCGTTCTGCTCCGTGCGCTCCATGTGTAGTAGCTCTCGGGTCTGAAGTCTCGACGTACATACTTCATCGTGATCACCAAGATAGCTAGATCGCCGCCATTTATCTACACGTCTCTGTCCATTTATCTATATATGATGTATCTACCTGTACGCAATGTACATCCCTGCGTGTGGCTCGTATGCCACTAGCAATGATATGGCCGCGAAAGATAGATTACGGCTGGAAATTGACCGGCGCAGCTAGGCGGCCGCGATCGTGGTGTTCAACTGAATCGGACATGTGGCAGCGCGTGTACGTGTATGTCTACCTGTGTACCGATCTGTACCGGCTAGTGGGGGCAGAAAGCAATCGACGGCGACGGATCGGATGGCACTTGCGCTACGCCCGATCCATCCATCAGTGCGTCTGTCGTTTGACATTCGAGTTCAAAAGGGTGACAGGAACCAAAAATAATTTCTCTCCCAGCTCGACCCAGGACTGGTTTACGTACGTGTTTACTTGAGATTAGTCTCAGCTAGCTAGCGCGTACTAGTCCGCTGTAGAATTCGGCAGCTAGACTGACTCCTGCATCACCCTTTTGAACTTGGCCACATGCATTAATCTATGAGCATGCGTGCAGAAATGTAGGAGAGGAGAAGAAAGAAGAACTCAGAAGTGTGATTGGTTCCTTGATTAGACTGTACTTCATATTTCTGGTCCGTGATCAACTTATGCATATGTCTGCCCATGGCAATCTGATCGATGGTCCATGTGTCATGCTATCGTGCCATCATACCTAATCATCACGCCATCTCAAGCCTCAAGGTCAATGTACTCTCCATTCGTCGAGTGCTAAGAGCATGTCCAACAGGCGCGGCAAAACGCGCGAGCGGCAAAAAAACCGCCAGTTTGGCGCGCGCGGGCGCCCGCGCAACCTCCAGCGGACGCGGAAAAAAGGTGCGCGCGGAAAATATTTGTCGCGCTCGGGCATTTGCGCCATCCCGCGCGGGAAACTTGCCGCGTCCACTGCCGCGCGCGCTATAAAGGCGAAGTGACGCGCGCACACCAACCGCTGAAGTTTCCGCCAGTCTCCACCTCCGTCTCTCTCTCTCCCTCTCTCCACCGCGTGTCTATCTCCCGCGCCGACGCTCCGCCTCCGCCGGCAAGATACCTCCGCGCCGCCGCTCCGCCTCCAGCTACTGCGGCGTCCGCGCGCGGCCGAGCGGCCGCTTCGACGCGGAGATCCGACTCACGCATGAGGCGGCACGGGCCTACGACGTTGTCGCTGGCGCCTCGGCCAACCCGCCACCAAATGAACTTCAACGATGTTTGGACGCGCGAGCAGGCGGAGATGCTCGCCGCCATCTCCGGCCGTCCGACCCGGCGGCGGCGCGCGCGCGCAGAGCTCGAGCAGCGCTGCGCGTGGCGGAGCGAGACAGACGCCCGCGCCTCGAGTGGGCGCGCGCGTTCCGGGGACGTCGCCGCCATGGAGGCATTTTATTCAGGAGCACAAGGGAAGGCGGCGGCGAAGAAACCAAGACAGCGGGCGCCTGAGTCGGCGGCGAGGAAGCGGAGAGGGCGGAGAAGGTGGCGCGGAGGCGAAGAGGCGAGAGAAGAAGAGAGGTGCGGGACCGTCGACACATCCCCCTCTCCTGTCCTCCTTTGAGTGGACGACCACTCCGGTCTCCGACACGACTCTGACTAGCGGATCGTCGGACTTCGAGTGGGAGGACTCCGAGTAGTTTAGTTTAGTTTAAATAAAATGTCGGTATTTGTCGAATTTTAATATATTTCGTAATTTTCCTCGCAATTTATTTGATTTGGTTGATCCGTTTGAAACGATATACGAAAACTAGCCGTTCGCGTGGCCGCGCGCGCTGTATTTTAGCGCGTCCTAAGGAGGTCCAATTTTACCGCTCGCGCAAGCGCTGCATTCTGGCGCGTCCGGCGGAGCAAAGTTTGGCCAAGCTCGCGGCAAATATTTAAAACGCGTCGGAAGGGAGGTATAGCGCGCCGAAATTTTGCGCGCGTGTTGGAGATGCTCTCGGTAATGCTGGACTTACGGAATCATGCTTACGGAAGACCCTTACGGACAGACGTGGAGAAAATTGATTGGCGTACTTCGCTAGCTCTCCTTGATTTTAGGCGCGTGACCCCTCCGGCTGATTTCCGTAGAAAATATCAGTAGATGTAACTATCGAGCTAGCATGCATCAGTGTGGTCCGTCAAACGCCAGATGTGCTACAACCATTAGTCAGCCAGTGACCCCTGACGAGGCCACGGGGGACATTCATCAAGTGGGTTTTTAAGCTGACTGATGTGCATAGCTCACCTTAGAGCTCCACTGCAATTAATCGACGAGAGGCAGATCGAGCTTTCTGCGTTGCTTCTGCGTCGTCGTCAACTTCATTCTCTCTTGCACGAGCTGCACCTGCGCGGTGTGCGTTGCAAGTTGCACGCGAAAGCTTTATCCGCACTCACGGTCACGGCGGAGACCGATCGACGAAGCACCGGCGGCGTGCAATCGGCCAATGTGCATGGAACAGTTCGTCCACATGAAGATACCATGCATGCCGGGGGAAAAGCACTTAGCTGTTCGTACTGATACTCGGTTAATTTACAGTGTGTAAACGGGTTGCAGAGAGATTCATGCACACTGGGAAAGGAACTGACACTAGCTACGAAGCTAACTAGTATCCATCCTCAGGTCATCCTGAAGATGCTTAATTAGGTGGTTATTTCAGTACGCGTGATTGATCCAGCGTGGGCCCGCTGGTTAAATCGAACCCAACAGGACAAGCAAAATGTGAAGGCGTCCTGAAGAAAACTACTGGGCTGATTTTGACGGCATCATCTCTCACGCATGCTAGCTCTAGGGAGAATAAAAACCATGTGATGTTTTGCATGTAAAAAACATGGTGGAGGGCGCTATCGGTGAAACATGTGAGGTTTGGCAGCTTGACATGTTTGAACAAAAGGGGTGATATACTGTGTATACGTTTTTGTATATAAGGATGTATTCCGCTCTTGTTTCGCAAGGTATCAAACCTAACTGATCCAATGTCTTCCGCTGCCACCACCTTGCCTGCCACTCCGATGGCCTCTGCTCCACCGCCGATTGCTTGTCTACCGGCCCCCGCGGCGATCCCACCCTTCCTTGCCTTACATGTCTATCCAATCCTCTCTCACTAAGGACGTGGCTCGGTTGCGAATATTATAAATTACCGTCCGCCCATTTTGGAGTGACGGGCACCGAATAATTTTCCCCAATTCTTAAATGGTATAATCAAACAATAGGAATGATATACCATTGGAAAGGTGACAATAGGGCACATCTTTTTCATATCTAACATTTTTTCCAAATCCGTAAGGTTTAAAACTAATTTTGAAAGTTATAAATCATGTTTTTATATACTTTTTGAGATAACGAAGATGGGTTAAATCCCTTGATTTGTTGTGAAATAGAATGGGTGATGAAATTAGACTCATACTTTACCATATAAAGCTTTTTGTGCCAACATTTGAGGTGGTTGGTGATCAAAATGATGAGATTTGCAAAATTAATTTTCGCCCCGCAAAAACAAAGTATTGAACTTTCCTCGAGATAAACTTGTACTTCTTGGGAAATGCAACTGTACTTCCCGCCACATTTTCATGAAAGTGTTCGGTCATATACGATTTTATATTATGTTTGAGGCCCACGGACACTCAAAATGCTCAGCACAACCACAAGCATCTATTACAATTACTGAGCAATTACCGGTTTCACCGAACTCAAATATGGCTTCTAAGTGGGGTTATTTTCATGGTCAAAGTTTGGTCGAATCATTTCTTGATCTTTTTCTAAACTATTTGACCATCAATCCGACCTTTGGATTGAGTGATTATTGTTGTTTTGGAATGATAAAGTCATGGACTATCTAAAAAAAAATTTATTTAAGAAAGGAGTATATATACTTCCCGTGACATGCACTTGTACAATGCACTTTGGTGTTTTTGGGTAACTTAGAATACACATTGAGCATTTAGGTAATTTAGATGATGGTATTTGCTCTTTGGATAATTTGGATTGGTGATGCAGTATTGTGCGGTTTGGGTAAAAAAAAATTGATGCAGTGTGCTTTTTTGATAATTTGCTGATGCACAATCTACGTGGTTAGGTAATTAGATGATGAAACTTGCATATATGGTAATATGATGATGCATTCTCATGGTGTTAACGAATTTCTATGATGCTATATAGCTAAAAAAAATATTTACATGATCAGTTGTGCTGAAGGGGAAATACGGATGGTGATTTGGTATATGTGGTCATGCATTAGTACATGATAATGACGAATTATATGATACCCACCAAGGTCTGATGCAATGGTAATTTTCATGCAGTGCTACCAACATTCTATCCCCATGGTTCGGAGGGAGGCAAAATTCCCGGGCATGAGAGAGGAGGCATTGTCAAGGACAATTGTCAGTTTTAGATCGCTATGTAATCATTGTAACAAATCGAGAAGCCGCCATGTGAAAGTTGGCCATCATGTCCTAACATAGAGATGATGCAACACATATCCCTTATACGCCTCAAGAAAGGAAAAACTCCAAGCAATGTTGAATTAAGAATCAAAAGAGTATAGCCTTAAGTAATTTAACATGATGTTTGAATCACAAATATGCTACCTTGAAAAAACAAGATTATCAAGGTGTCACATGAAAATTATAGCACATGAATTCACTTTATCCCTATCCCTAGTGAGGCAGCAAAAAAAAGGTAAATACCATAGTAAATCTTTGAATTTGTTGTCACTATTCAACCACTACAACCATGCTACTCCATCTAATACACACTTCTCCCCGCACATGCTCTTGCATACAAGAAGATCAGAACACGTACTTAAAAAAGGGGTACATGATATGCATCTATCAATACATCTTACACATAATAGGTTCTAATCTCATATATCAAATCATAGAAGAAAAATCAACACAAAGAATACATATATGACCATAATCATGTTTAGCGGCTCATATGGTACAAGATCTATGAAGAACAAGAGAGAAATGGATCAAACTACTGCCACAAACCCATAGTCTAGAGGTTGAATACTCCGTCTTCATCATGGTGATAATGGTGGAGACGTTGGAGAAGGTGGAGATCCCTCCGGCGGTGGTTCCGGCGAAGTTCCCCTCTCCAATTTTCGCTGGTTCTGGCCCTGTTTTGGTGTTCCGGTCTTTCTGCGGCGCTCTCCTCGAGGAAGCCTTGGAAAGTCCTTTATACTGAGGTTTTTAAGTTATACGGAGACCATGGGAGAAAGAGTGAAGCGAATTGGACAGTTGAGTAGGGAAAGAGATCGTAGGGTGGCGCGTCCCCCTTACTGGCGCACCACCGACCTCTTTTGGCCCTCCTGGCCCATCATGTGAGGTCCAAGTTCTCCAGATGCTTCTCTTGATGAAATATTGACATCCCCAAAGTTCTATATACATTTGACTTCGTTTACGTCCTTGAAAGCTAAAAATACACAAAACAGGGTTTTCCTGTCCTGCAGACTTATAACCAAAATGAAGGAGATCATTGGTAAATTCCCAAAAATCAATATAAAATATAGATATAAGATCATATATGTTGCAAATATGTGGAAATATGTGTCAACAAACTACAAAGTTCATGCATGCTTTTTACATGCATCACCCATCAAACGAACTAGGTCGGCATATCAACAATTAGACCGGTCAAGCTAAGTAAGTTGGGCCAGCCCACATACTAACTAGTCCAACCCATTTAACATCTTGATTGATCAAACCAGTTAGTTGGCCCAGACCGCATACTAAGTCGACCGATTCATTAAAGAACTTGACCAGTCAAACTAAGTCAGTTGGCTCGGCCCGCAAACTTAAGTGTGTCGCCCTGATCATCTTTGTTGGGCCTTCGTGTATAAGGCGTATGAGGCCTTGTGTGGGCATATCATCTACCATGGATTTTGACCGAGTTAACGATGTTACTGGCCATAGCATTTGCCACATGTCAGTTAGCATTATGTCAGCCCTCAACGGCCTCCCAAAAACTCTTTTGCCATGATATGATTTTTCGTGGCTAAAGATCATCATCCGCGACAGAACATAAAATTTATGGTAGAACCTTTGGAGAGTCGATATGCACAATAGAGGTTGTTTCGTCGGCTATGACTCATTAACCACGAAAAGCACCACGTAGCCTACAATCTGTGGTCGTGTTAGATAATGATTTTTTTCACTACATCTGATGTGAGCATTACCTTTCGGGTAACTAGTATTACGCTACCTCCTACGGCCCAACCAGGGGCCCATGAAGATCATCCACCAACCAAGATGGGCCGTTATGTCAGTTCCAAAGAAGGATTCTTGACGAACAAGGCAAGAAGATGAAGAAACAATGAAAGTTTAGATGTAGAACTCTTCGTAACCTAGTCGAACCCGGATAGAACTCTTGACCTGGCTCGCAATATAAGGGCCAGGAGAGGATCTGCCGAGGGACACACAATCACCGTAGCCATAACCACGACAAGCCTAGAGCTAGGTCATCAGAAAACTTAGTCTCTCGACGAGATCATAGTCGAAGCCTTCGGCTACCCTATTGTAACCCGATAGTTTCAATAATCAAGATCAGACAAGCAGGAAGTAAGGGTTTTACCTCATCGAGGGCCCGAACATGGGTAAACCTCTCTTCCCGTTTGTTTGATATCCGATGTCTCGTGTGAGCCTGCAGGATTCCGTCAACGCTAAGCCCCTAAAAGTGGGCATTGCCGAGGAGCACCCTCGTCAATTGGCAACGTCTGTGGGAACCCTGTTGGCACAAGACCCGACATCGGCTGCTTCGGCCATGTCATCAGCAACTTCATCAGCATCGCCGACATTGTCGTCGGCCCCTTCATCACCAAGCTCGGGGAACTCGATTCGATTCGGGTCCTTCAATTTCACACCGCATAGTGACTCATCTCGTCCGACGTTTTCAGATTTACAAGGAGGCTTGGGAATGACGTTCTGGACCGTCCAATACAACATCAACACCGAGGGTATCCTTTGGTTGCCCGAGCTTTTCATCTCCAACTCAGCAAGAACGCCATCTTCGTCAGCAACAGTATCAACCGCTTCAACCCCGGTCGATCTATTGACTAGATTGACTGCGTCGACAAACTCTTCACCGCCATCAACCCCCCGATCGATCTCATCTTTGCCTGACGGATCCGATGGTTCTATGTCATCCGATATGACCTCATATTACTGCTTGAACTGTGATACCAGGCACGGGTTGGGCTCAGACGACACGTTGTTCGTCTGCAGCGCCAGTTACTCTTCGGGTGAAGAAAGCATTGACAGCGCCGCCAGGACAACCACTTTGAGGGTAGCGCATCATCAGATCTATGCTATCCTCAATTCGGGTAACGGAGAAGAAGAAGAAGAAGGAGAGCGCACACCACATGCCAGTAGGCGATGCAACGCCAAAAACAGTGCCAGCAACGACGACAGCGATTACATTATTGCAGAGGAAGAGTGGGAGGCAACTCGGGCTGCCATAACCAACAATACTCGGCTCTCTTCTGGAACTTCGGTAGGAACTCTTAACGCATATCGTTCCATCTTGGAAAGGAATAGACTGCGGCTGTCAAACGAGCAAGCAAATCTCGATCGACGTTGAGTTGCTGCTGGGTCAATCTAGTGAGCACCGGAGAGCCTCGCATGCAAGTGTGTCTCGGAGCAACCAAGGTTCAGGAAGACATCGACCAAGGTTGCCTCGAATTTCGGAAGATGATGCAACGGAAATAACTTCAAACTTGTAGCAACCGCCAACCTCGCGGTTTATCTGATCAATCACCAGCCAGCACCCGAAGGGCCCGTGGCACAAGCTCATCGGGGTGCCCTGGAAAGCCTTGCGATTCTCGAAGATAAACTCGTTCCTCGAAAGGAGAAATCTACACACCAAGGTAGTGGCTCCAGGCATCGTTCGAGAGACGCTCGAGACGATATTACTCAGAGCAGGATTGATAGAGCTCGACGATGATGAGAAGCAAGAGAAGAATACGACAGTGATGATTCCGAAGAAACTCAGGATTACGACGGCAAACAGCGAGGAGCCGATTGTTTAAGCTATAAGATTCGGGAAACAATGCCACCCAAAAAGTTTAAGCCTACTCCCACTGATGCTGCTAAATATGACAGGCAGCAGGAGCTGAGATCCTGGATAGATGATTATCTACAAACTGTGATCTTGCACAAAGGAAATCAAATAGCAGCAATGCAATGCTTGCTTTACCGAAGGATTATTGAGCCACGTTGAGAGGTTTGCCAAAGGGTTCTATCAAATCATGGGAAGATTTGGTCGATGCTTTGTCAAAAACTTACAGGCAACATACAAGAGGCCCGTCGGAATCGAGGAATTACGTCATTGCCAGCAGAAGCCAAAGAGTCGATGTGCACGTACATCGGACGGTTTACCGAACTGTTGAACGCTGCCGAAGATGTTTCCGTCGACAGAGCAATTGATGCTTTCAGTGATGGCATTCAACGAGAATCATATATTGAAGAACATGGTCGAAAGTAGCCAAAGACTATCACCAAGTTGATGGAGATGCCAATAGTTGGCTGATGGAGAAGATCATAAGAAAATCGTCCGCAAGTGACGATGAAGACATGATCAGCCAGCACGACTCGGTACAATCAAAAGATCGCCGCAAGAAGGGAAAGATCGCGATACGATGATACCAACATGGTATACGCTGGATATTCAATTACGAGATGATCAGATGTGACAGACGTGATGATCGCAGGACAACAATTGTAATAATTTAGGGAATCGCGGCAACTACAAAGGACGACCTTCAGGGGTCCGGGAATTGCCTTTTACCGAGCAGGTAAATGCTCCCTATTTCGAGAAGAGAGATGAAGAAACTCACGCAAGAAATCAACCTCACAGAAAGTACCATGGCAAATATTCCTGAATATGTCGACTGGTCATCACAGAGCATCCTGTTCAGCAGAGCGGATCACCCGATGACCATCACAAAGCCAGGTCATGTTGCCTTGGTAGTTGAGGCTCAAATAGGAGGATTCAATATGAGCAAAGTGTTCAAGGATGGTGGAAGCGGATTAAATCTGATTTTCGCAGGCACAGTTAAAACATGGGCATTACAATGAAGATGCTAGAAGAATCTGATACATGTTTTCACACAGCATCCTTCCTACTTTACCGGCATATTCTCTTGGCAAGATTTCCTGAATGTTTTCTTTGGGAAACAGAACAATTTCAGGAAAGAAAGGATAGAGTTCGAGGTAGTAAATTGGGAATCGCAATACCATGCTATACTCGGAAGACCGGCTTATGCCAAGTTCATGGCTGTGCCACATTATGCATATCTCAAGCTCAAGATGCCATGCAACAATGGAACCAATATCACAGTCCATGAAAGTTTTTCTCGCTCGGATAACTGTGATCGCGTGTTTCAGAGGATTGCTGCTAAGTTCGGAATAAAACATGAAGTTATCGACTTCCCTTCTAAGCAACTGACCTTTCGAGATAAAGAGGATGACAGTATCAAGAAGTTGAAAAAGAAACCAGATGACCCTACATTGGGAGTTTTAGCGGTTGGGCCTTCGACATTTGATAATAAGGCCTCAACCGAAGACGTTTATACTCTGGCGCTTGTCGCAAGTACTCCTGATGAAATCATCGGCACCTCACCGGCTCCCTAGACAAGACCCAAGATAAGAAGGACCCTCCTCTTGCTTAAAGAAGACGAGCGGCGTTATGCATCTTCAATTTTTCTTCTTAGAATTTTTCTTTCAATAAGGATTTTTTAACCACATCGTCCTTAGTTTATCTTATTAATAAAGATTCAAGTTTCGTTTATCTAAGTATCGAATTAATTCGGGACACCCGAACAAGTTCATCAAGACTTTTTCGCATACTACCGCGAACATCGAATTCGACCCATAAATTCGATAAATAAATTCGAGGGTCGTTGTCAAAGACTATACCCGAAATTACCATCTAAAGCCTCTGAAAAATATGAGTGCTGCAATAGAAGGTAAAATAAATGGGACTTATAACAATACACAATTGTCCTTTGCTAAAGCCTCAAGACTACGCGAGTGCTGCAGATAGCAAGGATAAAAAACTATATACTTACAAACAAGACCCATGCCGGTACTTTAAACTAAAGAGGTACTAATGTGCGATGGATTCGATGGCAGGCATAGTTCCCTCGATTCGCTCGGGGGCTGTCGCCTAAACATACATCGTCGGTTGAAAGTATAGTTGGTATTGCAACAGGTTCATCAAACATGCAACATGAGCTGATCACTCAAACAATTTACTGCCGACTACTTTCATACATAGGCATCATAATACAGATGCCAAAGTATTACCGAGCATTAAGATTTGCCCTCTCAATAAAAAATCAGCCAACGGATTTTGAAGGAAAAATTAAGAAGTTATATCTAGCCAAAAAGGGGTACATATAACATCTCCAATGGATTTAAATTTATACAGATGAATCCAATGCACCCGAACAATAGGCTGCAATAAATATCGAGTACATAAGTATCATCACTACAACAGGAGTATAAATGTTATCAGGACTATTCTTCTGGATTTTTTGCTTCGTCATCTACTTTTGAACTATCTTCCAGCCTCTCAATTGCAATGGCAGCAGAAATTTTCGCCATAGCGAAAAGACGTCCTACATTACCATCGGCATTTGCAATCTCCATCAAATCAGCGGAAGGATGTTTCGAAAGCACAAGGGCAAAGGCAGTTTCGGCTCCAGTGATAAGTTGTGCACGAATTAGACTCTAGACCTTCTTGGCGTTGCTGAACTTTGACATCAAAGTCAACAAAGTCGGAGGAGTTTCATTCAAGGGAAACATCGTCTTCCATATCATCTTCAAACCAGTGTAACATTTGTCAAAGAATCGGTGCATTTGTTGCACCCGATCTTGAAATTTTGCAACAGTGGCAGCCTTTGACTGGTTCCTCCAGAAGACTTCATCAAAGCATGCTAGATTGGTCAAAGCATTTACACGTTCATGCACGTGTTGGTTCTCTTCCGACAAGTTCAAAGCGATGACTATCAAAAGCAACGACAGAGATGACATCAGAAAGATATCCTTGGTAGTATCAAAGAAGTTAAGGAAGAGGAAAATGCTTATAGTTCAAGCTTTCTGTTGCTTTTTGCAACTCAGTAAGAGCGTATTGTTCTGCGTCAGTGGCTAGCTCGCCTTTCCTCTTTATAATGGCAGCCATTGCGTGAATACCACGCATATCCTTTTCCATCTGGAGAATATGGGACTTCATACGCTGGAGCCGATCATTTTCAGAATCATCAACCGAATAACCTTCGGTATAGGAAGGTACGGGAGCCACCTGCAAGATACATCATTAAGTATGTTATGAATATGCGTAACTTTAAATGATCTTACTCACATCGGGAGCGTACATTCAAAACACCAAGAGCATTCAATTAAAATAAGGAGGTACGTACTGGCAACATTGCCAATACAGGATTCATTACAATAAAAAGACCTTTTGAAAAGGTATTGTTTGAATCAAACGAAGAAGATTAGAATTTGACAAAAAGAAGTCAAGGAGCCTAGATTTGGGTCGATAAACTTGGACCAATGGATGACTTGTTCGCCGAAACTAGTTCAAGAAGTTGCAGCGCACACTTGCGTGCTGATGATTTGTAAAGGCTTAAGTCAATATTTTGCCCATCTTGGTCCTTCGGCAGCTCCTTTGTCATTTGTTCCATATCGGCTTTAAAGCCATATCCCATCATAAGCTGGAAAGCAAGGAGAGCATCGTAGGTGCGAGGTGCGTTTGAATACCTCGATAATGTCCTTGGTGTCGACGGCGAAAGCATCCGTCAGATGTTCCAGAGTCTTCTCTTGGTTGGCCTTTGGGAAGATCATGGCATGCATCCTCGACATGACTCATTTGTTCTTCTGAAGAAGGGCTTGAATAAGCGTGGATGGATGATACGTCGCAAACGTATCTATAATTTTTTATGTTCCATGCTACTTTTATTACAATACTTGAATGTTTTATACATACTTTACAACATTATTATACATTTCCGGCACTAACCTATCAACAAGATGCCGAAGTGCCGATTCCTGTTTTCTGCTGTTTTTGGTTTTGGAAATCCTAGTAAGGAAATATTCTCGGAGATTGTGAAATCACTTGCACAGCCCGGGGGCCTATTTTTTGCAGAAGCTTCGGAGTAGGGGAAACGAAGTGGGGCCACGGCGACGACACGCTAGGGCGGCGCCGCCCAGGGGCGCGCGCGGCCCTGGTGTGTGGCCCCCTCGTGGCCTTGACCTACCCTTCCGCCTGCCAAGCCTCGCGGGTCGCGAGACCCCCAGTACCGGGGGCCACGATACGGAAAACCTTCCAGGAAGACGCCGTCGCGAATCCCATCTCCCGGAGGTTCGGAGATCGCCTCCGGCACCTGCGGGAGGAAGGGGAATCATCAGGAGGGCTCTGTATCCTCATGCCATACTCAGGATTGATGCGTGAGTAGTTCATCCTTAGACTATGGGTCCATAGCAATGGCTAGATGGTTGTCTTCTCGCTTGTGCTTTCATTGTATTAGATCTTGTGAGCTGCCTAACATGATCAAGATCATCTATTTGTAAAGCTACATGTTGTGTTTATTGGGATCTGGGATCCGATGAATATTATGTTAAGTTGATTATCAATCTATCATATATGTATTATTTTATGTTCTTGCATGCTCTCAGTGTTGCTAATAGAGGCTCTAGCCAAGTTGATACTTATGACTAAGAGGGGGTATTATGCTCGATAGTGGGTTCATGCCTCCATTTAATGTGCAGTGAGAAAGTTCTAAGGTTGTGGATGTCTTGTTTCTAGCTACTAGGGATAACATTGATGCTTTGTCTAAGGATATTTGTGTTGATTACATTACGCCATACTTAATGCAATTATGTGTTGTTTACTTAATACGGAAGGGAGTTCGGATGATAACCCGTGGAGGTGGATTATTTAGGCATAGATGCATGCTGGATAGCGGTCTATGTACTTTGTCGTAATGCCCTGATTAAATCACATAGTAATCATCGTTGATATGTATTGAATCTTTATTTGTCGATTGCTCACCTGTAATTTGTTCACCCAGCATGTTAGTTATCTTATTGGAGAGACACCACTAGTGAACTGTGGACCCGGGTCCATTCTTTTACATCTGAATACATTCTACTGTTTTTACTGTTCTTTGCAAACAAACACCATCTTCCACTCGTCACGCTTAATCCTTTGTTTTGACCAAGCCCAGGGGTGGGATTGACAACCTCAGCATTACGTTGGGACAAAAGTGCTTTTATTGTTGTGCGGGTTCCACGTTGGCGCCGGTTTCTTTGGTGTTGCGCCGCACTACATTCCTCTTAACAACCTTCACGTGCTTCTTGGCTCCCTGCGGGTTCGATAACCTTGGTTTCTTTATGAGGAAAAATCTCCAACATGCGCATCATACCTTCCTCTTGGGGTTCCCAACGGACGTGTACATTTACGCGCATCAGAATTATTCATGATTATGCTATTGTTTGTTCTTAAATTAGTTGTATCTAGTCACCATTTGAACTTTAAAGGTGTCCTAGCATTTATTTTATTTTATTTACTACTGTGTTTTATTTGCACTTAAACAAAACACAAAAAAATTAGTTGCTAGATTTACTTTATTTGTCTTGCTCTCTATATCGAAAACACAAAAAAATTAGTTACTTGTCTTTACTTTATTTGCCTAGTTGCTGTTATTATGAGTAATCCTGAAGTTGAAGTTCGTTCTTTTAAGCAACAGGGTGGAGAAAGTTTTAAAGATGCTTGGTATACTGCTACTACAGCAGAATTCCATGTTAAACCTGCTTTATTGAATCTTGTTATGAGAGAGCAATTTTTACGAATTGTTGAAATCTGATGATGTTGTTGCCCATCTTAATAATTTTGTTGAACTTTGTGAAATGCAAAAGTATAAGAGCATATACATGGTGATATTATAAAACTGAAATTGTTTCCTTTCTCATTAAGAGGAAGAGCTAAAGATTGGTTGCTATCTTTGCCTAAGAATAGTATTGATTCATGGACTAAGTGTAAATATGCTTTTATTAGTAAATATTATCCTCTGCTAAGATTATATCTTTGAGAAGTAGCATAATGAATTTTAAACAATTTGATAATGAACATGTTGCTCCAAGCATGGGAGAGAATGAAATCTTTATTAAAAATAAAAAACAAACCATAGATGCAGCTACTTGGATGATCATCAAACCTTTTATGCGGGATTGAATTTTTTTCTCCAAGGAACCTATTGGATTCATTGCTGGAGGTACTTTATGTCCATCACCTTGGGGCGGCTAACTTCATGATGATATGATGATCAATTACTCAGAATGGCATACAGAAAGAACTCCTCAAGGTAAGAAGGTAAGTTCTGTTGAAAAGAAAACTCTTCTTTGGGTGATAAGATTGATGCTATTATGTCTATGCTTGCAAATGGTAGATCTCATATTGATCCTAATAATGTTACTTTAGCTTCATTGGTTGCTCAAAGAAGAAAATGTTGATGTGAATTTCATTAAGAGCAATAATTTCAACAACAATGCTTATAAGAATAATTATGGTAACAACAACTATAGGCCATATCCTTCTAATAATGGTAATGGTTATGGTAATTCTTATGGTGATTCTTACAATAATTATGAGTGTACCCCTGGTCTTGAATCCATGCTTAAAGAATTTATTAGTACACAAACTGCTTTTAACAAATGTTTGTTGAGGAAAAGCTTGATAAAATTGATGTTCTTGCTTCTAGGTTGATAGTCTTGCTCTTGATGTTGATCTTTTAAAATTGATACCCGAGAAAGTTGAAGATGCTAGGTTTACTAAAACAAATGCCATCAAGTTAGAATTAATGATAATATTAGGATTTGTTGGCTGAATTGCATGCTAGGTAAGAATAGAAGAAAAAGAAAAACTTGCTAAAGAAAATAGTGTAGCTAGCAAAAGTATGGACTATTACCACCACTAGTAATGTTGATTCTTCACATGTTCTTGCACCTCCTACTATCAATGGTAAAATAATTGGTGTTGGCAATGTTTTTACTCTAGTGCAAAAGCGCTTTAAAACACGAAGCTGTGGCTTCTTTGTTTGTGATAAAGCGCTAAATTTTTCAAAATATTGGTGACAATAATTCCATTGATGTAGAACATATTGGTTTAGATTTTGATGATTGTCATATTACTACAGAAGTTATAAAGTTCTTACAAAAACTTGCTAGAAGTCCCAATGCTAGTGCTATAAATTTAGCCTTTACAAAACATATTACAAATGCTCTCATTAAAGCTAGGGAAGGGAAATTAAAACTTGAAGCTTCTATTCCTAGGAAATTAGAAGATGGTTGGGAGCCCATCATTAAAATGAAAATTCAATGACTTTGAGTGTAATGCTTTATGTGATCTTGGTGCAAGTATTTCTGTTATGCCTAAAAGATTTATGATATGCTTGACTTGCCACCATTGAAGAATTGTTATTTAGATGTTAATCTTGCTGATAATGTTAAAAATAAACCTTTGGGGAGGATTGATAATGTGCGTATTATGGTTTAACAATAACCTTGTCCCCGTTGATTTTGTTGTCTTGGATATCGAATGCGATGCATCTTGTCCTATTGTGTTGGGAAGACCTTTTCTTGGAACTGTTGGTGGTGCTATTATTGATATGAGAGAAGGTAATATTAAATATCAATTTCCTCTCAAAAGGTATGACTTCCCTAGAAGAGAATGAAGTTGCCTTTTGATTCTATTATTAGAACAAACTATGATGTTGATGCTTCTTCTCTTGATGTTACTTGATTTGCACTTTCTGCGCCTAGCTGAAAGGCGTTAAAGAAAAACACTTCTTGGGAGATAACACATGTTTCATTTTATTTACTGTATTGTTGAGTCTTTGAAGTTGTTTACTACTGTAGCAACCTCTCCTTATCATGTTTTTGTGCCAAGTAAAGTTTCTATGCTAAAGTTGATGCTATATTTGGGATCACTGCGCAGAAACAGCATTGCTGTCTATCACGAATTCTGGCATAAGTCTCTGTAAAAAAATCAAAAAAATCTGCAAATTTATGAAAATGATCCTCAGATATGTACGCAACTTTCATTAGTTTTGAGTTTTCCATTTGAGCAAGTTAGGTGCCCCTTCCGGATGCATCTTTACGGACTGTTCTGTTTTTGACGAATTACTGTCTTTTATTTCTCATTGCCGCTTTGCTATGTTGAATGAGTTTCTTTGTTAAATTTTAGAAGCTTTTTGCAATGTCCCGAGAAGTGTTAAGAATGATTGTGTCACCTCTGAATATGTGAATTTGTGGTTGTACTAACCCTCTAATGAGTTTGCTTGAAGTTTGTGTGAAGGAAGTTTTCAGGGTCAAGAGGATGATATACTATGATCAAGAAGAGTGAAATGTCTAAGCTTGGGGATGCCCGGTGGTTCATACCTGCATATTTCAAGAAGACTCAAGCATCTAAGCTTGGGGATGCCCAAGGCATCCCCTTCTTCATCGACAACATTATCGGGTCACTTCTAGTGAAACTATATTTTTATTAGTCACATTCTTATGTTCTTTGCTTAACGTCGGTTTGTTTTTATTTTGTTTTGTTTTGAATAAAGTTGAGATCCCGCCATTCTTAGATTGGAGATATTACGCTCCGCTTTTTCATATAGAACACTTGTGTTCTTAATTGTGCTAATGTTCATGGCGAAAGCTAATTGCTTCGTTAAACTGCTATTTGGTTGGAATTGGAAAGTGCATATGGTTTGATAATTTGGCAATTGTTTGAGCTCTCTGTGTGTTTAAGCTCTTGCATCATGTAGTTTAATCTATTAATGAAGAACTCCTGTGGGAGAGCTTATTTAATTTGGTTTGCATGATTGTTCTCTCTAAGTCTAGATATTTTTAGGTAAAGTGTTGAACAACAAGGAAGATAGTGTAAAGGCCTTATAATACTTGCAATATGTTCTTGTGTGAGTTTCTTATCTGATTCATACTTGTGTTTGCTTGAAACAACCTTGCTAGCCAGACCTGTATCGAGAGGAAATGCTTCTCGTGCATCCAAACACCTTGAGCCAAACTCCATGCCATTTGTGTCCACCATATCTACCTACTATGTGATATTTTTCTATTCCAAGTAAATTACTTGAGTGCTACCTTTAAATTTCATTCCTCTACCTTTACAATATATAGCTCATGGGACAAATAGCTTAAAAACTATTGTGGTGATGAATATGTAGTTATGTGTCTTAATTCTTATAAGTTGCTTGTTGAGCGGTAACGATGTTTTCGGACGCCACCAACTTTACCTTTGTTGGATATCATGTGAGATGCTATGCATGTTCGTCTTGTCGAAGTAAGTGGACTTCATGATCAAATGGTTTGAGTATGCATATGTTAGAGAAGAACATTGGGCCGCTAACTAAAGCCATGTATCATGGTGGAAGTTCGGTTTGGACATACAACCTCAATCTCTTATGAGAATATTAAATGTTGTTGAATGCATTATTAAAAAGAGAGTCCATTATCTGTTGTCTATGTTGTCCGTGTGGATGTCTAAGTTGAGAATAATCCAAAATGAGAAATCAATGCGTGCTTTCTCCTTAGACAGACCTTTGTACGGGCGGCATAGAAGGTACCCCTTTGTGACACTTGGTTGAAGCATATGTTATGCGGTGATAATCCGTGTTTCCGAGCTAAGTAGGACATGGTGCGAGCACTATTAGTACTCTATGCATGAGACATGCAACTTGTAGGAAGTATTATGCATAGCACATATGAATTATTACTACCGTTGACAAAATTGTTCTATGTTTTCAAAACAAAAGCTCTAGCACAAAAATAGTAATCCATGCTTCCCTCTGCGAAGGGCCAATCTTTTACTTTATTGTTGAGTCAGTTTACCCACTTCTTTCTATCTTAGAAGCAAACACTTGTGTTATTTGTGCATTAATTCTTACATGTTTACTTATTACCTTTTGTTATATTACTCTATGTTGACAAATATCCATGAGATATACATGTTACAAGTTGAAAGCATTAGCAGAAACTTAATCATCCTTTGTGTTGCTTCAATGCATTCTACTTTGAATTTATTGCTTATGAGTTAGCTCTTATGCAACTCTTATTGATACTTGTCTTGAAAGTACTATTCATGAGAAGTCTATATGATTCATTTGCTTAGTCATTATCTTTGTTAGCAATCTTTTGTTCAGATCAGTCCATTCATCTCATATGATTTACAATAATGTTGATCAAGATTATGTTGGTAGCATGTCACTTCAGAAATTATTTGTGTTATCGTTTACCTACTCGAGGACGAGTAGGAACTAAGCTTGGGGATGCTTGATACGTCGCAAACGTATCTATAATTTCTTATGTTCCATGCTACTTTTATTACAGTACTTGAATGTTTTATACATACTTTACAACATTATTATACATTTTCCGGCACTACCTATTAACAAGATGCCGAAGTGCCAGTTGCTGTTTTCTACTGTTTTTGGTTTGAGAAATCCTAGTAAGGAAATATTCTCGGAATTGGACGAAATCAAAAAACGCCCGAGGCCTATTCCACGAAGCTTCCCGAAGTCCGAAGAGGAAACGAAGTGGGGCCACGAAACACCGACACAGGCGCGCGGCCCAGTGTTGGCCGCGCGGCCTGGTGTGTGGCCTCCTCCTGTCGGCGCCTGGCCTACTCCAAGCCTCCTTACGCGAAACCCCCACATGCAGGAGCCACGATACGGAAAACCTTCCGGAGACGCCGCCGTCGCGGGCCATCTCGGGGGGATTCGGAGATCGCCTCCGGCACCCCGTCGGAGAGGGGAATCATCACAGGAGGGCTCTACATCATCATGCCAGCCTCCGGATTGATGCGTCAGTAGTTCATCCTTAGACTATGGGTCCATAGCGGTAGCTAGATGGTTGTCTTCTACGCTTGTGCTTTCATTGTATTAGATCTTGTGGTGCCTAACATGATCAAGATCATCTGTTGTAAAGCTACATGTTGTGTTTATTGGCGAGATCAGATGAATATAGAATACTATGTTAAGTTGATTATCAATCTATCATATATGTGTTGTTTATGTTCTTGCATGCTCTCAGTTGCTAGTAGAGGCTCTGGCCAAGTTGATACTTGTAACTCCAAGAGGGGTAATTATGCTCGATAGTGGGTTCATGCCTCCATTTAATGTGGGACGACAGTGAGGGAAAGTTCTAAGGTTGTGGATGTCTTGTTGCTACTAGGGATAAAACATTGATGCTTTGTCTAAGGATATTTGTGTTGATTACATTACGCGCCATACTTAATGCAATTATCTGTTGTTAGCAACTTAATACCGGAAGGGGTTCGGATGATAACCTGAAGGTGGATTATTTAGGCATAGATGCATGTTTGGATAGCGGTCTATGTACTTTATTGTAATGCCCTGATTAAATCACATAGTAATTGTCGTTGATATGTATTGAATCTTTGTTTTTCAATGCTCAGTTGTAATTTGTTCACCCGACATGTTAGTTATCTTATTGGAGAGACACCACTAGTG